>JASTWQ010000452.1:1234433-2468866 GCA_035220615.1 Leptothorax acervorum | reverse complement strand
GTTGAAAATATATCGAATGTGACTGAAGCAACGGCTATGAGAGTCACATATTTTTTTAACTTGCATTGATACTTTTCGTCGTGCGAGATGAGCTATTGTGGAAACCGAAAAGATGACTATCACGATTTACAATCAGTTCTTAAAGAGTAATTGCACGAATCGCGAATACCATCGTGAAAAAAGTCGTTCTCTCGTCAATCGAATAAAATTCAAGCGCGTTAAACTTTCAATGCTGCCTAACGCGAGCGTCGAAGTGTCGTTTTCGCGTGTCTCGTGAATTAGCAAGAAACCTATTTCGTCTCGAGACATTCGTCCCGCCCGGTGCATTCATCAAGAAACGATCATCGGTGCATTATGACCGCGCGCCGTGACCGACGTGGCACCGGTACACAGGAATTAGCCATTAAGCGGAATGACGTGCGATTTCTCGAGAGACGTTTCCGCGGTGAAAGGAGACTGCCGGAGAAATTTAATGCGCCTCGCGCACTCGAAAAAAAGGGGGGTCCTGCGGCACCGTAATTCAATTAGGCTCGCTGCATCGAAATTTAATGGGCCGCGACGCTGCAACTTCGCCTTGGAACGGTGCCACGACGCGTCCGGCGCGGGCCGTGTCCGATGCAGAAAGGGCACAGCGCGCACGCTGCGCGCCCTTTTGTGCCTGAAGGGCCAACAGAAGTACCCGGAAAAGAAACGAAAGGAAAAAAAAGACGCATATTCCCGTGCACGTACAATAAACACCACGAACGTTTCCGTGCGAGTTCTTTTTTCGAGAAAATGTCACGTACTTATGATAAAGCTGTATATTAGTATAAGTTTAATTAATTACATTAAAAGTTCAAATTGCAAATTTAATTGCAAAAATAAGAAATTAAAATATTATATTTTCTATTAAATTATACGAATTTAAATCTTCATACATGCGCTTTAACCTCGTGTTTGAATTACAACATATATGTCAAATGCTACCTCTCACGGTTACTACTTGGCGTCTCCTATTTATCTACATGGGAACGTCGTGATTTATGAATATGTAGACACGACGTCTTTTTTTCTGGGTCTTTTAAAAGTACCTATTAACGTGAAGACATTTATGAACCCTAGCTAGCATATGCGCGGTCGTTTTGACGAGTAAATTGAAATTGCTGCTACGAGGTCGAATGTGTTTAACTCGTCGCGCGCGACTCCATTCGTTGGTTATTGAACGGGATATTGGGAAATCTTGGTGAGGCCCAGATACTCGTTTTGTTCCCTTCCTCAAAGGAAGCGCACATCTTGCGATATTTGATTGGAAATTCTTGGATTCAATATGAGCGCGGCGATTTACGTAGAGCGTATAGACATAGAAGTTATTTGTCGAAGAGTGCCCACAGCCAATATCGATTAAAGTTCAGTGTGTTGTAGAAAATCGCAATCTCTCTATCTTCATTTCAATCTTTTAAACGAGAAGAATTTTTCTGATCGCGTAGCTTAACGATTAATACGGATTTTCGTTGATTCACCGGATTTTCGGTATATTTAAACGGTCTACTTATTTTTCAAATAATCTATTTTAATTAATCACTCACCTTCGTTGTCGATGGAGAATATGCCGACGCCGTCGCCTCCACGAATGCTGTATCCGATCCTTGAATCTCCGCCTGGGGGATCCGCGTCCCTCGCTCGAACCGTAGTGACGAGGGTGCCGATGGGTTGGTTCTCGAAGACACTCGCGGACACGACAAAGTCGTCGAACACTGGCGAATGAAGGTTCTCGTTCACGTCAATCACCTCGATCACGAGCATCGTCTCGGAAGATAACGACGGCTCACCGCGATCGCGCGCGACTATCGTCAGCGTGTGCACCTGCCGCTCCTCAAAGTCCAAGCTCTGAGTCGTTCTCACTGTGCCCGACACCTTGTCGACCTTGAAGAAACCTTCGCTCTCCATCGCGTCCGACAGGAAGTATTCCACGTCGCCGCCCGCGCCTTCGTCGGGATCCGTGGCATCCACAACGGCCACGACGGTCCAGACTGGTACATCTTCACGGATCTTGACGTTGTAACTCGACAGCGCAAAGGTGGGCGCGTTGTCGTTGACATCGTCGACTGTCACTCTGACGAGCGCGTCCGAGTATAAGGGCGGGGTGTCGTTGTCCTTGCCGCCATTATCGCGCGCGCGGATCCTTAACTCGTATATCTCTTGTCGTTCCCTGTCGAGCTTTCCAAAGACGCTCAATACGCCCGTCACAGGATCCACGCGGAAGTCATTGGTCTCCGTCACGAGAGAGTAAGTGACGCGCGCGTTGTCACCGAGATCAGCGTCGGTGGCGTTGGCGCGCCATACGTTGGTGCCGTTCAGCGCGGTCTCGGAGATCCTGAAACTTGCCAATGACTTTTCGAACTTGGGCGCGTTGTCGTTGACGTCCAGGATGGTGATCGGCAGCATCTTCGAGGCGGATTTCTGCGGTTTGCCCAGATCGAACACACTTATATTCAAATAATACTCGCTTTCCCGCTCGCGGTCCAGATAACCAATCGTGTTCAGATCGCCGGTGTCCGGATCGATGCCGAAGACGGAGTCGCGGTCACCGCTGGATATAACGAAGACGAGCTTGCCATTATAATCGAGGTCGCGATCACGGGCGCGTATTCGTACGAGGATCGTGCCGAGCTTGAGCGACTCGTTGACCCGTATCTCACTCGGGAAATCGATGAACTCGGGCGCGTGTACGTTCTCGCCGTAACGACTCGGTATCAGGGTGTACTCGTCGTCCCGCGACGGCATGTTGTTCTTCTCTGCTGAAGCGATCGCGTCCGTCAATCTGCGCGCCACGCCGGTGTCGTGACACTCGAAAGCACCGGTCTCATCCGTCAGGATTCTCGCCTGTGAGCCCAGATTCCGTTTGGCGTTCACAAGATGTATGTGCACGGGATTGACGTCCGCGAAGTGCGTGCCGTCGGTGGCGGTAACGTTGATAATTCTCTCGGTGGCCTTGATGTCCGACAGATCGCAGGCGACCGAAAGGACGCCGCTGGCCGAGTCGAGAGCGAAGCAACCGTCGGAATTGCCGGACACTATGCGGTAACTGACCATATTCCCGGCGTCGAAGTCGATCGCGGACACGGTGATGATCTCAGAGCCGATCGACACGTATCGCGGCACGTGACCGGTGCAGTCGATCCGTTCGAACTGCGGTCGATTGTCGTTCACGTCCTGCAACCTCACTCGTAATTGCATCTCCGCCTGACGCCGATAGGGCAGGCCCCAATCGCTGGCCCGCACGTGTAGCAAATACTCCCGCTTCATGGTCTCATAGTCGAGCACCTGTTTCGTCCTGACGATACCGGAGAAATGATCGATCTCGAACGGCACTTTCTTAAGGTTGTCGATACTGTAAGATATGTAGGCGTTCTCACCGGAGTCACGATCCTTCGCGGTAACTCGCACGACGGACGTGCCGGCCGGCTCGTTCTCGTCTAGCAGCACCTCCATTTCCGGCTGGTCAAAGATCGGATCGTTATCGTTGGTGTCGACCACGTTGATCTTCACTTTCGCTGAGGATTGCTTTCTAGTGCCGGCATTACCTTGATCGATCGCCGAGACCGTGAGCGTGTAAAACGCCTTCTTTTCGGCGTCCAGATTGACGGCAGTGTACAACATACCAGTCTCAGCATTCACGTGAAACTCACCACCCTCGTTGCCGCCGACTATTTCAAGATACACTAATGCGTTCTTCCCTTCGTCCGCGTCCGTGACCTTGAGTCTTATGATCGGCGTGTTAATGGGCGCCGTTTCCGGCACCTTGACCTCGTAGATCTCGCGACTGAACACCGGGGCATTGTCGTTCACGTCGGCCAAGTGCACCGGCACGAATTTGTAACTGTATCGCTGCGGCACCCCGCGGTCCATCGCGCGCAGGGTGAGATTGTAACCTTGTAGCGCGGTTTCGCGATCGAGCAGATGCAATACCTCGATGTTGTACTCGCCGGAACGCGGCCCGCCGGCCGGACGCACCCTGAAGTGGCCGGCCGGATCGCCGCCCACGATGTCGAGGCTCGCGATTTGGCCGTGCACACCGTCGTCATGGTCGATCACTCGCACGATCGCGTAGATGTCGGCGTTCGAATTCTCCACGATGTCGGGCAGCTGGTGCACGTAGATCTCGGGCGCGTACAAGTTCACCTGCCGTACCCTGATCGTGACCCTCGCGGTGCTCGCGCGGCTAGTACCCGCGCTACGGAACAGAGCGCCGCGATCCTTCGCTACGACTACCAGCTCGTGTATGGCGCGTTCCGCGTACCTAACAGAGAAAGCGAGTTGTTTGCTAACGTTACAGCACTATGATGATTCTATATAGTTTATAGAAACTATGAAAGAAGAAGAAAAGTTTGTTTAAAGCCGCTGGAAAGCATGCAAAAATGAAATACTTGTAATATACAATGTAATAAGTATGCTATACAAATACTTGTAAGATGCAGATTCCGAAAAGAAAATAACAGAGAAAATATAATCTTAAAGATTCTTAAAGAATACCTATACTCTAAAGATATATTTGAATAATTCGTATCTGAATTTTTTCTGAGGTAAGATAGAAAAATAAAGTCAAATAATGTATTGCAAAAATCATGGTTTACGAATTTTCATTATATTGCAAATCGATCAAACAGTTCGTTGATCTCTCGTTTCTCGTTTAAATTAAACAAAATTATACTTTCGAGCTTCGAAGCTCGAGCGCTTCTGCTTCGAATTGCTGAAACACACTCTCTAAAGTGGAATCAGTGATTTTAGTGACAATACACTGAAAACCAGTTATAGGTATACCACTGAATACAATTGTATTGTCACTGATTCTACTTTAGAGAGCAGGGGGCTGATTCTGTAACTCTTAACGACAGTTTCGTTAGCGTTATATTTGCGTTGCGTAGATATTTTATATGGTAAAGAAGCTGCGCAACGCAAATATAACGCTAACGAAACTGTCGTTAAGAGTTACAGAATAGGCCCACGACTACGCAATTTATTCTGAATATGTCTGAATCCTATAGCCTATACTTCCGATGTGTTATTTATAAATCTGAGATACCGAAGAAAAATATGATAATATAAGAAAAATATATCACTTACCTGAGCGGTCTTGTGAGCGTTATTACGCCGCTGACCGGATGAACGGCGAATTGATCGGTCTCCTCGGCGAAGCTGTAGTAAATCTCGCCATTTCTGCCAAGATCGGCGTCCTCGGCGATTACCCTGAGTATGCTGCGATGCAAAGGCGTGTCCTCTGTCACGATGGTCTCGTACTCGATCGGATAGAAAAGCGGATTGAGATCGTTCGTGTCGAGAACCGTCACCACCACCGTGGCGTCCGCCTCGAGCGTGACCACTCTGTTTCTACCGTTGCGTTTGCTCGAGGTGGCACGCACTTCAAGCACATATCGGTCTTTGCGTTCGCGATTTAGCACATCGACGTTGCTGGTTCGAGTCCGAATCAGGAGGAAGCAAAAATCACCGACCGTGCGCTCCTCCGCTTTAAAGAACTTTTCGCGGTCGCCGCTCACTATGCGAAACTTCACGTCAACATCACTGTCGGCGGACGCGAGCTTTATGCCCATCCTTTCCTCGGGCACGACGTACGTCTTGCCGATGGAATTCTCAGGAATGGAGACATTGTATAGAGATTGCGTGAAACGGAACTCGAGTTCCGAAGAAAGACTCGCGTCATCCTCAAACGTGATCGGCAGGTTCGTTGCGGTGCCGATCGACGAGATCGACGACTTCATCGAACCGCCGCCACCGTTGCCATCGCCGCCGTCGCCTCCCGCGCCTCCATCTCCGCCGCCACGTGGCGGTATAAGAGTCGTCGGCACGGGGGTGTCGGAAGACGGGGAGCCGGCCGTGGCCGCGAACAGCCACAGCCACAACCATGGCCAAGCGTGCAGCGCGCGCTGCTTCATCCTGTGCATGATGGTGTCGCTAGCTCATCGTCGGTCCTTGTCGACAAACGCTTCCGCCCGGTTTGTCTGTTGCCCGGCAGAACAAGGCCACTGCGAGGTACGAGACTTCTAACCCCGTTTCGCGTATCGACGTCGGTCACCTGAAACAGTAAACAGCGCCCAAAGTTAGGCTGAGCGACGAGTTTAGGCGAAGATGAGAGAGGCCCGTAGTCTAACACGTAAATACAGTCAAACGACAAGATCCAAGATTATCTTCTATGACAGCTACCGACTTCCACCCGATCGAGCACGAAGACTAGACTATAGGTTTAGGGGAGGAAGTTGGGACGAGCAAAAGGAGAGAACGGATGGAGACTAAACTCCCTTCCGGTTGTGCATTATTGATCGACGGCACGATCAACGTACGAAATGGTAGATAAATCACTGGAGTGTGAGACGTTGCGAATACTCTACTATCCGAATCAATTATTTATTGATGAGACTCTTAACTTCATTCAATTGTCCATTTCGCGGAATTCCGTTGAACGTAAAGGGGACAATCAAATGCAATTATGTATTCGTTACGTCGCTTCGGTGAGATACGATTGTCCTGGAAGAGTGCTGTAGAATATTCACGTATCGAAACGCAAATTAAAATTCCATTGACATTGCAGCGCTCGATCGAGTGCGCCAATCGAGTTCATTTCTTGCAGAAGATTCAGGTTAAATTATTCTTCCTAGAGAAGTTATATAAAATATTCTGCTTCTACATGTATGTATGCGTGTGACCCCAAGGATATCAGAGATATCCTTTTAAATGCGCGAAATAAAGATAGTAAAAAATAGCATTTATGTTAAACAATTACCAAATGTATGTACTTTTTTCTGCTAGAAATTTACGAAATACAAATTTAATTTACTGGTTACAGTTATTACAAAGTTTTTAAATTCATCTTTAGCAAAAGCGATGAAAGCAGAAGGAAGTTTCTTTCTCTCTCAATATATAAATTTTTTTTTAAGATACACTAAGCCATGAGATCAGTAGTGTCTCATGAATTCTAGCCAGTGCGACGATCACTTCGCCGTCTGACAGTTTCAGGATCAAAGCCGCGATACCAATGACTCGTGTCAGGATGCAGGTGGGATACGATAGAGGCTACCAGGATTTTGCCTATCTTCCCAGTGTCCCGCACTCGTATACCCTCTAATCTTGACCAACGATGCCTCCGGCCGCATTTGCACGAACCGATGTATATGCCGCGCATTTGACAGCTCGGTATCGATACGTCCGCTGTTGGAATAGGAACGATACATTACGCCAGCGCAACGCACTGCAAATCCGAATAAATAGCAAAACACGGTTGGTTTTCCACTTTCCGTTGTGAAAAAAATATTTTGAGATATTCGCGAATGAGAAAATCTAAATAATTATTAATTTCAAATTACCCAATGTTTGTTTCTGCTCGGAAGTGGGAAAGATCGTGATAATCTGAATAAGAATGAGCGCAATCACATCATTAAAATCGCGTTTTCTCCAGTCGTATAATTATCTCTTGAAATAAGATAAGAGTCTCGGGTCGCTTTGTCGCTTGCGAGTCGCGAAATCGCGGAGACGGAATTGTTTCCCGCGTCCGTTACGGCGCTCGAAGTTATTCCACTCGGAAATTCGTGAGGCGACGTGGTTATTATTACAGAGTGCATCCGCTTTAATGACAAGCGGAAAGAAAATTGACCTTTTTCGCCTATAAAGTAACGTGGAACATCAAAATATGTCTCTGGTTTTCGCTTGCGAGAAAGTTCTCGTTGACGCGGACTCGGAGCCAATTACGTAGTCACTGATTCATAATCGGCGTAATAAAAAGCGCTTAAATGCCGGGCGCATTTTCCTCCTCCTCGCAATTCCCGCGTGCTGCGCTGTATCTTTTCATGATAATGCACCTGAAGAACGCGCGCATGCAAGTAAAACGAGGCGAGCGAGCGAGTCCGCGCCAAGTTGGCGCCTCTGAACATTCGCATTACGTTGCTACCGCGTCTGAAGCCTTGTACCCAACCTTGAACGCGTCGCCAACCAGTTGACATTCTCTCGCGCATTTCCAATTTTGATACGTTAATGAGATGTCTCGTTTTCCCTTAGGCAAATCGAAAATTTGCTAAAAATGGATTTAATATTTTAAACGATATAAAATTAAAATAAAAACTACGAAAATAAAATGTAATCTATAAAATATAATTAAAACATATGTGAACAAAAAATTATTATTTTACAAGAAAGATGAATAAAAAGAAATGAGAGATTGATGTTTTTTTAATTAAGAAATAAATTAATTCTACAAGTTCGCTGGTAGCGTTTAACGCATTTGCGCGCACAATATCTCAAATAGCGACGAAGGTGTTAATCGACACACACGACGCTACATTTCTATGTAAACGTGACAACGTTTGCCACAATATCAAATATGCTCTTCAGCAACCATGTCGACCGCGGAATACATTTTCCTCGGATTTATACAGCTGCATTACACGGTCAAGTCCAGAGGAAATCCCGTTGCAATCTTCCCAAATATATTTGCATACGAGGCCGGATATGTAGAAAGACTCGAGTCTACGCGACTCTGCCGCATGCGGCATGCATACGTAAATAAAATCACGTTTCTTTCATATCCGCTTAAATTCACTCCGAGATATCTAAGAACGACAGATAGACGAATAGAAAATAGACGGTGATGTCGGCACAATTTCTTCCGCAATCCCTTTCTTGAGGTTCGGTGCCGCTTGCGGAACGTTCGCGTCTAGCTGGAATGACTACCGTGACAAAGTGAGATTATGTGGATATCGAGAATGACGACGGACGTCTGAGATTGTACTCGACGGTTTCCCGAAAGCCGTGGGGCTTTCTCTCTCTCTCAAAGGAGTCAGGACACCGAAGCTGAATTGCAGAAACAACGAACCGCGACACAGAGCCTTTGACAGAGCGGCGCAAAAACATTCGAGCGAAATTACGTACTTCTCTTTTACCTGTATCACCCTCTTTTCTTTTTTCGATGAGATTTAAACGGCTTTGAACTCGCCACGAAAAGTTGAGAGAACAACGGATGGATGATTTCGTGCCCCGAAGGCGGTCTTATGGCGTTCGGAGGTCGCGACAATGCTCGCGCAGAAACTCGTTCTGCCAGTTAAATCGAGCATGAATTGCGATGCCGCGCGCAGAAAACGGAGCATCGGTTTCTCGCAGAGAGATATGGCGGGGATTTAAAAATGATCGAGGGACAGATAGTGACGGGACAAAAAGAAAACGGCGCGGGCGCGACGGATCGCTCGAGAATATTCCCGCGATATTTTTTCGCACGAATAAACGTACGTTCGTTCCCCGGTGCACTGTACGTCGCGGTCGGCGAGAAAATGCGGGAATCGCCCGGTTGGACGGACGACGAGCGAAAACAACGTACGCCGTCGGTATTTCAATGCGAAATACGCGAACGATCGCGCGTCCATTTGAGGGACGAACGACCGCAGAGTGCGCACGAAGAGGTCAGGCGGACGATGGACGGAATTAATTCCCGAGCTCGAGCTACATGTTCTACCCGCCGTCGTTGTAACGAATTTTGTCAGTTTACGGAGCAAACATACCTAGCCGCCTCATCTCGACCAGGCCCAAAAAAAGGCAACCTCTCGCTCTCGATTCTCGCGTAGCGACTAGCAACGCGAAATATTCGACGGTGACGCAATTATTCCGGAACGCATTCGCGGCACCAACACGTTTGTATTCTCCATCCCTTCGCGAAGATAGAAACAAAGGGACAAATCCGATTAATGTCTGCGATTCCGTGCGCAGCGTAATCACCCTGGATTCGTGCCATTGGCTTTTATCTTTTCGATGCAACAAAAGAAAACATTATTGTTCATCTATTTATCATAATGATACTCGAGAGCTTGCGATGCTGCTTCAAGTGCACGCTGAATTATCTAATAGCACAAACTGTATTCTTTTCACGGCGTGAAAATGTCTTAAGCTCTTTTAATATCATTTTTTAAATGTTATCGTTATAGTTCTTACAGATAGAAAGTAAAATTTTTATCACAAAGAATGAATAACCTGAGCGAGTTATTGCTATTATCATCAAGAGGAAAGCACTCCAAAAACTTTCAAAACTCAAAGTTACAAATTTTAAATTTGAAGTCGAGATTAAAGCAGCCTATTCATTATTATTAATTGCCTCGTGTCGGTAATTTATAGATTGAACTCGTTATCAACACTTCCGTGCCAACTTTATTTCTTACAGGTGCTCTTGAGAACACGCCAGGCTTTTTATCGGGCGATATCTTTTCTTATCTCTGCCGAAGGAGGGCGAGCCATGCTCACCAACACGCCCCGCATCCGAGATATCTGCTTAAGAGTATCTTAAAATACACACCAGTATCGTGGTTTCTCAATAGGCCAACACGCATAGCATTCCAAGCATTTGCTATTTACATTCCCACCAACGTTAATTTGTGCTTTAAATAATGTTGGTTTCCTCACTAAAATGTTACAAAAATAAGAAAACCGTCAAACAGAGAATATTATCAATAAAGGAGCCGTACGGTCCAAGCTTGGATCTTAGATAGCTTAATAATATTTCTAAATTATTCGCGTATTTTCCGTGTGGCTCTTTCCTTTATTGATTGTATATCTTAACGGTCTTAATATATATTAGGGAATATTATATTATCGAATTATCGTTAGTACATTGGTGAATATTTCTAACAAAAAATGTAACTCGTATACAAAAATAATAGAACAAAGATACCTATTTATTACTGACTTGTACAGATTGAAGTACCCAGTCATACAATATTATTCACGAGTTCACAAAGCGAATGTCTGTTTAGAAAGCCGTCCCATTCGCATTATATAAATAGATATTCCGAATCCGAGTATGGACTCTCGTATACACAGCTTGGCAAGAACTATTACTACGTCGTAAAACCGGCGTCTCGCTGTTTAACGGAATTATCCGGGTGAGTTTCAGCAACACTTATCTTTCCGCGATTTATAGACCGCGTTTCCCTCGGCCCATTTTGCCTTGTACTTTACAGCGACTCGCCAAAAGCTCGCAGAAGAGCGTTTCCTCGACGAGCGGGCCAAGTTTCCCGACGGAGTCGTAGTCGCGTCGATGCAACTGTCCCGAAGCGATGGGTATTGCTAAAAAGATCGAACTTCCTCTAAGCCGTTTATTGCGCGTCGCGCCGTTACGTAGATAGGATTTCTTGCACCTAGCCGCGCGCAAAGTCTCGCGAATTGCGTTATACTCCAATATACGACGTCTAATGTGCAAAGTTTGACAATGTTGAATGCATCGCGGAACCGGCGAACAGGGAGCGTACGTGCTTCTAGGCGTTATTTCCATTTTCTCTCTTCAACCTCGTGCCTCGAGTATCTCCGCGAGCTCAAATTGTCCCGAGGTTTAATGCACGTCATTTCCGATGATAATAATGCCGCTCTCACTCGACTCGTGCTCGACCGCGTAATTGCAAAGGAACGCGCGTCTTCGATAAGAAAATACCGTAACGTGCCGACACCACGTTGGCGCCACACAAACGACGTTACTCTTGCTTGCGAATGATCGCATTAGGAAAAATGTGGATTTATCAGGATTAAACCTGAGTATCAGTATAGTGAACCGTCATCACTTTGTAGTCTACTTGCCGTATACGCCGACACAGAATTCATTATAGTTAGCTATAATTCAGCGTTTCTCTTCTCGCGTTTGTGAGAAGGAAATAAATATCAGACGATTGGTCAAGTATCCAATATGTGCTGTAGTGGAAAAAATTATGCAGAATGCAATCCAAGATGTCCATTTAATACGAGATTTTTCCTGGAGAAAGAGGATTTCCGTGTTTCGTTGGCAATCCAGTTACCTGCGTATATCACATGAAAATATAGCTCGATTCTTCACCCTTACATGGCGAATGCAGCTGCAAATCATGTAATGCAGACGGCTTGTTGAGTATCCAAATGAAGAACTAGCGAAGCCACTTCGGCGAAGTGCGGCTGCCGCGCGCTTCTGAGACGACCGCGTATCCACCGAGGCGCTCATGCGAGTGCAACAAAACGTTGCAGCGCGGCTTTAAAGTCCGGATAGAAGGTAGGCGAAAACAAGCAACGGCGAAGATCGTGCACGATCATTACTATACCGTTTCCCCGAGAGAGACCAAGTGAAGAAAAAGGGAGATCGTACCAAGAGCATGCGACAAAAAGCGACAAAAGCGGCGCTCTAACTGCCAGCACCTTCGAACGCCGTAATCCAGTAATGCAAATACGATTCTCGGCCATGATTTTCATACTTCTTCCGCGCGTATCGCGATGCAAATTTTTTTCGAGCTCGCTGAAGTTCTTACATCGCACCGGCGCAATTTAACGACGGCCTCAGAATTTCGTTTGCAATCGTTCAAAATATCTATGTCGTAAGACAAAAAATTCACGATATATTCTCGTATTTAGATTTGTATTTTATTGTTGTTTGTCATCCGTGTGATACTATCGACAAGGCAAACAATCTCAGCTGGTAATCCTGTAAAATCTCGTAGTCTAAAATCATGTTAACTGTCCAGAACACAATGGAACAGGATACCGGAGACCGGAGACTAGGTAAAAATTTTAGGCCACTGCCAGCTGAACCGCTTTGAAATCTCCGAAATCGTCTCCCCGAGATTTTTCCGCTTTATTCGACCCCAGCCGGTAGGCAGGATCGTGCGATACGGTCTCGTCTTTCAAAGTGGGATGCAACTGCAATGGCGAACAATCGCGCTGACGATCGTACCAGCGTCGACCGACTAGCACCCCTGGTGAAATGAACGAGGACAAGCTCCGTCCTCGTTCGTCGGCCTCAGGACCGACCCGGCCAGAACGGGCCCACCCGCATTCGGACGTCGTCCTTGACAAATGGACGCTGGCGATTAAATCAATCCGGCGAGATATGGCTCTCTCGCGCTAGCGCGACACGTCACGTTGCGTGGCCCCGCTATTTATGTGCTTCCACGCGATCGCGATTCTGAATCAGAGCTGAGGCCGCGTGAGCGTGCGGAGCGGAGGGTGGCACCGGGCACCGCACTCCGCTTCATCGAATCCCGTTGTCCCGCTTGCCTCTCGTCGGCTTTTCGGTTTGCCGGCCGCTGCAGAGAATCGATTTGTTGACTCGCGCCAACTTTTCCCGTCGCGCCGATAAAACCAATCCCGGGTCTGGCTCTTAATAACGATCGATGTTTATATCCCGCTCCGCGGTTAATTGTCAACGTGATTATTCTTTAGGATCGCAGAATGAATGCATCCGAGTGGTAGCCACCTTTTTGCGGAAAACGAGGATCCTCCCTCTGGCGCCGGATATAATTCTCCGAGATATGACTCGTCGGATATCGCTGCAGCGATTATTCCGGATAAATTGGAATTACGGTCCTTAAATCGTGCAACCATATTTAGTGACGCGGCGGAAACCAGTTCACTAACAAAGGCTACGAGCTACGAGCATGCATTGGCGTTAATAGGATGTACGAGTGATCTTAATGAGGTAGACCATCGAGCGAGTGAGCGAGCGAGCGTGGGTACCATCAACAAGCGTACCATCAAAAGTCCGATACTCGACCGGAAAGGACAAAACCGACTGGCTTTATGCGGCTCCCATTCGAGAGGCCGTAGGATTCCACGACACGTAATGGATTTATTTCCAGGGTCCACGGCACGGGCGTTGTTCTTTCTCTTATCCCCGGTACAAGATATAGAAAAGCCGAACAACCAGGGAGACCATGCTCGAGAGAACTGGGGAAAACTATATATGCATACAGGTACACTTTGGTGAAACACGCTCTCTCAGATAATCATCACGAAAGCAAATTGCCGCCATGGAAAAATGAACGGACTGTGTAAAAGGGGACCTCGGTGTAATTTGTGCGTATTTTTTTACCAAATGACTCTGATCACATCACAGTGCGTCAGAACGATTACGAAAGAATGTGCAGTTGCATATTTTTAGCTTCATCCAAGTACAAACGGTTATAAGAAAATACAATATTGCTGTATGATAGCGTGGCGTGTAAATAGTAGACGATAATATGCATATGCATAAACGTGTATGTGTTAAAATCTTCTTTTTATTTTCCTTTGCGTAACGTTAACTCCCGCACCGCTAATGAACGAAACTCAAGGTAAACTCGAGAGAAACATCTGTCCAATGTTTATCTGAATCAGGTAATTCTCAATGACAATTCTCAAAGACAGAGACTAAAATACATGTCGTCTACCTGTTATTAGAATTAAAATAAAAATATGAAGAATGTACATAGAAAAAAATATTGTACTACGGTCGAAAAATGTTATTTAATTATTAATTTAATATTACTATGCCAGGAAATCTTTTTAAAAATATTATTTGATAATATTAATTCTCTCATCCAATTTTAATACACACACACGCGTCAAGAATACCAACATCATTTGTAAAATCTGTAGTTCTTGCGTTAATCCTATTTTTTTTATTTTCTCACGCAATGATAAATCGTGTTTCAAATCAGAGTATTTCAATTTAAGGGAAATATCTGGAACACACTCTCTAAAGTAGAATCAGTGGATTTCACCGAAATACACTGATAAACTGCAGTTATAAGTATACCACTGAATCAATTCAGCGGTATACTTATAACTGTTTATCAGTGTAAATACACTGATTTCGGTGAAATCCACTGATTCTACTTTAGAGAGCACCTATCTCGGGATAAATCTAGCGCAATTAATCCGATTTAAGAATTAAATATAAATATGCTTGCGTTGAATATTTTATTTTCTATATAGTGAAAAGAGGTATCAATATATCCGGGACGAGAATGCCGACACTCGAAACTCATTCTATTACTGCGTGCAGCAATATTACGCTTTCGCCTGACATTTCACGAACGGCAAGCTGTCGTCGCACTTTCATGTATGATTTTTACCAGTGTTTACTGATATTGGTTTCGCGTTGCTTCCACAACTTGTCAATCAGTGCTTCATACGCCGGGCTCAATAAACGGAAAATAAGAAAAATAAATAAAAGATGATTTATGTATTTATTTTTTCGGTCGGAGTCACTTATACGCGACGGAATAAGCTTTTTGGAATAACACATCAACTTGCACCATTTTGCAGCATACCGAGGAGTAAACCGCTGATTGAAATCATGTACACCAATACCTACTAATGCTCAATTCTGGGCATTACTGCCGAATTTTTTACCTAATGCCCACTAATGTCTTCGTAATGCCCATGCAAATAATGCCAAGCAATATTTTTGTTTATTTCAGTGTAAAATAAAAAATATTGTATATATAATATAAAAAATTAGTATATACATTGTAAAAATAGTATAGGTATAGTATATAATGTTAATGTATAGGGTGTCCAATTTTAAAGTTTACAGTGCATATCTCGCAAACCGATGATTTTATTAAAAAATGTTTTACATAAAAGTTACATGGTTTGGAGCGGGACACGTGATTCCGATGTGTTATATCGTAGATGTCGTAGTTTTCAAGAAATTTTAAAGGCGACAAACTTCTTAAACGAAACTTGATTTTTTCCTTGAGATAAAAGTTGTAGGTCTCGTCGAGACGTTTTCAAAACACTATAAGAAAACTCTCTTTTATTAAGAATTTCCTGAGATATTTTAAATTTTGTCATAATATTCTTAATATAAAATATGAAATATCTTGTAAAGTATTCACTTTTCGATAACTTTTTCTTGATATTTTTATACATAGAATAATGAAAGGAATCGAATAATAATTTATTCGATACCTATTAATTTTTACATTTGTAATTTTGCAAAATTGAATAAGTACCTACAAAATGCAATCAAATTTTTCAAAATAATTTTTTCTTTTTTTTTACAATAACCGATTTATTTCATTATTCTACGTATAAAAATATGAAAGTAAAGTCATCGAAACATAAATACTTTACGAGATATTTTATATTTTATATTAAAAATATTATAACAAAATTTAAAATATCTCAGGAAATTCTTAACAAAAGAGAGTTATATTATAGTGTTTTAAAAACGTTTCGACGAAATCTACAACTTTTATCTCAAAGAAAAAATTAAGTTCCATTTAAGAAAGCCTTTAAAATTTCTTGAAAACGATGATATATCTACGTCCTACGACATGACTCACATCGGAATAATCTGTTCCCCTACAAACCATGTAACTTTTATCTGAAACATTTTTCAATAAAATCAGCGGTTCGCGAGATATAGCACTGAAAACTTTAAAATAAGACATCTTGTATAATAGTTTATAGTTTGCGAATTTGGTTTCCGCCATCTTGACTTTTGAATGTCCCACGGAGCATTGCATGGTGAGTGCAAACTATATGTATAATTTACACCAATGCCTACTAATGCCCAAGCAATTCCTAGCAATGCCTCGAATCTGTACACCGAAATGCCCTCAGCGGTTTACCCCTCGCAGCATACTTAAAACTAAAATATTTTGAAGTCTAGCTACTATTTTCGATATTTATTTATTGTTTAACACTACACAGGAGAAAGAAATATTCTTGATTTGAAAATATCTTTAGTTTCAACGTGGAAATCTTGAAATAAGATTATATTACGTTAAAGAAAGAATAATTGTGTTGAACGAAGAAAACTTGTTTGAATGAAGTATTTATATAGTTCAACCAGAAAAAAAATGTTGAAATAACAGATTGAAATTCTTATAAGAAGATTATAGTGATCTTGCGCATATACGAAACAATAAAATCTTCTTTTAAGATAAGAATTTCAACGTGTTATTTCAACATTTTTTTCTTGGTTCAACTATATAAATGTCTTCATTCAAGCAAGTTTTCTTCGTTTAACACAATTATTCTTTCTTTAACGCAATATAATCTTATTTCAAGATTTCCACGTTGAAACTAAAGATATTTTCAAATAAAGAATATTTTTTTCTGTGTAAAACTATATAAAAAATTAACGTACACCTACTTATTTCTATATTTAAAAAAGAAAAAATTACTTAAAAATTTTTGTTGAGTATTTTGTTCAACCTCAGAGATCCACGAGAGCACAAACGAGGGAGAACCTCTAGTTGCTGATACTGGGTTGCGGATGGATCGTCGTCAAAATTTATTCAAATTATCTCGACTGCGGGCAGTGCTCGTGTATATACACAAGTTTTCAAGAGCAGAGACGAGACCGAACTGAGCTACCGAATCGCGATCGACAGACTCCTCTAAGCGAAATTTCTTCGTTTCAAAAATTGACGAAGAGTCACGATCAACACGCGCAGATGTTGATACGGCTAAACCGATATTCAAATATAGAAAAATACAAACTTAGAGAAAATATAAATAAAGATATCAATATATACAATACGAACGTGTTACACGAATAATTTGAATTTACGTGAGAATACGAAACAATTTTAATCGTATAATACATATTGCAACAGAAGTCACAAAAAATCTCAGAAAATGCATCGTTATAAAAATAAAAGATTACATACTGATCATTTTGACTGCTTTGATACGTCTAGTGTTAACCGACGAGCACAAGTGCAACATATAATAGAAATTCAAGTATAATGTAAAACTTTTAATGCGAAAGTTTCTGTGGTCATGAGCCACGGAGGAGATCAGAAGCACAATTTGCCGACTCATCCTTGTTCCAGCAGGCTTCCAACTGGAAACGAAACACGTGAAAGGTTCCTCTCACGTTCTTCTTGTACTTTTACGAGCCGACCGATCCGTGATCTAATTCGACATGGGACGAATGGTGCGCGTCCAGCGATTCCTTCCTGATTTTTCGATTGGATCTCGCCGGGTCGTTTAGTATTGTCCCCGATATCACCGCGAGACATTTCGATCTCTGGACTGCGGCGCATTGTCCGCGCTCGTGCACAGTATTAGGCGATTCGTTCCGTACGTCGGAAATGGCATGGCGTCGCGCGCGCTGGAGAGACGGGCCTCCTAAGCACATATATAGATTTTTATTATTGCCGCGTTATTTATCGTTGCCATTTCCCTTCCAATAAAACCCCCATTGTGCTTGAGTGACGTTGAGCGGCCGGGTTATTTATAATGATTGCCGTCTTGCGTTCACGCGAGCGAATCCTCCGGACGCGCGCCCGCTCTATCGTTCGTCGGCAGCCGTGAGCCAGGCACCTGTTGGTTCTTTACCGAGTGAAATATAAATTTGATGACGACGATAGCGCTTGCTCGGCTGCGTGGGCTTCGGAGATGCGGAGGTAGCGCGCGTAGACAGCGGCTCGACGGGATATTAAATTCCTGCGGTCCGCGTTTTACCTGCGCCGGCGTTGTTGTGTCCATTATTTTTGTTATTTCGACCCGCGTGACCCGCGTAAAGAATTGCGCCAGGCAAACTCGTGGAAATGCGTACGTGTTGTTGTTTTCTGTTATCTGCAACCTTCTCTTTCGATACCAGATACGAAGATGTATTATTTTCTACTTTAATGACATTCTCAGGAGCTCTGTAGAAACGAGTTCTTCGACGAATGTATCGAGCTAGATTACGAGATAAAAAAATCTTTGAAAGAATTTCTCGCCGATTTTTTTGCCTCAGTTACAACTTCGCGCAATCGTACTGCGCGTTATAGGTACACTTGTCGACCAACGCTTGTCTTGCGACGCGGATACATTTTAGCACGTCCCGCGCCGTATATTTCCCCAATGTAATACAACTCGGCACTCAAGATTGCGCGTTGACTAGCAATAAACGGATACGACTTCGATATTACATTCGCTATGACATGTCATCTTAGTGAGGAATTAGATGGAACGTGAGAGATGTATGTATGTAGACACTGCATCTGGGGCAAAATGAGACGTGCGGCTGAACGTTTACGATGACGTACGCAAAGCAGAAAGACGGCATTATCGACCGTTGCCTTATACGGAGAGCTTTACATTACGTTAGTTTCATACAATGTATTCGTTAGTTACACTTGAGTAACCAACATGCGGATAATGAGGATTGCGAATATGTAGAATAAGAGCTAACGGCTTAATTCAACAAAGGGTTTTCTCTGTGTAGCACAGAAAGGTAAAATTCAGATAGAACTGCAAATTTATGAAGAATGTAGAAACGCAATCAGACCGTATTTGCGTCAGACTTACGTGGGATTATTCGATTAAAAAGCGATGCGTTTTATTTTAAACAAAATTTATTTGAGTGCTTACTCCGTAATACCCAATAGAAATAAGGTTGTTAATGAAATTTACTTAATTTCACGAAATATGGAAACGCACTTGCTTTAAATCTTAATACACTTAAATCTGATGATATTTCAATTCGTCCAGCCTGGGAGAATAATATTCTAGCCCGAAGGAGAGAAACAATAACGTGCAAATAGATTGTTGATTGTTCGTATTGTCAATAGCAAGAGCAGATTTCGAAACAAAGTAAAAAGCCCGGTCCAAAGAATATTTTTTTGCTGACGAAATAGGTCGGAAGGTCGCTCGATCGTGTATTTCGTCCGCGCCGCGACCATTTGTAATCCCGGCACAGCCAATATTCTCGTTCGCAATTATTCTTCGATAAAGCGAATTTAATCGACGATCACGAAGTGCTCGTGTCGAAGAGCGTACGATGCATTCGATTCGTATTTTGGCCTCCACACTTGCTCGTCGTCGCTGCGGTAATACAAGAACGGACGTTGGATCACGTGCTGCCGAGTGTGGAAAACCTCTTGGTCGATTTAGCGATCGAACAATTGCGCAAAATAATACTTTCTTCGTGAAAATTCATATGAATTCAACATGAAGAGTTATATCCCATGATTAGATGCGTTTACAATATTTTAGGTACGTTTAAAAACATTTTAAATCGAATCAATTTTCTCGGGAAACTTTATATGCTCAGTAATTTAAGGATCCAATCAGTATATGTATAATCACTGCTTCGTAGCGTCACCCCGACCGTAATTCTTTATCGAGGAATATTTATGACCGTGTTGAGGTGTTGAAGGTGACTATATCATCGGCTCTCTGCCGTTGTTCAAAGCAAAGTTTATAATTGCGAGATAAAGTTCTCAATTGCGGAGTTACGTCGGTCTTTGGTAGGTACGGAATTCTGGCGAGAAACAGCGCGAGTACCTCCAAGTCCGACCGTCCCGATTTCCCGCGAGCGTAAGGGAGAGTCTAGAGCACACGATATCAAGCCGGGTCGTTAGTCACGCCATTTCGGATTTAGCCGGTCGTTACGCCAACTGCATACCGTCCTTCGGGGGCTTCGAGAAGATTAGGGTTCACGTTCGCGCGGCCGCCTTCTCTCGCGGCGTTTACATTAGGCTCGGGCTCGCACGTACGGAAAACCGAT
Organism: Leptothorax acervorum; assembly: GCA_035220615.1. NCBI lineage: Eukaryota > Metazoa > Arthropoda > Insecta > Hymenoptera > Formicidae > Leptothorax > Leptothorax acervorum. The sequence continues at coordinate 2,448,609 of JASTWQ010000452.1, read as the reverse complement.
ACCTATGCGCTCTACGCTACCTCAGACCAGAAGGTCTTGGGTAGGTGTAGGTGGGCCCTACCTTTTATCACGATGACCTCGATCGCTCCAGTACCCCGTTGGGAAGTACATAATCGGCGGCGTGTTATGTTAATCGTTCCTCTATCGACCGGCCTCGCATAAGTCCCCGCTCGTCCGCGTGCGGAACGCCGAAGCTATCTTCTGCGTAATGAACGACCCTGTTAAATTATTACGGTATCGAGGGGGAGAAAAAAGAGAGAAAGGAATGCGAGGACTGCACGATAGACGCTCTTAATTTCCACGTTCTCGCGGGGGGTGTCCGGAACCGCTCGGCTCTCTCGAATCGTATCGATCTCGACGCCACTCTCGCGGGGCGTCCATCCAGCTTTTGTGTTCGAGCGACGCGCCTCACGCTATGTTGGAATGCAAAGGAGAATTCTACACTTTGCGGCAAACCGCTTGTTTCGTTCTACCTTTCCGCGCGAAGCCGAAACGAAATAAAGGGCGGGATAGCAATCAAATTTTTCGCTCGTCGCGCATAGTGAAATAAATTGTACTTGAGAGAGATATTCGAACGTCGTTAGGCGATAAATAACTTGGCAATATTGCTTCGAATTTAAGTTTGCACGTTCCGACGTTTTAAAATTAAAATAATATTTTTCTTACTCTCTGAGAATGATCTTATTCGCGAGAGTAAAATGCCTCGATAAATGCGTAACTGATGCACGCATAATTTTAAAAAACATAAAAGCAAAATATTACTTAATGAGCAATGACTAGAGAAAAAAATCATTGCAATCAGTGCAAAAATACATAGCACGTAATCTCTCTGACCTACCCAACAACAACCTGCCTAGTTACAGAAAATCGCGGAATTCGAAATCATATTTGAACATTGCCATTGGGGCACGTCCGATATCCCGGCGGTCGCTAAATGATTCTTTTCCCTCTCGAGGGGCCACGTGGTTTTCGAAATTACGCCAGTTCTGGCATACATTTCGATCCAACGAACCGCGGACGTGACCACGAGGGAGAAATTCGCGAGGGGGTGCGCGCCGTTACTATCAGACGTCGAACGAGTTGTTTTTTTCCGGGGCTACGATAAGACGAACAGCATACGTGCAGCGTACGAATGATAGCAGCTGCGCGTGTGTTGAATATTTAACCGGTTTAAGCCCCACACAATACACACCGAATCACACTGAATGGAGAAGCTGCTGCCAGGGGCAGTTGCTCCTCCAAAACAAATCGAGATGTGAGCGGGGGTCCATATTTAATCAACGCACACTCGTTCCCCTCTGATTTCTCCTCACTATCATTCCTCTGACCTTCCGACAGTGCAATTCAATGCGAATCTGCAGGAACGATTTATGAATCTTCCTCTCTGTACTTGTTTTATCAAGTTTTGCTGTGCATATTATTAACCATGTCATATCAAGAGATTAACGATATATGAGTTTACTGCAGCATTGCCGTGACAAAGTTCTCGACGCTTTAATTTTAATGTCGCAAACAATGTAATGGAACAAACTGATTAAAGGTTTCTCTGTATTAGTCAACTTTGTCGCGATATTAATGGATAATAATGCTTTTCAATTATTGCGGGCTATTATCTGATATTACCACTAAACACACTGCATTTATGATAGCTGTAATCGATTTTGCAGACGCATGACGCAATCGAGCTAACGAAACAAATAAATGTCTCGTATATACATAAATTCGCATGTGTTTACCATAGACATATATAATAAACTGAACATTGCCATTGGAGAGCTTCCGGCATGTTTACATATTCTACAAGATTTAAATATTCCATTCAATAAATACGTCCAACGAAAATCTCGCGTAATTGTGAGCGGCAGCCGTCGGCGACGACGATTTCATAAGGGTGGAGAGGATTACGTAAGGTGAAATCGCCGAGCAGTCGGGATGACGCGAATGAACGCAAGGTGCATTGCAGAGTGCACAATTCGGAATCGCGGCGGCTCGATGTTCACCGCGGTATAACTGGGCGACTAACGAAACCGGTAAAAGTTCCATTAGCACGAAACAAGCTCTCGGGTCGCGACGGTAATTCCGTTGGCATAGCATGGTCCAATTAGGGGTCAACGTAAGACCAGCAGATTGCCGATGGCTATCTCGTTAGGTTGACAGTCAATTCCTCATTAAGGGGGCGAAATGCGGTGAGCAGGCGCGAAGGGAGAAACGGGAATATTTATTGGCAATTGCTAAATACGCGGCGGCGGCGACGACGGCGAATTCATTAATAACCACGCGAGAGTAATTTGCTCTCGGTTCGCGGAATCGATCGAGCGGAAAAGAAGGGAAAAGAAGATTTTGCCGCGTCGGAAAGTCGAGAGTCGGAAGGCGTTCGAATAACTCGGCCCGCCCGCGCCGGCTTAAGGACTTTCGACGTAGTCGCGTGGAACGAAATACTATCTGAATTAATTAATTACAATACGTTGCCGTTGCATTGCATAATTAAGCGCGTCGAGTATTTATATCCATTCTCTCGCGCTTATACGCGTAACTCGCTCCGGCAGCGAGAGAAAACTCTTGAAACCTGCAAGTAAAATATATACTATTACGATAAATTCGATGATAATGCAGTCGCTGCTTAATTATATAAATAGTCGACAATAATAATAAATTGTCCAATTAATGAACCTCGATAACCATGCATATATGTGTTATAAGTTTACATTTAGGTACGCGCGAAACGCGATATGGAAAATCGCCTATAGAAACGTGCGAACGTATGAAACGCAAATATTATTTCAGATTATTTATACATCGTATTACAGCGCCATTGTTCTTTCAGTATTTTTTCAACAGTCGCATTACGTGCGAGACGCAAACCGAAACGCGAAGCTTTTACGTTACCTTTGCTGTTTCAAGCTCTTAACTACGCGCAATTACAACAAGTTACAGGAAGCGTGCCGGATTTTCTATCGTACTCGAACACTTGTTCAATGGAAGTATAACTGAGCTAAAAGCAAAGTTTGAGAACCACGCTGCGAAGGAGTTAAACTAATGCGTTTCGCTCGGTGGACAAACGAACGACAAGAGCCACTCGAAAGTTGCCTATAAATTACGCTACGATACAGATAGCGTCGATAGCGGTTCATTAGAGGCATTTAATCGGCCAGACGTTTTGATTACATTCAAGCTAGATAGTTATAGCAGCCTAATTAATGAACTTCAACGTATCGGATCTGAATAATTGCAGATATACGCGAAATACATTATTTCAGAGTTATCAGATAATACGAAGCGTATCTGACGGATGTTTATTTGTTTTTGTAAAAAAAAACCGATAGAAAATTTTGATTATGAAAACATTTTGCCTCTTCGGTATCACAGCAGTTTTATCGTGGTATCATAATAGTAAATATAATGTGAGGCAAAAAAAGGGCTTTAAAAACAAAGATTAATGTTCATGATGTTTCATATTACGCTGGTGCGTTTATGTGCGATATTTTATATGCTGCACGATAAAGTATATTAATCATAAAGTGTTGCTTGTTCACACATCGAAGGTTCTACACGGGAATGTCTCATCCTGGCGGTAAAGTATCTACGATACTTCTCGATGGCCCATATCATTTTCACGGAAATGTTACCTCTACGCGCTTCTGTTGGTAACATCCGACACTTTTCTCAAATATTGCGTGAATCGATATATGCTAAATAGTGCTGAGGGTCCCGTCCAGCACGCGTATACACGACGATACATAAATTTCGCGCGATAAAGATTAAATATTAGCCCGGTGTTCTATTTCCTCTCGTAATTAAAACGTAAGTACACCTGCTTATTACGTCGTATCTATATCGTGGATATGACCCCGTTACATCAACAAAAGCAATTTCTCGGCCGTGTAAAATACAATACAATACTTAGCCGGTTATCTCTCAGACGAGCGTGTCGCGTATATCACGATATCGCGTGCAAATCAGCCTGCGCCCGAATAAACATATCCATTACGTCGTACATTTGCGGCGGACATTCCCATAAGCGGTGATCGAAATCCTACGGCGAGAACGAAGACATTGTTTCAAGGAAAATCTGCAGAATTGCTCCGTTGCAGCGTTGCGCGGTATCGGTGATTGATCGAGAACTCCGTGATAAATGCAACGTGTAAAGGAACGCACTTATAACGAAGAACGCCGTTAAAGAATACATTAATCATAACAATATAAGGGGCTATACGTGAAGAAATCCATGTATTTATTAGCGTTTTCGCTTAATTGACAAATTCAGAAATCGTAATACACGTTCAACGGTAAAATTATTACTACCGGCGATATAATTAGCAAGTATCAGGCGGTAGTTCGTATAACATAATAACGTAGGTATGCCGTAATCGTAAATTCTGAAAATTCTTCACGTATATAATTTCACTGCGTATATGATTACTTTGAAACAGGGTAAAAGCATTTCCAACAACGGGTAGGAGGGTAGTTTAAATACAAAAGCATCGAGTGTGCGTTTCTCAGTAGAACGCGCGATTTACGAATACATGTATTACACGTATATCGTAATGTTCGTTAAAGTCTGGCCTCGGGAGGAGCTATTCTGACGTGGAAAATGTATGCGTTACACAGCGACGCATGTGGAGTAGTTTATTAGACACCGCTATTGTTCGCGGCGGGCGGGCGCCCGCTGCGTACCGTAAGTAAATGTTCGCCATTGATCATCCGAGCGTTTACATTTCGCATTATGACAGTACAGCGCCCATTATAGGAATGCCGACGATGCGTTCTCCAATAATAGAGTTTTCATAATTATCACGCAATTTCGAGCGCCGATCCTCGTGCGCCGCATTGTCTCCCTCGCACGTTCCCCCGAGAATACATTACAACGCACTGTCGAATTTTTATACTCGTCTCGATGGGACTGACACGTCGAAGATAGTTCGTCGCTCGATAGTTCTGAAAGCACCGCATAACCGATACCGTGTATCTCGTGGATGCCTCGGTGGATGCGAACCGCATCGTAATGTGTTCTAGGGAGAGGAGACGCATACACATGCGGCACACGTTCACACGCATCCACGTACCTAGCTACATTCTCATTGACGTCACATAGCAATATTTCGATATGTCGAAAAGACAGATAGTTCTGAATGCGATATCACGATAGACACGTTTCACAGTTTCAGTCCCATGTAAGCAGGTTTAGAAGTAGAAAAAAGAACGACACGAAAAAAAGTGTACTATACGGTCTCGAAAAAGGCACAGTTTTCTATTTAGTCGCGAGAGATTGAATTTTGATTGACATAGCAATCTAAATCGGCTTAACACATGTTTCTGTCAAGTATAATCATAATATGCCGCACTCGTAAGTATTTTTCGCACAGAAATGACCACGCGAAATGACAGCTAAGTGGCAGCAAATTTGCAATCTGTTATCGTTATCATTATGCATATCATGATGCATAGTACCATATCCATGAATGCGCTTAAAATTGGAGCGGCGATAGCTTTTTCACGGCGACTGCGCCTTAGCCTTCAGCGTTATGGTAATTAATCGGCGCAGCTGCTACACGCTCCGTGTATATATGCGTTTTCCTCGAAGAAACGAATCACGTAGGAAAGCTGCGCGACAAGGCGACACGACTCGATTATGAAACGTAGATACGTGTCGATCGATCGGTCATTTCTCACGGGCAGAAGCGGAACCGTGTTAACGAACCACTGAATTCACGCGATTCGTATTGTGCGGTATGTATTCGCCGCGGGATTCTATCTCGCTTAGGTACGCGAATCAAATATTAATTCTCGCCGAAAGAACCGACCGACGCAAACGAAGGCAAACGAGAAACGTTCCGGTTTTCCGATTTTAGATACTTCAATCAGGAGTCGCAACAACCCGCGGTTTTAATTTTCATCAGATAAATACACAAACGTCTGATATCGAAGGAAAACGGTTGCTCGGAGATTGTATCGATTAAATCGAAAAACGCGCTCTCCGTTCAGTTTACCGTAACGACCCGCTCGTGCGGCCGTTTGGCTTTATATAAGATAGTTGTGAATCGTGAAATATACGCGGGTGCAGCAATACAGCCGTTTCCCCAGTTTCCGGGAGGAATACCGATTAATCACCCTTATAACGACCGAATCGAAATCTAATTACGGAAAAGTAATCACACCCCTATCATGATAATATATAGCACTGATCCGTTGCCAAGTTCGAATTCTCGCTTCGATGCAGCCTCTTTCATTTCAGGATCACGTAAAAATTGGACGCGTTGTTCGCGTCCGCCCAAGCGGAGACCATCCGGAACATTTCCGTAGAACATATCCCCGAGAGAGCTCTAGAATGTATCGCGCAGATCAGGAGACCTTAGAGAGCGTAGAAGAATCTAGAGACCATGTAAACTGTCTGGCAGTTTTCAGCACATAAAGTAAAAGAGTAAGAACCTGCGAACGTAAAAGGTCCGAAGACTCTGAAAATTCCAAAATCTGAACGATTTAAAAGCCGAGATAACAATCACAACGAATAACAAACTTGCCGGCACATTCGCGAACGAATCGCTACGAATGTGCGAATCGATCGTATCGCTGAATGAAGGACTCGACGAGAAATTGAACAATAAAATCGGGCGAGCTTGCGGGAAATATATTTCAATTTTCGCCATGGAAAAAAAAAAGAGAAGGGGCGGTTCGGCAGGTCGGTGCGATAAATCGAGTCGCCGTGTAAATATCCCGACGTGCCACGACCGGTATGGTATATACGCATGCCGGCCCGACGGCGATATTTATTGGCGAGGTACGTCGAATAATGCGAAATGTCCCGATTGCGCACGCGGTTTTTCACGCGGGCTAAGCGGTCGCCGAGTCGACACCTCGAATTAGTTCCCGCGCGTGATCGAGTGCGGCCACCGGGGCTCGCTCGACTAAACGGTGCACACTGCATCGCGACTGCACTAGCGCGTTACCGTAACTTCGAGAGCAGCTCATGCATTAAGATACGTCTGCAAACGCCACGAAGCAAAGATAATTTATGTTGCCCGCCGTTGCGATTAATTAATCGAGAAACTTCTCGCGCCCGCGGCACCGCGTCGCGATGTTTGAACCTTAATTTACCCCGAGAGAGCTTGCCGAGGGTGTACCGCACCCATTGCGTTTTTAACATATTTGCAGATCGTATCTAAAAACGTGGATATCTCACTTGAAGAGATGATAGCAATGTAAATATTGTTTCTTTAAAAGCAAGACTTCGAAGATATGATAGCATATGTAAATATTCTTTCTTCAAACATCATGCCTGCAATGTACTTATATTCTTCTTAATTCATTTTTACTTAAAAAAAATTTCATTCACTTATATGAGCGAGCAAATCATGAAGATGTTAATTCTATATCTATATTTTATGAATGTAAATCGCGATATTATAAAATAATAGGAGTACAATGGTAGGCGTATTCCCTCAACAGCGGAGCTTAATTAATTTTATGTTGTAATTGATGGTTGTATTGCTTCATGTTCAAAATTTGAGCATGTAAACGGAAATTTGGATGAATTAATCTAATTGTAAATGTTCTATGTAATCTGGTATAGAGAATGCGATTTTCCAATTTTTGATATTTCCCTGATGGTGTAAAAATGTCTATAATTGATCCGTGCAAAAAGTATTATGGGAGATAGTGTGAAACGTTCATAGTGCCGCATGCGGCACGTTTCCAATTATCTGAAATTTTTTGCGCCGGGAATTCGCTTTATCGAAAAGTTTAACAGGAGTCGGGCAAAGTTTCGTCGCTCGGAAACGCATTTACAGCGAGATCCAGCCGCTCTTTCGAGGCGCGTGCGACAAGATCGGTCTTTTTCTACCGACATTTTTGGTTTCCGCAATATCCCCCAGAGCTATACAAAAATATCCATTTTTAAAACATATATCATGTTTTTATTAATTCAATATATCGTTATACGATGCCAGATTCATTCTAAATGTCTATAAAAAGCATCGCTCAATATTTCAAAGCTTTATACATATAAAACACATCATAAGCTCTAACCCTAAATTATTTTTATATGAAAATATATATATTATACACAAAATCTTTAATATTAATTAATGATAAAATATCTTTTTTAAAAAAATATATTAATTATTTCGATCTGGATGCTTTATCGGCGTTTTATCATATAAAAAAATAAAAAATCACGATAATGTCTCGACGCTCTTTTGTGCTGATGCATCGAATTCCTCGATGTCTCGTATTACATCATGTATCGTAACCGGAATATTCGAATCTCACAGTGGATAACGGAGAATATTCCGAACATCGTTGCGCACCGCGCACGCAAATCCTTTTGTCCGCCGGGCGATCGGCGAAGCGATCCGTGGAAGCGATTTGCACGGACATTCCGACGAAATTTCGTAACCGGCTTAGAGCGTGTTACACGGAGAAAGATGGCCGTCGATCGGGATGCTGGGAAAGGAGCAGAGGCGGCAGAAATTGCAGCTCATGCGATAGATCATGGAAAAGAAGAGAAAAATACGAGCCACGGGTCGGAGCGCTCTAAAGACGGTTGTAGAGCCTCGTTAGTATTCCTCAACCTCTATCGGGATGTCAACCGACGGCGATTTGGCATTCAAGCTGGCGCCCCACTGCCGTAATCTCGTCGAACGCGAAATAGATTCCGTTTCATCTTGCGCAATCAATCTTGATTGGGACTTTAACGTTGGAAAGCGCCGGCAACACCGTTCGTTGGTTCTCGAGGGACGCGAAATTCCGCCCTGCGACGCCGCGCCGTACAGACGACAGGTACGACACGATATAACGCGGCAGCAGATGGGCGAAATAGGCGGCTGCCTTGGTCTTTTTATATCGGATTTAATCGTCTTTACAGATTTTAATATCGAATCGCGTAGCGACGTGGGGAGAAAGGACTGAGGCGTTCAATACTGAAACGCGGAGCGTTGTGAAATCGTGGTTTATGGAAATATATTTCCGATGAGATTGGACATTTTTTAAATGCACAACGAATCAATCATATCTCTTTGTTCCCGCGAATATTTCTGCGAATATTCCGTTCCGGGGGAGGGCCAAGATATTAGCTATTACATTTTATCTTTGCGGAGATTCGGCTCGGAAGATTAAATTTCAGATATGCCGCGAAGGCTTTGTGGGATTTAGAAGCTGCGGGAAAGCTTTGACTTTTCGCAACCACCGCGTTACACTTTTGATCGGCACAAAAGCGAATATATATAGAATCGGGCAAAGGCACGAAAAATGGTCACAAAATCTAATCTTAGTCGCGAAATAAAATAATTTCAAAAGTTAGATTGCGCGAATTGTTAAGTCGCTTGATTGTAAATAATCCACGTCAGATAATTCATATAAAGAAATCACGTAATACTACACTTCATCATACCATTCTAAATCTCCGATTGCATCTCGAAGCGAAAAACACTCGTCCCAACAATAGATCATCGTCCCGAAGAAAAACGAGATTGCAATCGGTCAGATCGGGGATATCCCGATATACACCTTGCGACGCCGCGGAATTATTTTCGCATCCCTTCACATAGTCACGATGAGCACTTGCGCAATCGATGAAATCGATGCCTCGACGCCTCGCGCGCTACGAAATGTCAATTGATCATTTCTCCTCCTGGCGAAGCGCTCTACAAGTATAAATACCATACCTAGCTCTCGGACCTGTACCTACGGGCCTTTTATTCTCTTAGCGAGAGCACACAGCCATAGTGCACCGTACATCTGATGAGTTATTGCGCCCTATCGACCGCGGACAATGGAGCCGAGCCTCAGAGTTGTATACGTCTCGAGTGATGGAAACGATCGAGGAGATAGCGAAGGTAGACGGACAGATAATTAGGTGGAAACTGCGCGCTGGATCGCGGAGGAAAGGAACACCATCGCCGTTAAGAAATGACGGAGTGGCACTCATTCAATCGGACGTGAATAATGTCAGCGTACTGATGGAATTACGCCGCGATAAAGCGGCATTTCTTCGCGTTCCATTGTTATCGCCCGCCGTTTGTCACATTCTTCCTATTATCGTCGGCTTAAACACGCCGCACGATCTGAATTCCAGTCGGTGCGCGCGTGTACACAGTGTTCCGGCAATTATCTTCCGTAGAATCGAAATCATCTCGCTGACCTTTAGCGGAAGGTGCAGGAAGAGGAGGAGGAAAAGAACGACGACGACGACGACGATGGTGGTACGAACCGCCCTGCCGCCGTTATCCGAAGTAATCGCGACCACGTTTTCGGCTGCCATAAATCTCATTATCGCGACGGTTCCGTGCCAAGCGCGCGCCGCCGCGTTATAGTTTTGCTTTCCGTTCTTTTTTGCCGGTTTCGTTCAGCGCGCCCGGAATTTCGACCGGACGTAGATACACACGTATGCCAGTCCCTCCTTCTCTCTCTCTCTCTCTCTCTCTCTCTCTCTCTCTCTCTCTCTCTCTCTCTCTCTCTCTCTCTCTCTCTCTCTCTCTCGCAAGCGATGCGTTTTCTGCGTCCGCAGAAAGAAACTTCACCCGGCCAAGATCCGTCTTCCTTGTCTCACGCGCTGCCGTCACTATCGCATTATCTCCGTTGTTCGAAACTCGAGCCCTTTCTTGGCGACAACGTTACACAAAGCGCTCTCACGTTCCGCAGCTGGTAATTATCAAGCGAGACTAAGACGAGATTTTTGTCTCTTTGCGGAGACTCGCCGACAAACGCGATACATGTCATAAACATAAAGAAAAGTATCTCTGAGCTACTGGTACATACATGCGCAAAAAAGCTCGTTCTTCGAATTTCAATCGTTTAATCACGAACTGCTTCGCAGCTCATTACCACTCGACCGCGGAGCGAAAATTAGATGATGACATTTAGATGTCTTTCGATGCTCGACACAAATTTTGACACTTTTGATTGATGTCTAACAGAATGGCGAATGTTATAATGATAACAGAACATATGGATTTGACGTTGCCGCTCTAACAGACATTTTTCCGAGAAACTCAAGCGTTCTGCAAAAGCTACGATGCATAGAAGTGCGGTACAAGAAAGGTGTGAATAGTGCTTCCATAGTCGATTCCATCATAAAATCTTCAGCCTCGCGGAGAACGTACTTTTCTGTTTTGGCGCTTTGTACGTTTCCGTCCGGTTTTGGATGGAAGGAATATACGTCAGAAACTCGTAGGAACTTCTCACCGTTATTCAACGGGAATGCAGTTTTATTGAGCAGCGGAGCACAAACGGATCGCGCGCTTTTATCGAGAAAAGGGCTTTAAACTGGCGTACGAAATGTATTTATTCCCACTGACACAAATCGCGGCAACTTATCAGCGTTTTATGCGCAACTCTATGTGATGAAAAACAATAAATATTCAAATTTTCCAATTAATTAAAAAAACAAGATTGAAATACCGGAAAATAATATATATCAAAAGCAATTAAATACAAATTATTTCTATTGTTAAACGTGAATTGTTAAACTAAAAACAAAAAGGCAGCTTTATAATTCAATAAAAAACATCAATAATTTAATTGATTCGCATTAAATTCATGTAATATTATAATACGCATAGTGACCATACGACTGATAAAACTTTTCTCTCATTCAAGTATAAATCATCTTTCTATATGTGCTTCGCGTTATTTTCTCTAAACAGTGGCTTGTTTAAATGAAAAATAATAACTCTTTTCTTCACACCTCGCCATCGTCAACTCGCACCTTTGTGCCTCTCTAGTTTCACATCCGGCAAACTTCTGGCTCCATGTTCACGGCTGTGATACTTCGAAGCCGATACTTCCGTGTAGATGGATCTGGCTGCTATGCATTGTATTCATTGACACTACCCCGCGAATCCGAGCGGCTTTTCAACGAGCCTGCTCGGCCCGGTCGTTCACGTAGTGACGACGAGGTTAATCACTATTTGACCCAATTTTATTCTCGCGTCTTAATGCGCTGCGGAGAATAATGGAGACTTTAACGTCATATCAGACCGAATGCCTTCCGGTAATTTCCCCTGCGGGGGAGAGTCCTAATGCCGGTCGCCACGATTCAGGGATTTCGAGATAACGAGCGCGCGAATGACGATTAGGGATTGTCTTCGGTCTCCACCTTCTAGTTGTTCTCCTTCTTTCGTTCCAAGAAGAGCTTTGATTGCAATTAGTCAGCCATGAGTCGTTCCGGTTCGGCCCCCGGTTCAAGAATTACAAAGCTTTCACTCTCTTCTCACGGAAACTCCACTCTCTCCACCTCGTTTGAATATAAATACCGATCCGTTTTCTATCTCATATGAGATTGTCCATATACATTTGCGAACAATCTTTTGCGAAATAGCTCGAGCGAATACAATGGTCAGATGATATCGACAAATAATTTTCCTATAAGGTAACTTGATTCGAAATGGCTAGTTCGCATATCGCTATTCCATTCTCCGTACCTTATTACGCTTATGAAATACTTTTACATTCTCATTGAATAATTTTAGTAAATATTTAAAAATTCAGTATTGTGAATATTAAAATAAATCACACCGTAAATTTAAATAATTTTACATCGTCGCGGAAGTTTATTCTGGTAATCGATTGATCGATTCTTCGTCGTATAACTTTCAGAATTCGCTGATTCGTCCTACGTGCACATCTTTTCGGTGCACATGCTCGCTTTCGAGGCCCGTCAATTAATTTCTTAGCGCAGAGCTTATCGAGATGCTTCGACGATAGCCGCGAGCGAAAGGGTACGCGTCGAGGTTGGTTTATTCCTGGCGGCGTAAGAAGAGGAAGAAATAGAAGTAGAAGAACAAGACGAAGAAGACAGTGACGGGGAGGCACAGGACGCGAGGATGAGGTAAGGGTCCGCTCGCCCACAGAACATGAAGCGAGTCGTAGAGACGAGGTCAACGTTCTTCAGAGGTGCATTGCCTCGAGTACGAGGGGAAAGGGAGTAAAGGGTCCGAGCAGCAGGCAGTGACCAAGGACGAGAGCGAGCGGGTAGCGGCGTGGTAAGCGGAGATAGTCGAAGCGAAGCAAAGAAGGCAGAGAGGCTCGAGGGAGTGAGAGCGAGAGCGAGAGAGGAAAGGATGCGAATCAGAGAAGGAACGATACGAATAAAGAGAAGGAAGGAGCAGAAGAGAAGGAGAAAGAAGAAGAATGACGATGCGGCTGGAAGAGAACCAGCAAGGCTAGCACGGCAGGTGCAGCGCGCGAGGATGCAACGTTACGAGGCTACGAATTCCCATAATTACACCTGGATCGCCAAGTTACGACCAGATTTCGATATGTTTCGTGCACGAGAGGTAACACACTTCCTCGCGATAGGGATTCTTGCTACGGACCGTTACAACGGACGTTTCTGCGAGTTACACCGAGACAGACGAGAAATACAGAGATGTGTGCGATTATATAAAACTGATATTTATGGAATGCGACTGAAATAAAGCACAGAAAAATGTTTCCTTCACTTTTCGACGGTTTTCTTGATCAAATAGCTTTGCAACTAGTAGCAAGGTATAATTTCTGATAAATTTTGTCGTGATGGATCGTCTGCGTATTTCCGTGAAGAAGTTGCCGAGTGCGCGATGCAGCGACGAACGTTAAATTTGCGTACAATTTAATTCGAAGCTGCATCATCCGGAAGGACATAATCTCTCTTCATCTGCGGGAAAATCCATCTTAACCCAAATCCGGGAGTCCGGCCTTTTGGGAATCATCTTTTCTTTTATCAATTCCCTCGCTGCAAATAAAATCTCATTCGTTGCCGAGCGTTACGGCCTTTCACAATTAACGGAGTCCTGTTTTTACAGCGCGCGTACAGATAATTCAAAGGTACGTGCGATTCCGCGGACAATTTTATCGCGGCTATGATCTCGATTCCCGTTTACGAGCGTTCGTATATTGCTTTCGCGGTCCGGCGTATAATTCCGGGGCGACGACGGCCGGGCACAATGCGCGCACAATGCATCGGCCGAGCGCGTGGCGCGGCGGCCGCCGATGAAAAAGAATCACCGCGTATATGGGCATAAATCAGCATTACATAAATTAACGGCGCACCACTTTCTCTTCGCATAGCGACGACACCCACACGTGCGTGTGCGCGACGCCGAACGGTACTATCGAGGATTGGCTCCGTCGATCTTGTCGCGCAAATGGCCCCGTCCGCGTAGTGGTCATCGGCCGCCTGCAATTGCGTGTATTACGATCGGCGTAGCAACAGCCGTACGATAGGATATACGTTTCGAGAGACAACCGGCGTATCTGGCGAAATCCCAGAACGATGTCTCGTGTTTGTTTTCGAAAGCAACATTTGGTCTAATCGAGATTTGCCGTTCGCTTCTATATAATCGAATTTGGAGAAGATACAAGTTTTATCTCTGCGCTATTTATATCCAATCGATCAATCACATTTGATTATAAAACATGTTCATCTATGTATTTACATTTAATAATTTACTAATATTTGTGCAATTTTTAAATCACAAAAACAAATGTATGTTTTTCAACGGTGTGAAAAAGAGAGCTTTTTCGCAATAAGCTCTGGATCCATTTTCCGACACATCTGCACAATTCTAGATTTCTCTTTAAATTTAAATTAAAGGATCGACTGTGTGGGATAGCATTTCCCATATGAAACTTGCCACCTCCCGCGACTATTCCCCAATGCGATTTAGAATTTGTTCAGGTATACATAACTTTTGCAAGCATCGATATCTACTCTCTCTCTTATTTCATGTAACAGCAGCTATCACACGATACCTGCATACCTTCCGCTTTCGGCTTCACATTCCAAAAAGTGTTCGACGTCTCTATGCGAACAGTACGTTACGGAATATCGAAATAGCGACGTAGCGAGAGAAACTCTATTTGTTATTACTTAGAATAGCATTTGCATTCATATGATACATCGGCTTTCTGTCAACTAAAATGCAAATCTTCACGCAAGATCTAATGCAAGTGCTTCGTTATACAATTAGAAAAGCACAGAGAATATTGAATACATGTTCAAAGCAACTTTGCGTGAGGCGTGCGAAAATTGGATAGTAAATATACTTACCTACCTTATACGTAAGTTTATAGCTGTTTATGACACGAATAAAGGGAATCGCGTATAAACGGTTGCGCATGAAGCAGAACGGTAGAACCTCTCGATATAATCGCTCTGCAGAATCGAAGTAAGATCCCCTCGAGACGTCAACGTTCCATAAACCTACTTCCTGCTAAAATAATACCGTCCTCTCTCGCGACAGGGATGCACGACGACACCAAAAGGAGGAACTGGAGCGTCTCTAGTGACAGTAATTTGAAGCGACAGGGTTCCAATTAAAGCTCTTTAGAGGAAGAGGTTGGAAGCGGCGGGAAGCAGCTTCCTACCCACCGCCGCCGGTGAACAATGTCAAATTCAGCGTTCGCTGCAGCTACGCTCGGCCTGGATTTACATGCCGCCTTATTATAGATGTACCTCGATTGAACATAACGGCTGATTCAATGTTGGTACCGTCGTCACGCCGAAAGCGCGCATCTATTACAACTTCCTTTGCCTTCTGAATGCCATTCAACTTCGACAAACGAACGGATCTTACATGAAACACTGTAACAATCACTTGTTAACTCAACAGTTTGGTCGAAGAACAATTTAACATTTATTTATATATAATATACCTATATGTACAGAATATTACTTAAAATTATGCTTCTAAGTCATTTTGTTGAGAACTCAATAGATTTGGCAATATAGTTCACCGCGCGAAGAAATTGTCAAGTGTCCAGTGAAGCGATGAGAGAAATTGACGTCATGCGTGCGATTACGAAAAGTTATGAGCGATGTAGTACGTTTCATGAATTTGTATTTATATGATATGTTTGCGCGAGTGGCATTCCCATTACGAACGCATTGATAATCAGCGAAGCGCGACGGGAGATTGTCAATGAAATTACGATAGCTATTTCACGGATATCAGCGGCGATGCACGTAGGCGCAATAAGTCTCCTCCAGTCGACTGACGTCACTCTTCTGTGGGACAAAGAGCAATCGCAAATGGGAAACTCTTGCGGATTTAATCCAGACAAATATTGGATCTTATATAACCTTCTTAGATTCGCGATGAGACTTTCTTTTCGCATAAAAAACGTCTCGACTCTCTTAAACGAAGCATCTCTCATCCCAATCATTAACGATATAATAAACTCATAATCTACAAACGTTATTACATAAAGTGTTCAGAGGATAAGAGTAAATTTGCTCAAAATAAAAATTTAATCTTTTCTGCATTTTTTATATATGGAAAAAGATTTTCTTACTAACAATAAGTAGGTACTGTGATAAAATAAAGTATAATATATATATTTAAAAAAGCTCAAAAATTTTAATTAATAAAACGAAAGAAGTTTGATATACATCGCATCGCGCGACCAGCGCGCAGCGGCTTTAATGTTTACTGACATATTACGTATTCCGCAACCGGTCGCTTTCCCAACACTCGCTCGCGAGCCGATTCTAATTATTCTCGACCGATTACAAGCTAAGCCTGAGATATACGAGTGTCAGTTAATGTAGGAGCACCTACACGCATCTTTCATCGTTGCGATTGGTCAATGAACTGAGAAACCCATGAATGAACAGCGGGATTTATCGCGCCGGGAATCTGCGGGCGCACTGACAAATTCCCTCGTCAAACCGAGGCGAGAGATAAACTGTGGTCTACGAGTCGTACGAATGCTTGACGGAATAGCAACAAAGAGCTTATTAGCGGGGATACTTACGAAACGCCAGTGGAGCCTAGCTAGGCTCGTTAAGACGAATTAGCGGCAAAATGGTCGGACCTCGAGCTAATAAGCAGCGACTGCCGATGTCAAAACGTCAACTGTAAGGACTAGCGACCAGCGAGATCGTCGCGCCGGTGATTTGTCCCCCGTAAGATGAATCCAGTCTATTCTTGTCTGTCTAGCCAGTAACTCTAATATGGCAGCTGTTTCTCGCGTAAAAATACCCATTTTTGCTACAGCACGTGCATACATGAGACAGAAATTTTTTAACGACGAAAGAATCGCTGACACTGTTTCCTTCTACATAAATCGTAAGTTTCAGCGACTGTCTTTCTTCGAGTATAACAAGAGAGTAATTGGTACGAGAGGAGACAGTAATGACATTTGAAGAATGACACTCGGAATAATATAAAGTTAAAAATTATAGAGCCATCCGTGACAATCGTGGAGAAAAATAGAAGTGAAGAAGAAAAATAGCGACGATGGACAAGCGAGCGACCGGGAGCACATCGTTTCGCCGCATTTCTTCGGTTATACCGAAGCTGTTAGGGTGCACCACGGCGAATACCACGGAGTCTATTGGCTGCTGCAGCAATCTGCTGTAAGAACGCGGAAAATGGATGAAACACTTCCGGGAGAACAAATAAGAACGCGGAGAGCCATAACGAGCCCAAGTTCTCTGATAATAAGATTCGTCCGGCCTTGCGATAACCGCGCTTTCAGAAACTCCATAAATAACTTAGAAGGAAACGCGTGAAACAGCTATGCAATTATTTGCTATAAAAACGGAAAGCAAACAGTGTAAATTTCTACTTGTGGTAGGAAAAAATAAGAAGAACGCTCTTCCGGTACGCTGGTAACTGCAATACGCATGCAAGATGCAATTTCACTACATTTATCAGGCACTGTATTTTCTGATAGCGACACAACAGCGATCTGATAGCGATCCTGATCGGCGCGAAAAAGACCAATGTAGAAGATAAAATATTTAACATCGCGGAACGGTTCTTCCAAAGCAGATTGTTCTTTCTCGCCGTCTCTCGTATCGTCAAGTTACGCACAACCAGGCGATGCAGGGCGTTATAAAGCTTTTGAATGCGTGTAGAGCGAAGTTTCTACGAGAAGTTCAGATTTTAATTAGAAAGTTACGTGATTTTGAGGGTCAAATAGGAGAACTTTCGCGAACTTACGCTAGCCGGCGCATCCCGACTATTTCCTGTTGTTTACAAGCTTCGTGCCCTCGTGAGGCTAGATTTATCACCCAACAATCTGTGTGTGTGTGTGTGTGTGTGGTCGTCCTTATTAAACATATTTTAAACTATGGCTAACTGCAATTTACAACAACGCGACGCTCGACCGTCTTTTTTGACTTTATCACGCATCAGACAATTCAGTGACGTCATAAAAAATCCGTTTTCATTACGTTTAACAAGCGGATGAAATCTATCTCGTGGACATAACCGGCAAGTTAATTCAATTACAAGTTCAATTACAAGAGCGGATATATCTTTAGTATGAAACCGTTAAAGAAGTTGAGCCGCTGGATTAAAGAAAAATTGGATATTGAGGTCGCTGCTGTGCACTGAAAAAAATGTATGTATCGAAAAGTTATGTTAGAAAACTTAACTATCGCGATAGAACATGAATAAAGAACTCGAGTCAGGCATGATGGCGTAAAACTTTACGTTTTGTATCGAAACTTTGGTTACTTAAGCGTTGCCTATAGTTTTACATCTAGGATATTCTCTCTAGGAGATACTACATAATACAAAGATACTACACGAGACATAATCTTTCAGTTCTAATCTACTGAAGCAAGAAGGTTATTTATACAAAACGTCAGATACGTTGTTTTCTTCGAATGTGCGTGCTCCAGAGAATACCTTATCACAACACCCACGTTTTTTGACCTTGATCGTTATTCTGGAGTAGCCGTCGTTTACGAAGTCGCGAAACCGGTTCGGATCGGTTCGGTCATTGACAATGAGTCATCGCACGGGGATTCTCGAGTCGCCGACATCGCGGTGCCCTTAGTTTCTCGGTCTACAACCGTGAGACGGAGAGAAATCAACAGGAGAAAAACAGAAGAAGAGGAAGAGAATTAAAGAAAAGACAAAGGAACTGGAAGCAGCAAGGCATATAAGGAAGCTGCTCTCGTTTGTCGTACTTGGTCATGGTGTGCATCATCGGCGGGATAAATAAAGACTGATAGTCTCGACAGTTCGGTTCACAGTTCATCAATTCATCAATCGCATTTCGATCATTTTCCGCTGTTGTTCTACGTTTGTTCTCTCATCCTCTCGACGGTGCGCGATGGTTCATGTCGGAGGATTATTTGCACGATCAAGCATAAACCTATATCCCCTTACGCCACGAATTTACTTTGTACACGCCGCCCGCCGCGCCGCGCCGATGCGATTGTATCTAAAACATACACGTACAAGCATCGGTGTATGATAATGGATAACCCTCCATCTCGCGTATCGGCGAACGAGTCGGTCGTTGCATACTCGAGTTTACCTTCCGCTCTGCTCTATTGAGTTGCCGCAATTTCGGCTCCACGCCCGTGGATCATTAATTACGATGCTGCGCGATTACCAGACATTACAGAAGGCCGACTGATATCGTACAAAAGGAAGGACAGTCGTCCTGTGCGCTCGTTAATCAGCGATAGACGTTATCAGTCAAAGAAAATTTGTCTGTATAGAGATACAATTTAAAAGGAGAGAAATAGCGTTTATATATTCTGCATCTTATATTAAACTGTAATAAATCTTAAATTGTAATATAATAATATGATTATTAATTAAATATGTAGCATTCTAATTTGTGGATGTCAATTAATTTAATCTACCACACTCCTAGGATCCTGTACTTTAAAACACGATCTGATATGATACTTAAAATTTTTTAAAACAGTCCCCTTCAGCTACATATAGCTGGTCTCAACAGAGAGATCAACTTCTTCATATTATAAAAAAGATAATCGTTATACCGCGTTCGGTCACTTTGGTGAATTCTTCGTGCTTGAGCTTAAACGCTCCGGAGGATGATCTTGCGTTTCGTCGATCAAACGAGGCGGGCGGCTGCAGTAGCAGCACGAGAAGAATAACGCGTGTGTGTTGCGTCCGTGTTGCGTACAAGCGAAATTGCCTTCGAGAGGATCAGCTGCCACAATGGCGAGGAAGTTTTTCGTGGAAGGTCCGAATAAAGGGCGAGAATTTATAAGAGGTAGCGTATCCCGACGACACCGAGGAGCATAGAAAGACGTAATTTTTTGAAAAGACGGCAGAATTCAATGTTACGCGGCGTGCATTGTGGTCCCTGAAATGCAACGGCTGCAAGGTGTAAGTCGCAGTTAAGAGGTGCACGCATCACGGCCGTACCTGCGCGCCGCTCGAATCCCGAAGGAAGTAGCCAGCCGATAAAACTGGTTTGACGGGTATCGAGACTGCGTCCAGTTACTCCGTAGGACGCCTTGTGTTTGGCCGAGTCTCGCTCCCTCGGCGTGCATCACGATCACCGGCATCAACAGCGCTCGTCGTTTCCAGCCGGCATCGTCATCACCACCACCACGAGCGTCATCATTACCCATGGCTTTAACACGGACATTCGCCGTTCGCCGTTCGACGCGGGCTCATCATTGTTACAAATGCCGCTCGTCCCATCGCCATTCACCATGCAGTTTCTCCGGTCGCAGCACCGTCACTGCCGAGAAATGCATCGTCTCTCGCAAACAGGTTTTTTTTAAAGGTCCACGATGAAATTGATCAGTGTGATATAATCGCGACCGGCGAGGGAAACGTCGAGCGGGGAACTCTCTATCTGCAGACACGATGATAAAACGCATATAATTCGACGCGAAAGCTCGTACGAATGAATTGAAACTGCAGATCTCACGCTTACTCCGCTGTCTGCTCGCACACGAATTAGGGACACAAACTACGCACACACATCGAACCGGAATTTAAATTCATTTAGAGATGCCTATTCTTTCGATAAACTTGATAATTAACCAAGCTGGCAGAACGCTTTGTTTCAGCCATTAGAAACCGTGATATAAAAGAGAAATTCGAGATGCTCAATTACGAACCTTTCAACTTTAATTACAGCGCGACACGACTTTCGCGAGGGCGGCCTGCGTCGTTTCTCAATTTCCTCCGTTTTGTGCAGATTCGATGGAGCGGCAATATCGACAATCTCTATGAGCTATCTGTGGGCCACGAAGAACACGGTATAGCTCGATAATTAGATGCCGGCATATCTATTTAATCAAATCACTTTTATCCTCGGAAAAGCTTCGTCGTCGCGGGATCTCGGTTTTCAGGACGGGGCCGGCAATTCGCGGCGCATCCACCGCAGAGAGACAGGTAGATGATAGAAACCGAGTGGGAACGGCGATTATATCCCGCGCCACGGTAAAAGTTAATGATGCCTATTAGTCGCGCGTTAATCGGCCATGCAGCAGCACGTTTCGCACATGCGATTTGGGTCGAAACGATAGCCGGCGTCGTGTCTTCTTGCATGCGGTCCGCGGATTTACGCGCGATTGATTTACGACCTCTGCTAATCAGACTTCGGCGACTATTTCTAATAACGAGCGGCACGAAATAATTTTCGAGGCAAGTAGTTTGTCGGCCGTTCCCGCCGCACTCCCGGCTTGCGACCTATTGCGAGAAAGATCCGTGAATAATTGCGAGACCCACGCTCGTTCGCCGCGTTATTACGCGCTTCTTTGCGGCAAAAATTTAATCGTCTCATTTATTACCTCATTTGTACACCCACGGCAATGCATATACGCTAATCTATAACGTACAACGTAGTACATCGCGCGGTGATTTATGCCATCCGATACGATCAATAGCACTGTCATCTGCAAACGGGCTTTCGTCAAGTCGTTCGAAAACGTTAGACTGTAGGTATAACTATACCATCTCGTTGCAACGTCTATCGGAATGCGTACAGTTTATGAAGCGGAGCTCGACTGCATTCTTAACGAGCCGCGTACCTAAATTCTTTTCTCATAAATATGAATAGTTGATTTGGAGAGGAGAGGAACAAAAATAACCTGGTGCGCTTTGCGTTGCTACCTCGGTTGCTACATTCCGTATTTAAAAAAATGTTCCTCTGCCGGCAAATTTACTGGACGGGCCATTCCAAACGGCGGGCATTCCAGCCGACGAGTGGGAATGTCAGAAGCATCTCACAGTATTTAATTCGTTTGCGAAGGAGAAAGTATAGCGGCGACCACCGCGATGCAGCGGGTTAGCGGTGCAGGAAGCCGAAAGGTCAGGAGATAGTTTGCCACTCGCGGAGGTTTCCTTCAGTTTTGCAACTACAAAGGCATCATTGTCTGAGAATTCGAATTTCAGACCTGTATACACCGTGATTTCTCCGCTGTCTTCTCGATTATGCTCACATCATTCTACGTCTATCACGGATATGAACGTTTAATTATAATTTATCAAGCTTACACGAGCGCCATAATAAAATATATCAACATGCGATCGCGGTCAATTGACAGCGCGCGCAACAATTTAGGTCAAGCACATTGATTAATCATCTAATGGTGTGGCGTAGTGTAGGGATTAATTCAATTAGTATTAAATGACATTTATTATTAATGTTGCTGGGCAACTTTGATTACACATAACTCGATCGGATCGATAAAAAGATAAGTTTAACGTCAAGATATTTACGATTATGACCGTGTATTTCGAGAAGAGGTCGCACTTCATCACTCTCGGTACCCCCAGTTATAATACCTTTTTTATTCCTCTCTCCGGGGACTACTATATTGCCGTCGAAGCTACTACATTCTATTAAGCTTAAGGACGTATTTTGGCGGCTTCCAGCGACATCGGTGGAGATAATGCAATTCCGTTTTTCTCTCGCACTCATAAATAAACGTCGCGCGCGCGTAGGAGATAAATATCGGAGTCACGCTCCATTGGCGAGAAAGAGCACTGCGCCAGTCATGTAAAGGCGAGGATACGACTCGGCGATCGCGACTTACGACATACACGCTTCGTCTAATCACCGCGAGGAAAAAGAAAAGAAAAAAAAAAGAAGATTCAAAGACTCACGACGATTCCCACAGTTTCCCTCGCATGAGCATCCGCTGAGGAGAAGAGACTTCAGACTACGCACACGTATATGCATCTACCTTTGAAGAGCATACACACGCGCGTTCTGCTGCAATGACAGTCGATGTTTTCTGGCTAAAGTGTTCTTCTTCTCTCTCTTTATCCTTTCTCACTAAGAAGTACATCACTCTCCTCCTCTTTCCTTCCCTATCTCTCGTTCTCCCTTATCCCTCCCCGGAATCCCGGATACATATTAGCCGCGGCGGCACCGCGCGGTCGGTGCTCCGCATTTCAAGGCGGTGCAAATTTGCAACGTGTCGGCGCATCGCGGCGCAGCCAAGCGTGGTGTCATTGCCTAGCCACCATGGTACATCGGGAAAAGCGAGAGAGTGCGGGGAAAGAAGAGAAAGAGAGAGAAAGATAAGAGTGACCGAGAGAGCTCGGCCGGTCGGTTGTTCAGCGACGATGTCCTCGCTTATCGTCCCGTCTACATCTAATCAGCGACAAAGATGCATTGTTGCGGTCCGCCTGACGAATCGCACAACGAGGCTCTCTATCCACCTGCGTCTTATCCTTTTTTCCATTTCTATCGGTTTTCCACTGCCGGCAGCGCTAAGCCGCAATACGATCGATGTCTTATGATCCGTATAACCGATCAATTTCGACCGAGACAGGCGGTTTGTATCGTGCGACAGAACATCGTGTACAGTAGATACTGCAGATAGATATTTTATAATGGCTGACTACTTGTACAGCACTAACGATCGACTATCGAGGAAGTGAAAATTGTCGAAAAGAGTCTCGGTTTTTTGCGGCGAGCAAAATCGAGACGAGAATAGAAAGAGAAAAATCTGATACAACGCTGGTAAAATCGAGCGACGTCTGTCGACCCGAACAAGAGGATACTTCGTGGATCGGGATAAGAGAGCCCGAGGGTGGAATACCTAAGCGGAAGATGAACCGAAACTCGACGTAGGAACCTGCTGAGCAAGCATCGAAGTTGCTGATTCATGATTTTGTCAAATTGCACTCTAAAAATTATTCATTAAATGTTGTCTAGTAGAATTACGCCGGATGACGAAGCGACGAATTTATATTAGATTCGAAAAAGACCTCGACAAATATATATATATGTATATATATATATATATATATATACTGTATATAAGTCGTAAAATCAATATCGAAATGCAATTGGCGATAAGTCAGTACTATCCTTTTAAGGAACGATCGTTGTAAAGAATATTAACGTTGCTATAAAAGGGTTCGAACTATACGGGCGAATCTACGTGAAAGTTTGTGCGCCAGTACTTTCCATTTCAATCTGGCTGTATGTAGCAAAGTTCTACTTTGGAGAGTTTTATATCGGCAGACCTTAAAAGTAAGCACCGCGGCGGGAAGCTGAGAGCTCTTTGTAGAAAGTAGCGTACAGTGAAAACTAGCCGTGAGCACAAGACAGGTCGGTCTATTACAAAATTTTGAAATCCGGAATTTTTTCGGAATATCATCGTTTCTCCGCCATTAATTTACATGCTTATCTTGCTTTAAATTACGTTGAACATCTTCTAAATCCTTCTTACACTTTCGCAAATGAAGCAAATAATCTACATTGCTACATAAACGCAAATAGTGATGATAGTGCAATTTCATTAGCTTGATTATAAAGGCCTTTATTAATCATTGCTTCATTATTCAAATCATAGTAAGATAATAAATTTTCATGCAAAGTGTGCTGAAAGATTAAAAGAGAAAACCTTGATTGAGTTTTAATGTAATGATCAATTAATGTAGATACGTGATCTATATTAAATATAGAGCGCACAAATTGTCAAAGAGGAAATATAAGAAAATGGATAAGGAACAACTAAGGAACAGGCCAAGCTTATAAATTCTGATGCGACGGTATGCAATTTGCATCTCGTAACTGTCTATCCGATTTCCCTTCTAAGTAAGAAGAGTTAAGAGCATCCGACTCCAATTTGCTTGTACTGTCTCTTCTTGACTGACGCGAGATTACCTAGATGCGAAAGTTTTTAGCCTTAGAATCTCTGCACTGTCGCATCGATTGTGTCAGGCACCAAAGAAGTATTTCACGATTCTAATTTAACGGAAAATTTATCAAGTGATACTTAGAGAATCTTAGCGTTAGACAATTACAAGGTAAATTTTTTTAAATAATAAAGAGTAACACGATTGTTATGATATGCAATCAAATTAAATTAATAAACACCATTTACGGTCTAGCATGGATCTTACAATTAGTAGCTTGAAACTATTTTATGTGTGATACACATATAAATTTTTCCAACATTAGAAAACTGCGCGCCGACTGGATTTGTCGGGCTTTTACACACAGCTTTTGTAAAAACCTGACAAATCCAGTCGGCGCGGCATGGCAGTTTTCTAATGTTGGAAAAATTAATATGTGTATCACACATGAAATAGTTTCAAGCTACTAATTGTAAGATCCATGCTAGACCGTAAATGGTGTTTATTAATTTAATTAAAATTTTTTAGTAAAACTAGTTTTAGTAACATTTTTTCAATATGATAATTTAATTGTTTCATCAATATTAAAATAAAAGAGAAGAATACAAATTAAACAAAAATGATTTTTTATAGAAAAATAGAAAACACTGCCGTGTGTGTTCACAAATGTTCTTGTATTATGATATAAATAAATGTTTAATTTGCCGGGTGCAACATCACGATTCACAGAGCTACCCTGGAGAGAAACGGTACAAATTGTCGCAAACGTGACTGGAAATACAGAATGGCTGTACGCTCGTGATGCCATATTAAAAGAGGGTCACGCGAAAATATTTACTTTGCTCTGTACGATGAACTGGTGTAACGCAATAAAGAGATAAAGCGAGAAAATGATAATCCGATAAATTTCGAGCGCGTCCAAACGCAGCTTGGCAAAGATCCATTTGAGAAATTTGCACATCAAAGTATCCGCGCTTTCCGAACCTCGTGCACTCGAAGGCCGCGAACGTCGACTGAAAGACGTACGGGCCGTACGGCGCGAATATCGCCGTTTGCACGATATTATCCGGCTATTAATCAGGATTGTGCGAGAGTCTCGTAGGAAAAACACGTGCCTCCTTCATTTTAATTCGTATTACCTAATTCGGTAACGCGGTCGCGAGTTGTATCATTCATCACGGCAAATCGCGAGTTTGTGACTTATTCCATAAATAGATATCACCATGGAAGAAAATCTATACTATCCATGAAAAATTTATCCGTGCGTAGAAAATTTCAAGCGCAGACGTGAAATATTAGCAAGAGCAACAAAGTTACGTTACGTGAAGGTAGTGAATTCTTAGTAGGAAAACTTCAGTCTTCAGTGTTCATGAATTAATCGCGAGAAAGTCGTGTAAAATAACTAGTGCTCTACTTTAAGTTTTTCAACTATGCTAGGTGGCACAAAAGTTTTTTCGGGAAGAAGCGTGAAACGTTCATTTTACCTTAGCGCAACACTACAGTGATTAAATGCGATGAGAAATCACGTACATACCATAGGTTACATACCGTAAACAATATATAAATATTATAAAAACAAATAAGAAATGTATAAAAAATATAAATAAAAAATATACATAAATGAGAAAAAACGCGTTCTTATAAATGCAATTAAAGCGCGCAATAATTCCACAGTACGTTTTTGCGCTGTGTCTAAAACGTAAATAAATTTTTTAGCGTTTATAAATAAAATGCAACGTATATGCATAGTATATGCAGCATTACATACCCGGCGGACTTTATAACTCTCATCTTACAAAAGCGGCGCCGTCCACTGTGCTACACGAAGAGCCTCTTTTTTTTTTGCAACAATGACTCACCTGAAACATAAACAGAGAAGGCGGGTTCGTTAGCCGGCGGCGTTTTTTCTAGTACGACATATATGAAGGAGAGAGATTGATTTTTTTAATGTCGTACACCACATCTCTCAACGAATCGTTTCCGATTGTGCTCTATCACGTCTGCGTATCACGCGTCAAAAAGCCGTAAGTATGTTACACGTGGTAAACAAATCGGTCATTCTAAGATTTGATCAGCTCGTTAGTTCCCCTAGAGATCTGTTACGAGAATTATCGGGCGTTTTCTAAATCGAAAAGGTGTCACAGAGAAAGAAGAATCATACGTAACTGCTGACCCAACTTATAGACAAAGTTACTCACAATTTATCAAAGCACATATTACGAAGTCACTGTTTTTTTTTCTGTTGTTTGCTTCTGCGAGGTAATACATAATGATAGTAATATCGCAAAAGCAGTAAAATTCCCCATGTACAATTTGCGTCGTCGAGCAAACGGCAGATAAGAGATTCGAATTAATAGCTGCATCTAAAAACTGATGCCACGCCGCGGTGCAAATACCTCGCCGCGGTTTCTCGTCGCGATTTATGAAGCGGGATACCCAAAGAACGTTCACGATGTTAGCTCAGTAACGTACACTACATCCATTACAATGTTCCCATGTGTCTGTGGTCGCGGTCGACACGAGTGCACGTGCAACGCACACGCGCTCCCGTCCGTACGTCGCACATGGTTTAGCACATACGTTCACTACGCGCTGGAAGTATGTCGAGGGTCGTATATATTTGAATAATATTGCGTGTGTCCACACCGGACCGAATATCCGTGTACGAGCGATATTTATGATTTAGTTTGTAACATTATGTCGCGACCGCGGCATCTCACTTTCTAATTGCAGAAGAAGAGCATTATTCACGCGAGACTCGTTTAATCTACACGAAATGTTAATTAAATACAAGCCGCGTGAAACGTGCCGATAAGTCACATAGGCTGCCTGAAACTTACTATGCTTAATAAAAAAAAGAACTTTAATATCTTTATGCTGTGTGCCGAGAGAGAAACGGCCGTTCTCCTCCCGTCTTCGTTGACCTTTCGGTGCGGTCTCGTTATATCACAATGCAGAGTTTATTCGCACGCGTGGATTACCGTTGCTGGGGTCTTGGGAGATAAGAGGATCAAGGCATCCAGCTTTAATCGAACTTCAGGCAGAATTAGCGGAATAATCCGTCAAGTTATGACTTACCCGTATTTTTGCTATGCCGAATCGAGTTCTCGGGGTCTTGCCTTAAGACTTTAGTAAAACCGAGGTTATAGGGCGTTCCAACCTGCCTGTCTTTACGTCGCGCTAATCGAACGCATCCGATTTAATTGACGCCGCGGGCAGGATCAAACAGAAGATTTAAACGCGATTAATCGCGACGTGTGCAACTCTCACACGGCATTATTGTTATCATCGACATGCGAGAATTCGTGCGGATCGTAATTAATTTTACACTCGGAATATATCAAAGAACGCGATCAACTCATCAAAAGTATACTGTTCCAAGATAATTTTATCTATATAATTTATCGCGTGTAGTCCATTACAATTGCACCAGCCTGAATTTTACAACAAATCACTGGAGAAACTAAACTCGCTGAATAATTAAGTCGCATAACGGAATGTCCGGAGCGTCGTTTTAATCTAAACCATTATTCATGCGCGATTCTACGCGGGAGCCAATTTCGATGGTAATCTGGCTAATCTTGCGTGACCCTTTTTGTAATTATCATTCGCGTTCACATGATCGCTACCATCGACACGCGAGCGCGCGACCGTGTACATCATAATTAATTATACTTGAAACGCATCGGGGGTTTATCGCCGATCGAAACGACGAGGTTGCGTCGACGATTTAAACTCGATCGGAAACGAGCGAAGGGACGATGATTTATCGTTGTATTTACTCCACTTCGGATTAATGAATTTCGGTGAGTTTAATGATCCGGCGCACGAAGATCCGCATTCAGTCGTAACTTTCTAAGTAACGCCGATCATTCGTAAGTCGTATCCGTTCACGGGCGCGTTGTCGTGAAAATTTGACTCGCAAAGTGACGCGAATGGACAGGTAAATGCGATTCGATCGATCGACTTTTAAATCTGATCGAAGATTTTATTGAGCCAATCGCATGCCGAATCACTTACACATACCGTAATTGCAATTACTCGACTCGCGATTGCTACGAATTCGCGTATCCAAGCGAGATTATCAAATCGCATGTCCATCGACACGCGATGATAGCCATGTATGGCCGTGATTAATTTTAACTACAGCCATTGAGGGCTTGTTGGTACTGATAGAGCCAGAGCGATGATCTAGATCGATGATCTGGACGACATCACCGGAAGTGTCTATGCACACGACCCACGGATGATCGATGAACGTATCCCTTTTCACCTAGCGTTCGAATCTCGCCGGAATAACTATTATTTGCCTAAACGGTCTTCGCTACATACCAAGGTAATGCATCAAACGATTAAACGCGTCGAGCTCCCGTGTTAGATTGGGAAAATCTGCATTTAGGTTTTCTATCCAGTGTCATGGGGGATAATTTATCGTTCGTGATTTATCCCGGCATATCGCCCGAGGTCATGTGGAACAGTTCGAAGTCGTTTACCCTACAGTTTTCTTGCCGGCGAGCAATATGGCGCAAACTTTTAACGTCAAATTAGCGCGCTATTATCGTACGTTAATTACAAAGTCACCGACAGTCGGTTATGTTTTCACTGAACAACACGTCACAAAGTTCGTTGAATTGCGAGATATACATATAGTTTGAAATAACTATTTAGAGCAGAAAATACACACGATGGATATTATAAATCATGTTATTTAACGGTTAATCATGATGCTTCATAAATCCTCCCTCTTTTCCGCAAGTTGTTTGCGCGATAGAGCAAGGTATGCCGATCAACTTGCGGAATCGTTATCGCCGCCGATGCGTTTTCCTATCTCGTATCCATTCAAGAAATGTCATAAACTTTTAACGATCATATGATGAAACCGTATGCTACCTGGTCTTCCCCTTGGCAATCATTAAAGTCACGCAAGTTTGTATAGACATCCTGCTCCCGCGCGATTTACTGACCAGAGTCGCGATTTACTCGCAAAAACAAGCGGTACGGGGTCTACAATTTTGTTCAGAAAAAAAAAACAAGAAATGGCCTTGATGCAGTTTCGAGTCTACAGTTAACTCGAATCTCGACTAAATCTTAATTATGAAATTATAAAATTAATTATAAGATTTAATTGTTATAAATCAACGTAGAGAAAGTGGATAAAAAGATATAAATGTCATTCTAAAATAATTACACAAGAGAAATTTTGTATCATTGTAGATCGCGTATGAGACTTTCGATATCGTGAAAGTCATGTAACTTACGAGAGATAGACAGAGGCTTTGTGATTATTCTCGGTGCAAGACGAATGCATCTTCGTTCCCATTTTGTGTCCGATAATGGCGCGACGTCGCGCCGCACGAGAGACGAGGGTTTAACTTTTTGGTGTTTACGGAGGCACCCGATTTACGTTGCCGTAAACTAGGACATCCCAAGCCGTACAACTTGGACAGATACGCGATAAAGTCTACTCGGAACCGGCTCCGCTTCACCCCGAGGTTATCAACACCCTCGCCCGAGGCCAGCTAACGGCTGGACGTTCAATTATTTATTTAGTCTATCTTATCTAGAAGCGATGCGCGCACGAATCCGCCATCGTCGTGAGCCTTCTTCCGACGAAGAGGAAACGAAGCGGGATAGGCAGCGCGAATCAAAAGACATTACTCCAACAAAACTGGTTGCAACGGATCGACACAAGGAGACCCAATTTTGATCCGATAAGAAATCGCACTCTCATTCCATCATCTTGATACTGTTAAGTTCGCGGAATCTTGTTTTATCTGCTAGCAATCATGCGCCATGAATAAATAATATAACTTTGCATATTTAATCTATCTGTCATTACGACAGAGTCAAAGATTCATGATTTATAGCGATTTATATGTGGCCTCCCACCACCCAAAAAAAATGTAAAAAAATTTTTTGTTGATAGAGAGCAGGTTGATCCAATCAAGTACCTACAACCTCGTCCGTGACGTCGGAAACCACGATAGCGTGGCCTCGCGTCGGTCTCGTCGTGCACGAAGAAGAGTATCGCTAACGACGTGGTTCGACCTGCACGTCCGGTAGTTCCTCGTCCTCAAAACCCGTTTCGTCTCGCGAGCGAGCGGGTGATCGCTCGCCGGGGGGTCGGCCTTAACGATCCGTAGAGCGTGGCGGCTAACGTCATGCCCGTTTACACCCATAACTGTCGTTAGGCGCGAAAGCGTGGGTGATCCACCACGTGGGTCGGTCGGTCGGTCGGTCGGTCCTCGTCGTCGTCAGATCTCGTTCCGAGGTGCGCGCTCACACACGTAGGCGAATCGCGTACGTACGTGAGAGACACGCGAGCGCGAACATGTAAGAGGATGATGAGAAGTTAATCTCGCGTGAGACGTCGTCTCCCGAGTTCGCCGAAGGCCGAGTCGGGGAACGGTCGCGGAAAGATCGGGGATCACTCGCGACTCTCGTGCGCCATGCTCCGAGATGAAATTTCAATAAAGCCCGACTGCTCAACTTTATCCTGAACTTTGTCCATGAAAACGGCACGCACGACAAAACTCGCTGAGACGAGCGTGCGCTCGCGTCAGATCCTGACAAGCACGGATAGAGGGTTGACGCCAAATTTTGTCTAGCACCGAAGACACGCTTGACGCTGAAGTTGACACTAACAAGTTCAACTTTCCAATCGTAACATCCGTCACCGCTGACGTGCAACATCCGGTCAAGAAACGCCCAGGGAACAGGTGTTTGCTTAAAGGTTCGCTACATTTGAGAGGTTTCTTTCACGAGTACGTGAAGACAAGAAGGAAATTGCGAAACAATGTGAAACTCTGACCGAGTTAGGAGTCGAATACTCTGAAAGGTTGGATGCCAGAAACGGATGTGGGAATGTCGGGGAAAAAAGAACGAAGATAATAGACTTTCTTACCATTTCAAGCAGAAAACTTTCTCAACGTAACGGCTCGGTTTAAAAAATACAAAGGGTGCGTTGATGTATTCTTGGAACGTCCACACGTGGTTGGAAATGATTGTTGTAAAGTAACCAACAAAAAATAACAGCGTAATATAAAAAAAACGCGTCAAAACTTGGGAAGGAAACTTATATAGAAGCAGATAAAAAAAGAGCTACGAGATACACGGTGATATATAGCGAAGTAAAGCCGGATTGCGATCGAAGTTTCTTAACACAGGGAATTTTAAATGCCGCTCAAAATCCCGTATAAGTTAGAGTCAATCTCTCTTACGGGCGGAAGGAAGCTGTATGTTGGAAAAATCATAAAAAGAGAACCACCATACGTAAATTCCCATCGCAGATCTTACTAAGCGAAATGTTGGTGAACGGACTCGCTGAACAGGCCGCATCGATCCTTCATAAATTTTACGACGCATACGTGAGGTTCGCGGTACTAAATAAAGCCAACTTTTCCGCGTCGTCGTTGAACTTGCGTCGTACGCGTTGCAATTTTGAGACTTTATGGATAACGATGAGGATTGCCTCTTGAAGTTTACGGGTGACATCGAGCAGCTGTGAAGGTAAATATCTCCACACCTGGCGGAATGTTATAAAAGAAATGCGGTGGCACGCATTTCATAAATGGAACAGAACGCGTCGTTACGTTTCAAGATTCGGTTCATATTCATTCTTGATGTTACCATTGTATATCTATCTTTCGATTCAAACATCTCTCGAATCTTTAATAATAATCTAAAGGAAAAAATACTTGTAATTTTCGAACATTGTTTCGCTCATTTAATGCTTTTGTTTTGGATTACATATTTTTAGTAAGAAATGCAAAAGCAGTATTGTGCAAAATGGAGAAAAGTACTTTGGTTGTACCAACAAGATATACAAAAATGCATTTTAATCATACTAAACAGAATTTCTGGTTATTTCGATATTTTATAGTTAGAATATTTGATAGACTTAATTATAAGTATCTAATTCGTACCTTTACGATTGAATCTACCAGGTTTTCAACTTATGCAACCAGGCTTTTTTCTCATGTGAGCGAAAGTTGCAGTAGCAGTTTTGCAATGTTTGAGGTGCCATTCAAGACTGTGAGTGTTACTCAAATCTATTCTTTCTATGTAACTCTAATGTACCTATAGTAGTCGTTTAATTATTTCTTATTCTTTTTCTCGTCAATGTATCGCACCCGTTCTTACTTTCTCACAACCACATATTCGTACAGCGACAGCGGATCTGAAAGTTTCTGTAAATGATTTAACTGCACGTGAAGGTATAACATTCAGAGAATGGCTCATGGCGCGCGGCTGTAAAAGCAAAGTTGTGGAATTTTATGTTGAAGAAGGAGAACCGTGAAATTTATACATCTTGTTTATACCTCCAGGGAAGTGACCTGGAGCTCTTATGCGTCGTCACTTGGAGCCGTTAAGACTAAGACGCCGCGCCGTTTCACTCCAGTTTCATGGCTCATTGTCCCGGGTCTTTACGTTGCTTCACATCGTGATCCTTTGACTTTAAAACGTGATTAAAACATGGTTGGCGTAGCTCCCGCAGATTCGCAGAAACGTCGAAAGCACAAATTTCATTAACGTCTCTGACAGCGATCCACGCCTTATAAATTACTGCACTCAGCTAGATCGTAGCTTGCGTTGTCCACCGTAAAACGTAGGAAATGATACGCCTTTCGCACCGTTCCTCAGCACCTTTTTGCAGTAATTTAAAATAAAACAGCTTACCCGTGAACCAAATTATAACTTTGTGTGTTAAACGCTCGATGCTTTGTGTATTAAAAAGAGATTGTCAACCAAGTCAGTTCTAAAATATTTACACATATATTCTAAATATATTATAATATATTCAAATATTTGCAAAAAAACATTAATACATACGAAGACTATAGTAAACATTACAAATCTCGAATAATTTTTAATATTTCAGACTTTCAGCTTTTACTCTCGACGCCGCAGATGCTACGTTATTATAATAACGTATGTATTTTACGATTACTTAATTTATGGATTTCTCGAAAGTTTGGTGGAATGTGTCTCTGAATTGCGCTTTGCGACGATTGTGACGTACTCTCATTATCGTTTGCGCCATTTCATGCAGCTGTCACGGAATGTACGACTAGTGCGACTTTCGCCGCCAGTTTTACGGCTCGTAAGAATTTACGAATGCACAAGGTGTGCAACGGGAACGTTTGAGGATGGATCTGCTTATCGTTCGCTTTATCGCTCGTTCATCGGACGAAAATAAGCATCAGCTCGCTTAAATATGCTGTTCCACATTATTTATTAATCTTACACATTTTTAAGTATGAGTAAATCGATATTGCATTGTGCAGCGAAGATTTATATATGAAACGTGTTTTCTTGCTCTATATCAATCTCTGTAAAAAATATCGCTCTTGTTAGATTGAAAGAAATATTCTTACAAACATAGCACTGATAAGGCATATTAATTGGCACATTAGATAAGGCCATATTAGCGACGCATAATCATGACATAAACGGGCAATTATCAAAATTCTCTCAGGACGTATTTCACTACGACAGCAGATGTGGTACATTTGTCGTATACGCAATGTTCGAAGGAGCAAGTTTACGCTAGCACTCGAGGGGTCAGGAGCTTGTTAGGATAAGCCAAGTCATGATATTACCCGTTAAGCCTCCCGTTTGCATATTACACGGGCGAACGCATTTATAGTCGTATATCAAACGTGAGATGAGAGCCGTCACGAGTGCCTGCGAGCGGAAGTCCCCGGACCTGCCGTCCCAACAGGATGGATGGCCTCAACGTTCGCGGAGAGACACCGTATATATATATAGCGTTTAAGCGATTATATTTATGGAGCCACTTCTCGACGAAGGAACACCGACGGCCGGCGGTGCGCCCGTCAAGATGAACGGGTATATATCGTCGAAATAGACACGTTCGCGACCAGTCACTACGCGCTGATATTATCCGCCACCGCCGCCGCGACAAGTACGCGTAAACGTTGGAGCGAATGTGTCCGTAATGGCGCATTCAATGCATGACGGCTCATCGTCATACGGGGCTGTAGCCGCGGGAACGAGAATGTCTTACCGCGCCATCGAGACAGACTAGCTAGTAGCTGCCGCTATACTCGTTAAAGGGTAAGATACAACAGCGGTGAGTTTACGCTGGCGATGCCCCAACTTTGTAACAGTAAGACCTTACGAGCGCGCGGCCCTTGTCATACATCTGCATGCATCGCGCGTCGTAGATCGTGGCAACCGAATCCATTAGTAACGCTTTACGACGATGTGCGGGGTTCGTAGTGGCTGTAACGACGATTGTCGCGCTGTAATGCGCGCGGGACAGAATGGGCCGAACGATAATTTATTGGCGAAAATTACGAGTATGTAAATACCGTGACGAACAACCGGCTAACAGTTTTATCGCCATTCCACACGGAATACATTCTCTCGGCCTCGTGCATCTGTAATCGTCGCATACATTAATTTCTATCATTGGTAAACGGGCGCACGTGGCGCAGTTCGAACGAGTATCCCGCGCAAATATCTCGGCAAGCCGTGGCATCTCATCCGCACCAACGAGTAATGCATTACTAATGCATGACGTGTCAGCAAAAGCGGCTAGCACGGGAGACACGTTGGTTGACGGATGTATCGCGGCGGCGCTTGTTATACCAGGATGACGCGCAGTGGATAGTGCGGAGACATAGTTGTTGGTTGTCATAATACTGCCAGCAAACGACAAACTAGGAACAGCGTAATATAGCCACTAATATGTCTCCCTTCCTACCACCCTGTACGGAACCCTCGGGGCTTCATAACTTCCGCCCGCCGTCCCCTTAGCGCCACATCGATAGGGTGGCCCGTCAAAGTGCAGGTGGTTCATTACACGATACAGTCAACGCTCGATAAACGTATCATGTACCACGCGATTTGTCGTTAAACAATTGTCTCGTGTAAAAATAAATATAGCCTAACGGGTTTACACAGTACGGGTATCATTCCGACAGCCTTACCAGGCGTTATTCTTTTGTAGTAAATGCCACGAGAGAAGATCGCGCAACCCGCATTAAGTCTGACAATAAATGTCAACTTTGATTCGATTAAATAGGCAACTGT
Organism: Leptothorax acervorum; assembly: GCA_035220615.1. Taxonomy (NCBI): domain Eukaryota; kingdom Metazoa; phylum Arthropoda; class Insecta; order Hymenoptera; family Formicidae; genus Leptothorax; species Leptothorax acervorum. The sequence continues at coordinate 2,412,739 of JASTWQ010000452.1, read as the reverse complement.
CAAAAGTAACGTGAACGTAAATTCAGAGTTTCACTTTCACATATTCTCAAGATTAAATCGCTCGCCGCCGAGGAGAGTCGCAGGAGACGTCAGGTCGTCGTTCTATCTGACATTAATGCTTGATAATTATCATGACTGATATTCTCGTGCTCGCGAAGAGGGAGATTGGCTTCTAGTGCACTGTCAGTCGATGCACTTCTTCCGCATCAGCTGTTTATAATCATATTACTGCAATATAGCCAGCAATTTCACCCGTCAGAACTCGCGCGCATGAACATAGTGGCAACCGCTGGGATCACCCTTATTATTCGCGACGGATTGATTACTAATTACCAATGGGAACGCAAATCCATGTGGAATCACGCAAATGTGCCTCCGGAGAGCATCGAAATGATATCGTTTCGAGCATACTTCGAGCATTTGGAACGTGATAATAGCACGGTATCATTGTAGTACGACGCTATGCGAATGTTGTGATAATTAATATCCATACATGAATAATACATAAACATATGGCGAATCGTATTCAGGTGCAAAAAAGTAATGCGAAAACCATGATAAGATAAAGATATATTGCAAGAGGAATTAACGGGACTCGCGGATGCATCGAACCTGTAAATACCTACAAGTGGTAGATTAAAGAGAAGAACAGATTAAAACAGCAGCTGCGAGCATTCACACTTCCAGGGACGCGGGTGGTTGCCTTAAGCTGATCGCGGTCTAACCAGCGTCTCGAACTGCATCGACAATGGAGCCGATATCACTATAAACAACACGATGTGGTTGCACCCGGGTATAAACTTGGGCATTTTTTATTTATTTATCGCTCTTTTAATTGATTCAGTTAATTAAACTGGCGAAAAGCCAAAGAAACGCCTGGAATTCAATTAACTTTTGTCCCGTCTCTATGAAACGTCTTATAAAAATTTTCATAACAATACGGTAAGATTGCAATATAGTATTCCTTTCTCGTCATCAATTTAAAGATGAAAACTTTATTTAAAGTTTAAACAAATGAAGCAGTTCAACTATTTATTAATAAAGACAAAGCTGATTTAACTGGTGAATAAAAGCGACGAACGAAAGGAATGTAAAGAGAAAAAAAGAATGTTAAATATTCAACAATTTAGATATGCGACAACCTGCACGAAGTATGCAATCATCGTATGTTGAATTTTAAATTAAATTACAGTTCGTATATACTGCACATAAATTCGCCGTAAGTAATGTAGGTAAAGATTATAATTTAACTAACTAAGCAAGTTTGATTCTACGTACCGCAGGAATCATTGATAAGCCTATTTTTCATAGGTATGTAAATAGTCGTCAGGATGACTATATTGTAAGTCTTACTGTGAAACAGCAAGAAACTATCAATGTGGAAAGCCCGTATATCCCGTTATCGATCTCTGTAGCGGTGCCATGCCGTAGCGCTACAAGACACATTCACGCGTAAAATACCGGTCACGCAACGCGTATGAAAACGTGTGACCATAGAAAAATGTTTGATCGACACAGCAAATATATGTACCTACGTATATTTGAAAACGGAGCGAGTTTTACGTATTCGAGTTTTTTCAGTTAATAGATTGATTAACGAAACGGAGGAGAGTAGAGGAAACGATTCTTTCTTTCTCTCTCTCTCTCTCTCTCTCTCTCTCTCTCTCTCTCTCTCTGTTTTTCCTTTTTCGACGCGATTCCAATATTTTAGTGACTGCATACAGCTTGTAAAGCCGCAACTCAGTTCAATAAACTGGTTAATGGTTGAGTGCCCTCTCTGTGTGTTTACGTTGTAAAAAATTGTTGCAAGCAAATTGAAATGGCATGAAGCGATATACTGAATGTCTCACAAATATTGTGAAATATTTTAATAAAATATTTTAGTTTATTAGATCGGAGTGCGGAAAAATCTGACTAAACTATTGTAACCTCGGCAAAAACGTCGAGGTCACAATAGTTTTCAAGTTTAAGCGATTAGAAAGTTGGCCGATGATATCGCGTGTGTTTCAAGCCCGTAATTACGCTCACACACGTACTGATCTATCGTATGTTATTGATTTTCGTAGTCATGTGATATACTAACTTTTATTATACAATCAACTTTATCTGTTGGTTTCTTATGTACAGACATGACATACGCATAGAAATTTAACAAATGTAAAATACAATAATATTTCTAACATATAATAAACTTTTTGTCTCATTTTTATTACCCTTCGATATAATTTCAGGATTATCGTTACGCAACTCTGACAATGAGAAGAGAGACGGATTGTCTCTTTGTAATCATCGTTGAATCATCGTACATAAAACGAAACAACGTACTCCCTCGCTACGCCAGGCCGGCTCGTCTAAATGCCGATGCCTTTAGGTACCTTCGGCGAACCAGGAAATACCGAGAGGTGCGGTTGCAAAAGTCGAACGCTGCCACGGCGGCTATTCAGGACTCGTAGATGCACGAATGGATTTCAACGAGCATGGCGCGCTTCATGCTTTCTGAACCTAGTCAAGCTCCCGGTCTGGCTCTCTTTGCAACCTCTGATAACTCGGCGAATTTGCAATATGCAGCCTGCCTATACGCAGACGCCATATATCGTGAGAAAATTGAACTGGCCATTGCTTCGTAACACGTTGCAATGTAATATCAACGGGCGTTCGGAAAACAAATCAAAACAAAAATAAAGCGAAGGAAATGGCGCGTCGAGACTATCGCTGATTCGAACATGATAAATTGTTGATATTCTTGCAGTTTTTACGACACATACCTCTCGAGACATGTAATTAATGTTCATGGATTATATCGAACGCGCGACGTGATTCAATGATGCGGAACGGACATTTACAACTTTGAGTAATGACGTAAAGTTTCGCTTATAAAGAGTGTTGCGTAAAGCTCGCATCTTTTTCCACACGATGACACTCTGAGAAGACTTGAGTTGCTGCTTAATTTACAAACATTTAAATCCAGATATAATTAAATAATAAAATCTATTAATAAGTAGTAAATGATGCAGAAAGAAAGATGCGTTTGTCGTTAGAAGTACTTTCGCCTCCAAAATTGTTTTCATAAAATTTTATTTTATCATCGAGCTATATAAATTCCCTGTAACCCGTTCTCCAGATGCAAATGCATAGACTTTCTCCGTGCCTATCTAAGTACTCTCTTTTTCTCTCCATTCTATTCGATGACCCGGAGGCGACCGATATCCCGCCACCTCGCGTTCGTTTTACGTTTCAACATAGCGATAGGGCGTAATAACGGTCCAATCGCTTCTCATCGAATAAGCGAACTTCACGTCTACTTTTCGTTCTCACGATCTTACGTTCACGTTAGTAGATTTTTTTATATCATTCGTTTAACATTCTTTCGATACCAGGGAAAATTTTCCTGCGCGGAGACACGAAAAGGTAGAAGAGTTACCCGACGCACTTATCTCAAGGATTACTGCTGTAAACTTTTGAAAAGTTGCTACTTCAAATTGTTCGAAAACTTAAGGAGCATAAGCTTCTTTTTATTAAAAAAAGAATAATCTCGGCAACATTGTTGAACAGGCAACATTGTTAAATGTATTGAGATACATCACTAAGATCGTGTCATTAGATATGAATTAGCATTTTGCTTGAATAACTATCGTTGCGAATAACGTACAGTACCAAGTCTACGTTGTATTTCATTCATATTTCACACGTGCGCCCGGCTGCGCGCGTGGCTTGCGTAAAAATTCCGAAATTCCGGGCGCCACGAATACGCGTCCCGAAAAGCTTTATTCGTATGCAAATGCGACGTGGTCCGAGGCACAAAGGCGCACCTGCGCGGCAGCGCGGTGCTTTCGTAGACGACGTAAGACGCATCATCGTTCTAAGAGTAGAGAGATCTCGTTGTCGAGTAAGTAGCATGCGAGAGGAAGCAAGATAGACTCTTCGTTAAGCGTGCACTGGCACTGTTATCGCGAATCCGCATTTCCCAGCCGTAAGCAAACGTCGCGTACTTTGGCTTCACGTGACGGAGTTACGACATCATCGACCGTGTTATTTCAGCTTCCTGACAGCGGATGAATTTCTCTTGAACGCGCATTTCGGGCTAGATAGGCCATTTGTATACAACTATCATGCATATACGTCTGCACGCCGCCAACACTGTACGATTATTGCAGCAACGCTCGAATCACAGCTCTGAATCAAGAGACGAAAATTTGCAACATTACGTATCCACGGAGGCGTATCCGGCCGACTATGATTTTTCTCCACGACTAACACGTCTATTAGAAAAAAAACTTGATTACATGGATCGTTTAACTTGCATCGGTATCAGTTAATAAATCTACGGCAACTAGTCATTTACTTTCTGTTCTGCAGAGGTTCTCAAGCTTTTTTTAATTTATTCAATTTTATTTACTTCTCTCAAAATAGAATATATTGTATTCATTAATTGAGTATATTGCATATCAAAATTTTCTCAATAAACTATTCTTATAAAGTTTGATTTAACTGCTAATTTCTAAAGCAGAATATTATTACATCAATATTAAAGTTTAACGCTGATTTTTTCAATAAGCTACGCTGTTACACAAAGTTAATAAAACTACTGCTCTTAGAGCGTTCTGACGAAAGATAGTTTGAGAAGTGCTGCTACAGTGTATCGCACATGTTCGCGAGAAAACCGCAACGAATAAACGCGTTATTGCTAATAAACTTCGTTACGAACGGCCACTCCGGGAATTCCAATGTACAACACAGCGCCGCTCCACAATCGCCGGCATCGATACCGCGAAAAAGACCCGGGAAATCAATCGTGCCGCTTATCAACCAGTCGTAAACGGGAGCAGGATCCGAGTGAGTTCCGCAGGAACGTGACCATCCATGTGATTTCTCGTGAGCGTATGCGATAATGACACCGCCGATCACACCAACGGCGAATTACGAGCCGCCGTAATTGCCGTGCAATTACACGCCGCGAAATGAACGCGCTACCGGGTGTGTCGTGTACGCTTTCGCCGAGACGATCATTCGGGAGCCGGCCCGATTTCTCGGGAAAATCTCACTCGGAGGACTGCACGTCGCGACATATCGAAGAGACCTGATTGATCAATTGGCCAGGTTGCGCCATGCGGTCAACCGAGAGGAACTGGTTGTACCTGACTTATACTTCTTCATGCTCGTGCTTGATATACAGGACGTATCAGAGGATGTTTTACGTTATCTACACATCTCTTCAAAAAATAATCTGTTACACAATTAACTCTAAATTATACTGTATATTAGCAAAAATTTAGAAACTGATATAGGAATTTTTGCTTTATAATGTCCTTAAGCCTAAAAGCATTAAGTTTAAAAATTAAAATCCCACTAATTATTTCAATCTTCATCAACAATACACACTTATTTCTCCGGTAGATAATATACCAAGTACTTAATTTCCTCGTAATAGAAACACCTAATCCTCCACAATCAAAAAATCAATAAAAAATGCACGATATTTTTTAGAAAATCCGTAACTACGAATGTGACATGTGTTACATCTTATACCTACGTGACTATGAGAGTATGAAGGATTGAAAGAAAAAGACGGCAGGCAGAGAGAGAGAGAGAGAGAGAGAGGGAGGAGTGATATTGCCGATACCATGCGCTTCTGTACTATATGCGACGGTGCATACGTGCTCGGCACTGCTATCGGTGTTACGCTACATACAACACTGCAACCCTGCAATTCTGCCGACCGACATGCTCGCCGGACACTCGGTTGTCTAATCGACTGCCTGCATATACCGCGCGCACCTGTTCCTTGAACATAAACCGCATTTTGCATAAACGTTCGATCCATACGTGCTAGATCTCTATCGGTCTCTGCTCTATGATATTGAAGACAAGCCAATCTCGTCGTCGAAGAAAGGAATCGGCGTCATTGAAATCCCGAGGGTTAGTCCTGCGACAAACGCAAGACCACACACGATTGAGATAGGATCAAGAGGAAACAATGTCGAAAACGCAATCGGCAGAGTGGATAGTATCAAAGATATATATATAGCTACGAGTGGATAAGCTCGACTATGATATATGACAGTTCCCAGCGATTCTATATTATTGATAAATGATAAATAACGATTTCACATCTATAAATAGTACTATCTAGGTCGAGATCAACCTTCAATCGGTGATTGATCGTCAAAGAATTAGAGTTCCATTGTATTGCATATTTATAATGATTACGATGGTATACGATGATATATCTTTCTGATACCTGGTGAAGCTTCAGTTATCCTCGATGCGACGATGTACATACATTTAATCGCGGTATGAATAGCCCGCGTACGCGAATCAGCGCGGCGCATCAGCGACGGACGATTCGCACGGATCGAAATGCCAAGCTACGGCGAGAGCCGCGTTGCGAAACATCGAACGCGGCTCCCCCAAGGTGTTTCGACCGAGTCGTATGCTAATTAAAGGTACGTGAGTATCGAGGTAGAGATTTTTGTCTGCCGCCGTCGCCGCCGAAATGTTCTCTCTCCACGTGCACGGCATAATTTACAGTCCGCGCCGGAGTGCCGTGTCTCCTGGTGTCTCCTTCGCGAAGAGAAACGGCCAGCTAAACTCGGCTAATCCGATGCTAATTCAATGCAACGGCCAACTGCTCCCGTCCACAATAGACTTTATGCGCGTGTAACGTCCGCACGGCGAGCGTACAGTCCGTACACGGCGGCATTCGCGAGACTCTAATCGCACGGCACCGGCGCAGCGCGTATTCCGAGTGTCGAGAACACGGTATAGTGAACGCGCGGGAGAAATGGTAGAACCGCGTAGGAGAGAAAGAAAGAGAGATTTGCCAATACGCCAGCTACCATTTTGCAATGCTAGTTAACTTTAATCCGTTCAGCTTATAGCCATTCAGCGGCCGCATGCAGCGGCATTTTCGAGCCGTTGAATAATCACTTTGTTCGTTGCCGTACCGATCTATTACACCGAAAATTCTGACGAGCAACGTTTCACTCTCGTTTCATTCACATCACGTTATACATATGCATGCATATACATGGTGTTCTATACTTCCAGCGTAAAAACTGTTGCTGCGAAGGTTTTTTAGGGAAATGAAGAAGCAAAATACTTCGTTTAAAACGGTAGATTTTTTTTATCGAGGCAAAAAATTTCGAGCGTCATGCACTTATTCACTTATAGCGACTCTTCCAGGTAATAAGGTTTAAAGAGGCATGCTACAACCAGCGATCTTTTCGACCACCCGTATACTTAAACGCAGATCAATCGAGTTGACCTCAAGCATACTAAGTATTAAGGGGTTAACACCTAATACCGCATAGATGCGCGCTTTCTCCTCACAGCGAGTGGTGCACCTGCAATAAGCAAAATCAGTAGAACTCCAAGAGATAGGTTTCTTTCAGTCGAAGAATCCGTCTAATAATTACTGCGTAAGGCCGCGTAAAAATTCAGGTTTATGCGCTCATAATTGGCTAATAAATTTCTCGCTGAATCCCCGCTCGTGAACGCGTAATACATCAAGCGTTAGTGTACAAATTTTGCTGGGAAGATGGTGCGTGTTACGCGAGTCGTCGCGACATATTATGCGCTCGCTTTCGAGAGGTAAACTCGTAAAAAGCCCGTAACCGGTACTTCATCGCAGCAAGCACAAACTGCATCACGTACTGTCGAGACTTTTTATACATTATTACGAGGTAACTACTCCCCCGAGAAGCCAAGTATGTCAGTGGTTTGTGCTTGTTTGCCTGTCCACTTCTCTCTTCTGCGGTTTCATCGCGAAGAAAATTTACTCTCGTAAAAAAAGACGTGCACGTTACAACTATCGTCTTCTGCCGTTTATAGCGTCTTATAGAACACAATCATCCCTTAATGTACTAAACTTATTAAACTAAAAAAGTGACGATCGCAAAAAGAAAATTCTGTAAAAAAAATCCAAAAATTTGCTATTTATTGAAAAATGTGTTGATAGTCGGTATGATAGTTATTACTTATCTTTACCCTTTAACCATGAACGACGATTTTCTACATAATCTTAATAATCTATTTAGGAAAAATTTTTTAAGAAAGTAAATATTTTTAGTATCTTTTTATATAAATCATATTTTTTAAAAATCTTTCTTAAAAACGATATCGTGTGATAAAAGTAAACATATGTGTTAAAAAGTGATAAAAAGTAAACATGGAAAGCGTAATTTGCATGTATACGAGCAACAATCACGACGATATTTTTTAATGTCAATCTCGAAAAAAAACTGGGTTAATTAGACAGCGTAATAGAAACTTACAATTAGTAGATTGAAGCAGAAGCGCTTTTTTGAAACGATCATTGATGGCTTATAATCATTGATTATCATTTGAATAACTATAATGAGCATAATTTCCTATACAGTAACTCATCTAATTTTTTATCAATATTTTATAGGCATTACCATATAAAATAGAACTTTATTTTGAATTTAAAAAACCAGATTTATTAACTTTTTCAGAGTTCAAAAATGTAAATTGAAATTACGCGGTCGGTTTTTTTAGGAAACGAATAAATCGATACTCTATTAATTTCATGCAGTATTTTAATACATACGAATTTTTATTAATTTATTATCTACCTCAATAAATGTATTGAATATTCGTTAAAAAAGACACATAAAATTTTATAATAGTTAGTGCTTCTCCGTCGATACAAAAAATATACTGTACATTTTTTGTTCCACAATTATATAGAAAACTATATTACTTATATAACAAAGCATTTGCTGGTAATGTCGAAACAATGCACACACAGCAGAGTATAAAACAAATTTTTTATAAATTTCAGAGTCGGAAGTAATATTGATCATCGCTACATACGCAGAATGCATAGAAAAATTGAGATGTTGCGAACTGCACTGTAGAACCATAAATACGCAAGTATGCTTTTATATATACATGTATATTTTCACACAATGGAACTGTAAAAGTGCATGCAATACCTGCACATGCGTTCACGTCAAATCATCCTATATGCAATAATGAGAATAGAGTATGCAACTCTTTATGTACAGAGCTTCAACCCTTGCCCTTGGCCAATTAACTGATTATGAGAAAGCAAGCACACGTTGAGATCAATAGTTATGGGCTGTTTCTTGCATTAGACTAATTACTAAAGCATGATGCACAATATTTATTGGTGTACGAAATAATAGTTTGAATAAAACTTGAAAAATTATGAACGCGAATAAATACAAATAAACAACCTGTCTTAATAGTGCACATATTTTAATGAGCGCTGCGCCAATACTGGCGATGCTGTTTGCATTCATTAAAGTAAATTTTTCATTCTTTATTTTTCTTCATTCGTATTTGTTCTCGTTCCCCAGGTGGCACAAGGAGAACGCACAACCTGTATGTGAATAATATTTGACAATTCTCCACGCATAGTAAATTAAATAAAGAAGCTACCTGTTTCTTCGCTACATTTGAGTTCTACAAAATTATTTCATTCTTGCACGATAAGTTCATCAACAATTTCCTGCCGAAGGCATTCTACATGTATCCTACTGTGTATAACAATTCATTTATTTAGACCGAATCCGGCCATACCCGCTAGCTATTTCTAAAAACACCGTAAAATAACATATTAGATATCTTCTTCCACGTGACTTGAATGATTTGTTTGAAACGACAACGGATGCTAATGGAGCATGGCTTTTAACTTCCGTTTGTGAAAAGTTAGTCGGAACTATCGATGTGATAAAAAATTAAGCAATGTTCTACTTTCACAAAATCATAAAGACAAAACACTATCAAAGAGCAGCCTTGAGATATCAACTGTAAACGTAGGTATAAATACCTACATTAAATGTATTTACGCGTTATGTAGTTTATTTGTATGTATATGTATGTGCACTGTGTATAGCCAGACAATATGGCTTACTCATAAATATGGATATAACGCGGACAACAGGATGGTTCAGCGCAAACTGATTAAGGCAAACCACGTAACCAGAAATGTATTCCTCTATTTTCATTGCTATTAAGATAACTTTCGGCATTGATGGGATACAATATTAATTGATTCAGACGTATAATAGACCGTTTAAGAAAAAGTGAATTGCCGAGTAAGGTCTCTTGAAAATTGTGGCGGTTTTGAATGGGTGCGCGAATTATCCGAGCAGATTTAACAAAGAACTCGGCGAACTTTCATTAAAAGTTTCGTGACAAGCCCGATGTTCTAGCTTTCGTGTCTTGGAGAACAAGATGAAAGAAATGAGGGATAATCGAAAACTTTTCGCATGCAATTTTACGCTGCCAACTATTTCATACTCCATCATTATAGGAAATATTTTTAAAAAGTTGTATATATAATTAAGAGTATATTTTTACTATTACATACACCCGTGTAAAGTTAGCCTCCCAAAATTAAAAAAAAATTTAACTTTCTATAGCTCATTCGTTTGCACATGTTAGGTATCTACGCATTTCAAATTTTTTGTTTGCACACTTCTAGTTCAAACGGTATTATAACAAAAAAATTTTGACAGGGCCAATTTTACATTAGCCCTCAACATTTTTTTAAATGTTGGAGCTAACTTCACACGGGTATTACATACCATGTATTATTATTGGCAACAAAGGGATTTTGTATCGTACGTGTTGCCTTATAACACGAATGATAGAGATATCCGGGTTTCATACAAAGTGATATTCATATCCTCGAACATACAACGTTACATAAATACATATTATGCATGACTATGTAACGCATAGATAGCGTATATTCATGTTAGTGATATTGCTGCTGGTCGATAGGTTTCCGATGCTATTGTGCTGCGTGATATCCAGTCAGCCGAGGCACATGGATTGCGCATCGATATCTACATAGCTAATAAAACATATGTGTGAACCTATAAGATTGGCACCGATGACAAAGGCAATAAAAAACGAGGCACGCTAATTGCATCGCTTGGCCTACTTCGATGCGGATGACATGTTCCACATACGTATTTTCTAAATTACAGCCTGCAAAATCGACTGTACAGAAGAACGATAAAAATAAAAGAGAGAAATCTCTCTCGAGTGCATCCTCGCTTTGCTCCTCTTGCCGCGCGAGTTAACAACAAACACGATAGTTTATTAACCGAATCGAGATAATAATTATATCGTTCACGTGCCACATCTCTCTCTCTCTCTTTCTCTCTCTCTCTTTCTCTTCCCCTCTCCCTCCCTTTCCTTCATATAAATTTTAATTGACCCTATGAATAAATGCATTAATAACGTCTTGCCCACGCGCACATCGACTGCTAAGAGCAGCATACAGTCGCGATATCTGAAACAGAGAGTTGGTGTCTACAGGATGCACTAAAGGGATGTCGTTATGACAAGACAAATGGTCTATACGCGATTATATTAAGTCGCTGCACAAGTTCTGTCCGTTAGCGAGCGCATGTCAAGAACACAGTTCTTAAAATAAGCTTTTTCTTCGAAACCAAACTACATTGCATTACTAGCGTTACTTATAACGGTCCCCCATCTATCTGTATTCTTCTCAGATGTTTCTTTTTTCAAGATACGAATCTCCAGTAGAGAAATTTATAAAGCATCAAGGACAAACACGTGAAAGAATCGCATACACACACTATATCTTGCTAAATACATTGTGCACATATTTCTTGCTGCACCTATCACGCTATGATTGAAATAAAGCATGAACTGAACTGATATCCTATTACATTTCATCTAACGCAACGCTTTATTGATTCCTTTACACGTATCTCGCTAACATTTTATAAATATTAGCAGAACCGTATATTACTCCGAGAACCAGGCGTTATTCGCATTCGTGAAACAAGTCATAAAATAAAAGTGTGTATAGCGGAGATAGAAAGATCAATCATCATAATTACATACTTATAATAATTTTATTACATACACTGGCGACTCACTTATGAACGTATAACGTAATTGACGTTTCTCATTGAGTGAACTGTACGGTCAATGGCAAGAGGGAAAAATGATAACCCGGGCCCAACGTGCAATGCAGTGTTGTTTAAACGTTATTATGTTTAGGCTAGAAATACCTTTACGGCGCGCACGCGGTTCTCCGCTAAAGCGCCAGCACGTACACGACATTCCTGGAATAGCAGTTCCCTCGATAGTGCCGTTTATATTCCGTGAGTCCACAAGTTAAAAAAAACTCATGTAATTGACGAAAACGATAGGACCTCATTAACCCGCAAATAACTCGACGAGAGGTACATGTATTTTATCACCGTTATCTGGAATCGATTATTTCGCAATAATATTTTTCAATCTACGCATTAGGCATGCGTAGGCTGCTACCAAGAGGAACGTCGAGTGTAAAAATGGAAAGCTAAGTTAATGACACCACAATTCGTGACAATAAAGAGCAAAGAAGTTTTCATTTTACGATGTGCTTTGTCAAGTTTAGTAACGAGTACCTATGTGTTCAAATACATGCCTGTGAGCTAATGTGACTAAGAATGTAGTTGAATTTACGGCAAATTACAGGTCTGGTAGAGCTTTGCCTTACGCCGGCGGTTTAAGGACCAGGATTTCATTCTGTTCACGTACGCGTCAATCTTACGACATGTAAGAAGCAGTCGGTCGTTGCCGACGCGCCGCGCCGCACACCCTTAATCCATTCCAAAACGTCGGATACCCGGACGTTTTCCCCGAATACTTAGTCACCGGCGTATCGACGAGCGAGACTGCCGCGCGGAATCGTAAATGAGAATGCAGTCGGTGTAAGAAGTGTAACACACGGTTTCGTGGTCCATCGAATCGTGAGACTTTGTCGGTACCGCCATTTTTTGCCGTTTTCTTCAAACAACAGTTCAAAGGTCGCCCATGCATGTCCAGATACAAGAACCAATCAAATAATTAACTTCAAAAAGTGAAGACACATGTCAAGTATGTCAAACGATGTAAATGCTAATTTCGCAAAGTTTTTGAAATAGAGACGCTGTAAAAAGATAGAGAATAAATAAAGAAGCGATGTCGTATTCATATATACATATCAAATTTTCATCATAAAATTTCATTATCTTGACGCAAAAAATGATAATACTGGTAGGCAAGTTTTGGATGCAAAGCGTGAGGGAGACAAGGTTAGCTAAAGGCTGCGTATTTCATGAATTACAATTACAAATCGTGCACTTGCATAAAATGTAGATTAGAGCGCATTAACATATTTTGCCGTTAACGAGAAATACGCCGTGGCCCATGATCGCAGAATACGCTTAACTCCGAAATTACATGAGCCCGCTTTACCTTGACGGGACACGTCAAAGTCGCACAATAATGGTGCCTCCGGAAATACGTTACAAGCGACATTGTAAAAGTTTCGGCGAATTGATGTGATCGCACAACACAATCAGCAGCCTCGATTACAAATACGTTGTAAAACTCACAGAGCAACGATTTACTGTCACGAGAGTACTTTATTAGCTCATATCTCAATTATTACGACAATGAATGCTCGTCACTCCACGTACCGCTGGTACCACGAGATCGTAATGTGTCTTATGTAAGATATTACTGTAATATTATACCTGCACATTGTTCGTTTTCTACGGCGGCGCGATAATGACCGGACATTCGGATAATTTCAATGAGTCTTCTGTTAGTCTCACCTGCAACAGAGAAGTAACACGTCGATTATAACACACATATGGCGCCAAGCGAACGCGTGGTCGTTTAATGCTACACACGCAAGCGCCATCACGAATGCCTCATTACACTTTCCGGTCTGCCGATCGCGTAACATCGGTCAAAGTAGAATTTTATTTGTCGTTCGTTTCCGATAAGTCGAGCAAAACATACACGAGGTGAGGATAAAACATAACGTGTTATATTTACCTTGTCACGCTAGTAGAAGGAAAAGATTGATGAAAAGAGTATGAATCCAAGAAAGCCAAAGGAGAAAAAAAGAGAAGAAAAAAAAAGAAGAGAAGAGAAAGATAAATTAAAGCGGAGGTATGTTAAGGTTGATATTGCGAAAGACGCTCGAATTAACGTTTTACAGAGACAACGATATTAAGATATTGTGTTTGTAAAACGCTAATTCGAGTGTCTTTTTCACGAAAGAAGTTTAAGCTATTTGAAAGTTTTATATCGCGTCAGTAAAATTTAACGTCATACGAATGTTCTCGCAAAGATGCCGTTAGTAGTTTAATTACAAAATAAAAAAACAGTTAAAAATGCTTTAAATGTCTTGTTAGATAAGGAAAGCATTAAATGCCGAGATGTGCACTTGATCAATATAGCGGACAATGTAATAAAGCACCGTTTAATATTACCAGAAAAAGTGGTGTAACTCAAGCTTAAGTCGATGTGCAAGGTAAACATAATTGCTCATGAGCCCACCATCTCGCGATAATCTGCCTGATGGCGATAAGGGATGGCGATACAACGTTGTGACGGTAAAACGGTTTTAGCGATAATTCAAAACACGAGTTAAAGCAACGTGCACGACGCGATAATTCTCCGGGTCTGGCATGCTTCTTATACATATTAGAACACAAGGTTTCACCAATCTTCCACCCATGGGAAGTCGCCGGTATCGGGAAAGATTAAGCAAAGCAGCTTATCTCATAATACACGGGAACAAGACGCAGTAGAGTAATGGAGAAACAAAGAGCAACAGAGAGAGAAAGAGAGAAAGACAATGTGAACAGTGGAAGACTCGGCAAACGGGCTAAGATAACAAAGTGCATTAATTTCCGAAGAAGAAATGAGGTATCGTCTCGCCGCAAAATTATTTAATGCCACGTCTACGCGTTTCTCTTACGAAATATCACACGCTGGAGCAACCACGAAGTAGCTTCCAAGAGAAATATCGTCGGCGATGATCGATATCTCATGTCGCTCTCATAATTATTGCCGAAACCGTCTTCTAACGGCACATATATGTCTTTTTTCAGGCAGTCACATTCTGTCGTGTAACAGAATCCATGTTTCTCCATCCACTTTGTTAAATCGATCTTATCTCGGCACTAAATTATTTCGCTACAATACATTTGTTAATTTCTTTCTGTTCCTATAGTTTATTGCGGCGACACGAAAATGAGACCATCGCGCAAATCGCGGTTGGAAAATTGGCCGGCGCAAGGTGGAAGAAAGCAATCGATGTCGAGAATTCTGATACGGCCTACACGGAGCAACGCCTGCCAGATTAATGATCCAGTCGCGATTACGACCGGCCCACTACTCACGGCCGTATTACAGTCTCCCTTTCTCGAGGGAGATCGAGATTAAAGCTTATTACGCTGCGTGCGAAATTGATTTCGCGCAGTCCCTTGTTCTACGATCGATCGAACGCTCGTGTAGTTAGTAGTTAAATATCCGCTGCATTTGCATGTCTTTCGCATTACGTTGCGCAAGGAATTTATATTTCGTCAAAACATCGATCGTCACGATCGTTATGTAAATTATGTGAAAAAATGTTGAATAAAAGTGCGATTGCTATACGCACATCGCAAATCGCGATGAGAGACAAAGATACGTGGGACGAATAAGTGCACGTGCAATTACGTTACATCACGCGCTTTTACACGACTGTCACGTATTGAAAATCATGTGGTGATGTCAATTTTCATCTATAGGTAGCGCCGCTGTATCCTGTTAAAAGTTAGTAGGTCGATTGGCAATAAGCGACGATGATTCGTTCACACGTAATCCGACCTACCGAAAACTCACGTACGAGCAATCAGCCAACGAGAAAATACGCGCACTTATACCTACACAAGCATAAAATGATCTACGTAACATATCTTTGTACTCAACGTAAATAAATTTACTTTCATATAAAATTAATTGTCATCGTTTAATTCGCACAAGAATCGAAATCTTTCCGATAAAATGGCATAATTTGATGACACAGGTAATATCGTGAAAACTCATTCCTTAAATGACACGCACTTTTTTCTTTGTCTCCCTCTGATTGCTTTTCCTACAGTCTTGCTACTAGAAAAGAAAGCAAAGGAAGTTCCGACGCGACGTAGATCATGTTGTATCATCAAATTATGTCATCCCTCACCCTATCTTTCCTGGAAATAGAAAACTCATCTTCGGGATGAGCGACGCTGGTCGTTTTTCCGTAGACTAACACTGACGTAGCAACTTTGTGTTCCTCGTCGTAAACCAACAAAACCGTAGCGACTGCGTTTGATGGCCGAAGCCAAGCTGCGTCTGACAGTCCTCGTGACGGCAGGTTTCGCGTTTCGTCCTCTTCTGTCTATTTACACTATAAACGTCGATTGCTCATGGCGTACGCAATCTATATCGGATGGCCTGCTCCGTTGAAAATAAAGATATATATCGGGTAGAAACGTGTCTGCATCGGCTGCGACTCTGTCACTGACACGTATTACGTTCCTTCGTTCTCCTTCAGATAACAGTTGAATAAACCGATCGGTATTACGCGCGACGTTAATATCAGCAACAATACGGGATTCTTCAAGTCCCTCGACTCGTTTATAAATTCAAGTCGCGTACGTGACTGTTTAAAAAAAAAAAAAAAAAGGAAAAGTAGGTCAAAAAAATAAAAATTTTCTCGATATCGTTGGAAGGCAAATGTTGAATTATTCGCACAAAATCTCTCGGTGAATGGGCGATCACGTCTCGCTGCGATCAGAAGATGCGATTATTCTTGTTCTCTTGTTTGTTAGTACATGTTCTTTTCGGCGCAGAAGCTTAGGGTTACTTCGACCAACTCCGATTAAATTTAATCGACGAAAATAAAAAATTAAAAGATTTTTTATATTAAAAGCAGCTTTTATTCACAAAGTGGTAAATCACGAAGAAATAGGTTAAAAAAAATAAAAAAGAACGACATATACATTACACAGTTAAAAGTCTTGCTCTTGACGAAATTGCTGATCGAGTTAATCATCGATTAAAGTTAATCGGAGTTGGTCGAAGTGACCCTTACAGCCGGTTTCGAAACTCTTGGGAAAACATTTAAGTGCGGGAAATAGAAATGACCTGAGCGGTAAATGAAGAAGCGTCATTTTATGCGAAGTAAATGATACTATCCGCGACGGTAATGCGCAATTATTTCCTTCAGTGTAAGTCCGTTCCCTAACGACCGCGATTGAAGGAAAGATGATCTCCCGACAAATCGCTTCTCCCCGGAACTCCCACGTTCCTCTATCCTAAATTCCCATCGAAACTTGTAAAATCAGCACATATAGAGAAATTCATGACAGCAATAAATACAGTATTTTCTCTGGGCGTGTTATCCGCAATACTAATAAATAATATGACGTTCTAAAGAATCAATCCATGTTCCTTATCGCTCTGCAGTGTTAATCGAGTGTGACTTATTCAATTTTTTTCGTTGGTTTAAAGTTTAAGCATTAACAAAATCAACTATTGACTATTCAAAACAAAATGCGAGAACACAGGAACGCCTTTTCGCTTGAGGAGCGACAAACGTCGCGCAGTAATCGCGACTGAATGGCGTACCGGCGGGTCTTGAATATAAATAGGACAGCCTCGTATCCACCGTGACGATTCGGGCAACGAACTGAATGCTTCAGATCGCGAGAGTGTAGTGCGTAACATCGCATGCGCGCGCGCGCGCGTGAATGAAACAGTCGGCAGCGAGTAGGCACGCGCGCGAAATGCACACGGCCGAGGTATAGTCGGACGCGACGCGCAATGTCAAGGGAAATCGACGTGCGGGCGAGCATACGGTGCGACGCGACGTCCGCGTCGCCGCACGCGTCGTTTCATCCTGCTGGTCGGCCTGACCGGCCGACTGCACTTCGCTGTAAATGGCGTGTAAAGTGCTCGAACGCGCATGACAATAATGTTACACGCGGGTAGGCAAGTATGATTAGATTTTGGCGGTGGCGCGCGCGAGATCGGCTGCCCCGCGATTCAGTTCCATCTCCCGCGCCAGACTGCATATGAGTTATCTCGGGATTCCACGCAATCGCGCTTTATCTTATGGAATCGTTGCATTAATACAACGGACGAAGGATTGGAAGGACGAATTCTCGCGGTGCAAAATACGTTTCGTGTATCTCGATATACGATAAGTGTCTCGAAATGATATACAGACTATTTTCGTAATCACTGCCAATTTCCAACTTTTGCTGCTCCGATAGCGAAAAAATATATAACACTTCGATAAGTATCGCTCTATGAATAATGAGCCACGTTCATGTTCTCATATGTCTTTCTCAGTGTGTATCTACTGCAAATCCGGACTACCGTAGAAAACCGGTTGCCACTACCTTCTTAATTGTTCGACTTCACGGCAATGGAGAACGCAGTCGCGCGATTATTCGATTAGCGTAGCCCGCGCGTATCCGAGCACTTCGTGTGCCGCGTTTGCTGAAACATTAAAGTTACTAGGACGGCTGGAATTCGCTTCAAAAGCAGGTTCGCAACTCCCGCGGCCCAACCAGGCCAAAGTTCATTGCCGTCTCCTCTCCTTTTCTCCTCCTACGATTTCTTCCTCTTGCTGCCGGTCTATCGGCGGTGATCGATCGGTCATACGATTAAGGCCAAGCGATTGCCTCAATCCTCGTGGCTCTAGGTGGCTAGGTGACGAGGGCAGGTATTGCATAATTAATGAACGGTCAGAGAAATATTCGAACAACTGCAATCGTACACTCGCGCCGTCAAGACTCCGCGATCTCGTTAAAGCCGATTGAAATCAAGAGTTAAAAAGGCTGAACTTTATTTATGGCCTTCTTTTTCTTCATATTGGAACGCAAAAGTCGAACATGTGCTAAACTATCGAATTATGTTCAATCTTTAAGCTATACGATTATACAGGGTGTTTCTAAAATCCGTATTAAATCTCGGGTTATACCGGTATAACCCGATTTGATACAGATATTGTACTTAATACGCGTACCAAACGGTCGGTGTAAACTAGCCAATGTTCAGCCAAGGATACATTTCGTGCCATCCATCGTCTTGCTGAAACAGGATCATTTTTGCCTGCTACCGCTTATCTGATGCAAACCATTACTACAGTGATTGAGCCAAATAGGCCTATGAAGGTACGTGACTTCACCCTGTGATATCTCAGAAAAGGGGCATTTCCGGACCCATGTTTATATGTACATTTTGTTTTGTTTTGATGCGTAGCATCTGTGGTTGAAGTTTGACGAGACTATTTAGAAACACCCTGTATACAGACGATTATATATACAAGACAAAAGTTAATTACACATATAGACTAATAAAATAAACACAAAAATAAAACTTTTTGTTCTTGCTACAATTAATATAATAAAAAGCGGCAATATAGAACATATCTGTATCGCCTAAAAAATGCAATTATCCACTGCATTTACTTATCTCATACAATTATTGAAAATATTGGCACAATTAATAGGATTGATCATTAGAACCAACCAATTTAAAATCTTATTTTAAATGTTAATAAATTTTTTCTAGGTTTTCTGTAAAGAAAAATAATTCTTGAATAAATAGAATAATTCTAGTAATAAGAGAAAATAATCAGCCTGCTTTATTGAAGCAATCAACAATCAATTAACTGTGAATTCCTTCTGCTGTTAGTTCCTTCCTGTTGATTGCCTTTTACAGTCGTTTTAATGATTGAGAAACCATTACAAAGAATGCAATGTGATTTGATCTCTAACTACGATATTTCTATCATAACTCCGGGGCGGGATGGTCTAATTGGCATTGCCACAATGTAGGCTAAACGCGTATTGTGTGTATTTGTGTGTGTGTGAATGTACATATATATGTACATATATATGTACATATATATGTACATAATAGTGTATAATTGTACATATACACACGTATCTATAATAGTGTCAGTTTCTGGCTCTCCGTTCCGTATAAAACAAATCCAATTGCCACGTCAGCGCTATTTATTCCAGTCGCAATTTCGTAATAGCTTAACGTAATCGATTATCACGTACGAGACTCGCAGTATTAATTATCGTGGCTGTTATAATTCCGCGATTAATCACGCTCAATTGCGCGACATCATTAATTTCGTACGTACCACAATCGTCGCCTCGTCCCGTATCTCTGTTTCCTCGCGTGCGAGAAAAATGCACGCACAGATGAAATTCGATCCTCCCCCAAAAACGTCCACCGGATTGCATTAAACCTCATAGAGCTCGTTAATCAGCGGCAATGCGCTCGTGCTCGCGCGACAAAGAGACGTACATAGGAGAAGCTATACGTGCAGAAACCGTCGTGTAATAAGGTTTTATGATTTCAGAGCGGCGGCAAATGCAGCCTTCGCGTTGCTGCCGCTGTTACTGCACTCACGGTACGAGAGTCCGGAAGACGAATGCAGCAACGGCAGTAGCGAACGTGTTAGTACCATCGCGTGTGTAATCCTCTTCGTCTTCCTGCGTGCCGTCTATATATACGTCTCTATGTATGTGCGGTCTCTACTTACACACGATTTTACGACAGTTTTATCTAGGCAATTAAAATTCTGCGAATGAGCCGCTCGCGCGCGTCAGTGTCGCGCTCAACAATAAATAAATCAATGGGGCGCGTGCATTTCTTCGCTCCGTCGAGCATGACGGCCGGCCTGATCCCGGACGGTCGCAGAGTGAAGCTACGTTCGACGGGGCGAATAGCCGACGGAATAACAAAGAACGGCAAGATCGTGTGATTTTGCAAATTTTTAGAGTCTTTCTATATCCACAGCCACATAATGAGCGTCGTGACGAGATAATAAGAAACGATAACTTTAAACACGTTATAAATCAACGATTATTGCCAATTCTCGCGGCTTGTTTGGCATGTTAGAACCTGCTGCAGTTTAAAAAGCAAGTCATATAACGAAAAGTCATACGGTTCTTTTGTGTATTATTTCTCCGGGTAAGTTATTCCCGTGTCATTTATATGGTTACTACACCGGCACGATTTCCGCGATCGTGAACTCGCACGAATATTGCACGGGGAGCTGCAAAATAAAAATTTGTATGCAATATACTGGCTATCGATATTCTAATACACTTCGCACATATCTCACTATCGTAAAACATATAGGCGTCGACGTGATTACAAGTTCCGGGATTTCTATTTCAATCCTACCCTTTCGCGGTGCGGAGATATCGCTGGAATGCCGTATTAGTCTAGCCCTCGTAACATTGCACCGCGAATGCGAAGGTACGGCACGATATCGTCAGAATTACTGCCTGTATAGGCAGGCTATGCCCGTACGCGCATTCGCGTATATACATCCAGTATAAGCCGCATTACAAGGAACTGAAGAGCAACCCGACCTCATGCCATTCCACGCGAGCATGTAAAGCGCCTTTGTTCGCGCAATTGCGAGTGCGATATTAAAGGATGCTTTAGGAAATGAAACAACGTACCTCTTATTGTCCGGGATAATAAGTATGACAGATCTAATCTCGCGTTTTCATCTCCAGTCGAGGGAAGGGCAAAATTGTCTAAACGATGATTGCGAGGTACTTTCGTTCCGCGATTAATTTTCATACTCTTCGAAGTACCTGTCAATGCTCGCGGCATATAAAACATATTTTGCAGCTAGTGTTCGCCTCCTTTAATCTTCATACTCGCATACAGATCGAATAACTCTCTCCTTTTGCACGAATAGCAAACCGTGATTCGCATTGTAAAGATCTCGCATGTTAGATGTAGGACAGGGTGATGGAAGAAGTGGAAGGCGCAATGGTGACACGAGAGGGCTAAAGTGACATATGGGGCAATTGATCCGTGACGAGATAGAATTACAATCTCAAGGGTAAGCCCAAGGTTCATACCACATAGTTAAAGCGGCACCGCTCGTGTTAGCTCGAGAGTCCGCGCGTTACATGCGACTTGATTAAGCGCGAGTCTCTCTGTCGAAGGGCTCTCCCGTATAGTAGAGACCATGCCGTATCACGCGCCAGACTGGTACAACCATGCAGTTTGATTTAGACGCGTGAATCGAAACGTAGAGGTCGTAAATATCGGAAACAATGGGCGGCATTCTGATAGAACGTCTAGTGCGAATAGTTGCTGTTCGACTCCTGGTATTCCGTATTTGTATAAACAAGTAAGATTCAAAACGTAAACATCAACTGAAGGGAGAGACTGGATACGGTTACTTTAATCATTATATTGCCAAATGATTCCGTGCCGGGTATGCGAGCGTATAATCGTCAGTTACAGCAACAGTGGAATCGATGGCTACACATGTAGTCCGATGAAATCCGTTGGCAATAAATTTCCCGTGTATTGATGCAGAGCGAGGCGGCGCATTTGCATATTATCTGCCAGAATGCTCCTTCCTGATTTAACATGTAATTTCGAATTCCGCCCGAGAGTCGCTTCCTGCTGCAACGACAATGAATAATTTGTGTTTGGACAAAGTTGCAGCGATAGCGACGCGATGTAAATGCGCGGTGATCGTCGGACTGTAATTACAACGCACGGACGAGTTCGGAGCGCTTCGGCGCGGCGTGCGCCTTCGTCGTTGCCACACCTTTTTGCAACGTCAACGAATGCCAAGTGTAACGACAAAGAACAAAGCAACCGGTTTTGTTGGGCGGAATCGCCGGAAGGTCGTACAGCAGCAGCAGCAGCAGCAGCAGCAGCGGCAGCAGCAGCAGCATCGTAATCCTCTCGGACACGAGGTCGAGAATACGAGAGAACGACGGTACAGCCCCACAGCCAGCCAACGTACGGTCTAAACCGAATAACACGATTGCCGAGAGCGTCATGTGACCCCACGAAGGGGAAGGTCAGAGAACCCCCCGGAGATCCGTTCACGTTGGACTCTATTATATCGGTGGCTTCCCACCTGCCCCTTCCTCCCCCGGGCACCGAACGTGCATGCACACGTTACACGGGGGGTTGGGCACGAAGAAGGATACCAGAATGCTGCATCTACTGACACCACATACGTAATACACGACGCGGGTCACGCCGCGTGTCGTACCTAGCTAGCTAGCTAGCTATCTACCTACCCACCTACCTACCTACCTACGTAGCAAGCAGATACCGAGAGGGGAAGAAGGTGTAGAGATGGTTACGGCGGCTGCGCGGGCGAGAGCGCACGTTCCACCTGCTCGCATAAACCATGGGATATCCACTTTGCTCGGGCATACGGCTAGATACGCTCACATAATGGGCGCGTATACGTGTGTAAGCCCGGACTCTCGGTACCTGACGCCGTGGATGCAGAACGGATCGCATGCCGGCCACGTAATGGCGATTTACGTTCCCTCTTTAAGTCGCTCGGCTTGCCTCTAAGCGCCCGCTGACGCCGCGATCTCGCGTTGCAGCGACCGCACCGCCGTTACGGTGTTACATATCGAACGAATCGCGATAATCGACCGAAGCGTGACTGAGGGTTGAGTATCCGCCACGGTTTCGATCTCTCTGCTTTCGCAGACTCGCGTTGGCCAAGAAGAGAAAGAACAGATTCTGATGCGAAAAGCTGCAGATACCTTGATTCGTATCCGTAAACGGTCGCGACACGAAAACCCACACCATTGGCCCGAGGTAATGTATGGTTAAATCGCTCTAATCGCATCCCAATGTAAATTTTGAGTAACACGACGCATTACCGACAAACAAGCGGCTATCAATCTGTCCGTCACCTATTCGGCCGCTGCGGGGAGCGGAGCCCTTCCATATACGGAACACAGTTTGCAGCATCAAACTGATGGCGATGTATGTATGTAGGGACCACCGAGCATTGTTAGTGCCCACCGATCGACACCACCGGCGGCGGCGGCGGCGTTTCCATGGGAATTCGCAGCGAATTCGGCCGTTATATGCGAATTCACGCGGTCTTCTCTTGTTTAATTAACACCGCTATCAAAGCGCAACAATTCTGTATCTTTCACGCGACCGAACACACACGCAGAAGCAGTAACCGGTTAGATAATTGGTGTGATAATTGGTCGTCGTGTTATGTGTCCCGAGGATTATTCGAGTTTCGCGAGAGTAACGAGGGTTATTAACAAAGATATCACCCATAGTGTTAGATTTATAAGAGTTATAGATCTCCTATCTCTAATTGTACGCGATAGATACAATCAATTTCTATGTCATATTTTAAAGGGGCAGTTTATTAAACAAAGACATCAAGCAAAGTTAAAATATGATATTAAGGAGGTTCGAGCATTACTTGTGAGTCAAAAATGCAATTGAAATAAATATCATTACAGCGATCCCGAATTATATGCAATATTAGTATAATGAATTGTGGATGCTACTTACGTACTATATTCTTCGTAAATTATTAGTGTATAGAATATTAACAAACATATACTAGGGTATGAGAGCGTCAACGACTCGGAAATCGCTTATTTGGCCAACACTTTGTGACAATAAGCTTTCTATACTTGAAAGCCAACGTACGTAGAGCCTTAATTTTTTTTTATGATTTACAGAAACACTACACAAATAATCCCAAAACTTGAGCAATATTGACCATATAGTTTTTTCGTAATATTATTCAGAAGTTGACCACTTTTAGTCTACCCTTATGGAGAAAGTCGCTCCGAGGTAGATTATCACTGGTTCAGTACACACTTAGCCACCTTAGGACTTTGAAAAACTAGCATTTGATAGATGAAACATCAAGGATTGTGTAAAGACTTTAAAAATTGGACTTTACCGTGTGGATTGAAGGCTTTATCGTCACAAAGTTCAGGTCCTAGCGTAGAATGTTGGATAATAAGCAATTCCCGAGTCGTTGACGCTCTCATACCCCGACATATATTTATTAATATTCTATACATTAATAATTGACGAAGAATATAGCACGTAAGTAGCATCCACAATTCATTATACTAATATTGCATATAATTCGGGATCGCTGTAATGACATTTATTTCAATCGCATTTTTGACTCACAAGTAATGCTCGAACCTCCTTAAATGAATATGGTATTTCAATATTCTCCTTTCTACACGCATTGTTTCCTGGTTTCAAAACGTAATTAATATAATGCATTAATTGAAATAATCAGTTATTCTATAAGTTATAAAAAAAATGCAATACCATTCACCACACAATTCAACAAATATATATTCGCCTACTATCTAATAATAGAAATGTTAGAAAAATTTTATTTGCGGATAAATTTTATTTGCGAATTTTATTTTACAGGATAAACTTTTGCGCTTGTTGTACCGCTTAAATTAATAAATCCTCTTGAATTGCGAGATATACGAATAGCAAAATTGATATTACTAAACATCAAAGGCAATAGAGTTTCGTGTCATCAACGATGCAGATACAGCATAATTATATCAAACATCGTGTGATTAATTATCGTAAGTCGAGATGTTTGCACCTGCGGTGACTCGATAATTCCTTGGATCGATAAACATAGCATTACTGGTAACTAACTAATCCTAGCGATATTCAATGATCATGCCATAGCGCAAAGGAATCCGTACTGAAGAAATTATTGTGTGATTATGATTTCTCATATCGTATTCTTACAAACAAACCGCTCTAAGAATTGCATTTCAGAAAGATAGAAAACACGTTCTTGTTGCAATTGAACAGTTGGTTAAGCAAAGTATACTTTTCTTATTCATACCGTAATCGTCATGCAACATTCGAAAAAATCGGTCGCCGCGCCGTATCTTCTCGCTTTTATACGATCTCAAGATAAATATTTCAAGAGACTGTTACAGTACATTCTTCCTTTGAGCTCCAGCGAAGTAGCGCATACAGCTTTCGCAATTTGAGATAGCCCGAGCTTTCTTGAATTTCTGTGGAGATGAAACAAGCAACTCGCAGGAATGAAAGTCTGTCTACTATGGCACGAGCGTGACAATACATCCTCCCGAGTAAGAGCAGGTAGACAAAGATAGTCGACTGAAACTTACTTTGCTCTTTTTTCACATTTGCTACAGTTAGATATCTACCATATATTTTTCACTGTTGTAATTCTCAAGAGAAATTGATTATCAAGATTTATTTAAAAATCAAATAAGAAATTTTCTGTTAAAAGATTTTAATGTAATCAATATTAGGACCTCAATTGGAAAACTGGTTTGCATAAATAAAATCATCACTTCACATCTTTTAATCTTCGTAATCTTGCATCAAAATGGGCTCGGCCTAGTACTTCGCAACAATTCTTCATATCACTCAAATATTTGAAGAATAGTGCATGATTATAATTAAAAAGTTATATGTGTGTGTTTGGAATCTCCACAAAATTACCCAAATATAGATTGTTACATTAGGTTACATAAAGTATCACGCAACAATTCCTTTAGTGCGCACTCCTTCGCATGTTACTATGCATGATCATTAACCCTACACAAGGCATGTGGAGGCCATATGGACTCCAAGCAATAGGCATTTTGCATTTTTTCACCAATTTCCCATTCCTAAAATTGACTCTAATGTACACCATTCTCTTCGTTGTTAAAAAACGAAGAGATTTATCTATATTTAAACAATATTATTACTTATAGAAAGCACTTTACACTAAGAAAAAGTGTGGGGGCCAAATGGACATGCCCTGTGTAGGGTTAAATATCGCCAAAGTTAATTCATTATCAGCAATGCTACACAGAAAAAACAGTATGGTTGACTCACACATAAATCTGGTTGTGCTAACCTTTATGTGCTAAATATACACATAAATCTGGTTGTGCTAACCAGATTTATGTTGAGTCAACCATACTGTTTTTTCCGTGTATGTTTATCATAAAATTAATGAGGATGAAGCACTTAATACTGGTATATTCGTAGGAGAAAATTCGGATTACAAAGAGTTAAACATTAAGAATGGAATTAAGAGCTGCATAAAGATGAAACTAGACGAAGGGGAAAGCACGAACGGAAGGAGAGGAAGGAAAGAAAGCGACGAGGCAGCTGTTACGGTCCCATTGTGAGCCCGTCCGGCGCTCCGCAATTATTTACCGGCACGTAGAGACTGGCGAGAAACATCACGCGAGAACAGAAACGCCCTGACGACTTATGGCGCTTCGAGACACGAGACAGTCACCGATCGTGCCTCGCGCGAATACGCGTCGCTTTTGCAATGCAAAATCTACGTCTAGCGCGTAATACGCCTCATTCGTCACAAGCAGCAGTGTGGCGCCGTTCGCCACGGCATTACTAAATCTCCGCCACGTAAGCGCGGTAGCTTTCTTCCAGATAAGGAATTAGCAACAAGGACGAGGAAGCGTCAGAGCGAAAATTTTACCCTAACACGAAGAGGCAATATGTACGATAAGAATACTAATGGTTAAAACTCAGCGAAAATAATATTGTAATATACGAAACTAGTATAATATGTGAAATTGACATTGTACAAAGAACATGCGTTGAAGAATATAGTTTTTAAATTAATATAGATATATAGGTACGTCTAAATGTAGGTCAAAAATTCTGTAATTTCCGGTAATATTCTTCATTCGTCTCTAGCATTAAATTATCAATGACAATGTACAGCATCCAATAGAATAAAATATTAAACTAATGCGTGACTATTGAAATAAATAAGCGTTGCAAATAAAGAAATTTAATTGAAAAAAAATTCGTATTACTTAAATATGTATAATCCGTAATTTAATTGCAGACTTTTCATTACTTAAATATAATCCATTATAGATTATATGCATAATTTGTTATATTTATAAAAAATAAGACGTGTTTAAAGTTGTGGCAGAGTCAACAAAAATTTGACATAAATCGGCGTTATTGTATACAGCGATATACGAATCAAAGTCAATCTTTACGCCCAGTGTTTTTCGTTGTTAAAGGAGAGCATCACAGAAAACGTTGGTGATTACTATCTCTGTTTGCTGCTCTCAGAAACGAGCGAAAGTACGCGATGCTTCTTTTGCAAGAAGTGATCTCGTTGTCTCCTTCTTCCATTTTCTTATTCGAGAGATAGAAAATACGTGAGCCTTAATGAGTAGTAGTTCATAAGCAGACATTAAATCAGCGTCCAGTCAATTCATGATTCTTTCGCGCAGTGCTGCAAGAGCTTTTTTGAACGTGCATTAAATCAATTTGTAATAAGCATGGTTTTTGATCAAACATTTTAAAAGTTTCTCTATTAATCATATCTTGCGCAATTTCTTATATAAATCGTAATTTTATTACTAGTAACCATTATTTTGTCTAAAAGCTGAATTGCATGCACGTGCCGTGTGACGTGCACGTCTTACACATGTGACGCGACATTCACTGGATAATCCTGTTGCGATAAACTGATCGCGATATCGTAAATTCGCGCGAGATGACCTTCCACAACTCACGGTTTGCCGCGTCAACCAGCAACTACTAGGCGAAACTACCCACGCGTAATTTCTTGATGAGGTGGTCGTTTGCGGAGCGACTTTAGACGGTTAGACCATGAAACTATATTTGCGAAGACTTCGACGAAGTGCCTACAAGAGTCCTCGAGTATATGTATATCCAGAGGGTTGTAGAGTAAATGGCTACGCTCGGGCTGCGTTATTACGTGTGAAAGCAAATCCGTAACGGCTGGACTTGGCTAAAGTTACGAGCCGAGAGTTAAATAGATTGACAACTTTGACGCTCGTTGACGATCGAGATGTGCCGTATTGAAATCTATGAGAAACTCTTGGAGAAACTAGTAACTGATTTTGCGGAATATCGAACCATAAAAGAGAATACCGATTGCTCACACATTGAACGTAACACTATTAGAAAGAAGGTCGTCGATGAGATAAAAAGATCGATTCGTCTAATGCATGAATAAGGTAAATTAAATGTAATTACCCCTAACTTACGCAATCGTTTAATTCAAGTCATACTGCTAGTTACTAATGTTTGTGTTAATCGAGTCATGATGAAGCTTGCATCAATGGAATGCAGAATCAAGCGGTACGCCCGGTTCGATTTCATTCAGGTGCTAGATCAGACAAATACCCAAATAACGAGCCATGGTAGAAAGACTATATACATTCACAGACATAGAATCGGTGAACCTGCATAGTGCCTACATGTGGAGAGAGATATTCTGTTACAATAGGGTTGCTTCCCGGATTGGTTCGCCGAACTGGCACGCTATGTTGTGGTCGCACGTTAATATTAATTACCATTCAACCAGTACGCATTTCCTCTTGTAAATACGTCAGTAGATACACCGCAAATACCTGAATATTCCATGATAAATACATTAAAGAGACAGACAGTGTATTGTAACGCCCGCCTAATAGACATTTGATCTATAGAGAATCTATCTATAAAAATAATCGATCCAAATATAATTACAGATAGAATCAAAATACTGTTTTGTTTCAATCACATTTAATTAACTCCTTTATTTTAGGCAGACATAGATACTATATCAAGTACGACATATTCATTTCTTAGAAAATTGATAACATTATAATTTTAATAAAAATAAAAGAAGTTAATATGTTACTTCTTTTCGAGTTTCAAGTAAAACATTCATCGAAAAATTCTTTAACAAAAATTTAGATACATCAAGTAAGAGGTATATATTACATTGAAAGTAGGATATTGGCAAGAAGATTTCCTGAGACGGAAGAGCCCCCCCGTACTGCTGGGAGATTATACTTATCTCACACGATTCGCGTGTGTAATCACTGGAGAAAATTTCGGTCGTACGTTACGCCGAACAGAAATTACGGAGGCCCCATTTCAGGCAACATGTCCAAAAGTTGGTAATAAGCAGGTTTAAAAGTACGAGAGAGTACTAGGTGGTATATAAGCCTCAAGGCTCTGAAAATTGGGGGACCTGTATAATCCCCCCTCTTACACGGAATTGAGATTAGTGTATTCGTGGTAACTCGATGGTGTCCACCGACGTCGCACACGCGAGCTGCTCTCTGTATGGTTCAGAACGAACTCGCACTATCGCGAACCAGGCAATTTGCAGCGAAACGAGATAACTTTGTTCCTCCGAGACGGCAGTTACGCCTTCTTTCGTCGCGCGGATTTCGGGTGGAAGAGCAGCTTAGTGCCACATTCGGGTTGGATTTGCACTCGACCAAAAAAATATTCCTCTTTTCGCACGTTCCTTTGGATAGCGTAACTACGTCATAAACCAATCGAGCTGCGGAGCTTCTCATTGAACCCGTGATTAAAAGGCTCATTCACGGCACGTCTGCGATACCGGGATAAATTGAGATAACGCGGAGTGATCGCTCGCGATATAATCCGAACCATGAAAACGTGCCGACGCAAATGCGATCGCGCGATGTAGGTCAGCGGGCATACCAATAATAATACAATGCAGTATTATTGCCTATACCATTTCCATTTTAATATCGGTCGGATTATAATATTAGTTAGCCGAGTAATTATGGAGTAATCACGAGAGCCACAGCCTTCATTGGCGTACCGTTACGCGAAACTGTGCTACTATGCATACGCAGAAGGCCGTGCTTCCTGCCGAAATAATTAGCATCGTTTCAGCATCGAGGCTTCTTATTGCTCATGCTTATTGCATGTGGTCCGTTTCCTCAAATCGTAATATCAGCGGCTCGAATAACACGTTTCGGTCATAACGCGATAATCCCACATCCGGAGTACCGCGTCGGCGTCAGTTCGATTCGTGACATCGGCGAATGAATTGAGAATGCCGGAGATGCACGCGCCACGTTTCCGCGAAACTATTTACGAAGCTGGCCGGCAGTTACAGTGAATTGCCCACGGCGTAAGAAACATGAGAGCGCATAAAGTTTATTACAAGTTTATCATGGGATCTTGAACCCACAGTTTTCCCTCCGCCCACGAAGGTGAAGGCGGTGAAGGCATGTTCGACCTAAAAATAAAACTCACAAGTCAGTGGTGAATTGAGGTCGCACTATGAACGGTGACCTTGTCGGTATGAAACAAAGCGAGATTAAAATCTAAGATTTAATGACGACTCACGTATAGCATGCAAAATATTTACACGCAATAATCTTGGAGAAAAGAACAAAATCATAGCAATTTGTAAGCGCGCGTGGTAGGCTTCCCTAACATAAAACGGATCTATCGCCGTAGAAAAGTCTCGGATTTCGCGTCATAAATGTAAATTAAGTAATATCCTTTAATACTTTTTATTATAACGTAATCTTAAGTTCACTTCCTTGGTTTCCAAGTTTATCGCCTTATTATATATAGACAGTGTTACGCATATTTTGATTTTTGACACGTGCATCTGATAAAAATACCATATGAAGATCGCGACTATAAGTTTAAAGAATACCGGAGGTAATCGTGATCCTCGCTATCGATACGGCGCCTCCGCTATCAGTCGCCGTAAATATATACATATAGAGAACGTCTCCGGTAACAGGCCAAGACCAAACCAATCGAGTTGCAAGCGACTCGATACGCGTGGCCACGATAAGATAACCCTTCACAGAAATGCTTGTCGCGTCTGGCAAATGAACAACGCGTGGTAACGTAATACCTCATGCCATCAGGGCGAGAGACTGGTAAGAAAGATTAAATGATGATGAATGTCTTGTTAGTTGCACGTACCCGCGGTTCTGAGCTTCGCGCGCGAGCATTGCATTTATCAATTACGCGGTATTTTCATCGATAAATTCGGTCGTGTTTATGAGACATAAATCACGACACATATAAGCAAGGCTTGCTTGCTATTGTAGCGTACGCCTGAATTGTTAACACCAAATATAACAAATCTTGTTAGTTAATTTTATAGCATGCGCCAATTAAGTCCCGCTGATAACATCCTGTCGAAGACTTAGCGAACGATGGTTTCTAAGTATGTATGGTGGGGATCGATCGTAGTTCTCGGAGAATTGAGCGCAGCAGCGTCTCATCGTGAAATTCTGGCATGTCGAAGGTAATTAATTAACCACGTTTCCGGCATTCTCGCTGGCGCAGAGCCAAAACTGCCGGAGATCCTGCAGACTGTGTCGGGTATCTGCGAGAAATTAGCTAAGACCATCCTTCTTCATGTATCGAGAAGATGAGCTAAAACTTTGTAAGATACTGCTATAGGTACAAAAAACGAAAATGTCAGAATACAGACATTTCTCCGCGTACAATATTTCTTGCAAAAATAAAAACAATACAAATCAAGAAAAAATTTGATTACTCTTAACTAAATAAATGTCATCAATGATAATTATATCTCCATTTGATATAACGGTTTGTCGCGCGCATTTTAAAGCGACACCGCAGCAAAGCTATCCACAGAAAGTTTTGCACAATGAAACGCCAATTTCGCTCAAACGCAAAAACAGAGATGTTAACTTCACAGACACGAATCGGTATGACGGAGGCTGTGGGGTTCCGTATCTTCGTTGTATGTTGGTCGTACAGGAAACGCATCTGTCGCCTTCCGAAAATGGCGAATAGTCGCCGCGAGGGCGTCAGGCGGTGACACGTACATACAGAACATTATAATAAACTTGGCGCGAGAGGGGGAGGTGCACGTTCGTCGAACAAAACGCTTTTGTCGTTTCGCGCAACAAAGCCGGACTGACGGTGGCGAAATAGGCTCGCATAGGGCAAAATGAGGGGGAGGGCTTGCGGGCACGAGCGGCTCGGTAACCACGAAGTACATAAAGCGGAAACCGTACACCATCCACCGTGTACCGGAACCGTGTTGTTGGGCCCGGCCGGTCGCAGTTAACCGTCGCGTCGTTGCAGCCTCCTGTCTCTCGTCCTAACGCGTCCCGATAACGAATTTCATCTTTCTTCGCGACGTTATAATTTCCTCGACGCGAACACGAAAATTATACTGACAGCGTGGAAAGGAGGGAACGAAACGGAAAAGCGACGCGCCGGCGCTCCGTAATTCCGTTTCGCTGCGTATCGGGGTCCAGAGATGCATCGCGACGCGCTGTCGTTAGGGAGCGTCTTTACTGCCGCCTACGGTAATAGAACTACGAGATGAGTCATCCGATGGGGTCCGCGGCACCCCTACGGGACAGCAACCCCGCTTCGACGAGGGTGGTTGGGTAATAAACGAGACCTTCGCGAGGTCCGACGCACCGAGAGACGGCGATAAAAATGGTAGCGTGGAAAAGTCCCGCTTCGCAAAGTCGGAACGTAATTCCGCTCTTCGGAATCTCAGGGGACGCAGCGTAGTCTCGCAGCTTGCGACAATGACAAACGACGTGAGAAAAACTTACGACCTCGCTTACGACGGCCCGGCCGCTGCAAGCCATTTTATACGACGCACACTTGCGTGCATAATCATTTACGCACACTTGTGCAAAAGAGATACAAATCGTGTTTATAAGAAGATAAGCAAATCTATTTACAACGAGAAGCCGGGAAAAGCGATATTTCCATACACTGACGTAATATGCCGGTCATATCGTATCGAGAAAAGATACATTTTAATGCGATCGCGATGCTGAGACATATACGCTACCGAGAAACATTTAAGGCGCGTAATTCTTGGACGCGGTTTCGTAATTTCTGTACATAATAAGCATTCCGAGATAACATTCCGACATTTGCGATAATCCGCTGTTTATGTCGGAGATAAAATTTTACGAATTCACCGGTTTTATCATGGCCGAAACATTCGTCAGATAATCGACTTTCCAGCGCGCTCGACCAATTATAATTCAAACCTTGGGGAAAATCGAGGGGTGAAATACAAAGGGGGCAACAGTACGGACGATGGAGAATGCGGAATAATCAAACTTCCGTGTGCGTGAGCCCCTACGCGCTTGTACTGAATTATGGCTGCTGTGCGTCCTGCGCTGGTGTAGTAATACGTGCCTTCATCCGAGGGGTGACGAGCGGTGTCTCATCATTCAAAGTCATTTACGTAGAGATTATCAGATAATACATCTTCCAGTATTACCTGACGCATACAATTAGCGACGTAACACTGATTATCGTCTTTCAAAAATATAAACGTACCAATACACAAATTCCAGTTCCGATAATCTTATCAGTAACGATAAATCACGACCGCATTTATATCGAGTTTTCTGTCGAAATTCATAACGTTTCAAAGAGCAACCGTTAACTCTCGCGAATTAAGTTACTGGCCGACAAGTTAACAGCCTGTTTAAAAACTGTCAACGAAACAAGATGCACGAACGGGAATTAAAAGTGCCCCGTCAGCTTTGCGACGAGAAGGTAAGGTAGGACGTTGCCCGGCGCGCAACGCGGACCACACGAGACGAGTCGGTGTTCTAACTTCCTCCTTCTTTGCGAGATATAAGTTGCAGCGGAGAGGCACGTGAATATAAATGAGACTAACGAGCCCTCTGTGATGTCAGTAATGATGGTGGATTACAGTTGGAGAGCTGGGTCGGCGTGCATGGTCAGCTCCGCCGGATTCCACGCCGTTGCTGTCATGACTCGCAGCAATATAGCCTCGCGCGCAATTTTATCGCGAGAAGCCGACGCGAGGATCTACAGCTTTCACGTGATCTGTTCTCTCGCTCTTTTACCGCCGCGCGAGTAGCAAAAGCTGCGCTGCTAAGTATCACGTTTCGACGCGATAGCAGGCGCGTTAAAGAGGATATTAACGCGTCGCTATCGTGAGCACATCGCGTTTTATTCCCGAAACATTTCGCGTCATTATGCATTAGATCTCGATTGGAGTTGCAGATTATAGCTTAAACTATAACGCGATAGATATGTCGATTGCTATTTGTTTCAAAAATTTTAATTCACTGAAAACTTCGAAAGAAGTTATTCTTGCGGATAAGGAATTCTGATTAGCATGATCAATTATCGAATATTTTGTATATATGATAACTTAGCACGGTTTCAACTACCAGCATTATATTCGATAAAAATGTGGAAATTCATATTGCCTATTATTGGCATCGCTCCATATAGAAAATTATTCTTCATTATAATTTTCTCAATAATGCGATGCTCGATCATATACATACCTACGTGCACGATTATATACTTTCGATATCCATTTTTCCCTTTACAGTAGCCTTGCGCTATCAAAGGCTCGTAAGAGTGCGGAACCCGCGAGAAATCGAGGTGGTCTACCGTCGAGAGTACTCCTTTATCATTAATCACGCGTATCGGTCGGCAGACACGAGCATGAATAATTGGCAGTGCGGTCCGACCGTGAATGGTTCTTTTCTCTTGAACCAATTACGCGCCACCGCGGATCTTGCCGGCGGATACGAGAATTCCCGATAATGATTATCGAAGAAGTCGTTTCACTGTGATCTAATATTTATGATTTAAATTATCCGCACGCCAGTTTTCAACGGTCGTTCGTGAAAAACAAACTGAGCGAAAGAAAATGTTAAAAATTTGATCTCGATAAAGCACGTGGATATATACGTGCCCAAAAGTCATATTTTCTCCTGTAAAGTCGATTCAGAAATTTATGTACTCTTAACGAGCTTTCGTGCTTTCACACGCGAATTTTTTGCAAGTAGGTACACACGCACGCAACCGGTCCGGAACGCGAGGCGCCCGCGCCGCAGTAAACTAGAAATAAACTTTATACCGCTGAGAGAGAGAGAGAGATTAAGCCAAGATAAAAAAAACTGCCTTGACGACGATCTCACCGAGCAAGGAACTTCTCCCATCAGTCTCGTGATCACGTAATAACTTAAACGCCGCCCGGCGGGAAAGTTTATTTCCCCGCAAAGCTCCAAGTCGCTGGAGCCAAAAAGCATGGTCTGCGGCCGGTAACGATCGCAGTCCCGTTATCATGTTAACCGCGGTATCGCGTAAAGCCTGTATCAGACTCTGCATCGGGGATTGCACCGTGGTTGCGTATTGGACATTCGGATTGGGACAATGAGGATGTGGCGGTTACGTCATGCCCGTGGTTGACAGCGGATTGCAATCGGTCAAGTCCCAATCTCTCCCACACACAATCGCGATTTCTATCTGCATTGCAGTGTGGACTTAAGGAGAAGGCGTACCTTTGAATTATCACAGGAACAGAAATTATCAATTTGAATTTTACACATGTGCCAGAAAGACTAAATTTTCGAAAATAAAATCAAGGTAATTACAATACAAACAATGACACTAAGGACACATTGTTTGCTACACGTACGAAGAATTGAAAATGCAAGAAGTCATGTATATTGTATTCTTACGGACCGAATGTAAAGACGACGTCTCGCGTACACTGAGGACGAATTACGTGTACTCCAGAAATAACATGAAACTTCTTTAAGTGGACACGTAACCCGTCTGCTCGGGAACAATGCCGAGTTTGACGGCACCTCACTCGCACGTGTGTATGTTCCGCATATCTTCACTATCTCATATATACATATACATGTTGTATGTGTGCGCGCGCGCGCACGCGTTAACGTAGAACACCTTGGCCGATTTCATTTCACCGTGCCATGACAATCGTACGTTTCCGTTATACAACGGGCGACTGTTATCAATTTCATTACTTTCGAGAGCAGAACATTCTGAAATATAATAAATCAATGTTCTTGAAGTAACTTTACCTTCGAAACGTTATATAATATAGCTCTCAAAGAAGTGAAAAAAGATTACTCGAAATGCGTCGAAATATATCGTAAAAGAGAGCGAGAGATCTTCCATAACGTACATTAAAATTATTTCTTTTTATTTACTTATTGTTAGAAAGTTTCGCCAAGTTTTACTTTAAATTCATGCAGTTTATTGTTTGTCTTTAAATTCATGTAGTTTTTTGTTAGTCTTTTTGTTTTTATATCAAATATATTTCACTTTTTGACGTCATTCTTTTTTTCCGTGATATTTTTATTTTGTGCAGTGCCGACACATACACAATCATTTCAAATTTATATTTCCAGCTCTTGTTCCGTTAAAACGATGAAATTTATCACAACGACGATGCCCTCCACCGCGTGCAATAAAAATGTGCATAGAATAAATAAAGCGAATATTCTTGAGAAAATTATATTGAAATAAATTGTATGTGTATTGTGTGTGGATGTATGATTTTTGCATTCTAATATAAACTATCAATGCAAATATCGATATGAAGATTTTTGTATGTCTTTATACAAACTGGGCACTAATGGGATAACATACACTCTTTCTCGATCAAATATGTTAATCTGCTCATAACATTACGGAATATAAGAACACCGTCCTTATTATAATTTCAATATTTGATTAAGTCATATAATATACGAGAACTTTTTTCTCCTGGTTTTAAATTCAATATACTAAACGCATATATAAGGTTAAAGATAAAGTAAAACTGCGACCCCGTCCACGAATTAGCATAATATGTTAATGACACTTGCAATATATTAGCATAGTACGGAGGCTCGCTGTACCACCTACTGTCTCCTCTCGACTTCCTGGATAGCGCAATTAATAATTTCGCTATATTACTTAACGTGTGCCACTGTACCGGATTAAAAACACGCCCCAGCTACCTACCACCTACGTTCCAACCGTGTCGTCTGCAGGAAACAGGCGACGGCGGAACCGCGGATGTTCGGGTCGTCGTACCGTTTACGTAAGACAACGGCAGTGGCGTAAAAACGACTAAAGGGGCCGCAGGATTAGCGGAGGGCTCTCTCTCTCTCTCTTTCTCTCGGTATATCTCGGCGTTGTACCGAGTCGAAAACCAAATTAGCAAGGGGGCTTATTACCGCGGTTGCAGCTGTGCGCTATCGTAATCCGCCGCCGGTGCTCTCTTCCTGGGTGTGCGTAGCCGTGTAACCGTGAGGCTCTTCGCGGTACGTTATTGTCTCTAATTTAAACCGGCGATTTCCTGTCACTCCGGGTCGCGGCTAAGGCTGCGGCGCTACGTACATACACGCTCTACGAGCGAATGCTTGCTCGCCCATTCATTCGCACGCCCGGGCCCGCTCGGCCGCCGCGGCCGGCTGGCTCGAGAACAGGATTACGTGGGCTAAATCAGTACTACGCAAAGTGGTGGTGGTTCGCGAATCGGCACACCGGTCGAGTTTCTCAATTAGCTTACGATTTAAGCACATAGTAAAGACGTATGAGATGGACAATTATTTATTCTTGATTTATAAAATAAAATTAGACCTTCAACTTTATGGACCATGATCATTATAATTTCGTTTTGATAATACGCATGAAAGAAAACAACTTCGTTACTCATCTATATCATTTTAGATATAGCTCTTAATGGTAATTCGCATAATATTGAGAAAAATATTGAAAACATTGTTGATTAAACTCTTCTTGATCCTATTATATCTATCTACTGTGACGAGAAATTCCGCAGATTTTTCACCAATTTTTTAACTTTTCGAGTCTTCTAGATTTGCAATAAGCCTGCTGTCAGTTTGCCATATCGAATAGTTTGAGGAGCACTGAGCATTACTTTGGTATGCACGCGGAATACGCGTGGGTTTCTTCAACGTTGGCCACCGGCAACGCAACTGATGTCGTGGAGAGCGCATAAGCGGAGGAAGTGATCGTGCGAGGTCCAAGAAAAGTAAGGACGAGAAGCTTTGTGTCCAGTAATCTTCTAGAAAGGACTCATTTTTTTATAAAAAATACAGTCACAAGCAGAATGCTTAATGCTTAGAAATATTTAAGCGAAAAGACATGAAAGACATAACAGTCGAGAATGAGATATCTCTCGCGACGTAGAGACATTTATATATTCTAAAGGAATAAAGAGAAATTGTAGTTTGTACCTCATATTTTCGGCATTAGTAATATTGTGTTAATATTTTTTTTAGTACGACACTCATAATATTATGGATAGTAATGCTAAGCGTGTTATTTAGTATCTTCAGAGTCTTTTATAGTCGTTAACGCGGTAAACGTAGACCGAAATGTTATTGTGAAACGTTGGCAACGGTATTCCGCACGGTGAATGATCGGCGACGATCGGTCGGTGCCACGTGAGAAAAGCCGTTCTTCTTTACGACGCGCACAAGCGATCTCTCGCGAGCCCCGCGGTAGTACACGCGTATACCAACGCGAAACCGGTCGAGCTATTATTTTTTTATGACGTAATTATCGTCAAAGCCTGCCCTGCGTTGGATTGGCCCGGACTTGGAATCGCTCTCTCTTTCTCCGTTGCTTCTTCCTGTCACCCATCTCCTTCATTCTCTTTCTCTCTCTCTCTCTCTTTCCCCTCAGTCGTAATCGCTCAGGGCAGACCAATCTTCGACGTTCTGATTTTGTTACAGACTGCGGGAGAGAGTTTTAGACCCACGTAATTTCCACGTTATTAATCCGCTCAGGGTCGTGCTGCATTCCCATTTGCGCCCGAACCGTCGCACATCCCGGTCGAGGACTTTTCCTCAACGATCGGCGTAATCATGGTTGGTTCGGATTACTCCCGAGGCTCTTGTGTATACACAAAATACGTATTCTACAGATACTCTGATCAAATATTCTCTACACAATAAAATGTGTACTCGCAAGCACCATGTTGAACTACGCTTACTAAAACGATCAATATTCAAGAGCTCGTTATCGAAATCATGTAACTCTACTATGATATTTTTTCATAACTCGAAAACACAGAATAACTGTATAAATTGTAAGCTTAATGATAGAAGCAATCGAGAAAACATTGGCACAGTAATGATTTCGAACACAGCTATAAAAATATGTTGTACGTGAAGAGGATGCATTCTCACAGAGAATTTAATGACATTTTCGCAGAAATATAATTCTTCACACAGATCGAAGCCGCTATTTCACACTCTCTTAATGACTTCTCAAGCTTTCTTCAAATGTATTTTACGACACTCAGCATTATCTTACTGCAGCACGAAACTACGTGATGATATGATTCCAGAAAACAGCAGCTTTTAACGCGAGAATATACGTATAAACGACGAACTAACGCCGGCAATGTTTTGAGAGGAGTGTGTTAAAAATATATATCCTCTTCTGATGCAGCGGGCACAGAGCACCATGACGCTTTAGGTTTACAGTTAGTGTATTCACTTCTATATATAGATAAGGTTCTGTTGCTTCTACGTACAAAAAGCATATATGTGTAATATAATCTCTATATTTTACGAATTATTCATATTTGAAACCGCTCTGTATACATATCTTTCTCCCTTTTAATTTGAAAGTAAAACATAGGAAAATCTGGTAAGCCAAGAGAAATAAATCCCTTTCTGCTATGCAAATGCATGAAAGAAAACGCATGAAAAACAAGCATACGAAAAATATTTTTCGTTCGACGTTATACAATTTCCGCGCGGATTTATTTCTCATTTGGCGCGGGGCTTTCGCGCACGGGGAAAGAATCGCCTTGCCTCGTTTTCATTTTAACGCTGCAGTTGTCAAAATTGCATAATAAATGACACTGATCGTACAAAAATCCGTGAATTTCTTTTCACCCGAAACTGCCTATGTTCACTTCAAAGCGCATTGACCGACCGGTTTGGGCGTGAATGAATGCCGGATGGAAAATACAATTTTAATGGAATCGCGCATCGAATTACCTACAGCCCTGTTTCTGTCATACAGATTTCATTTCTCCGCCACTCTCGTTCTGACATATACATTGTTTTATCATAATCTTCTTAGCGCTACTGTCACAAAAGGCTGCTAAATCCGCTTACACGCAAACGCGATCGAGATCGGACGACTATTCATTATTGAATGAGCAACGAGAATCCGCGATAGGACGTAACGCGAAAAACTCATTAACTCGTTCGCTAATAATATTATATAAAGCATCACGTTTATCCGTACGATATTGATTATAACTGTACTGCTAAAGTTTTATTTGTTATCGCATGATTACCGATTCTCCCCCGTTATCCCACAGTATTGCACGATATACGTTTATTTCCGTAACAGCTGCATGCTTTGTACCTCGCTTTGTACAAATTACAAAATATAAAATTGTTTTTGTTAATATTAATACACGAGATGTGTACCTACATCGATTCGATGGAATCGTCAGCTATGACGGTTCCGTAAATATTATACGTGCCATAAATAAGCATTATACACATACATTTTTCCTAATTAAAATGCGCATAGGTTCCGGTATATGAAATCAATGTACGGTAATGCGTACATGTATTCGATTATTCGCTGTATACATGCAGCTGCCACTCAGGAAATTAACTGTCAAGATAGCTTCAAAGCTATGCATTCTTTGACTCGGCGGTTGTCGATCCACGAGCGCACTGAATGAGAAGAAATACAGCAAGTCATTATATAACGAATTGCTGATACAATGAAGTTGGTGAAGGTGCTACGATAAATTTGAGTTTAAATAACTCCTTAAAGACACGTTCTGTTTGCCGCTGTATGATCCAGGAAATGAAGATCAAAGTGTAAAATATACACAACCCCATCGCATTCTGATGCTTTAAAAGGAAAAATCTCGGATAATAATTTTCCGTCAAGCTTCGTTCGCGTAATTAATTTTTCCCTTCGCTGCTTTCGGAACTTTTGGCGCTAAATAATTTTTCGAGCAGCACAAAAAAAAGAACAATGCGATCATTTATCCCGAATGTATCGTTACAAAGAAGCTGGCAGGCTTAACTTGTTTCCCAGAGTGTATACCTGCTGGTGTGAAGACCTTCGGCAGTGCCAGGTGTTTGAGATTACCTGCTTATATTTAGAAGAGATTTTCTTCCAAGGTAGAAATAACTCAAACACTATGCACTGCATTGTCGCTACGTTATCGCCAGGTAAGGTCAAGTAATCGCCAGTAAATTTTCTCATTTTTGTTTTCACACTTAACACTAGAGAACTACCGAAGATTAACTTATACCCATTTCTACCGAAGGAATCAAAATAAAAAAAAAAGAAAAAGAAAAAACAAATTTATAAAATTAATTATCTGTATATTTCAATAAAAATCAAAGAAAATTTAAAAAATTGTGATGTTTTAAAAATTAATAGTAATTATTTTAAAAAGTTTTCAAAAAAGCCATTTTGACCCTCTTGG
Source organism: Leptothorax acervorum (assembly GCA_035220615.1). Lineage (NCBI taxonomy): Eukaryota > Metazoa > Arthropoda > Insecta > Hymenoptera > Formicidae > Leptothorax > Leptothorax acervorum. Next base: position 2,371,002 of record JASTWQ010000452.1, on the reverse strand, counting down.
TAGTTCAAGTGTTAATCACATCTTCCATATAGTTTTAAACCGCGCGTACGATTTATTCGACAAAATCTGATCGTTTTGCGCTAAAGCAATTAGAAATTTTCGAAGTGACAATCTTCGCTTCTTAGCTTCTCACCTATAAAAGAAAATTATATGGTGGAACTCGAACAATAGGTCCGTCGGCGTTTTGTTTCGTTGCAATCTACTTTCATTCGCATTGTTTCATCGCGGCGTGCGAAGCGATTATTAAAATTCAAATTAATCTGTCGCACTTTCTACTACGTTTCATTTGTTTGGACGATTACGAAATCACGAGGAATCTTTATGTCGAGAGGTAGTATTATGCGTTACATACAGGTCAATGGCTCAAAACTATTCAAGGGCCATAAAAGCCGTGTGCACACGCGCAATCGTGATTGCGATCGCGAGTGTCTCTGAAGCGGAAAGTTGAACGACGACGGCGTGGTCGCATAACCGATAAGATAGTAAAATCGACGGTATCGATCGCTCGCGCGACTCGTTCCTGCCGATCGGGTCGCAAGATTTTCGGCATCCACTCGTGGAATGTCGAACGATCCGGAACCCCTTAAGACCGGGTCGGGTCAGGTTAAATATATCGCGTCACGATATTAAACTACGTTTTTCAACGCATCAAGCCCGCAACGTACATATTTCGAAAGCTGCTTTCATATATATATATATATATATATATATATATATGTATATATGTATATAAAGAAAAATATATATTTTAATATTTATTAAAAATATATGTTTATATATTTTTTTCGTTCTACAAGTGCAGGTGTGTGCATGTTCTTCGCCTTTTTCATGCTCTGCTTACGGCGTGAGTGGTGGCGAGTCTAGGTACGTCGGGACTCGGGTTACAGGCTACAGCGGACTCACATGGAAACTTAACAAGAAGGTGAGTGACATTTCGGGGTGTGTTTACGAACAAGCTCGTGCATGCAAGCTATAACGCGATTCGTCGTTTTTTTCTTCAAACGGAACCCGGTTAGATTTGCACCGTAATCGAGTAAGCGCCGTCTGCCTCTCCGGTGGAATTATTCAGCGAGAGGCAGGAGCCACGCACACACACCATATGAATCCCGAGCCGAATGAGTGCCACGAATGAGTGGTGGAAGACGAATGAGAGACAGAAAGAAAGAGAGGCAACAGCATTCTGCCTTGCTTATACCACATACACAGTGGCGCTCATCGCAGATCACGATGAACGGAACACGGTGTTGTGTGTCTGGATTCGTGATACACGAGCTTTGATATGCATATATCAGATAAAATCGATATTATATTACTTATTGATAACGAATAAAGAAATTACGCGTATATGAATAAATATTGACGATATTAGAAATCAATAGCTCGCGCGAAATGGAAACGATGGTTTTTTTTTATCCAGAGCCAATAATTCATATTGCAAGCTACGATGCGGCAAAGTTAGAATAACGGTCGCGCTAAACTTTCTACTTCGCAGTTTTTCCAATTTTCGCGACTAGCAAAGTTCCAGCAGGTTATCACATGCAGTCGATTATCATAAATTTACTGTCCGATCGTAGACACGCTTCTACGCGTTAATGCGTGCATACGCGACTGAATGTTTTGCGCATACATCGCACCGTTTTACGACCGCGCGCACGACAACGTGTTGAGATTGAGATACGACTGGTCGCATAAATAAACGCCGAATCGCATACGAGTTTGAAGCCCAACGCGTTCTAGAGCGTAAGAAAAAAAAAAGAATTAAGAAAAACGAAGCTGCGCGTTTATCTCCGCGTGGCGAGTGAATCGCTATCCTTCATTTCGCCTCGCTTTACTCCGTAAAATTAGCTGCGCTCTCTCCGAGGATCATCGTCTTTCGACCGCAGGATAGAGACGAGGACCGCGGCGCGGCAGCTGCTCCTGCGCGTCAAACCCGAGGCGTAGTTGTGTTGCCTTTTATACTTCAAGCGGCCTTTTACCAGGGATATTTATTGTCGTTCTCGAATTCACGATCCGTTGCAGGCGCGAATGTGCCCGCACGGCTCTCTCCCTTTCTTTCACTCCCTCTCGTTTTGCTTTTGAAAATGAAATCTGCTGACGACGATGAGGCACTTGATCTCGTTCGAAAGATAGTCACGGTGATACCGTACATATTTCTGAACAAGTTATTCTACTCGTATTTTATTTCTCTGATATAGGTAGTTTTTTTTGTTTATAAATGTTTAGATATTTAGATAGGTTTTTTTTTTCCAAAATGTATCCAATACGGAAGGGTATTGAAAACACCTAATGTAGGTATACACATTACAGAATGACAGTCGGAATGTTTGAATTGGGAAGCTTTCCGAACGGTCACACGATAGGTTCTCTGGTTTCGGTCACCGGAGAACCGCCCGTTGAAAAGTTTTCTCCGACTCCAGATAGGCTAATTTTTCATTCTAAAAAGCTAAAACGCCTAAAACGATCGGACATTGACACCACGCGTTCGGAGTACATTAATCAGTACTTATCAACGACGCTTAAGCGTATCTGTCCGACTCCGACCGGCATTTCCAGGACGGACAATGGCTAATCGTCGGGGCCACCTGTCCCCGCCGTAATCTCACAGGGTATAATTAACGAAGCGGCGTTAACATGCGGACTCGAATGGAGTGGGTCAAAGACACTCACAGAAACTATGTCTGTTCGACGCGTCTAAATGGCATGCTGTACGTCGACGATGATGCAACAAAGATACCCTGCTACGTCTCATACTCGAACATCATTATTATAATTAATGGGAAATAAGACGCTACGTGGGGCGCGCGCGTTCGACGGACGAGCAACGTCGATAAAGATAACAAATTCCTGATTTATCTAACATATCCTACGAATTTGATGTTTATTCAAAGATATATAGGTATGTTATAAAAGGCTGTATATTTTATCTCAGAGTGAACCGATCCCAAGACCAAATAAAACTATATTTATTCTAGATATTAGATATATCTTGAAAATTCGAGCCCCCGTTAATGTTGGCTATACATTTACCTTGAAAGTATCCTTGAATGCATATAAAGATCATAATCCGCCGTAATCTAAAATTTATGGAGGTGCTTTTTTTTGCATGCAATCCTTCGCTGCATCGATCGGGGCGTGCAGAGCTTTTAACAAAACGCCAGATGTTGCATAGTTACTGAGCTATACGGAAACGACCACTGCTATACGAAACTGACTACCGGTTAGAAAAAGCCAGGAACGGTAACTCGATAATGCATAAAGGCAACGCAACGTCAACGATGTATGCCGCGTTCGCAAGAACACGAAGAAGGCAGATAAACGTAACCAACGAGATAGTCTAGTCTCCGTTCACGTTCTCTGTACACCATCTACGGCTTTATCATTTTTTCATGCAGCCGGCGCGGCGGTACGTATCAGTCAGAGTTTCTAAAGCGGAAGATTAGTACGATCGCCCGCGTTTGGAACGGTGCGATCGTTTCTTCACCGGCGAGCATCGCATTCTTATTCCCCACAAATCTACAAAAAGGCCACGAAGTTCAGAAGCCGACGCGACGGGCGCTCGGCGCTCGGTGGAAGTTGGAAAACTGTCACGTAAACTTTTATACTTCGAACCGCTTATTTCGCGTTACGACGGTTATACCATGTGCATCTACTGCATCACAGGAGCCCCCACAGAACAACGATATCGCTTAACTATATGAAACCGGGATTTCGACGAGAAATTACGACGTTCGACAATCGGTATATTTTCGCGTCGAGATCAATTTACAGAGGGGAGTAGAATTTCGCTCCCTTTCTCAAAGTCGTTCCTCGAAATTTTGATTTTTACACGTACGTCGCTATAACTCCTCGTTATAACGACGTACGGGGGCTCGAATTTTCAAGGTATATCTAGAATAAATATAGTTTTATTTGGTCTTGGGATCACCCTGAAATAAAATGCAGCCTTTTATAACATGTATCTTGGCAAATAAACATCAAATTCGTAGGAATGTTAGATAAATCAGGAATTTGTTATCTTTATCGACGTTGCTCGTCCGTCGAACGCGCCTCACGTAGCGTCTTATTGCCCATTAATTATAATAATAATGTTCGAGTATGAAACGTAGCAGGGTATCTTTGTTGCATCATCGTCGACGTACAGCATGCCCATTTAGACGTGAAAATCTAGCTTAAAGTAAATGTGAGTATAATACACAAAAGCTTTTTTTTTTGGTACCTCTTTTTTTTATCCAAGTCGCAATTTGCCGATTTCTCAATAAAGTCCGTCCAACATTTTGCCTGTCAAGGACGAAATGTAGAAAGAACTGGTTTCTCACCGTGCATCAAAACTCGTTCCGTAACAGAATACGTTGAAGGACTTGGACGTTTCGAAAAATCGACGACGCGAGCGACGCGACGATTCAAGCGTCACGGCGAAGTTTACGTGTAATTAACGTTAGCGAGAAATCGATTAAAGACGGCGCGGCGATAGAATCAATTATTTCGCAAAACTGCAAAACTGCAAAATTTCACCTTGACGCTCTTTCCGTACATTACTCCATTCTATTATTACTGTCGTGATCGCCGTACCGTCAACGATGACTCAAATGAGAGTAAAATAAGAATCACGGAAGCCACCAATTATAGAGGCGACGCTTGACGCTTTCTTTCCTTCAGAACATTAAAGACGCGTCTCACTGACACAACCGACCGCGGCGGAAAAACACTCATTACGAGTCCGAAGGAAACTGGTGCGCGATCGTTCGGTAAGGACGGGGCGGGAGCGGGCGACTTCCCGCGTCTTTATTCTCGCTTCGGTGCACAATTGAAGAATTCCTTTGAGCTCCCTCCTTCCACGAATCACCGAGCCACGATGTACAACGCGGCGCAACGAGATGGAGAGAGATAGACCGGGCGTCGTCAACGACGACGTCGGTTTGTTGACACTGCACGTAAAGACACGGGCGTGTTCCCTCTTGATACTCACACACACGCACGTACAAACACCGGCGCCAAGCAAAATAAACACCCGACCGAGGTGTCTACGCCGAATGGGGAGTAGGTATCGAAATATCGCAGCCGCATCGCGCGTTTCCGCGAAAAAGTTCGGCCGCCTTCGAAGTTGGACAATGAATTGTCTAACATTGCCTCTGTCGTTCAAGCCGAATCAAAGCCGGGTAGAATTACTACCACTCGAATTGTTTACCGGAGCGTTGCACGTCTACTTATACGTTATACGGATTATGCGTAAACATGTGTAATCTTCGTGGAAGAGTTACGATGCTTGTGCGTTCTTGTTTTTTTTTTTCCCCCGGCCATAAAGCCTTTGTAGGAAGAGAGAAAAAAAGAGGGGGGGGGGGGGGGAGAGGGAACAAAAGAGAATAAACTAAACTTTTGTGTTTTTTCATCAAGTTAGCCGGATATCAAATGAACGTAATGTCAAAAAAAAAATTCAATTACGTTAAAATCAACATGACGTGCTGTATCACGTGCATGACACCCGAGAACTTTTATAATAACGATATCTTCATTTCAACAAACCCGCGCAGCATTTTTACTCGCGCAACAGCGAAAACACGGCAAAAACATATCGGTATAATTACTGTTGCAATAACTTTTACGAATAATAATTTAAACGTAGCGCATCGTGTTTTATATTATGTTCGCCCATCAGTTCGACGTAAAAAGCTCGTAGTTAAATAAATTGCGCCGAACGATGTAAATGAATTTTGCGTGCCCGGCGCCGTGTATTAAAATGGACCGTGGAAAAAAAAAATGCATATATATATATATATATGTATATATATATTATGCCCGCGGATTTTTTTTATCAGCGTGCGCGCTAAATGAATTTAGATAGAAACGAACGACATTTCGTATCCATCTGCTCTCGCTCGAAAAAGCGGCGAGAATCGGACGGGGTCAAACGAAGCGCTGTCCATTCAAAAAATCATGCTCATTCATCTCGCTCGTCGGCGATAATAACGGCCAAATAAAAGCGGCGTCATATTGCCGGGATGATATCGTCCCGTGACGAATCGTTATCACATCCGGATCTCCGATCAAAACAGTCGGTCCTGATTCATAGAGAAGTTTCGAAAGAAATCTCATGAAGAGGGTTCTATCTGCACGCGAGCGAGTGAAATGCTCCGCTCCGGCAAAAAGGCGGAGCATTTCACGCGACGCGAGCAGTTTGCCGCTCTTTTTTTCCCCGCTCGGAAAAAGCCGGGTCTCTTTGGAAGCGCGATAAAAAAACCGCTCGCTCACACCGAGTGACGAGTTTTACTTCGAAACTCCGAAACTCGCGCGGACCAGACAGCGCGTCGTTTAAATTACTCCGCCGCGTGACCCACGCACCGGTTTCGATTGCAACAAACAAAAAAAAAAAGACACTCGGGCATGTCGCGCGAACAATGGAGCTTCCGAATCGAGAGTATCGAGACTCGCACTGATCGACCTCCGTTTTTCGATCGCTACCCTCGTCCCCACTCCCCAGTTTTCCCCGACGCGCGAAAGATCGCGAGGAGCAGATCGAAGAGGATTCGATCGTTATTCGAGGACGCCATCTTGTCCGACCGACGAGCGAGATCGAATTGTCAGATTGAGGCAACGAACGTCGACGTAAATCGTCGCCGAGGACCCCTCGTGTTCCCTGCATGCGATTCGTAATTTAACACGGTCCGCTCCGCTTGCTTTCACGCCGATCTCGCGCATTCCACGCCGCCGAGGAGCACAGCGCGGCGCGGCGCGTCCTTTGTCTCGCGGAAGCGAGAGGAAAACGAATCGGGAAGAGACACTGACCTTGCTGCGCTCTGCGATCCCCGTCGACGCCGGCCGCGTCCCTGCGTCTCTCACGCGACAAGAACACAGCGGAGTCCCCTTAGCCGCTCTCCCGGTGTTGTGCTTCAGGTAATCCAAAAATTCCGCGTAGGGGTACACTCGTCTCTCGCGTCGCGTGCCGTCCACCGAAGTCTCACTGAAAGCCAAGTCTCTTCACATTCGCGCACTGTATGTTAGAAAACCGTGTGTCACTGCACTTTGAAGTTAGCCGCGAGGCGATCTTTTCGGAACGGGTTAACGGGCGACGCGACGTCGCCGGTAGATCCGTCGTTTTTCTTGCCCGGCCAACCAACGGCGCGATTATTACAATACATTCACTCGTACGTCGCCGTGCGACTCCGCGAAAACGCGACGATGATCACACCGGCGCGCGACAGAGCAGTACGGAGCTCTGCCTCCACGTGGAAGCGAGCGACCGCCGCGAGCATACGTCCGTCACGTCGGAACGGCAAACCGAGACTAGGGCGCCGCTGTGCGGACGCCGAGAAAGGCGAGCCTACTAGACTCCCGCTGTCTCTCTCTTTTCCCCGCTGTCCGCCTCGCCCTCTCGCTCTCTCTTTCTCTTCTCTCGCTCCCCACCGCTCTTTCGCAGCGCACCGTAGTCCGTACGACTCGCGCGATCCCGCTTTCTCTCTCGCTCGCACTTGAGCCTCTCCCCCCCCCCCCCCCCCCCCCCCGATCGCCGCGATCGTTCTCCATTCCTCTCTCTCGGTTCCCCTCGATTCTCCGTCACCCCTTCGCCCCGTTCCTCACCTGCCGACCGGCCTGACGCGCTCTTCCACGGTTCCACGGCCGGCGACGATCCCTTCTCTGATTCTCTCCACGGACGATCTCTTATGCCGGTCGGGGCCAATCCGATCCCTTTTCCAACCGTAGTCCGGTGCGAACACGTTACCGCGTGCACCGTGCCATGCCTCTGTCAGCGTTCCCCTGCCTGCGCAGTGCGCTCGACCCCTCTCACCAAGTAAAACTCCCCAACGTTATGCATCGTTGCGCTCGCACACGCAAGTTCGGGCATCGCGCGCTTCTTCTCTCGTTCCCTCTCTCTTTCTCTTTCTCTCTTTCTTCACGCACGCCGGCCGACCGGCCGGCCGGCCCCACGTTACGATGCGTTTTGCCGTCCGCAATCAACGGTCGACGCTCGCGACTGAACACTGAACAGCGGTCGCAAAAAAGAGGGTCAGCTCGCGGGTGGGATTTAAAACCGGGGGCAGCTGCGTTTTGCCGCGAGAATCTCGGCTCGAAATCGCGCGAAAATGCGTATACCTGTCGCGTCGGGTAGCGCAACACCGAAAGAGCCAAAGAGCCGGTCGCACAATAATAGGGAAGCGCCGATAAACTCGCCGAGTGGATACTCGGCCGTTAATCCGTGTCGATGCGGCGATGAAGAGAGAGCGTTTCTGTCAGCCGATATTCAACGCCACATGGATGGAAGCGGTTTTAATGGAGAGCTCGCGTGCAAATTGTTGCGCACTTTAGAAATATATCGGGGTCCGCGCGCGCACCCGAACAATGTCACGGAAAGCCGCGTCGATAAAAGGAGTAAATCTGCACACTGTCAGACAAAGGAAAAGTTTTAAAAGATTTGTTGTGCATCTTATTTTATGCATATACATATTTGTGCTCGTTATTATACGCATATTTACTAAAATACACATTACCGCGTGCGACTATTAATTAATGCGCAATTACAAAATAACGGGTTGCATTCGTATTTTCGAGCAACACAAGAACATATACGGGCGAACATTATCTAGTTTTGCTGTCATCTTTGTACAGCTTATTATATGCAGATTATGCGAGGAGTAAAATCAGCGCGATAATATTGCCGATGCATTTAGCAAACGCCATTGCTTCATAAAGCGATAAGTAATTGCTCGGTGAGAGGAGGCATTGTACTGTTTTTCGGTAATCAGGCATGAATAACAATGGGTAATCGTGCATGAAACGCATATGAAAGTATACTATACGCTTTGTTCTGTTTTTAATGCACCGAGGTCCGTATCGATCGAGGCACAACGTATTAGAAGCAATGCAAATATTTTTAAAACTCTCTTGCGACTCGCGACGTTACCGCGATATGTTTAACCGCGTCAGAATTTATACAGCTAATATATCTAACGTTTATTTCTAACATTCACTGCGCTAGCAAATGACGTAAGACACGAAATTCCATTGATATCTGATTATTTTCTTCGAAATTTAACACGATGAATATCGATCGTGAATATATATGTTTTAAACAAGGGATTCAACGTTGGACGGGACGAGTGTTACCACGTCCGCGAATTGTTTATAGAGCATAAATTTTCAGGATACCGCTCTAATTGACTCGTAAATTTCGCTCGTGCAGTAAATCATACCTGCGACGCTACGTATGGCCCGCGTTCACTAAAAACTCACGTTATTATAACAGTCTTTCGGCGCGAGATGCGTTACGCTCGAACAATCACGTTTCCGGAAAAAGGATTTCACGAGGGACGACATTTACGTCGCCGGGTTAGCATTTAAATTCACGTACGGCGTCAAAGATGCAGGTGGCACTTTAGACGACTCTAAATTGCGTCCACACAGGCAGACAAACGCATCGGCCGCAGCCAGTCCTGTGTTTGCCCCAGTAGTTGCCAGCGACTAAGCTAACCGAGCCGGCCATGTACCAGGAACTCACAGAAAAGGACACGAACAGAAGGCCCCTTAGTCCTCTGTTCCACTACCCCCCGCCGTCCACGGTCCTCGGCATCTTGCCCTCGCAGTCAGTTACGTTTGTGTGCTCGGACACCATTACCTTAATTAAGAGCGAAGTTTTCTCAAGCTGCCCGCGCGCGAACACTTCCTCCAAACTAAGTTCTCTATTGATTTTATCTTAATATCCTTAAGTTCTTCGCAGTTCCTCCTTTTATTCTTCTTCCTCCTCCACTCGAAGGCGCTACGTGCCGCGACTAAATGGCTTTACATGCATAAGACGTCTCGTCATTAATGTCGCAAAACTTATCGCCGCCTTAATGAGAATTTCTCGTAACTCCATTTTTCTAAATATGACGCGCGACGGGAAGACTGTTTAAGAATTTTGTAATGTAGTTGCGCATCAAGTTCAGAATTCACTCTCTTAAATGATTTACGATGTTACGCTTTACAGCGCCGGCCGGAACGGATGTCTTTATCATAGGAAAACGATAGAATACTTATCTTCTTTAGTAAAAGTAAAACTTCGAAAAATCCTCTCTCATCACGCCCATTACATAATATCTTTTCACGCGGGCTCCGTGTAAAAGATTTCGGATTACTGCCTTAGAGTGGCAATTTTTAAATAATTAACTATAAGACGTTAATCTCTAAATATTCACTTCTCAGTCATTTCATCGCATACTTTCGTTTTTCGTTCATATCTTTTGATTGACACATGCTTTTTATCCCTTTATTTTTTTTCTTTAGACTTTCTTTGAATAGAGACCAAAGAAAACGACATAAATGCGCTTATTTCTGTTCGGACCTATTCATAAATGTTGCGGTAGGTCTAAAAACCATAGTGCGCGTGCTTCTGTTAGTCCTTTTTGTATTATTGGATTCTTCTCATTCAAATATCTCTAATGCCATGCTTTATGAAAGATTCCGTGACAAAAAGGCTCTCTTTTTTTAAAAGATATTGGAATTCCTATCTTTGTAAAAGAGCCGATCAGCGACACTGGGGAGGACACAAATTATATATGTATATGTATCGGAATATCTCAATGTAGATAATAAATGGCGTAAAGAATTTTATGAATATAAGAATATAAATAAAATATATTTTACAATTGGGAGCATAAAGTAATATTAGAGATATATAATAAATATAATAATAGAAATATAATATCTAATATATAAAATAAAATTAGTAAAATTTGATATTACTTTATTTAGTAAAATTTTATTATAAAATATAATGTAAAAATATATTAATACTTATCTATTTTTAATTTATTGAAACATTTTTGTTAACTTTCTCTCTAACTGAATATGTAATTAAATAAATATACGCGAAGATGTGTCTCGATTAAAATGATCGAACTTATACTAGTGCCATTCAAATTTACGCAAGTACTACCAAGTTAAACGTAACGTTTCGCACCATTTGTTTTCGATTCCTGTGAAGGTCAAGAATTTTTTTATCAAGAATCACTGACGAGAAGACGTGGAGATGACAAAGAATGAGATAGATGGAAGAACGAGAGTAATAGAGAGCAGCGCTTCTCCAAGAGGTGAAGAGTGACCGGGGCAAGGAAAAGAGGATGAAGCTGAAGAATCAGTCGGTAAAGCGTTTCCAGTCGTGGCCCATACCATCCCACTGGACTCAAGGCTATCAACCTCTAAGCATCCATTAACTACCAGCCGTCGAGGTGTACGGGCGCGCATACATGCACACGCACACACCCGCGAATGTATGTATACACATGCGTGCGGAGATGGCTACCCATCCCGCGGTATTTCACCTTCGGCGTCCGCAATTTCGCGGTTCCAAGCAACGGTGCTGATTAGACCGCAAACGTCGCTCCCGTTGCTGGCGGCCGAAAGCGCAAGGCCGGCAATGCCGAATGCACTTTGTCAAATGGTTAAAAACTTTATTTTGCGAACGCATATGTGTTTCGCTCGCCGAACGTTCTATATGCGTAATACGTTCAAAGCGAGGAATGCGCGATCGCGAAATGCCGAAATACCGAACGCGAGACGCGAGTTCGGGGTCGCGGTCACAACGGTACGCGAAGACCCGGCGCCCGGCGCGATTGGGCGCGATCCTCTACTCGAAAGAGAGACGCCGCTCGAAAGCAACAAGTGAAAGTCACTTTGCCACGGAACAACGTAGGTATAGTCGGAAATCGTGCGCGGTGCACATTATATCGTTTCCCCAGTCCGCTGCCTCCACCCGGTATAATCAGCTCGAACGTATCCGTAAGATCTTGCCTCGCTTCGACTCGTTATTGACCGTTATCAGCTTCGATCGGGATATCGGTCGATGCAAACGACCCCGTCGACGCGCGTCCAGCGTTTCCCGATCAGCGCCGACGTTTGATGAATTCAATCTCGCCGAGCTAGCGCAATGGTAACGCGGCGCTAGTGCGTCCGTTCGCGCGCAGCTCGAGCAAGCCTGACCGACAAAAACTGGCCGGACAGGTAAGCGGTAGCGAAATACCTGACGCCGTGAGGCTAAACGCGGCGTGGTAGACGCTGTCCTAGACGGGGCCGCGCCGTTTCGCTCGGCGCGAGCACGTTTCCTTCGGCCGCGAATACCTACCGTGCGTGCGTTAACGAGTACGCGAGGTGGATTGTTACCTCGTCGCGTATGATTTACAGCGACTTTAAAGATGAGATTGGCCTTTTGTTGAGTACACTCATGGCCATGGGATGTAACGACGATGACCCGACGTGCCGAGTAGAATTGAGCTGCCGAGTGGATTCGCGAGATTAACTCTTAATATATTAATAGAACGTACACAGGGTGGCAGGAACCGGGTTCGAGTCCACTTGATCACAGAAATTTTATTTAAATTTAAATTTCAAACTGCAGGCCCCCCCCCCCCCCCCCCGTATCAAAGGCGTATCAAAGGAAGGTTGGTAAAATAGGCCGATTTTTTGCCTAAAAATTGTAACGTGTTATACATGTAATCTTATGTTTTTTGAGTCGCTGAATACGATGGTAGTATTTTTATCCGTCTAAACATGTGGGAAAGTGGTCAAAATTCGCTTTATAGGAGTCGAAATAAGTCACTTTTAATTTAACAGTGACTTATTTTGACTCTTATTTTCACGCGAGTTATCGATGCCGCTGCAATAAAGTAATATAATACTATATATGCTCAATAACGTATGATAATACATTAAATTATTGTCATTAATAAATTATGCTACTTCGATCGTAGCTGTAACGTATCATAATTCAAAACAACTACTTATTTTACGTATTGGAGAATTTTTATCCGTTAGAGTATCCTGTATCCTGAGACGACGCCCAAATGAAGTTAAGGCTCCTGAGTAGTCATCGCGGCTATGTTAGAATCGTGACGTCAGATGCGAGAAATGACAAGCTGCAAGGATTCTTGCATATCACTTCACGTGTCAAGGAAATCTTCAAGAACGCTTTGAACTAATTCCCGAGAGATGCACAATGTCGCAGATAATTTGGGCTCAAAGGGAAATAAGTAAAGTATAGTTTCCTGGCTTACGTTAATTCGAAAGTATAGGTGTGCGGCTTGCGTCCGACTTCGATCGATTCCAGAAGATCTCGTCGGGATCGTGACCTTCGTTTGGTCATTATAGCCGCCATAAATCATACGGGAAAATTACATCGCGGACTCCTCGTGATGAGAGTATTACTTGCCGACGAATACGGGAATATTCTCGGTGAAATCAGACGAACTAACATCCTGCGTGTACCGAAGCACGGCTCTCGCTATAAAGATCGACGTAGATATTCATACGCAATCACGATACTTAACGTTCGCGGTTCCGACATTAACGAGGAAATTTCGATTTAATGAGGAAAATTTGCGTTTAGCATCGGGAGAAGGTGTCGTGATGAGATATGGGAAATGATCGGACTTAAGTGTACCCTGACGAGTGGTTAATGACTAATGCAAACCCGGAAAACAGTCCAAGAACGAATAAAATCGGTCCTCGTGCCCGCCGTACTGTACAAATCGATAATTGGAACATCAGTCATTTCACGCCTGGAATTTCCAATCTTCGAAAAACACGACGCGTATGCGGCAAATCGTCGTATTTTTCCCGCGTTTGATTCCCGTACACTGATTACATTATCGTTCGTTTTACGGCGCCGCCGGATGTTTCACTCGTTTAACAATCGCGCGTATTTTTTGCTCGCGTGCAATTTGCGGATCTTCTGATTTCGAATCGAATTAATTTCTGCCATTCGGAATTTGGCCTGTAAACAATCAGCGCGATTATCGTAATCGAAGGCCACACACTGTTCGCTTGTTCACACCGGCGCGGCGGGGCACGCATGCATGCATGCATGCATGCATGCAGTTGTTTCGCTGACAGATGCCGTATGGCGCATTGATTAAAACTGCAATCATCGGACGTGACCACAGAAATCCGATAAAAATCGAAGGCTCTGTCTGCGAAGTATCGTCGAATAAATTGGCAACGGTCACAGCTGGCCGGTTCCGATTTGTGTAGGAACCATTTGTAGAGATTTAGCGACCATAGCGCGAAACTCTTTTTCGGAACGCGTAACAGTTCCGTAACTTTTGTATGTACTTTTATGATCGGACGACGCGACAGTGGTTTAGCGTTAAACGCGCGCAGCGAAAATATAAGGCTAACGCGCCATGGCCTGCAACTCTGTTTACGTTTTACGATTTATTCCCGGTGATGGACGCTCTGTAATATCAAGCAGTTTTCAGAGAAATGTAAAAAGTCCGAACGAATCTCCCGGACTCGCTCGAAACTTCGTTGGGGCAACTATATTCTCGTGTAACAAGTCACCGAACTTCGTTCCCGGAAACTCGATTACGTTTTAAATAAATTAACGAGAGTCTTTTCCGAGGCGCGCTCGTTACTCTCGCGGAAACTGGGACGCGACCTTCTTAGCGCGACAGAAAAAGAACCGTCCGAGGGACGTCAGTCAGGAAAAGTTGCAGCTTCGTGACACACCATGCCTAACTTTGCGCCGCGAGCTCGGACGAGACGCTCGCAAGTAGAGTCTCTCTTGTCATCGCGCTGACAAATTGCTTCGCGCAAACCGTCGCTAGCTGCTAACGTAAACACGAAACGTCGTGCTGCAGATTGTTGCACGGGCCCGGCGCACTTGACGCCGATACATGGGCACGACCTATCGATGAAGCGCCGGTCTGCATTCGACGGATCGATAAGCGTTTCGACAGCGCGGCGGACAATAGCCCGTGTACGCTGTGGCGCCCTTTATTTCAGGTGAGAATGGCGGTCGGCAGGTGGAAAATGACAGTAAAAAGTTTCCCGAAAGAATTATGAATCTCCAGCGACGATGGCGCCGACGCGGACGGGAGGGTGCAGACCGTTCATTCATTCGTATCCCAACCGCGCTTTATGGGAATTCCGTCGGAAATATTTCAATACTCGCCGGAATAGCGCGGCCCGCGGGATGGCCCTGCTTCGTCCGGTCTCTCGCTCTCTTTCGCATCGCTCTTGTGGCGATTCTATCACATTTGCGGCACAATAAGCTGCGATATCTAGGACATTAGATATTCTTCAATAATCCGAACCGCGATCGAAAACATGAATAAACTGCATGAATAAAAATGCAAAGTTAGCGTAATTTGTTGATTATAAAATGAAAATTTAATATTGCATTAATGATAAATACCTACATTATAATGATATATTGATTTAATATTGTAAATTTATTATAACTTGTCTAAAAAAGCGAGTCGATTTTTCGATGGATTATCCGGATAGGGAATTTACCTTTCTGTCGGGGATATACGAGGCGACATACACGATGCAAAGCGTTTCAAAGAGCCTACCGGAGAGAGTCGGATTACAAAGAAACCCGGAGGCGCAAAGCTAATTCTGAATTAGGTGTCTGCTTACAATCTGCCGTTGTTGCCGAGACTATGCACTTTATTTGTTACGAAGTATAGCGGCTCGCAGTAAGTGCACGAGTATCTGCACAGAAGCGGTTTTGCATCTTTAAATTCCTGAGAAGGTATAAAAGGCTATTCAGAGACGCGCTTATTCGCGAGACGATCGGGACTGGGCTTTTTAAGTGGATATCGTGCCTGACTCGTCCACCCACCTACCGCGCGTTGCTAGATTCACAAAACCTACACGTCTTTCTCCGCGCGTATGTATTTATATGTGCACATGCCTTAAGAATTTAATAAAAAGAAAGATATAGATATTTCAATAACCGGTTCTAAAGATTCCTGAAATTTTTAGCGACGTGAGAGAATACCATTTTTGTCGAGATTTTTTGAAGGAATTATTCAAGCAAACGGAAGCGAAAATATTCGCTTTTTTTACGTCAGATGTACGTCGGATGTACGCCGAATTATTTCCAGTGAATTGAAAATAAGTTGGATTGGAAATTTTCCCTTAATTGACTCGCCTCGTACTACGTTTAATGGTCCAGCGAATAGTCCATAACAATTTTCAAATGTAGCACCACATTTCCGTAATTTTATACCAGAGTAAAATTTCAATTTTCCGGGCCATAAAGTATATACGCCGCGTAGGAGAGCACACGAGCAGATCGCAAGCCGAACGATCTTCTAAACGGATATCGATGAAATGGTATATCATCTGTATTAAAATTACAGTAATTTTCCGACGCAAGAGAAATTCCACTGTTCCGAACATGCGAGCTCCATTATTTTATTTTCTGTACTCTTTGCAGGAAATCGTTTTAACGGCTGTACTTATTTTTTGAACATTGCGTAACGTTAAAAGAGATATAATCAATTTTTTAAAATGAAATCTGACTTCCTCGCGAAGCGTAATGTAGTCTTCAGCCTGACAACGGAACCGAATTACGGCTAAAGAGGAGCAGGAAAAAGGAGAAAGCGAAGAGAGACAGACAAATCAAGCGTGCATAATCGATGTTCGCCGCGAGAACTCTTCATAATCCAGTCTCGATTCACCTCTCGAATCTCGTCGCGGTATTAATCAAGGCGTTATACTTTCTGTAATCTCCAGACCAAATTCCAAACAAATTATCCCGGGATCTCGGTGGACAAGCAGCTCGTGGCATTTTATAAATGATCCCCGCGGAATAAGGAATTGCGAACATTAGTAAAGGGTTGTCAGCGTTTTCTGCTCGGCGTATCTGCCGCAGCAGCTGCCGTTACCGTCTCCGAGTGAGGAGAATTAAGCAGTCTTAAACGCTTTTTGATACCGACGTCGACATTTTGAAATATTTTTCTGCGCCATACTGCTCTACCGCGTTGACGCCTTCATTTTTCACAGTGACTGAACCGCCGCCGTAATAAAAGTGTCGAAAAATGTTCTTATTGTTTTCAACGAAACTTCTTACAGTTCGGACGTCAGTTGCAAACGATATATTGCGTTACTTGTTACGAATTGGTTGATATAATTTTCCACAGTTGTAATACGTGTGTAATCATACCGCGCGATCGATATTTGCTTGATTAGAATATCTGACATCCCAAAACTACCGGCTATGTGTTGGGGGAACACACTTGTGTTCTCGACATTATAGATTCTTCAACAATGCTCCAGATGGACGCATAATCGAGACACACACGAACAGTTGACAGGTAGGCGTACCGGAATATGAATTTATGTATGATTGACATCGTGTTATATTGTGGTTGATTGCATGTCAAGACCGATGGCGTTCCTTAAATATTGTATAACAACATATACGCTTGTGTAAATAAATGCTACATGTTACGCTTTCAATTTTATCAATCTCGTATATCAAATATACGTACAGCCTTTCACACATCTATCACGAAACATTAATAGCTAGATTAATCGAAGTTGAAGCTTTTACGAAAAAGTTTAAATCGCAATAATTTCTGAATGATAAGCAATTAAAGTTTTTCTGATAATATCTACAGAAGTAATGGTAATTTTACGTAAATACTTTTACGACCGCAAACAAAGATAAATTTTATTCTTTACATAAGCATTAAATTTAATGCGCTATAGTGACCAGTCCATCGGAATTATTACGAAAGAGCAATTATTACGCAAGGAGCAAAATATTCGGCATACATTTATTTTTTGAAAACGTTAAATATGTGAGTTGTCATTTATGACAACAAGTCGGTTGGCTCGCGGCCTTGGTACGTATCATTGTGGTATACAGCGCGCTGTTGCGTTACACAAGGTTACCGCCCTATCATTCGCGCGCAGAGTAAGTCACAGAGCGAGTCGCTCTGAGTATCGTTGCGTTATTTCTCGAGACATGATCGTAACAAGTACCAAAAAGTGTATTAAACAGTAATATATTTTACTATTGTTTCAATAACCGGTTATTAAGTACTCCGCAAGACTAACGATTCGCGTCGCGGCGGCTTTTTTACCAAACATATTTTGCGCGACTTATTTTTAATAATAGGATTGAAGTGATTAAAGATATAAGAATCTTAAATTGTCTTATAATTAGTGTAATTTTACGAAAGATAGTTATAGCTTTATTGACGGTTAGATCCAAATATATTACACTTTGTATTGACTTAAATAATCCAAACTATCCAATCTTAGATCAAAGAATGAAGATTAATCCGCCAATGATAATTTAAAAACAAGAACCTTTATTAAAATTGACGCAAATGGCGAGTAACAATTATCGCTTAATCACATTATCCAATCTTAGATTTAAATATATTGCGCTTTGCATTTTTCATTAAATTAAATATAATTTGTTTATTTCTAAATTTTAAGAACTCGGAATAAAGAACGAACCGTCGTGTCGGATTAAATAATTAAACGGAAAGACGTGCGTGAAATGTTGATCGTATCTATTTATTAATAATATTTTTCCTATCTTTCGCAGAATTGCGTTATTTACACTGGTTACGTTTGTTATTTTATTTTTCACGGAATACAAAATTTTTAGTATGAGAGAGAATAATAATATACTTATTTGTACAAATATTTGTCCTAATCACAAGATACGACAGATCTTATTTTTCAATTATTAGATCTCTAAAGTACGATATATTAAAGTTGATTTGGAAATCAAAAACTGAATATTCAAGATAATTTTATTGTATGAAGCATTCAAACATTTCGAATCAATACCGACTCCCGTACAATCTTATTGTTAGTATTTTTTTTTCCGGCGTAACAAAAACAGTGCGCCGTTAGGTATACAAACGCCCTATCTTTCGCGCTCTAACCACTCAAGCAAATGAGTCACAGTGCGTGTCGCTACGTTACGTTACTCATCGAAACGCGATTGGCACAAATATAAATAAATATCAAATATCGTAATATTATTACAAGCGATTATTGACAAGTGTGATTAACGATTCGTAAGTGTAACGAAAGGATAGTTACTTGATGAAAAAGATATATTTTGCACGACTTATATTTATTGGATTTAAGAATCAAAGCAATCCAAGAGGCTGGGATTTATAAATTATTTCTACAGGCAATTATTTCTTCGACAATGCTTAGAATTGAACATTAATTCTTGCATGATGCTTTGAATTTTTCATCGATCGAAACGTAATTATTTCAGATCGCCGATTATTTTCAGATAGAGAGTAAAATGCGATATACGGAATCACGGAATCGTTGGATCGAGTGATTCAATTAATAGAGTCGTCGCCGATTTAGCTGAGTAAACAAACCATAGCCGGTTCGTCGCGCATTAACTTCGAGAGTGCCGTTCAAGTAATTGGACTAATAGACTTTTATTGGTAATTAGTCCGCGCGCGATTGTAATTACCCGCAGGTGTTTTTCGGAAGTGAGTGCAGTGTGAGGAGGAGATCTGACAATCTAGACATGAGAGGAGGAGAAGGTCTAGGAGAGTCATCGGGCACCGACACGGAGCAACCTTTTGCGGTGAGTAATTGATTTTTTATTTATTGCTTTTTATGTGGAATTAATCGTTTATTTCTTTTTAACTGGATCTAGATTAAAAGATTAAGAATTATAAAAAAAGATTATCACTATTTTTTTATTTAAGAAAAAAGTATATACTTCTTTAAGATTGTTTTCTCAACAACATATGATTATTTTATTAAACATCTACTTAAAAGACGAATTCAATTTGTAGAATAATCACTTTTTGAAATATTATATATTTTGGACGTTACTACAATTTATGCATTTACTTGTTACAGAACCAACGTAGTCGACATAGCAGATAACTCCGCTGTTACGCATCGCTTGGTGAGTGGTTAATAAACTTTTTTATTAAGGTAACGAATCTGTGACAATTATATCAGATATATGTATATACGTATGCATTCAGCGCGTATATATATCAATCTAACAACAACATAAAAATACATGACATCTCACAAATCTGTTGCCTTAAAATGGATATGCTATAACAGATCAGAATGAATGTTTAATTCTGAATGTGCCACTTATTGATTGATACCTACGCATTTTGTATGATTTATTGTATGATTTATTCATTGTGCATACGAGAGTGAACTCGCACGCGCATATATTTTATAAAATATACGAGTCGGATTTTCAAAAAGAGCAATTGGGAACATCATAAGGTGACATGACGTGATAAATTAATAATGAAATTCGGGAAAAAGTATGCATCAAGTGTTAAGTAGGTATTATTGTATTATAATAGGTAAAATGTCCCATTTGTTGTTTAATTAGATATTACAGAATGAAAAAAGGGAAACAGAAAAGTAAAACAACATTATAATAAAGCTATGATAATAAAATAAAATGTTGACACCTTTTAAAATTTTTATGCAGGCAAAATCGAAAAAGTGTGCTCTTAATATGAGAGACCCCGGAAAATCGCTAATAAAGTGCAAAATACATCATATTGTAATTAGAAAACTTTATTTAAAGTTTCTGAAAGACAAATGTAATGGAGAAGTACATTTGCAACAATCGTAAACACACTTATACCCAATATTGTACCTAATCTGTCCCCTCCACCCTTACCCCACAAATCAAGGTCAGCACACACTTATAATTTCGTATAAACCTTCCCTTAACGTTAATATAGTATTTTTTCTTATTTTATTACTGTACAATAACTTTCATACTCCAGCAACCCAGGAGTACTCTGAGTATCTCATGTTACGAGCCCCACGCCTTGCGGTTTCGCGATCACCAAATCTAATCTCTACAATTAAGCAACTCAATATATATCGCATTTTTCTATTAACACGACCTTACTCTATCGCTGCATGCAGAACTCATTGCCAAATATTGGAGATAAAAGATTAATTAACATGTTATTAAAATAATTATAAATTTAATAATACTGCTACGATTCCAGAGTGAACGAGTGTCAATGGCGGTATACAATATGTCGTGGGTTGGAAGATCACAATGCATCATTAAAAACATATGCTTCATAATGCAAAGAAGTCAAAGACCACTTGTAATCAATATGGGACACTTGCAACCAACCTTATGTCTTGAATATTATGCTAAGGTATACTTTGTTTAAATATTATGCTAGTAATTTTGCCATAAATTATTATGTATAAGCAATAAAATTTTTATAGCAAAATTTAATATATTTTATAATAGCTTTAAGCATACATCTAAAGTGTGTGTGTATGTGTGTGTGTGTGTGTGTGTGTGTGTGCGCGCGCGCGCGCGCGTGTGTGTGTGTGTGTATACAGAGTGAAATAATGTAACAAGAGCTAGATTTTACATTTTTACAGTATCTTATGACACTTTTAACGTATTTCACAACAATGAGAGCAATAATTGGCGACTTGAATCATTAAAATCAGAAATTATAAATTATCCTGTGCACTTATTCAACTATTAGATAAATATACACTTCGCGATGAAGAAGAATCGACTGCAGAAATTTTTCATCGAGCATGTTATTACTTACTTGCTATATGTGTATATTACAAGCTTTTCTAAATGTAACAAAAATGGAAAATTTAAAAATTATTTTATTTATTATTTATTAAAAATAAAGTTTAACTTTGCAATCGCGAAAATTTTATTTTTTATTAAATGTTTACTTAAAATATTTTAATTTTCAAAATATATCAATTATTATGTTTAGTCAGTACCTACCCGTATTTCTATTCGTATATTTTCCTGTGCCTACCCGTATTTTTATTTACTTGTGCTTACCTATTCGCGTATTCCTACCTACTCGCATTCTTATTGCAAATGCATGTGAGGTAAAACCGAGGAAAGAGTGAATATCTAATCGTGTCCTATTTTGTGTTGGTTAAATCCAGAGGAATCACCTAACCGCGATAACGCAAAATATGGGAAATGAGCAATAATTTGGAAAATACGGGCGCGCGCGCGTTTGCAATTTAATGCGAACAAGTTAATTACCTTTTAATCGTATGTCATAATTACATAATTGCACACTCTCTTAAAAGTATGCACCTACCTTACATACCTTATACTTTTATTTTGGTCAATAAAGACCGAGATAAAGACCTTACCTTACATGATACGTAATTCCCGTAATTTTTTTCTCCTTTGTCGCGAAGTATCACCGAGAGATTCTTGTTGATTTTCTTTAACAATGTCGTTCTAAAATTTTTTCTTCTCCCTTATTCTTTCTGCTCATTTCGATCCCTCATCAACAAGTCTTCAAAACTTTTCTCCATCGGCGGTGTTGCTTGATTTTTCTTCATATTGCTTGTACGGCTGATACCTCGTTTGTACGTTCCATCCTTTTCTGTTATACTTTATTCTTATTTCGATTCCTCGTAAAAAAAATTTTTGTAGCTCAAATTTTAATTCTTTATTGCGATATGTGCATGACGTCAATTGCATTTTTTATTATACCGTAAAATATAATTTTATTCGGTAAAAAAGGCGAATATATGTATTTTGTAGAGGCCCTCCACCACCCCCGCCGAATCCAATCGGCGGTCCTCTTTTTTTGTATGTGTTTTTTTGTTTTACTTTTTTATTTATATTTCTTATTTTTTTATTTTTTTATTATCCATAGATACATATATTCGCCTTAATAAGTACACTACGATATAAATATAAATATATGTAATTTACAATATATTATATAACACATAACATAATACACAATATAATATAATACAAAATTATAAAATGTTATTCAACATACATAATTATAAAAAGACCGTTATTAATAACAATCAAAAAATTTTAATAACAAAAAATTACACGGAAAGCGCCGCAATACGCATATGATAACAAGAATTTCACACAGACATATAGCTGTTGCTATACAGGTATAATATCGATAAATGATAATTAAGCCGTACTTATTTTTAATTGTCAACTTGCGACAGAATTTAAAAAGTTTCATCTAAGCAACGAAAGTGAACGCGACCAAAAAAGTCATTAATAAATTGATTTATTATATTTCTCAATCGTTTAAGTATAAACAAATTCAAAATTTTCTACGTGCGAAAAAATAAGCAAAGCTTTAGAGTAAACCAATGATCAAATTAGAAGATAGACCGCGATAAAAAATTAGTACTGACCAAGGCAATAAAGAATTCTAGTTGGCGATACCCGCGATACCACTTCCCGAAAAAAACAAGATCTAAAACGTGAATAAACTCATAATTATTTATTATTTAATAAATTAGCTATACAAAATTAACGATAACTCTTAAACACCAAATTTTAAATTTTAAATTATCGTAAATTATTAATGACTTTTAGGTACTCAAAATAAACATCTCAGTTTTAAAATAATAAGAATTTCAGAATTAAACATTTATCAGGAACGTTAATTTAATCAACTTCTTGTTATCATACGCGTTTCGTCAATTCTATGTAACTTACATTATTATTAACGCGATAATTTGGCTTACTAAGACCAGATAAATGCTAGTACAGAATAGAAATTAAAAAATATATATCTTTAAGTATAAATAATTCGGTAATTATTGTACAAAAGTAAATATGACGACACTTAACTGGACATAGTATTACATAAATTTTACATTACACACATATTTAATATTACATATTTCATAGGTTACAACAGTAAATATTTCACAGTTTATAATTGTATACAATTTTACGAAAATAATCTGCGAAGGCTAAAAATTTAAAATTAATTTATTTTTAAATTAATTTAAAATTCTTAGTCGTCGCAAAATTATTTTTAAAATTATAATTTTAAATTTTACTTAATTTTCAGCCCCCTTTTCAAATACGGAATTATGTGTTTATCCCTGTATTCTTATCTGCAATTTATTAAGTAGTTTAATTATATTCAATTTTAAAAATAAAGTTTAACTTCGCGATCGCGGAAATTTAATTTTTTATTAAATGTCATTCAACTTGGAATGATTTAATTTTCAAAATATCAAGTTATTATGTTTAGTCCCTACCTATCCGTATTTCTATTCGTATATATTTTCCTGCCTACCTGTATTTTTATTCATTTGTGCCTATAACTTATTCGCGTGTTCCTTCCTACCTACCCGTATTCTTATTACACAAATGTGAAGTAAAACCGCGGATAAAGTGAATATCTAATTGTTTATCCTATTGTGTGTTAGTTAAATTCAGAGGAGTCACCTAATCGCGCGATTACGCAAAATATGGGAAATGGGATATTTTTGGGAAATATGGGCACTCGTAATCTAAAGCGAAAAGTTAATGATCTTTCAAACTACAAAGTATCTTTTCAAGTGATATCGTATGTCGTATGTTATATATATCACATAATTGTACACTTGTCTTACAAGTATATGCACCTACCTTACATACCTTACACTTTCTTTTTGGTCAAAAAAGACCTTACCTTACATGATGCGTTCCTGGCCAAATCCATTCTAGCTGTATATCAGCCAGAGAATGAGAAGGAGTCAAACTCCTTCGATACCGGCTGATTATCAGAGCCGGCAGATTACAACGTTACGGTCGATTACGAATCGTTGCGATCGTTAACAAAAGCGCGTTAATTATATCAGAAAAGATAAATAATTACGTTTGTAAATAAAATATTAATTAAATTTAAATTTAACTTAATTTGCATTTGATTTCTCATCGATACGCGTAATTAACTTTTTCGACCAAGAAATATATCGAAACAACCAAAATTTAAAAATAAATCAATAAATCAATCAATGAAATAAATTAAGCAATTTTTAATAATTTACAATCCGAAACGCGAATCGCGAACCGTGAACCGAACCAGCGAACATTATTTGATCTCACCTCAGATATCAAGTGAGATATACAGAATAAATAACGTGAGATCCAACAGGGACGATAATTTCCTAAGCAATATATTCACGCAATAAGTATCGTAATCAATATTATGAATTTATCATATTTTCACGCATGTAAAACATTTGCCTTTATAAACTTTTACATATATCATACGTATTTATATAAATATCTTGTTATTTTATTGCAAAATGTTAATTAAAATTATGTTTAATACGACATATGAAATATATATCATCTCAGATTATATTATGCATTTTTATAATTAATATGAAAACTTTAAGAATTTTTTATATTTCTATATAAAACAAATTATTCTCCACTGGATCTCACGTCATTTTATTTTGTTTTATTTATTGATACAAAATAAAGTTATTAAATGGATAGACTATAAAGAATTAGGATAAAATTGGCGTGTTATATATAATAAAAATAAATATGCGCTTAACAATCACATTAATATGACTCATATATAATAAGATTTACGAGAAGAATATGTACAACGCGAAACAAAACATCTTTTTTATTCATCCGTGACATGTATGTTAAATTTTTTTATGCATTTTGTTTTCTTGCACCAATTTACGTAATATTTAATCCTGGAAAAGAAAGAAAATGAAAACGGAGGAAAAGAAAATAAAAAAATACATTTGAGAAAAAATACAAATTGTACGTTATAACAAACTTCTTCTTATATATAGATAACGGTTTGATTTATTTCGTTTTATTTAACCTATCTATTCTTTATTTATAGATATTTCTTTTGTTACCTTTAATTTCTTTAATTGCAAGCAAACTATCTCTATATCTATACTGCCTATATAAAGGCAATTATTTTTAATTATTATTATTGTATATCTAAAAAATAAATGATGGAGCTCCAGGATTAATTATTCATCCTAGTCTGATTTAGTCTACCCATTTTGGGGCAACGGATCTGTGACAAGTCGCATTTATCTGCAGCGTTATTTAGATGGGAATAATACATAAAATGATAAATATACAATCTAATATTCACAGATTCGTTACCGCATTATATAATAAAAAATTCGTCACTCACCGACCGATGCGCAACGGGTGGAGTTATTCTGTAACACAAAAACGAAAGATTCAAATTAAAGAGACGCTCAAAATGATCGACGTTTCAAAAAATAATTTTTACACGCGTCTAATTCGACTTTCAATTAGATTTACTAATATAATTATCTATTTTCCGGAAAAATCTTTACGAGAATTTATTTTATAAAATTTTATAGATGATTTCTCTTTCTCAAAGTTATTTCTAACTTTTCGAGATAAAGCAGCCCGAATAAATGGGAAAAAAACTATTAATTTTAAAATAAGAAATGATAGAGGTACTTACCCCACCCAGGGCGATCCAAGGTTGTTCGCCGGGGCCCGATGCCTTTGCCAGGCCTCCTCCTCTCAGAACGTCCGGGTCGAGGTTTCCTCCTTCTCCTCTTTCTCCTTCCGTAGCCGGTAGCACAGGACACTCACAGAACCAATATTTCGCGATCGAGAGCGCAGTATACTGTCGATACATAATCGCGACTCGCGACACTCCCGAGATTAAAAAATCGGCGTATTACAGCGCACTTTCATTATTAAAAACCGACAGGTTACCGAGCTGCTTTTTCCGCTGAACGCAGCCAACTTCATACCGACGCCGCGCGGATATAACGCGAGTCGACTGTAACCCTAATTGAATTTCGAACAAACCGAAGATACACGCTCGAGACGCACGCTTGTGATTACGCCGCGTTCTCGAAACACGAAAGCGGCGGCCAAATTATATTCTCAAATTAATGAATAATCGCAGAACACGCTCGAGTATCCTCCGAGACCGAGAGGCAATCGTCGTCCGTTAACGGTTAAATAAATCGCGACGAAACGCGAACTATAGTCTGACGCATTCTACCCGATTGTCTTCTCACTTTCCTGCGTGCGATAACCTTTCTCCGAAACACAAGAAACAGAATTCGGCACATATTAACTCCGTATTCACCTCACTCGATCTAGAACCGCGGCGAGGCCGGCGAGTCGTGCGTCGTGCGACGATCAGCGCTTCGGATGTGTTCGGCGCGCTTCGGGCCGCCCCGAATCGGGCGTGCTCGGGACTCGACGCGAACGGCGAAAATCAGTCGCCCGGTCATGCAATAATTCGACAAATAGAGAATGCTGTATCTTTCTGTTACCTGCGGTATCATCCTAATACTTATCCGAGCATGTCTCGCGATGTAATAACGCTACACGTACGGAGCCGCTCATTCGGCTACCTGTCGGTTCGAGCATCGGGAAGAGAATGATAACGCGACCGCAGCCCTTGGCGACTGTTTTCGTGAACACCCCGCGACGCGTATTTTATTATATGAAAAACAAGGTCGAGCTCCCGCGTGCCCGGTCTCGCCGATAACATTTAATACAATTATGTACCTAGCGGGACAGAATTAACGTACGCCGAATATTCCGTTTCACGTATTTCTTCCTGTAAACCGCGACGAGTCGTGTGCCGCGCAACGAACGACGCTTCGGACGTGTTTGTGAGTCGACGCGAACGGCGGAAATCAGTCGCGCGGTCGTGTAAACGAGATAATCCGACATTAATAGAGAATTCTGTATCTTTCTGTTACCTGCGGTATCATCTTAATACTTATCGGAGCATGTCTCGCGATGTAATAATGAACGCTACGTAAGTACGCACGGAGCCGCTCGCTCGGCTACCTGTCGGTCCGAGCATCGAAACGTGAATAATATAGCATTGATAGCGCGACCTGCGCGACCGCCGCGCGACCGCCCCGCCCGCGGCGACTCTTTTCGTAAACACCCCCGCACACCCCCGCGGCGCGGGGTATAGAAATCAAAGACGAGCTCCCCCGCGTGCCAACGGTCTCGCCGCTGCGCCGGCAATATTCAGCTAACGATAACATTTAATATAATTAATTTCGTAAACACCCCCGCGGCGCGGCGCGGCGCGCGGTTCGAGATCGAGTGAAATGAATCGTGAATACGGAGTTATATGTGCCGAATATTGGGTTTCTTGTGTTTCGACGAAAGGTTATTTACGCGTTCGAGCTGTATCGCGTGCAAGCGTGTCTCGAGCGTATATATATCTTCGGTTTGTTCGAATTTCAGTTCGGCTTTGTTGACTCGACTCGCGTCTCGCGTTATATCTGATCTGCGACGTCGCTCGGTACGAAATTTTATGGCTGCGTCCAGCTGAGAAAATAGCTCGGTGACCTGTCGGTTTTAAATAATGATAAAAGTGCGCCGTAATACGCCGATTGTTTCATCTCGGAAGAGCTCCGTACGTGTAGCGTTATTACATCGCGAGACATGCTCGGATAAGTATTAGGATGATACCGCAGGTAACAGAAAGATACAGCATTCTCTATTTGTCGAATTATTGCATGACCGGGCGACTGATTTTCGCCGTTCGCGCGCGTCGAGTCACGAGCACGCCCGATTCGGGGCGGCCCGAAGCGCGCCGAACACATCCGAAATTCCGAAGCGCTGATCGTCGCACGACACACGACTCGCCGGCCTCCTCGCCACGGTTCTAGATCGAGTGAGGTGAATACGGAGTTAATATGTGCCGAATTCTGTTTCTTGTGTTTCGGAGAAAGGTTATCGCACGCAGGAGAGTGAGAAGACAATCGGGTAGAATGCGTCAGACTATAGTTCGCGTTTCGTCGCGATTTATTTAACCGTTAACGGACGACTATTGCCTCTCGGTCTCGGAGGATACTCGAGCGTGTTCTGCGATTATTCATTAATTTGAGAATATAATTTGGCCGCCGCTTTCGTGTTTCGAGAACGCGGCGTAATCACAAGCGTGCGTCTCGAGCGTGTATCTTCGGTTTGTTCGAAATTCAATTAGGGTTACAGTCGACTCGCGTTATATCCGCGCGGCGTCGGTATGAAGTTGGCTGCGTTCAGCGGAAAAAGCAGCTCGGTAACCTGTCGGTTTTTAATAATGAAAGTGCGCTGTAATACGCCGATTTTTTAATCTCGGGAGTGTCGCGAGTCGCGATTATGTATCGACAGTATACTGCGCTCTCGATCGCGAAATATTGGTTCTGTGAGTGTCCTGTGCTACCAGCCGGTAAGGTTCTACGGAAGGAGAAAGAGGAGAAGGAGGAAACCTCGACCCGGACGTTCTGAGAGGAGGAGGCCTGGCAAAGGCATCGGGCCCCGGCGAACAACCTTGGATCGCACTGGGTGGGGTAAGTACCTCTATCATTTCTTATTTTAAAATTAATAGTTTTTTTCTCATTTATTCGGGCTGCTTTATCTCGAAAAGTTAGAAATAACTTTGAGAAAGAGAAATCATCTATAAAATTTTATAAAATAAATTCTCGTAAAGATTTTTCCGGAAAATAGATAATTATATTAGTAAATCTAATTGAAAGTCGAATTAGACGCGTGTAAAAATTATTTTTTGAAACGTCGATCATTTTGAGCGTCTCTTTAATTTGAATCTTTCGTTTTTGTGTTACAGAATAACTCCACCCGTTGCGCATCGGTCGGTGAGTGACGAATTTTTTATTATATAATGCGGTAACGAATCTGTGAATATTAGATTGTATATTTATCATTTTATGTATTATTCCCATCTAAATAACGCTGCAGATAAATGCGACTTGTCACAGATCCGTTGCCCCAAAATGGGTAGACTAAATCAGACTAGGATGAATAATTAATCCTGGAGCTCCATCATTTATTTTTTAGATATACAATAATAATAATTAAAAATAATTGCCTTTATATAGGCAGTATAGATATAGAGATAGTTTGCTTGCAATTAAAGAAATTAAAGGTAACAAAAGAAATATCTATAAATAAAGAATAGATAGGTTAAATAAAACGAAATAAATCAAACCGTTATCTATATATAAGAAGAAGTTTGTTATAACGTACAATTTGTATTTTTTCTCAAATGTATTTTTTTATTTTCTTTTCCTCCGTTTTCATTTTCTTTCTTTTCCAGGATGAAATATTACGTAAATTGGTGCAAGAAAACAAAATGCATAAAAAAAATTAACATACATGTCACGGATGAATAAAAAAGATGTTTTGTTTCGCGTTGTACATATTCTTCTCGTAAATCTTATTATATATGAGTCATATTAATGTGATTGTTAAGCGCATATTTATTTTTATTATATATAACACGCCAATTTTATCCTAATTCTTTATAGTCTATCCATTTAATAACTTTATTTTGTATCAATAAATAAAACAAAATAAAATGACGTGAGATCCAGTGGAGAATAATTTGTTTTATATAGAAATATAAAAAATTCTTAAAGTTTTCATATTAATTATAAAAATGCATAATATAATCTGAGATGATATATATTTCATATGTCGTATTAAACATAATTTTAATTAACATTTTGCAATAAAATAACAAGATATTTATATAAATACGTATGATATATGTAAAAGTTTATAAAGGCAAATGTTTTACATGCGTGAAAATATGATAAATTCATAATATTGATTACGATACTTATTGCGTGAATATATTGCTTAGGAAATTATCGTCCCTGTTGGATCTCACGTTATTTATTCTGTATATCTCACTTGATATCTGAGGTGAGATCAAATAATGTTCGCGGTTCGGTTCACGGTTCGCGATTCGCGTTTCGGATTGTAAATTATTAAAAATTGCTTAATTTATTTCATTGATTGATTTATTTTTTAAATTTTGGTTGTTTCGATATATTTCTTGGTCGAAAAAGTTAATTACGCGTATCGATGAGAAATCAAATGCAAAATTAAGTTAAATTTAAATTTAATTAATATTTTATTTACAAACGTAATTATTTATCTTTTCTGATATAATTAACGCGCTTTTGTTAACGATCGCAACGATTCGTAATCGACCGTAACGTTGTAATCTGCCGGCTCTGATAATCAGCCGGTATCGAAGGAGTTTGACTCCTTCTCATTCTCTGGCTGATATACAGCCAGAATGGATTTGGCCAGGAACGCATCATGTAAGGTAGGTCTTTTTTTGACCAAAATAAAATTGTAAGGTATGTATGGTAGGTGCATACTTGTGAGACAAGTGTGCAATTATGTGATGTATATAACATACGACATACGATTGAAAGATCATTAACTTGTTCGCATTAAATTGCGAGTGCTCATATATTTCCCAAATTATTGCTCATTTCCCATATTTTACGTAATCGCGATTAGGTTATTTCTTTGGATTTAACCAACACATAATAGGACACGATTTGATATTCACTCTACCGCGGTTTTACTTCACATTCGTGCATGTAGTAAGGATACGGGTAGGTAGAAATACGCGAATAGGTAGGCACAAATGAATAAAAATACGGGTAGTTAGGTACTAACAATAAACATAATAACTTGATATTTTTTGACAATTAAAATATTCCAACTCAAAAATAAAAATTTAATAAAAAATAATATTTAATACAAAATAAAGTTTTCGCGTTTGCAAAGTTAAACTTTATTTTTAAAATTGAATATAAGTAAACTACTTAATAAATTACAGATAAGAATAAAGGGATATACACAATTCCATATTTGATGACAGAAAAGGGGGCTGGAAATTAAATAAAATTTAAAATTAATTTCAAAAATAGCTTCGCAAAAACTAAAAATTTTTTTTAATTAATTGAAAAATTAATTTTAAATTTTTAGTCTTTGTAGATTCTTTTTTTTTTTTGTAAAATTGTATACAGTTATAAACTGTGTAATATTTACAGTTGTAAACTATGAAATACAATTAAATATGTGTGTAATGTAAAATTTATGTAATACTATGTCCAGATAAATGTCGTTATGTTTGCTTTTGTACAATAATTACCGAATTATCTATATACTTAAAGATATATATTTTTTAATTTTTAGTCTATACTTATAGCATTTATCTGGTCTTAGTAAGCCAAATTATCGCGTTAATAATGTAAGTTACGTGAAATTGACGAAACGCGTATGATAACAAGAAGTTTATTAAATTGACGTTCCTGATAAATGTTTAATTTTTAAATTCTTATTGTTTTCAAACTGAGATGTTTATTTTGAGTACCTAAAAGTCATTAATAATTTACGATAATTTAAAATTTGAAATTTGGTGTTTAGAATTATCGTTAATTTTTAATAGCATTTAATTAATTTATTAAATAATAAATAATTATGAATTATTCGCGTGTTAGATCTTATGCCTTTTTCGGGAAGAAGTATCGCGAATATCGCCAATCGAATTGTTTATTGCCTTGGTCAGTAGACACTAATTTTTTATCGCGGTCTATTTTCTAATTTAATTATTGGTTTAAGTACCCTAAAGCTTTGCTTATTTTTTTGCACGTAGAAAATTAAGCAGTAGCTATAGTTTATATTTTGAATGTCAGTGTTTAATAAAATTAGGAAATTTTATCGAAATTTAAATAAAATTGTGAAGATTCGCGATGTTCAGCCAACAATCAAATATTAACTCGTTACTCGTGAAATTTGTCCGCCTTTCTAATATAACATTATCATAAAAATATTTGATAAAATTATTATAAGATTCGAAATTTTTATTATCGCCACAGTTATAAATGTCATAACTCAAAAGACATAATCTTCTGTTTTGTTTTTCATAAAACATATTCGCGAATTCCACATTGCATATCAATATTTGCTAACGGAATCTTGAATTACATATTTTTGCGTTAAATATTTGTTAGAAGCTATTGGAAACACCGTATTCTTTTCACGTTTTTGAGCGCGATCGCTGCCCCGACGACGGAATTTTATCGCTGTCCGTCACGTCAGATGGACGCTAGCGAATATATGATCCGTATCGACAGAGAGTCGAAACGATTTTCATCGTAAAGCGTTATTTCTTGTCACTTTTTATGGGGCCCATCTGCAATATCTAGTTCGGTGCCCGTTGAAAGCTGAGAATTCCTATTGCAGGTTCGACAAATCTAAATCTTCTTAGCAGTTTCTGGAAACACTGATAAAGGCAATGAATTACCGAATGATTACCACATATTTCATAGTTGAATCATCGAATTAATTAAATAATATACATATTGTGAGATAACGCTTTCTTTATTTCGTTCTCTTATTAGTGTTAGTGTATTAATATTCTAGTAGGTATTGTCCTAATAATAAAAAAAGATAGTAATGGAATAAACGTGGATATAACGATTATCTATACATTTATAGAGAAATTTTAATTATAATTAAGTAATAAATAAATTCAAGTAACAATTAATTTAATAATTAGTGTGGTTACAAATGATTATATATTATTTAATTTTTTGTTTTTATTAAGGAACCGTTTCCAGTCACTGCAGGGGACATTAAAATTAATAGTTGATTTAAATTGCAAATTTAAATAATTTATATTGTATAGTAAAATACATACGCAATCTGTAAAATTTTATTTAACAAATTTTTAGCTATTGAATACGATTTTATGAACAAGGATAATTTTCTTGTGAATAGTTTTTCATGATTATATGAATTAACAAAAACGTGCGTGTATTTAAATTTTATACAATTTGAATGGGTACTTCTATATCAGTAGAATATTGAATTTAAATGTTAGATGCGTTATTTAAATAATTCAAAAATTTCCTACAATATTTCAGAAATAAATTACATATAAATTAATAAAGTTTATATAATTGAATATAACATTTTTTAGAATTATACTGTTATCGGATTCTATTTGTCTCGAATAGTTATTACCCGAGAATTATTTATACACTAATAAAAATTTATGCAAATTTACAGAGAAAATTTATTAATTTTTGGTAAATTTACTGAATTTTTAGTTTTTTACTTAAAGTTTGCATTTTTTTTCTTGTTTTTATTAAAAATACAGGACTATTACAGGAATATTATGAAAAATTAACTAAATCTGGTATTTTTACAGATTATTTGTAAATTATCTTCCGGTATTGTTAAATTTATCCATAACATTACATACATGTGCTTAAATTTTATTTGTATACAGTAAATTTACACTGGCGTGGGATATTACTCTCAGTAGAGCGTGTTATCACGGTATATCCAAAATCATTGCAGTAATAGAAGGTTAAGTAGCTAAATATCTGACACATCTGCAGTATTTGTAAAATGTGAAATTTGTGATTTTACTGGTAATAAAAACACAAAATCTATTATTAAACACTATTATAATCATATAATTTCTGGAACAGCGGTTTTATTAAAATTGTTATTTTTATTAGAGGTAAATTTACTGTGCTAAAGTGCATATTAAAATAAATCAAGTACTTTTACTAGACAGTAAACCGAAAAAATATTTAACGGAAACTTAATTTTATTTGAAGTAAGTTTAACGTTTTGAGGTAAAATTACAAAAATTACTCTGTATTTTAACTGCGTAAATCGAAGGTTAAAAATGACCACCGATTTTCACGGTAAAATGATGATACATTTTTATCAGTGTACCCGCGCACATAAAATAAGTTACGATAAAGACGAAAGTATTTTATTATTTTAGAGATTATCTTTAAATACACGGAGAGAACGGTTCTGCTGAATTATCCAAAATTTTAGCTAGATATAGATCTAAAAATAATTTTGTTGGACCATCAAAATAATTTATGTAGGACACTCAAACTGTTTGCTAGTGTCAAAAATTTTATTGTCTTACATAAATTATTTTGATTGTTCAACAAAATTATTTTTAGATCTGTATCTAGCTAAAATTTTGGATAATTCAGCAAAACCGTTCTCTCCGTGTATAGATATTTATTCGTAATCGTCTTTCTGTGAAGTTCGTTCTATCTATGCGTTGTTTTTCAATAAGAAGATATATTCCTTAATAATAAAAGGATTATATTTTATTGCGCGAATTTTGCTCTCGTATATTAAAACACAGAGTATTGAATATCGATTTGCTTATCGCAAATATACTCGGGATTTGCATAATATTTGCATTATGTAAAAATTTAAAAAACAGTAACTATCGTTGATTCGCTACTGAAATCACTGGTATCGAGAACGGTCCAGAAGATCCGGTATTATAGTTTAAAATCTGTTTAATCCAACTGATTGCTACAATATGCCTCGTACATGTATGTACATAAGAAACCAAAAGATAAAATCAGTCAAATAGTAATATGAAGCAGTATTACCTGAGCTGTGAAAATCAATAACAAGTGATAGATCAGTACATGGTATCAGTGTAGTTATAGATTTGAGTTCGTGAAGTCTACGTAATATCTTTCGCCAGCGCCAGCATTGATCGATTATAACGGGAAAACTATTGCTTCGACGTTTTCATATCAGGATTTTCGATCTTAATCAATTTCTAGAGTACACCATTAAATGTTAATCGAAGAGCATTCTATATTTTATACATATAGCGTATTATACATAATATGGATTCATATCTATACATATTCAAGAACGCAAATCAGAGAATCACTGATAAACTGAATTCGCGATAATAAGAACGCGACTCGTGTGCCACTGACATTAAATTCAAAGTGCAGTTCATCGTCGAAGTGATACACTTTCACATTTTTTACTGACTATATTTTCGTCGTGCTCTTGTTCTTTGCGATCGAGATGGTTTCGCGAGTTCTTTCGCATCCGTTCATTCGATGTTCGAGTATACCTCCGGGATTCCTACGAGTTCGAGGTGCCGATCGTAGACCGGCGAGCCTCAGTAACAGATAATTAGACATCGCTATGTGGGAATGACGAAGAATCGATGCATGGACTCTGCGTAGACGCACACCCGTGGGGTACCATTATTTCACCGCTGGGATGTTCAAATAATTGAACGTTGGCCGATACGTGGCGGCGAGTTGTGCCGCATAACGGTTATTCACATGCTGCGAATCGTATCCTGCGGAAACGCCGAGTGCTTATATCAACCTGCGAGGCAGCACGATGTCTATTTCAAACCTTCAATCTTCCACTCTCTTGTCTATATATCCTACCTTTTCTCTCTTCTCGTGCTTTCTTTCACTGTTTCACGCGGTATAAAATGTACCCTACAAGCATATCGAAAATCTTTTTAGCTAAAAATTTCATGATAAAATTTAATGTCGATTTTATCTCATAAGAAATTTGGATGAGGTAACCATTTTTCCGTCCAACATCTTTTATTTTCTTAACGTAAGCAATTGGGAAAGTTAAGTCTTGAATTAAGCGAGCAAAGTCCAATTAAAAGTGAAATAAAGGACTGTTATTTATTTGCACTTTCGAGGCATAATTCGCCTACAGGCTACAGCTTACGTTGATCGATATTGAATAGTTCCTTGACTATCAATGCCTCGCTATTAAAACAACCGTTGTTCTTTTTGTTTGTTCTCCAATATCTATGATTGAAAGGCCGCATCCGGCCGATCTGGGACGCCTTGTACGCGTGCATACATTCACCTCCTCCCGCTTCTTCACCGCAGCTCGGCCCGCGGTCGACTATCGATAATCAAGGTGTATCCGTAAAGCAAATAGCTGTTTTCTCAAGTGCCGATATCGGCCCGCCATTTTCGAAAGTGGGTACTCTTCGCGGTGTACGAAGAGCCCGTGGGGCGTTATGAAAACGATCCATCGTACGATGGACCACGAACGGTTGTTCCACGCATTGAACATGTACATACACTGTAACGTGTACACGAAGCAAGCGGCTGTCTCGCAAAGATCGAACGAGATCAAGTGGCCTGCGTTCGATCGACGTGTTAATTACGCGGCGAAATTGCGACAGCCTTAATCGAAGGAGGTCGTCTCTCGATCGTCTCCAACTCGTAAACACTGATCTCCAACTCGTAATCCATGGCGCACCGGACAACGATGACCGACTACGACGATCCCACGTCTGGGAGGAATTGCGAGACGAGGTGCGCGGGGAAACGGGTTATACGATGCGCGTTCTCCACAAGCCTGTATATACGTTCGAGCCGTAAGTGTGGGCAAATCGAGAGCGCGCGGGCAATAGTATTCAGACCCAAAGTATTCGGGGACTAAAGTGGATGGGTATACGTGATCGGAGTATCGATAGCGAGCGCAGACTTATGGGGAGAATCGCGCGCGAATCGCCTCTGCCGCAATAAACGCGCAAGCCGATATATATGCCCGGGGCCGAAACGTGGCGCTGATACCAGGCCGGTCTTTATTTAATTAATGTAATCGATACGACCGTGTAAATGCAAACGCTTGTTCTTCTCGGTAAAGCGATCGTTTGCCCCCGGCCGACGGTTTGCGCGAGTTCGGGCGATGTACGCGTCTCCCTCCTCTCGACGCCCGTACGCACTTAAATGCGTGTACGGGTTGCGATCGCATCGCGCGATGCACGACTGCACGGTCCGTGGACTTCTGAAAGAGAGAAAGTTCAACGCGCCTCTTCCACGTGATCCGCCCGTATGTGTAGCATTATACTAAGCGCGAATTATTCCAAGGATACGAGGTTATTTTCCAGAGAACGGGGAATTCCTATAACGAGCGCAACGCGCGGTTAATGCCTCCGAGTGGCGACTATTTCGGCGCGATCGAAATTCGGCGTCAGGAAATTATTTATTGTAATTATCCTGACGTTGACGTGTCATCGTCACTAGCAAATAGTATAGTAGCTCTCACAGCGGAGCGTTTAATAGTCGGAGAAGTTTCGGCACTTGAATTATTTGCTATACGTGGCGCGGGCGCAATTACGTCGCGTCCATTAATCACGGGGTGCAATCACGAGCGACGCGCTTACAGCGCATATTTTATAATTTACTTTCGTACGTCGGGCGCAGTCATTTATTCCGTTGGCCGACCATCATGACAAACCTGCAGCGGCGGTGCATCCTGCGCGTCATTGCGCCATGCCAGCCGGACGCGGGAGCCAATTTTCGCGAAGAATTAATTTACTCCCTCGCAGGGCGAGGACTGCGAGGAGCGCGCTTCGAAATCGCATCGTACGGCGTTTTCGCTACGGGCGTTCCGATGCGTGTTACGCACGCATGCGAATGCGTGTGTCGTGTAGTCCCGAGGCTCGTTGTAGAAATTTCATCGGCTCTTATCTCACGCGAAGCTCGTGTAACCACCGCGCTGCCTGACCGATTGCAAAAGGCATTGACAGGTGACAGCCAGTTACGACGATCTTCGAGAACAGTATTTATACCTGGACGCGAGGCTTATCGTCCGACGCTGACTTTTCTCAAACGAGTAACGACGTGAGCGTCGAATCGGTTAAATTAATCTATATGTTATCCGATTTTGCAACGGTATTATATACACGCGATGACAATGTGGGCGAACGAAAGCGACGAGTACATGCGATGTCGAATTTTTAATACGAGTATGTACGAAGATTCGAGAGCCAAGGGGCAAGCCATTGACTTTCGAATGAGTTTCGAAAAGACGGTAGCGTTGATAAATCGGAGCAATATTCGTTTAATTTAGCGAAACTATAATGATGCGCGTAGTACCGAGCGCGTTTGCTCTCGATCGTAATCTCGTCCCGCCTCCTAAAAAGCACCGTTGGTGCTGGTAATCGAATACCCTGTGCTCTGCACGTAGCGGGTTTCTCTCTATACGGGGGAGATTGCTGCGGTTTGTTGCACGACCGGTTGAGTCATCCCAAACAGGCGTTTTTGAACCTGAAGGGTACTGCCGCCGCCGGGCACGTTTGCCATATTGCCACCGTCCGAAATCGCCGAAGTCCTGTGAAACCATCGCCCTCATTGCCTACGACCGATTCCTCTCCTGTGGAGCTTGCCGCCGACCGTGGGATAAGAATTCCTACGATCTGCGTCACTCACAGGAATCTACGGTAAAGGGCCGCGCGCTTTCGTCCGCTCGAACGGCCGGTTTTCTTCGGAGGAATTTTTACGGCCCTCGGTGAGGGGCGAACAGAAGGAACGTTTCGGCTAATAATTCTCTCGCCGACAGAGCCCGCCGACATAAATTCAATTACGCACGAACAGCTAAAAATCCGTTGTCTATTATCTACTACGAGCATCGAACAAATTTTTTTTTTTTGTCAGTTTAATCTCCAGTGTCGACGATTCAGGGAAAAATGCATGCGTTTTGATACATTGTATATGTCCGCGCCGACGGAAATTGCTAAATTACGTATCCACTAACGAGCTTGGGTCAATAGGCGGATTTTAAAGTCGTCACGATGGTGGAGCGGCACTTCGTGCGGAGATCGCGACGCGGATGCGTGTGCAGTTACGCCTACGAGTGCACACGTGTTTGCGAAAGGGCGTATAAGCGTTGCGTAATAAATACCGGACTTCACTAAGCGTTACAACTGTCCTCTGCTTATAGCTCTGCAACGAGATGCGTGCTGTGTGTACATGTGATATCTCGTCTTCTTCTTCTATGCTCTTTCTCTTTCTCGCTTGCTCCATTCTCCTGATTCTTTTTTCTGTGCCCGATGCGCATCGCAAATGTACGTATGAGGAAGAGTACGCACCCGGGCCAACGTGGACGATGCGATGGTTCCGGCAGAATTTAAAGAGCACGCAATATTTTATCCGCTAACGGAACATCGCTTCGATTAAACTGGTCGTCCATACGACAAGCCATCATTCGTACAAATCATGACGGAGGCTTTCTTCCGCGGCGCGTCTTATCGCGACGAGAGCGATTCGGTTAGTTGCGCCGGGCATTAAACTAACTCACATGTGAGCTCCTAAAGTCGTGGCACTCGTGGCACCTTAAAGTTTACAGCACCACCCGTGGAGGGAAGAGTTGCCAGACTTGCGGCCACAAATTGCACGATAAACTACGTTAACGAACTTTTCGCTTCGAACGACAAGCACTTTCTTCGCGACGAAACATTATACGCGAGGCGAACGGAGTAATGGGAGTATTATTATATTTATCTCGATGTAGAGATAGTTAACGATATCGTACAATCGTCTCATATTTCTTTCGCGAGATACAAAGTGCGAAAGATTAATATCATTTTTATTGTGCACATGTGTTCGTAAATTTTATGTGGCACATATAATGAAAATGATAAACTGAGTTTGATTGATTTAACCGCGAGCGATTAATAACTCAATTAATAACGTTCGGTAGCACAGTTCTATTTTGACACATCGGTTATTCGCTCCATAAACGATAAGAAAGTCACTGAATGAGAAATCAAGGTACATCGAATTAAGGAAGGTGGGAGAGATACAAGGAGAGAATGCTATATGGTGCGGTCGGATGACCGCATGGCACGTTGCCAGTTCCCATAGATCACACCGTGACATAATCATCCTATATTCGCGCCCCACTCATTCGACTACCCATCCTCCGCGCCTAACCGAATCCGCACTCTGCTGCATTACGCTCTGCAGATAGTCTCATCCGTAGCATTACGCGACGCTATCATTGCTGCGAAGCAGCCTCTGCAGTAAGCGACATCCTGCTACCGCCCACAAGTAACCAGACGTTGCATTGTGTCAGCTTTGAACGCGAATTGCGAAACGTCGGCGATAGAGATACTCGTAACGCTTGATTATCAGGATCGCAAATCGTTATTCTTGCACCGCTCAATTTTCATCTACATATCAAAAGTACTCATCGCGGGTGGCGGGTTTGACGGAGATAAATGGAATATGACGCAAGTAACAGAAGGTCTCTTAATATTATAAGTCTCTTATTATTATATTACTGCAATATTATCTGCTTCCACATCGTTGCTATTTAGAATGACTGTGGAAAATGGAAAATCTTGTATCGTTTATACCACTCCTGTCTTTTGTTCATCATCCCTATTCGCGGTATGGACCGCAATTTCACGATGCTCTACGAAGCATACTTGATTCAGCCAGTCTGAACAAGCCTCTTAATCGTGCGGGCTCCCATTGTTTAAATAATGTGAATGCGGCCTTGTTCGTTAAACTCTTGCTTTATGGTACGGATGGTTCGTAGTTATATATAAGAACAGATATTCAGATTCTTAAGAAACTTACCCGTATAAAAATATATTTTAAATGGCAGAGGCCTTGTAACATTCTTTCTCCATATAATTGCGCATTGCGTGATCATTTTTGTATTTGTTGCAAATTTTCAATTATAAGTTGGATACTTAAGAGAGAAATTGAATAGATAAGCATTCTATTTCCAGTTTATAATATATCATAAAGTATACACAAACATATAATGAATAAACATTTCTATTTCAACATGTACAAAAGGCAATCAGAATTTATTTAATGATATGTTATCCATACACAGAACGATATTTCATGGAGATAAATAAGACTATCCACGAGAGAACGTTTCTCCGGTTCTCCGCGCGACGTAAAACGATAAGTATAGAACCGTGCGGGCGAATGCCGCGTTGCATGTAATTATTGACGAGCGCGCGAATTTGCGTCCACGGTAATTGAATAACATCCAATTTTTTAGTGACAAATACAAATGGGAATGATAATATTTTATCGGCTTGTGCGCACCATACCATGACGAGACGGCGAATGTCTAAGCAGCGAAATACGATAAATTCGAATGATCATAAGATTTTTACACTCCACACGTCCGCTACGATAAGTGTTTCAATAAAACATGCTCTACGAGGCGCGCAGGTTCGGCGGATCAGGCGGGTCTAGTATTTACTGTTGCGCGAAAGTAAAGGCTATGAATAATAAAACTATAAAGCTATCAATACGAATCGGCGCGGGCGCGAAAGCCGTGGTTGCACGATACTTGGAAAAATTCAACATAATAGGGAATAAATTTATTGACTGCCGTTATTAATGTCGCTATTAATGTGATCTTACTGATTGTGATTTACAATCCATTATTATTTATTATTAACGAACGAAACAACGTAAAAAATTAAGGAACATAATGCATAGTTAACTGCGTACAATCAATGAATTTATCAGTCTTTATTCTAATAAGTCATAAATTACTAAGTGTCAATGTAAAAATTGAAATTATTTGCAACGTAGTAGAACTTATTTTATATGTTATAAAATATCATTTTATAACCTTATTATTTACAATTATAACACAATTTTTAACAATTTAGAGTAAAATAGTTCTTTTACTGCAGATATTGCTTGAAACATTTCGTGTAATTCTATATCTAGTTCTAATTAATTTTATATTTTTATGAAAAAATATTTAGACAAAATTATTATAGCAATCATAGAAATTCTCGTTAGCATTTGATTAAATAATTATATTTTTAAACACAATAAGATTTAAGCGACTTCTGCTATAAATTTTATACCACTGAATTGATTCAGTTTATCAGTGTAAATACACTGATTTCGGTGAAATCCACTGATTCTACTTTAGAGATTAGGGTATCGTTTATAATAAGCTGAGCGGTCAGGATTACACACTTTATTTAGACATTACAGGGCGTATGAGATAGCATCGGCGGCCGGACGATCCGCCTCGTCGGATCTTACATGATGAACTGATCAGTTGCCGGAACGGTCTTAGGACTTCCGCATGCTCGTTGGTCGCCAAGTGTCATAAAATCGGCACCATTTGTCATAAATCAGCATCCGCTTTGACGAAGTAATCGGCGGCCCGGGCGTTGCTTAGGATAAACATAAAAGATAAAACTAGGCTAAACACTAAACAGGATACGGGTCTACCGTCGTGAAACGGGGCGGCTCGGCGTCGCGGCGCCTACAATAACGATAAATACATATAGCCCATATAGGTATTAACGATAAGAAGGCTATAATCAAATCTTTAACCAGTCTTATTTTATTCGTTATTTATTTCGCTAAAAGACATAAAATTCCTACAGCGAATCCAATGATGAAGTAAATTATATCGAATGAATCGAGAGAGATCACTAAATGCCATTCAACTTAGCGCGTTTGCGGGATTACTGCTCGGCCTTTCCTCGGAAGTACTTTAATTTGAGTTGAAGTGCTCCAGATTGCGATATCTTTATTGGCGGTGACCCGTAGTTGCCGCGCCATCGCATCCAAGTCCGGAGAGTTTGTCCGAAAGCGGGCGAACGGGTTTAGCTAATCTGCTCGATCATTTTCGGATGCGCAGGTGGTAATGGCACGCTAATTATAGCGAATTAACGCGCGCAGCTGGATACGTTAACGTTTGTCGTATCTTTCCTCTTTAGCCGTTGCATGCGAAATTACATGAAGTAAGTAGTAATCCGCGTAATCGCTAAGGTACATATTTATCTGCGACATCAGGAAACGATTTACCGCTAAATGATGTTGTATTTATTGTTACTATTGTTAGAGGAAGCTTTAGAACGAGAGAGATAATTATGGGCGAATTAGGAGCTCATTCGCTAGTGATGGATCATATATGCTGCCGCGATTGTGGCAAAGTTTTATGTGTGATTCAACGTGTAAAGATAGGTGTATTAATCGACATTGTGCTATTAGGCCAGTAATAGAGATCTGATTCGCCGCGGTTGGGGTTCGCGCATATATTGTCTGTATTAACTCATATGCATTACTGCTGAAATTAAATCCGTTGGTAATTAGTGGCATTATAGGCAGCGGTATCAGAATACGTAGGGAAGATACGGCAGAGTATTGGTTGCATCGGGTAACGAAAATATGAACGGATAAAAGGTATCAGAATAAGAAGGCTTGCTTGCTTATTAATGCTTTTTATTATAAAGCATATAAGTGGTAAGTTATTTTTTAATCGATTATCGTTTCCTGTATACGCGTAACGTGTTCATCGCCGAAGATAAATGTTCTCTTAATAATATACAAGCCATTAGCGTTATCTACAACACAACCGCTGTTGGGTAACGATTATTTGTTGCAATTGCGCAAACCTACAGGGATCATTACCTGCTAGGAAGTATACGTGATACGGCCGCGCGCATCCACGAAGCTAGAAACTCATAACTGACAGTTTAGAGTCCATTAGTCCGAGCCTAATTGCCCGGTGGTTGCTTGGAACACTGTGAATTTTCGAATTTATTATGAGTGCCTCTAGTAATTAGGAATTTAATCGATTGCCGTATCGCTCTGTGCGTATATGCAACGCGCGGTCCATCGTGTAAATTAGGAAGTTCCATTTGCGTATTGCCGTAGTCCGCGCTATATTATCGCGGGTATTAAAAAATCTCGTTCTACCGTTCGGTGGATAAAAATAAATGAATGTCACGAAGCGTCGTGCACAGTTGTTTGCGCCTTCCATGGATAAATATCGGGAGATAAAACTGGTGCAATTTCACCGCACCGAGACAGTTCCTCGCGTGCTTGCGGAACAGCCGCAAGACTGTCGTCTTAATGGGACGGCAATTACTTAAATTGCATAAATGAATATTATCGCGCCGAGCCTGCTATTAACCCAAATTTGTTCGTCAGGTGATCTGCAAGAACAGGTAATAGCTCTGCAGATATTTTAAAAAGCCCTTAACATAAACTATATTTCTTAATATGCTGTTTAATATGGGATACAAAAAAAAATTTATTTAATTTTTTACATGTTTTTATATACAGGGTGGGGCATTTAAATTGAGACGCTTAATATAAAATATAAAATATCTGGTAAAGCATTCACTTTTCGATGACTTTACCTTGATACTTATACTTTTATACATAGAATAATGAAAGAAATCGAATGTTGTAAAAAAATAAAGAAAAAATTATTTTAAGATTGCATTTTGTAAGCGCACTCAATTTGAAAAATTGCAAACGTAAAAATTAATATTATTATTCGCCATCTAAGGTCAAACGTCAAACTGATAAGGCCAGTAAATAGATCTTTTTAAGCTATACAAGTTTTGTCTGAAACACTTAATTCTTTTTACTTTGCTTTATTTTTTAGATATCTAAACGTCTCAATTTAAATGCCCCACCCCGTATATGTACAGTAAGGTGCATTAATTTGCTGGGTCATAGTAGCCTGTCTAATCGGTTTTTAATAATCAACACGTGCGCGATTCATCAAAATATTTAAAATATATAACGAGAAGAATAAGGAGTAACTAGTTCTCTCTTTTTATTTTACCTTGCATTTTTTTACGTTGATAAGTTAGGCTACTATGACCCAGCGAATTAATGCGCCTTACTATACATACACGCATTAAAGCCTAGAATCAATTGTATAAAATAATTT
Organism: Leptothorax acervorum; assembly: GCA_035220615.1. Lineage (NCBI taxonomy): Eukaryota > Metazoa > Arthropoda > Insecta > Hymenoptera > Formicidae > Leptothorax > Leptothorax acervorum. The sequence goes on along the minus strand of JASTWQ010000452.1, from coordinate 2,326,349 downwards.
TTGTACAATATGATTGCGCAATAGGTTTGCAGAAAAAGCGATAAAATATTTAATCAAAAATACATATTTCAAAAGAATGTTTTTTATGTTACAAATTTAATAACAATTGCAATTAATAAATACATGCAAATAAACACAAGTAGTGACACAAACATAAAAGAAATAAAAGATAAAAACGCGTATTTATTTGAAATAGCTTGCCTACTGGAAAATGTTATAAAAATCCTACCAACTCGAAAAATATTATAAAAATTCTACCAACTCGCGAAATACAATTTATGAATTTAAGAATTGTCGAACGTATCGATATAAACAAAATAGGAAATACGACTGCGTACTATCAATTTCATTGAAGTATGCGCTCTGCAATAAAGCACAGGTGGGACTGACATATCCGAAACGATTTAGCAAATATTGACTCACAAGGAGAGGTATATCTCGTCGCTATAGAAGGCGGTTCCTATAAAATTCCGATTGAACGCAACGATCAGTGTCTCATAGGTACATGGAAAACATTCTGCTTATTCCCACCTGACATTTATCAATTTCGATGCCATTAATTTCGCCGAGATTGGATATTAACTCGATTAACCATATTATCGGTAATATCAGTCGCAAAACTCGTTCGGCACCGAGTAACTTTCTACTCGCACTTCGTTCATATATCTTTAATACAGGGACCACTTTCTTCGCCGACACCGTCGCGCACGCGAAAATCGCGCGAGAGCGTAGCGTGAAACGAGATGAGTAAAACGCGACGCTGTATTTTTCAAAGAAACATTTAGCGTGCCGTAGAAAACTCGAATTAATGTCGGTCGTTACAGCCGGTGCGGAAGATTCGATAATGCGAAATATATGCGCAAGCACCGGCCGTCGTGCATCTGCGGGCAATCGCGCATTTTTATCAGAACGATGCTTCTCGCAAATCCGCTGGGAACGTTGCGGTAAGTGCTCAGTTGCATGTATCGTTCGATTCCTCTTCCCGCATCTTCCTCTTCTTCTTCTCCTTCTTTTTCTTCTTCGCGTCCTCTTTCCTGGCGACTGATTTAAAGTCAAAGTCCCGCACCATCCGCCAACGTAGCGTCCGGATAGAAAGTTACATGTAGGCGCGTGTAAGTCATCTGATCTTTTCTCGGTGTGATAAGATATCAGTTAAGTAATTTACTAATTAAAGGCTCCCATTTGCCACCCCGAAGACTGAAGGGGAAAAAAGATAGTGAAATTGCCGCGTTTTCTGAAATAAATCCTGGCTGCAGTTAAAAGTTATCTGCGCGCGATACGTTATCGTACTTCGCATATCCTCGATATGATTATCGAGAAATCGGCTATGTAACTTTGCGGTATTTACCCATTTATTTCGAAAGAAGTGATTAAATGAAATTTTTATAATCACATTGACATTAAGAAATGTGTAACTATAATTCACTGTTAATTAGTCAAAGTATTAATTAACCACATGTGAAAGTATCGCAGAGGTTGTATTGGAATAAATTTATTTGCACGTCAGAGTACATTATAATGGTGCGATAAGTATGTTTCTTCGACGCCGTGCCGTTTCTGAAGGTGGAAGGCTAATCGATTGATGGAAAATCAATTCTCGGTTGTTGGCTGACAAGCCGAAATATTGCATGTCCAATATTGACGCAAGATAGTTCCCACCTTTGCGGGATAAGTCTCCGCGCTTATCGTAGGCCAGGCATCTTTCCGAAAACAAACAAGCTCGAAATCAGCAGAAATCCCCAATATTCTCGCTAATCGATCTATTGTGTCGGCTCTGGGATCTTTCTTCACGCAGTCAAGATTAAGTACGCGCGCGCGTATACATCCCCGTTAATAAACCACCGGGGTTAATTGCGTAACCTCCTCTTCGTTGCGCCGTCCATTCCGATCCGGATGGAGACAACGGAGCCGAGAAGCGGCAGGCTAAATTTGGAATCGATCGGGAACGATAATTCAATCTGTGGTGCAGGATTCTCCTGCAGGAGGTTCTACGTCTCTTATCCCCTACCCTCTGGGCACGGCTGATACGGAGGCCAGATCGTAGATACGAGGTGCCAGGCCCAGCCTTATCTCTTATTTGTGGCACCGTAGATTCTTGAAGCCGTCGGCCGACCGTCCTCTCCTCTTTCCTCACCTCTCACCTATTACTACTTTCGTTCCTCTTTCACCACCATCCTCTTCCTGTTTCTTTTTCGCCGCGCTCGTTCCGTCGTCGTTGTTCTCTTCGGTCTGATTTCCCGGCCCGTGTTACTCGGCGACGAGGGAACGAATGCTGATCTTGCTCGAGAGTATACTAGCATGGCCAAGGGACTGGCCGCCGTTTTGCACCCGGTACGTTTCGCCGGATAGCTCGAATCTCCCTACCGGCGACGCGAGTAGAGACAGGTAGCTGTTAGCTTATGTAGATTAAATTGTTTCGAAGAAGCCCGACTGCTGTTTATTCATCGCGAAACGACAGTGCTCGAGATAAACGGAACGACCTGGGGACGACCGAGAGTGCGCCGCGCCGCGCCGCGGCCGTGCCGATCTCTTCCCGGGCCGGCGCTCTCGAAACGCCGAGAGAATCGTTGACGATATAGCGCATAGGTAGGAACGGAGAAACGAGGACACGGAGGAGGCACGATGCGGCTCCTCGTCGTAATCCCGAGAGTCCGCATAATGCAACGTACGCGTGCACTACGCTTCCATACGAGAAACGTGGCTCTCGGCCGCGACCCTACGACCGTCGACTCCGGATTATCGATTGCGATTCGAAATTTCTTCGGGGAGTGCTTCGAACAATCCACGAAATGGATCCTTGTACTATGTATAATGAATAAATAAATCCTTGTATTTGTTGGAGGAAGAGAAGAAGTCTATTCCGATTGAAGCACCACGCGTTATTCATTTGCATTTTGCAATCTCTGTCGGAAGCGTAATATTCATATTATTGTATGAACGCAATTCATAATCGCTTTTCTTGCGATTTCTGCCTGCGCGATCGTTAATGGAAGACGATGGAATCCACGATGCTTCCGCGGATGCTCGTTTTCGAATGAATGGCGAGAATTACCGGAGATGGGTTTGCATATTGAACATCACAACAGATGTGTTACACATATTTCGCGGAAAGATCCGGAACCGGTTTAATGAATACGCGAACTGCTACACCGTATTTCGTGTCAGATATATAGCGCGGAACAAAGCAGTGAACTTGAATGGGATACTCTTCTCAAATTCAACTTCGTGCGTTCTCTGGGGCGTTTTTCTGCGTTAATTTCCGCGATGTGCAATATCATTTAACCGTTGCAGCGAACTACCGCGGCTTTCCTTCCTCTCTCTCTGCTCTGCGTTTCGATGTTTTTCTTCAATATAGCCAGCGCAATTAAAAATTCAGGCGGTGCTAATTAAGAACATCCAGGGCGCGGCATGAAGCCGGATTCACGCTATCCAAACGAATGATCTCACTGAAGGAATATACTGTCTTCTTTGTGTATCCGCGACAAGCGTATCTTCTTTGATGTACCAACTCACGAACGATGTAGAATCGAACCGAAGAACGAACGAACTCCGTGGACTTCAGTTATATACATATGCGTCGTTTTGATAGCGTGGATGCGGCTTGTGATAGCGACGTGCAGATCGAGAGTGCGCGCGGCGCAAGTCGCGACCGGTGCACCGAGCGTGGGCAATTAATTCCGGTTGTAGCCCATCTAAATTGCGACAAAATTAAAGTCGTGGCGTAACGAAGGTCGCGCTGCGCAGCCACCGGTTCGCGGCCACCACTGCGCCGATAAAGGACGCCACTTTTACGGTGTACATATTTCATCGTCAATTGCGCGCCGCGGGATCCCTTCGAGTACGAGCGGCACCCCGGCCCGGTTATACGTAGGTACCACCAGCGCGTTGCGAACGAGTGGTAACCGTCCCCGAGGTCCGTCCAACAGGGGGGTAACGCGATGGACTCGAGCGAGGGGGAAAGCGAGGCAAATCTCCGAGCGACGCCAATCTGCCGGATTAAAATATCATAAAAAGGCTTTACGCGCTCGCGAAATTACTGCTGGGTGATACGCGATTCTGTTACCCTCGCTCTCCGCTCTCGGGGGAGGATCACGGTATGATTCAGCATGACTCACTCGAAGGGGATATTGTGTTTAACTGCCGATTAATGTATACGTCTGTTGTTAATTTATCTGATGTGTATAAATAGATCAAACGCAATTGATCAGATTTAGCAGAAAAAGTCTGGCACACACAAATTCTCTTACTTCTTTTTTTGAAGTTTTATTTTATTATAAATCATCCAAGCGTATACGTCTCTCAAAGCGAAATAAATGGATACGCGTTCGTGTATGCGAAGGGATTAAAGCGGCCAGCGAAGGATGCACGCGCGGTCCGGTCGGTGGAGTCGAGAGAGCCGAGAGAGCGGAGAAGAAATTGGGTTGCGTGTTGAGTGGCTAACGAGCGTCCGCAAAAATAAGAATAACAAAGCTCGGGCGCACGATGCGAGATGGGACACGACTTCCGTGCTCGGAGAGCAGCGACGCGTGGAATACGCGCCGTTATGCTTGACGACGCACCGATCGTGCCTGTCGCGCCAGGGAAATAGCGTGAGAATCGTAATTGTTGATAGATTTCTCGGCAAGTGAAAAGAAGATAATGATGCACGTGCGCGTGCGTTTTCCCTCGCTTTATTTCTTTAAACTTTATCCCCCGATTGGCGATTGTATTGTAGGCTATTAATTTTTCCGATCTAATCGGTATTCCGGTTTTTACACGGAACGATCGACGCGACGATCGCAAAAACGTATTGATACGTACTTAAAGGCATTCACGCGCGATTTCCGCGCAATTGGTATGTACGCGAAACACGTTCACGCCGGGTGGCGGTTAGTCGCCGAAAGTCGTTAGTCTTCTGTAGACATCGACGTCCGGTGGGCCCACCGGCCACGTTCCCTCCGTGGAATTCATCTTGTCCCTTGAATCTTTGATCTTGATAAATGTACGCCGCAAGAACCAGACGATTTTTGTTCGACCGCACTACCGAATCACGCTTGGGCGACACGCCAGGCGTTATTCGCCGCGACGAATTTCGCTGTACCGGTCAAATGACGCTGCAACGGCTTTTCGCTTGCGTCATAATGACTGTACGTGACCGCTCGTAACGGATTAATTATGGCGAAATATAACGCGCGAATTCTGCGGCGTTCGTTACTATCCACATTCTCGGTGTTACACGCTCGGCGTTTTAACACTCGACAATTGTGGCCCCAAAAGAGAAATAGAAACACGCAATTCCTGTGCCACGCTCTCGCTTCGCGCTGACAATGCAGCAATTTGTAGGAAGTTATCGCTCTTAATGCATCGCCGTTTCATCTAATTGCCTCAAACATACCGCGAGTATCATGGCATCCTTAGCGCAATTAGTTGCATATCCCCGACTCACTCTTCCGTGTCTTAATATCAACGCGGTGTTCCCTGTACAGCTAAGATTCCTTTAAACGAGTTCTTCTAATAATTTTCTGCTCGGGGCTCGGCCACTTCCGAGTGAAACAGGTGCTCTCCAAAGGATAAAAGCAGTGTATGTTATACCGACTCTGGCCAGATGGAAACATTTCCTCGTGAAAACGAAGAATGAGGGAAAGAATAAAGGAAGCTTTTTCAAAGCGTTTAAATTAATATTTGACATCAGCCTATCTGAATATTTCGCTGTTTGCTACACGCGGTACCTCATTCTCAAGCGTGCGTCATTTCAGACGTGGGTCTGTAATTAGCTGCTGCTTAATATAATTAATTTTTCGCCCCAGCATCTTACACTTCCTTTATTCTTTTACTTCACCTTGGTATTTTCTTGCTATTTTCTTGCTCTCTTCCTTCGTCCCTTCCTTCCTTCCGAATTGCACCTTTCAGTGCTACTCGTCCGTTACTTCTTTCTTCGTCTACGGAATGACCGTTCTTGCCATAGAAATCTCGAGATTCTGCGAGTCTCATCGTTAAAATTATCATCATTTCCGTGATTACCGTTGCCTTTCGCGGAAACTCTTCGCCTTCTTTGGTCTTCCATAGAGCAATGCCACGCCTCGGCGCGTGAAAGTACCAGAAATGAATATGCCACTGAAATAAAGGGTCGGGCGCCTTCGTTTCCTCCAGTGCTTGTTTTCTGGTATGCAACATTAATTCGTTTTCTCACTGCCGCAAGCACTACTTATTCCTGTTCTATAATTAGCAAACCAAACAGAGCATTTACGTAGAATGTCTAGACGTACGTAATTATGATGTTACGTATATAATTTACCAATCATATCATACTTATTACCTTTTTCCTCGAAAGATACAAGGAATCTGATTTTGCCAGGCTTCGCTCTATTTACTTCAATATTTTTTTTATTTCACGACTTACTGATCGTTTAAACAAGTAAATTAGAGAACAGGTGCAGTAATTTCGCTTAAACCGACGTGACGTTGAAAATTGTAGCTCTATTCTACCGCCAGTAGCGCGGGTCTTAATCTAGACGCCATGAGAGCCGATAAATGTAAATGTTAGGATCTCTTCCCAACACCAATCCACGAATTTGCCGAATGTATTCAGCGTTTATGTGCGCGACTTTGCGCAATTCTTGCCGGCAAACGTCGTTTACTGCCCTTTTTAGTTTAAATTTAGCGTATTCTCGGCTCTGTATACTAGACTTTCCCGTTACCAACCAACTATATAAGAAATCGGTACACCCCCGACATTGGTACGTAATAGCTGGGCGATATCATCCTTATTACGGTGGAACATGTCTTTTGCATATTTTCCCGGGTTGGCGATGGTCCAGAAAATTCGGTATAATAACGCGCGCCGGCGTACGGCTGTAGTATGTGTTGCGCATAACTGCCACCATACAAATAAATACTAATGTTTCCCACCTCTTCCACGGTCGTTGGTCGTGCCTTTTTGCGCGTTTTCCTGTCCGGCAATTCTGCCACTCGCGAATTGCGAGCGTCAACTGAGCTCTCGTAGTCGCATCGGGATCTTCCATTGTTCTTAGGAAAACCACGATGAAATTTACACCCATTATCGTTGCCGGGCTACTTCGCGAACATTTTGCGTTATTATTTACTCTTATTGCCAGCAGAAATTTTATTACTTGTGTAAAGCGCGCGAGAGTTGTAGCGCTTCGCGATTGTTTTTTGGCTTAGGGAAGAAACGTGGGATGAAACTACGAATCGCAAGAGAACTCGCTTATAAAGTGCGAAAGGGTCAAGATTATGAGTAATGTGTTTTAGTATCTGCGAGTATATAATCGCACCGACAGCATCGCGACTAAATTACTCCGAACTAACTACTATTTGTATTTGCAAGGACAATATTACGCGGCTCTTACGAGGCGCAAGAGCATATTGGGCCTCGGGCTACGAATAACGATGACTTAACCGTTGGCCATTCATTTTACGGGAAGTGGCAGCCCTATTCAGGATAATAGGCATTTCATCGTCAACACATCGTGAACTTTATTTTGCGAGGCGACGTATATTTATTTTGAGCGCTCACGAGGGCCCGACTGCAGGTGCAAATCACCGTCGCCTCTTAATTTCAGGTTACGGCCATTTTTATCGGAGTTAATGGCCATCGTTTGTCGGTGCATCCGCGGAACTGTGTCCACAGCCGAATGACGAATGGATTCGAGCTGGAAGATAAAGCGCGAGGCGAGCGTCTCGAGAATAGGTTGATGTCTTAAGCCGTACGCAGGTCGTAATCACGTCCGTTGGCGGGCCACAGCGCGCAGCGGATAACGGAAAGCGCACCTTTGTTCTCAGTCCACGGTCGTGACCGGCCCCGGACCGGTGATGAACGTCGATAACGGTGAAAAATCTCGCGCGTGGTGGCCAGGCGCGTTTAGCGCGCTAATAAATAACGTGTTGTCCGCGATGATAAGTCGTCGCTCCGAGACGAGAAGCCGCACTATGGCTTTTCCCATAGTGATGACGTTCTTTCAGCACCTCGCGGTCGTTTTATTCAATTTTACGGATGTAATGAGCGCGATATTCGCTCGCACGTCACGCTCGACGGCGGTTTCGCCGACGGAGCCCCGAGAGTCGAGCATTCGCGTCGGACTCCCCATTAACATGCGGTTGCAGTTTGGCCCAGCAGTCACGATTACTGACTACGTGAATGAAGCTTCTTTTTTTCCTTGTTCTCTCTTGGCGCGCTGTAAGCACAGCGACCGTGCATTTAACGCGTGGCGTCTGTCGCGCTTCTCACGCGAGGGGTGGATTATTACGAATGGAAATGCGGACGAGTGCCTCGAATCGACGTGCCAGCGTCAAAAACGAGCGTCATTGAGACACGCGCGAATATACACATTGCTGTCAAAAGTCCGATGCCGGGCGAGCATGCGGAATTCATTTAAACTCGGCCCGACTCGTTTAGGCACAATGTAGGCGCGTTTGTTTAAGCGTATACGACGGGTCCCGCGATTCCATTTGCAGATTTCTATGATTTTTGCCGACGTTGAACGTGCTCGGATGAAGGAGAGAGACTGAGAGAGGGAGAGAGAGAGAGAGAGGGAGGGAGAAGAGTGGAAACCGAACAATGCTTTATTCACGAAGTCTTGCATTTCGCGGGGTGAAAGCGCTGAAACGACGCGACGAAAACCGGGAACAAACGGTGCATTCTGGAAGACAGACACTTTTCACGTTTGCACATTCAGCGGCGAGTCTCCTTTGTTTCAGGTAATGTAGTGTGTTCGTCGCCACAGGATTCGGTATTTCAACGGAGCGTTCAGAAAAAGACCAGAGTTAGTACTGCTGTCTGTCAGCGTAACTCTCCTGGCCAAATTTCGCGGTCTCTCTCAGGCCGTCAAGCGAGTTCACGCGAGGTTCACGTACGCGAGAGCCGAGTGCTCGAACGTATGATTATTTCGCAGTTAGCCACCGCGGAATGGCTAGAATAGACTCTATGATGCTAACCTGGACCTCCGTAACTCACAACGTAATTAATCTTCGGGATTACTAGACGGGATGGAGGAACGGTCGACATCCTTATTAACGTGTTGAAGAGGAGACGACGTATCACAAAGCGCCGCGAAGTAGATTTTCCATCTTGAGTAAACTGTTAAACGAATAAAAATGAGCGCAGTCGAGTGATTTTCGGTGCGATTCGCTGAACTGTCTGATAGAATCAGTCGAATTACACAAATACGCGAAGGGGAACGAACGTCGCGCAGATTATACGGCTAATACAATCACGTTGATTATTCCAATTTCGCGCCGGGTACCGGGCTCATTCCTGAAAATTCGCATTCCTAATGGGATTTTAATGGCCACGACGAGTAAGACAATTGCGTGAGGCAGCTGCAAGATAATCATTCGCTAAATAGCTGATTTTATTTAACATTATCGTTAATGCGTCAGAAACGTTTAATTTATCGCCCATGTTCCTTTCACGGTTTCCCCGGATTGACGCTATCAAAATCTAGATCTGTAACGTTATCTATCTCATTTGCAAACTGGCAAACGATATAACTAATGTACAGAATATCGCATTAATTGTCACGTGTCTTTGCTACCTTCTAAAGGAAATGAATCTGTTCAAAATCCATATCAAAGAGATTTAAAACCACAGGCCAACATTTTCGGAGATACGAGTGGATTCGAATTTCCGAAGCTGAATAAACACGCCGCGCCGTCAACCTGCGGGAGATCGACATGCTGGGTTCAATAGCGGCGTCCTGCCCGTGGTTTCCGGCCGATTCTTGACCGTTCCTGTCGCATCTCTCGTCTTTCCGCATTTCGAAACCCCTCGCCTTCACGTACGCCCGCGGAAAAGTCACGTTCGATCGCGCAGCCGGTGAAACGGTCAAAGTTCAGTCGCGATAGCGCATCAGCGAACGCTGCAGGCCGGCCGGTCGGCCGGCCGGGCGCACGATGAGCTTTTATACGCTTTCGCACGATTTAAAAGAGATACATCCATTGTGAATTATGCTTCGCTTCCCCGTACGATGACGAGCATCTCGCATCCAGTATTTACGGCCATTGTCTTCGTACTCGTTGCTCCGGGCTAGAGCGGCGCGGCGCGCGCTCGGCAACGGGCGCATCGTGATCGTTATTGAGGCGCGTGGGCCGTGGGCTGTCCCCTTCATCCTCATCCTCATCTTCATCCCCGGTCCTCCTCCTATTCCGCGCACACCGCGCGCGCGGTGCCGTGCCGTGCCGGTTGCGGGGCGTACAATATTTCAGACTCGCATTCCGCGCGCACGTATCCGCGTACGTGTACCCAGCGTCATGTTGCACGTACTCGCGTTACGACTCGGTCCGCGATCGAGTGCACGGATCCTTTCTTCAGATCGCAGTGCTTATTCACCGCGTGTCCCTCTTGCATTTCTTCTTCGCCATCATGCGCCGCTTACTGTACGTGAGTCGCGGGATTATCAACTTAAAAGTTGCGTGCTTGCTCGCGTATATAAGTTTCGCAGCTTGGATGCTCTGGCAAAGCGAATTAAGGTCGTAGTTATTGCGCGCTTTATGTCAGATCTCGGCTCAACGTTTGACGATGTCACGCGATCTTACAAAAGTTATAATATCGTGCGTATCTGTCGCGCGGGATCCAGATTAAAGCCACTTGTCAGCGGATGTTCTTCGACGCAAGGCACAGCGAATGCAGTACCTCTCGTAACAGCACACTCGTGTATACGCACACGCGCGATTTTTATATGCGAGTACCACTGCGGTGGATACAGTTATAATTACCGCGATTCGAAGGGGCACGATTGCGATTCTGTTTACGATTACCAAACAATTACCGGATAAATTTGTAGGTTTATGGTGTACAGTGGCTAAAAGGCCCACTTTAGGCAATTTGCATTTTATATATAATTTTATATATCGCATATTTTGACATATATATGTAGGTATATACTTAAAATATATTTTATATATCATACGTGTATTTCAGTCGTTCAAATATTTCTTATGCTATATAAAATTATAAATAGAATTTTATCTTGACACAAATTATACCTATATAGATCGTTTAAAGAGTATAATTAAATTATTAAGGTGCTTACATCATCCTCCCGCCGAATCTTTTTTTGTTTCTATTGTTCTTTTTATTCTGTTTTTTTTTTAAATCTGATTATCGTGCACTATTTCGTATTCATATTAACAACGCTATAATGCATTTACACTAGTGTAAATCTTTGCATTTAACTATTAGGAAATTTAACGAAGATAGGAAAGCAAACATCGAAATCAGAAGCGTTGAGAATATGGGAAGAAAAGAAAGGAACCTTTCCGTATATTATCGCATTAACTTCCTGCGATCAGAGAATCATATAACTTTTCCTATCGTTCAACGTGATTTCAGTCGCTCTCGGCATTATCCTTAATGTACGGTTCAATGAGAAATCATGGACGTCGACGGGTAAAGTAACTACTATTACGGAGAGATGCGCGCACAATTTCGTTCTCACGATAATCGGGACCCCCTCGATTTTCTCCCGTACAATGACTTTTTATCGAGCGTCTGTAATCTTTAGTGGAAACAAAACCATTCTTCGGCGAGATTTATCGGGCCCCGTTTCCGCAACGCGAGGAACGAACGAAGTAACGGCGCGCTCGGTCCGCACTCGTGCCGTGCGCACGTAGATAACTTTCTCCGGCGTGATAAGCCGTAAGGTATAAATCTGAATTGTTTTTATAATTCCCGCGGCGCGAGATGAGGTATCGAGATAACGGGGATTCTAACGAAGTCTGTAATTTGCGGACCGCCAACGCCGCCGATGACCGTGCGCGGCCGCACGTTAGCGAGTCGCGAGATGTATCGTGATTTAAACCAATCGACGCGACGCCTGATGTACGTGGAAAAAGGCATACGCTCCTTGTCGTGGCGTGTATGATTGGTTACGTTAACAATACGAGTTACCTGATTTCACTTTGAATCCGCGTCTTCAACGTTCCGGTATGAACGGCGTAGCTTCATTCACGCAAAGATTAAAGCTAGAGCTTTGCAACTAAATCAATTCGAAACTTTAACAGAAGTGCCATCAAGATGTTGAGAGAAAGTTATATAATAAATTATTCTTCAAGAAAAAGTGAAGAGAAATAAAGGACGACTACGTGGAATAAATCTTGAAATGGTTAAGATATAATGTAAATTTTAATCGACTACTTCTTAGCGTGCTATTACCTCTTTGACGTGATATTGGGTATAAAAAAGTGCAAACGTGTTGTTTTTAACAGCTTATAAATATGTATCGCTTTAAAGCTATCGTTATGCAATAGGAGCTATAAATGTACGGTGTTCAACAAACGGTAACGCCGACGAACGCAATGTTTCCGATGATTTATATCCGGTGAAACGTAATTGGACATCGCGCCTATAAAGTACTTCCTACGATACTTGAAGCTGATATAGATTGTCTACGATAGTACTTCGTACCATTTAACATTCTGAGAATTCTGCATAATCAGAACATGATATACAAATTGCAAAAAAAAAAAAAAAAAAAAATTTTACATCAAAATTTGATGCTGATTCAATGGTATACCAGCATGTAGTTATTTTCTGACTAAAAATAATCAAAGCCGATTTATTTAAATTAAATTTTTTCAGGAAAAGTAGACGAATATTTTTTTTCAGTTTCTTATAACTAGAATTTATTCTTATAACTAGAATTCTGTCTTTTGATGCATACACGCGTTTCATATTAAAATCACGCATATCGCTTAATGTTCTATTAAAATTATCAACTCGGTCAGTAACACAGATACATTGACCGGCCATTCTATTAAGTTCTTTACATCATGATGACGTTAGCCTGAAAGCGGACGCTCGCTGAATGAGCTCGTTTTAGTAAAGCGGTCATATCGGGAGAGACGGGGAGAGAGCGAGAGAACCTGTCCAATGCGCTTGTGTGTCCGCGGACAAGCCTCTCTCGTCACCATGTTACCCTGTTCCCCATACTCTTCTGACGTGTGCAAGGGCCAACAAGGAACGAAGGAGATACGATTTGGCGCGAACCGTTCGCGATGCTTTTTAAAGCATAGCAATATGCGCCGAGACAGCGACTGTCAGCGATATTGGGTTTACCTACGAACGAGCGCGTATCTCACGCCTCACGTGAAGTATCGGTGAATATATTGGATGCGGGCCTTAACGTGTGTGGGTGAGGCAAGTATATAATGGCATTATACTCTGCAATACAACTCGTCAGAAAACGCCTAACTTCCGCTTCTTCCTTCATCCATTTTTCTCCCTACCTCTGCCCATCCGTCGTTTTCTCTCTACCTCTGTCTGTCGTTCTTGGTCCCGTTTCAGTACAAGCGGAAGTATCAGGCTCATTCGCCGGCGCTACCAGACGTTTATACATAAATCGAAACATCGGTGTGTATGCCATAAATAACTAGAATAACTTCCAGTGATGGCAACATCACATATTCAATGAAAGTCATAGCTTCATTAGAAACTTCGTTTATTGAAGTCCATTATAAAGTATTTTACAAAAAAGTTTTTGTAATTTATGTTGCTTATTAGTTTTGAGAGATAACATAGAGTTTTAAATGACAATCAGGTGATATATCGAAAGCACAAGTTTAATTCATTATTGTAGGTAGCATGATTCGTATTCAAAATTTCACTTCGTGACGCAGAAGTTATAATAACAATCTTAACTTCATAAGAGCGTGATCTTCACAGTGTACAAGATAGTACCATTCCATTGACCATATCACAAATTCATGGATTTCCAAAGTACAAGAGTAAACTCAGTGTATCAGTAGATGAGGTACGGGCACTTTAGGGAATAAGCTAGTACTCCGATGTCTCAATTGCGAATTATAGAACTCTAAAGTACGAGAGTAAACTCGGTATAACGCCATTACCTCACCTGCCGATCCGGCTGTAAGCCTAGAATTTGCTCTTGGGACTTAGAATACCATAATTCGTGAAGGTATCGTCGAGCCATAGAGAAATTATTTCCTTAATAATGCGACCCGCATTGCAACTTATACTGCAATATCATACTGATGTGATAATATTTTTTAAACAGAAGTAAAAATTTACTTGGTAAAAATAATTCGGTAAATAATACAATATTTATGCATGGTACGTATAATAATCGAGTTAATGATATTATCGTCAATATACACACACAAAGTGTTGCTTTATGGTATTATATGCATATTTTAATATTCGCAGCAAAAACATCATTAAAGCAGCATGATTATGCATGTGAGAACAATGCATTCCCGCATTCTTTGGTTGCGAAATATGTTTATATATATTTTCACTCTAATTTTTAATGTTAAAGTCAATAATAAATAGTTATTAAAAATATCACATCCCATATTAATAGGATACAGTCAATATCAATCAATATTTTACAAATAAATATTGACGAAATCAATTTAATTTATAATAACGCAATAACAGCATTGCGCATGAAAGTATATTATTGTAAATAAGATTTATTTCATTTTGAACGCTATTCTGTCAATTTATCGCAATAAACAGAGCTTCCAAAAATATGTAACATTCTATATTAATATAGATTCACATTGTGTGCATGTTTAAAGCTAGACTAAAGTAATTAATACATTAATGCAAGAGCGTATATTTTGTTACAAAATATCACAATCAATCTCTCATGATGTGCAATATATTAAACGGACGTAATTATTTACAAGCGCTACATTTTCATTTTGACTAGCTAAATAATAATTTGAGAAATATTATGAAATGTACCAGCGATTTCAATTAGTACACATAAAACCGAGATACACATAATAAAGAAAATGTATCAAATGTAACATTAATGGCTTATTTTATTCTCTTTAGAAAAATAATAGTTATGATTTATTTTAAAATTACATTTTTACAAAAAGAAAACAACGAGATATACGGGAGATCTATTAAATCTCTTTAAGGAGATATAAGAACAGAAAAGTCGGGTTGCGTGTGCCATGATATTTCTGTAATGAAGTATACCATTTATATAATGAAGTATAGTCCTCTAACGAACCATGAAACGGGCTCACCAGCAGTTAACCAAAGTTCATCAACACATCGCTCTGTGTGTATCTTCCTTTAAATTATCTACCGACCGGCATCATATTATTATTTACTCATACTGTTGATTGGCCAAAAGTTGCCAACTTGTATACATATATCAACCCACTGGCATTAATATTTCCTATAATTAGGATTTATTAATTAGGCAATATCCCCCGCATATATATAATGTTCCATTTTATAAATTTGTTTATGAAGTATAAATATATCTGTAGCTTCATTGCGACTTCTTTTATAATCTCTAATTAATTTCGTCACGTTATGTCATATTTCGCTACGATGAGAAAATTTCCAAGTTTGCCGAGAGAAAGTTCATCAGAATATCTTTGTACTCTGATCCGGGGATCTATTTGTAGGCAGCGACGTTGCTACAGAAAAAGAAACGCTGAGAGAGATGCTCCTGTTTCCTTATTTCGTGGGCTTGAATCAGATTGAAATGTCAGAACGAGCTCGCGACCGGCATTGCCGTCTTTTGTCGTTGGTAAATTTCGGAGCTTTCACGACCAAGCGGCCGCAGAGGAAACAAGTACAGCTAGCAGGGGGGGGGGGGGGAGAGAAAACTTGCTTCCGAGTATATGTATATGTATACACGAGCCGCCAGTTGGAGGCCCCATCTCGCTCGCGATGTCGCCGATGCCTTAGAATATTAGCTATTTTCCGCCCGGCTGCGCCGGATGAAGCAGCTCGCCCCTTCCCCCTTTTTTTTCTTATGTCATGCTGCAATCTTACCTGTTCCCCGGAGAGAAGGAAAGTGGCAACTGTTGAGAATATGGTTACACATAGAGAATTTGTGTTGGGTGATATTACGATGGAAGTAGACACATCTGATATAGTGTAATTATCTATTTACACGCATTTGTTATGTTAGAGACGTATAGATACCGCCAATTTAGAAAAGGGAATTAATTTTTTAATTAATAATAGAATATTTCTTTTGAGTTTACAAAAATATTTGACAAAAATAATTATAATAATTATAATTATATAAATATTACGGCATTTTTAATTTATCATAAATAAAACGCACACATCTGGCGTGCTTGTGCATATAGAAGCCTCGAGCGTATGAATATTTGTAGACTGATGGCACTGATCCGAGTAGTAGATATAAAATAGTAGACATAGAAAGAGTACAATGAAGCAACCAAATCGCTCGAAGCGATAATTGTATATTGTATTTCCTGCGAATGTAATAATTCATTTCGCGAAATCTATCGTTTGAATCTTGAGAGGGTGCCTTCGCACTTTCCATTCCACAATCACACGTATTTAGCGTTTACTTCTATGCGAGTTTACCGCGTATTCTATTCGCTCATATTTATCGCGATTATACAAAGAGAGATGTTGCCTGATGACTGTAGAAACAATAATCACTCTATAAGAAAACTTAGTTTTCATAAAAATTTTTTTTTTTTAGTTTTTGATGCCAATGTGTTCAGAATGTTCTAAAACGTCGAATGCTGCGCACGCACACGCGCTCGCGCGCGCGCGTGTGTGTGTGTATACACTCATAACTCGGATAATACTTAATTGAAAATTAACTTTATTATAGTGTTTTGAAAAGCTCTCGAGGTAAGCTACACGAATATGCAATAAAAAATGTGTGTGCGTTAGTGATGGGCGATCTTTTGAAAAAATCAATTTTTTAATCGATCTTGGATAGAATTAAATAGGATTGATTTACCAATAAAATCGGACTAAAAGAATCAATTTCCTAAAAATCGATCCAAAAACTTGCATGCAATGAGTATATAAACATGTACAAAGTACTTAACAAAAAATAATTTTATTATAGTGTTTTGAAAAGCTCTCGTGGTAAGCTGCACGAATATGCAATAAAGAAGTGTGAAAATTAGAAACTTGCACATTGCTTCTTCACCATTTTCTTTATCTCTTTATTAGCTTTATGCTCTCATATGCTCTCATATTGCCATATGCTTTTATCTATAGAGAACTTCTCGATTCATTCTAACATTATTCAATGTTCGGAAATATCAAGGATCACTGTTAAGTATTAAAGGATAAAATTTAAATTAATACCTTGAGTTATATAATATTGTGTTATTTTTAACTACTATGTGTGTGTGTGTGTGTGTGTGTGGGTGTGTGTGTCGAAATTTATATTTTTAACACAAAACAGTATTGTTTTAACTTCATTGGTTTATTAAGTAAACATTCCTTTAGTTAAATTAATGACATAGTTTCTTTATTAATTCTCTTTATTTTCATACATTTTTATAATGTGTTTAATTGTTATCTTAATGTCGACTTGCGTCTTGTGTCTTGTCAATGTGTTTGTCAAAACAATTTCTTTTTCTTAAAATATAAAAACTTATTAACATAGTATAATACCTTTTTCTCAATTTAATAAGTAAATTCTAATAAATTTATGTAAATTAATATTAGATAATATAAATTTTTATTTTTATTTTATTTGTAAATTATATGTATAACCTCTTAAATACATTATTTACAAATAATTTTTAATCAATTTAATAAAATTATTACTCGATATTCTTATATATTATACAAAGTATAAGCAAGAACATTGAATAAATTTAAATATTTAATTAGATTTATTAACATTCACACTTATATTTATGTAGTTAATTTCTACTTATATGTATAAATATGGGAATATCTATAATGATAATGTTACATGAGAAATGGACATGGTAATCATTATTATTTCATTCCTAATAATAAGAAGATACAAGAATTATGAAAATTTACTTAATAAATATTTGAAATATGAAAAAACCGAGGAAAATATATACTTTTTACTAAAAGAATTTATAATATGAATTAACGTTATATAAATTTTACACAAAATAAACGGAAAATTTCGTGTAAAAAGTCAATACATATTAAAGTCGTAATATATCCTTTCTTTTGTGTTGTGTCATATATGCAAGATGAATAAAATTATTCGTCACTAGTGTCTGCTTCATCTCTATTTCGTTTGCATAAGTCGGGACGCGTGTTCATAGACAAAGTTCTGTGGAAATCCGCAATATTGTTGCCCATTTAGCTTAAATCGATCGTTCTTAAACGGGCAAATTAGGTGGGCCTTAACTTTGGCGTTCTGTAGATGGATCCATAATATAACCCGTTGAATTTGAAATACATGGTCTGCAATTGAAAAGTGTGTAATTAAAAATAGAAATGGATGAGTAATTATTTAAAATGTCACAGTTGTAAGTTCAATTTGTGCAAAAAGAGTCAATATTTAACTAGTAGGATATCATTACGTTGCATAATGTAAATTAGATGAATGAAGTGCGCCTGTTTCGTCTGTCGTTTATACAAATGATTGAACGGACAAATCAGGTGGACCTTGACTTTGGCGTACTACAAAGGGATCCATACTATAACCCGTTGAACTTGAAATACTTGGTCTGCATTGAAAAGTGTGTAATTAAAAATTGAAATGGATAAGTAATTATTTAAAATGTCACAGTTGTAAGTTCAATTTGTGCAAAATAGTTAATATTTAACTAGTAGGATATCATTACGTTGTATAATATAAATTAGATGAATGAAGTGCGTTTGTTTCTTCTGGCGTTTGTACAAAAGATTGAACGGTCTCAACGGTCAAATCAGGTAGAACTTGACTTTGGCGTTCTTCAGAGGGATCCATAATATAATCCGTTGAATTTGAAACTTCGGATTTTAAAGAAGGGTATTTATTTAAGGGTCAAAAATCGCTAATTCTATATGATGGCATCTACTGAAATCTGTTTCCAAAAAACGCTCGTTTACCGTTGCGGTAAATGTCCCTAACATATGCGTATGCGTAAGTGATGCGCTGTTACGGCCAAGAAGGCTTTACCCCGCACATGTCGGGTAAATCCATAAAATAAAAGGGCGACAGAAATGGGACAACACGAAGTCTGAGTGTTATCCGAGAAAGCGTGGGTCGGATTCAGCCGAGACGTTTACCTAAATCGTCCTGTATCTGATCCAGTTTCGAATGGCGAATGTAAAGTAGGTGCTCGATTTCCATCGTCCTCGGTACGCGTCTCTCTCTCTCTCTCTTTCTCTCTCTCTCTGTCTCTGTCCCTTCTCTTCCGTAACGCGAAAAACGATGTAAGGTCGTTGACATCGCGATATGTTTCCGCGAAACGCCATGAGGCAAAGCGGAGCTCGATGAACGATCGATTCGTGAAAATTTAATTACGCGGGCCGTAACTGGAGGAGAGCATAGTAGATCCTTCAAACTTTCATGAGATAGCAAAAATCAATAGTTATTCTCTCACGTGAGATGAATTTCAGTAGATGCACTTTATTTTACCGCGGTGAAACGTAATAACGCGAGCAAAGCTGCGAACGTGTATTTTCAAGTTTTGCGAGTGCTCACGGCTTGCAAAGTTTGCACTGTAAATACATATACTGTACATTTAATAACATTTTACAAACTAAAGACGTATTATACGCGCAACGCGATTATTTACAAATATAATTTAATTATAAAGAATTATAGTAGTATAATAACAACAAAAGTAATTTCTATATGATGGAATAGCAATTACTGCAACGGTTGAGAAAAGCGACTCTTTTTACCCAAAGAAAATACTGTATTTGCATAAATTGCGAGAAATTCCACGAATATGGTGCGCATTAAGCAGGCACGTTAATCTTCTTATCATCGATCTTTGCAAGCGTGTGAAAGCTTAGTGTCATCGCCAGTTATCTGCAGAAGTACGTAAATTCTCAATTTTCCCGACAGAGTACATCGTTTGGAAAGCTTCCAGTTAAATGTTTACTCCTAGAAAGAGACGATTCCGTCTTTCATGAAGACGTACTCGCTGCGTATATTCGAATAATTCTATTTGTTTAATTAAATCTCTGTTGCTGCCGATTTAAGCGAGTTTGTAAGTTTAATTGATTAAAATGATTATATTTGAAATGTTTATC
Source organism: Leptothorax acervorum (assembly GCA_035220615.1). Taxonomy (NCBI): domain Eukaryota; kingdom Metazoa; phylum Arthropoda; class Insecta; order Hymenoptera; family Formicidae; genus Leptothorax; species Leptothorax acervorum. The sequence continues at coordinate 2,306,401 of JASTWQ010000452.1, read as the reverse complement.
GTGCGAGTAATACTTATGATCTCACTTCTCATTGCATTAAGAAAGTTTTGCTGTCGTATTCGATGATATTATAGAGATTATTCGATAGATTTTGTTAAAATGTAATCTCCTGCGCGATGTGAATTAAGACGTACCTACGTTACGATACCGCGACGCTTGCTTGATGTCGAAAACATATTAGACACGTGCGTATCCTTGGCGTGTTGCACAGTAGAAGCAATTAAAACTTTCTTGCGTTTATACTGGGGAGGTACCCGGCGCGCCACGTTGAATGTATGCCGACGATTTCTATTCCGATTCGCCGCCGATCCGTATGCAAAGTAATGCGTTTGGAAACTTCTGCGAAGCTCTTCCTTCGAATTAATATTGAAATCAGTGTCGAGGTGCTAGAAAGAAAAAGGAATTTCGCCCTCGTTTTGGAGGCACATTTGCATGCATTTTCAATTTCATTGAAAAAACAATCGAGTCAAGAGTGAGAGATGAGGGTAACTTGTGGATCGATTGATGAGCTTAACGTGATAAGATAATATTACATTATCGTAATTGCTATACAATTTTCTTTTTGTAAAGAAAGCCGTTATACTTAAAGATATTATCAATAATTTGGCAATAATGATTGCTCCTTCTTAATTAATATAAAGAAGTACATTAATTAATTATTAAATATATATACACATATTGTATGTATAAGAGATAATAATTACTTAATATATAGATAAGGAGTACAATAATTACATACTTTTTTTCGAGACACGCCGCTTTTATGAGAACGTAAATAATAGTCCATTGATCCCCCGAGAGCTAATTAATCCGCTGGCGGTAACAGCTAATGAATCTTGCGAAAGCTGCGGCGCCTTAAGTTTTGTGCAGGACATGCAGAAATATGCCGTCCTGTGCTTCGCGAAACGGAATCTCCTGAATGGGGCTCGTCGGGCGAAGATTAATAATTAATGTCGTTTATGTCGCGAGTTTCGTATCTCCCCTGTGGTATTCACCCTGACTCATTTATAAGGGCAATATCTCGACTCGAGATCGACTCGTTCGTTACTCGACGAGCGCGAGGTGCGCATGCTGGTATTATCGGCGTGCGTATACACACGCGGGACTACATAAAACGCGTCATAAGAACTCTCCGATCGATCATCATTCAAGCGGACGAACTCGCGATTAACGAGCGGTTGTTCCCATTGATAAATGTTACGTACGGGGTACATGTAATCTTATACACGATGCGCATGAGACAAGAACGATAAGAATAGCACTGATCCTAGAAGATAAACCGTTTAACAATCCAAGTTATAAAAAAAAATAATCGATTCACCAGCATAGTTTATATAAATACGAGTATAATCCCTGCATCCAAAGAGTAAATATGTTCGATATTGTCTTCGAGTAAAAACGATAGGTACTACTGATTTCATATGCCAGTGGTTGTAAGAAAATTAATTAGCGCTCGCGTTAAACTTATGTGTTTTTCCCTCTCACAACGCTCCTGCATGTTTCGCGAAAACGAAACGCTCACCCGGAAGTAGAGCAATTTGTGCTAGCGTGCCGCGGGGATTGTCACCTAGAAAATCGTATTGCTGCGAATCGTGTGCGCGTAACGACCGGGAAGAAGGATACGGAATTTGTGTCGCCGCCCTGAGCCACCGCGGAATCATACGGCGCGATCCCCATGTTGGATCCTCTGCAGACCGCTCACGTTAGTGTCTCTACAGACACCAACCGTATGAGCAGTGTATAATTAGTCTAATGACAGTTCCGAGTACTGTACGAGAGCTGGGAATGGCGCACCATAAATATATCTTTCATACATACACTATCTTTAGTATAGGTATCGAATGAGTTGCTCGAAGACAACAAAATGTAATTGAGACTTTCCCGTAACTTTTTGAAAATATTTTCCGAAATTGCTTAGATTTCATTTTGATCTAGATTTTTCCATAAAAAAACTATTTTTGTTTTACTTAATTTTATTTTTTTAGAAATTTTTTGTATAATTTTAGATATGTATAAAGGATAAGATATTTATGGTGCCTTTTAATCTTAATTATATATACAAGTTTCCGAATTAAAATTCTGTGTTGCAAGTCATATAAAGGATATCTTATATATTTTATGTCGTTATATGCTTCATTTAGAAAGTATAATAAATTTCAAATTTGATCACCGTACACAACAAAATGTAATCGAGACTTTCCCGTAACTTTTTGAAAATATTTTCCGAAATTGCTTAGATTTCATTTTTATTTAGATTTTTCTATAAACAATTCTATGAATACTATTTTTGTTTTACTTAATTTTATTTTTTAAAAACTTGGATAATTTTAGATATATATAAAGGACAAGAGAGATATTTATGGTGCCTTTTAATTTTATTTATATATACAAGTTTCCGAATTAAAATTCTGTGTTACAAGTTATATATAAAATATATCTTATATATTTTATGTCGTATATAATGCTTCTTTTAGAAAGTATAGTAAATTTCAAATTTGATCACCGTACACAAGACGGTGAACTTGAACACTCCTGTCGATTAGCACTCGACAGCAAACGATGGTATTAATTCTGTATGGCTTACACACTGCATACGTGTACGCGATGCTGTGCAATACATAATGTAGCTACAGCCGGTGGCCTCGTTCCCCGGACCCCTGGCACATTGTCCTCGCCGCATAGTTCATCGATCATTGTCGCCTCGAGACAATGATTCGGAGAAATTGTTGTTTCCTACATTGCAGCGTGTAACGAGTGCGCGCGGTGTCGAGTACATTCAAGATACGGTGAGAAGCAGAGGCGACGGTGATGACAGCCGTTTGGTTATCCGGACGGACGCCCTTGATGTCAAGAGCGATTTGCGCGCTGCAACGTTGCACTCTGCCGAATGAAAGTTTTTTTTTGCATTCTTTTTTTTTGTTTTCATAAAAATAATCTCACGCATTTTATATAAAAAAAGCAACAACATATTTGATATGTATGTTTGCATGTGTCATTAAATTTCTGCATAATTATTTTGCAAGGTTTAAAAGTAGTTAAGGCTCAGATAGCCGGAAGAATTGAGATCGATTAGTTGATTTGGAGTATCAGTGACTTGTTATTGACTTGATCGCTGTATTCAGCCATTGTGTCGGTGTTTTCGCTCGATTACACTCTGCCCACTCTTTCCATCCGCTTCGATTGAGCTTTTCTTCAAAGAAATTCCCGTATATGTACTTGCGGTACGCTGCAATCTACTGATGGCGATCGGCGTCCGTTTTCCGACAAAAATTCGCACAGGTATTAAGCCGGCGTCACCAAAAACACGATTTTGAATATGACATCGAGTGCGATACGGCACTTTAATTCCGTGAAGTGGAATACCCAATTTCCTGATGAACGCGAACTAACATACGAGCGTCCTCGATTTAATTATTTGCGTGTTCTCGTAAATTTATCGATAGATCTATATGCAGAAGTGCATTGTGCATATCGAACACTGGCGCTATAAAGCCTGAGATTAAGTGCCATAACAGTCACAAGCAGGTCTAATAAAATATAATGCCGTGATCGATATCAGTCTCTTACAGTCGCAGCCTTTTTATACAGCATTGCGCACGTTTAGCTATTTATTTCTTATTCTATACGTAAACTTCAACAATTCCTACTTCGTTCCTCGTCGCAAATGAAGAACGTCTTTACATTTATAAATTAACACAGACAGACAATTTTATCTGTTACACAGTTGTATGAATTCTTATCTACTTTAATGAGAAGGTAAACCCTGCAAATATTTGACGTCAATGTGCAAACATCATCTACATATAGATGATAGTGCGAAGCCAAGTTCTCTCTAATGTTTCTGCACGATGCGTCTCTCTACCAGCAAATTTTCTCGTGTCCCTCTTTGTCGGTCCTTTCGCGACGTCCTGCGGCCACGTTGTGGCCAACCTATTTCGACAATCTACAAGCCACTTATAATGCCACTGATGTTCCATTCTGCACCCTTGGTGTACGTCGCATCTGCACAACCTCCTGGCTGCCGAATCCTGCCGCATCCTATCCCTATACACACCTTTGGAAATATGTATACACGCACGCCCGAAGCGAGCCATCGGTGCAGGGCAACTAATTGCCGGCAATAACGACGACGACTTATCACACAAATACCCCGTAATAGCCCGCGAAAGATTTACAATCGGAAACACAGTCCGATTGTCTGACAATATTTCTTGAACGATCGTTCACCGTTTGCTGCTTTAATGCTCGTACTATATTTCAATTAAAATGTAATCTCATTAGAAGTTTATAACTCTGCAGTGCAGTCAAAACGCAAATATATTTCGTATTTCGTATAATATTTTACTGCAAGAGCACTCTGTATTTTTTTTTGCTAACAATGCGCTAGTTATAAATTTGAAAACTTTTTAGCCGAGTCTCGTGTTTCTTTAAAATTATGCAATGTCAGTCATTGTTTGCTGAGGTAAAATTTTTCCGAATCGATGTCCTTCGAGTCTGATTTCTATACCGCGTCTGGGTTTCAACGCTACTCATCATGCGTGCACAATGTCAAACATCACATTCGAAAATGTGTATGTAGCGACTCTGTATTTTTCTTGTCGGAGAGGATGTTTCGCGAGGAAAAATGTGGAAAGTACGTGGCAGGATGCTACGAACTAAAGGTTCGTCCGGCAGATTGCCAGGAGACAGTTTCTGCCCTCGGAGACCATCGCGCCAACTGCGGCTTCGTGGACCGAATCTAAAGGAGTGGCCGACCATTATAAGTTTTCCGCTTCTCATCAGACTTCAGCCGGCGCAGCCGAGACCACCGCGTTCTATTAATCGTAAGGATAATTATTGAGAATGAAAGATCGGTCCGATTTACCAGCGACAAAGTAGGAATGCTAATGACGCGAACGAGTTTCAAAAAGCTAGCGCGGACGTAGCGCTATTACGCGATTTAAATGCAAGAAGACGACACGCGAGAAGCGTATATCTTTTAACAGTTTTAACCCTAGCTCGCCACATTCCGGTCCAGTGGACTAAACATTTTTCGGTTTTCTACACGGATAAAACAGTATGGTTGACTCAACATAAATGTGGTTAGCACAACCAGATTTATGTGTGAGTCAACCATACTGTTTTTTTTTGTAGTTTTTATATACTAACATAATTTTCCAGTTTCCTTATAATAATATAATTATATATAAATATATAATAATATAATAATAAGTTCAGTTAAAACTCAAATCTTTTTCTTGAGACCTAATATTATCATAATCATCTTATTCAGACTCTGTATTTCCAATTCCTACATTACAAGCTTAAAAATATTAATTAGAATGAAAATGACAATGCGACAAAGTTGAGCGGTCTCACGGACCGGAGTGTGGCGAATTAGAAGGACTCGAAAATAAGTATGGCTAGCTGTAGGGTTAAATCACATAAGGATACTTTAACGTCTGGTAGGCACATTTTAATATCCAGTTTTAACATTAATTGTACTCTTGTGTAATCGAAGATTGCGATAAATTGGGAATATTTGTAGGTACACAGAAGTAGGAGTCATCTCAAACATTCAGCGAAATCAAACAGTTTCGAATAACTTTTTAATTAAACAATTTTAACTGTGTAACACGGGATTAATTGGAAATTCGGTGGTCAGTGATTTTTCACGGTACGGCTTCCCCCCTCTTTTTTTCAGCAGACGGAGTACTGCCGCGCAGAAAATATACGCGCCGAATTAAATCACGAACACGTCGACGTCGACGGTCTGTTTGCATTGCTGGCCACGGCGTGTAACAACGCACAACGGTATTCGCAATCGCTCGCTGCATACGCGCGAAAGCGTATTGTAAATTTTTCGCCAGTTTTGTTTTCAATGGTTTATCCCGGGTGTTAAGCGCGCCGACTGCTTTGGCACAGTCATAAAGTCGTTCTTACGCGAGGCAGGGCGTAAATAATATAACGGGCGTAATGGCATTTCTATTGTTTTCCTGTCTATTGCTCCTGGGAGCAAGTATATTGTGCGCGCGAAGAGAAAGATAGGAAAAGAGAGAGAGAATTAAGGAAAAGGAAAAAGGAGATACGGTTATACGATACGAAGCTTTATTATACCGGCAATTATCGAAACGCTTACCCGACCTTGCGTGCTCCCGATATGTATCGATTTCCGCGGATGCTCTTGCGCGGCACGTCTTGGATTGGATTAATTCAATTGAATTTAGCAACCTCGGGTCGGAGCGTGTCTTCTTGATTGGATCCGACGTATCTGCCTCGCAGTTTTTCTCGTACGATTAATCTCGTTCGTATATTATTTATGTTAGAGCCATGCAATTCGTTACAATCGCGTTGCACTGTACGAGATCTTTGAGATACAATTTTTCATCTCAACGGCGAAATATTAAGACACTTGTTTAAGACGAAAATCATGTGAGAAAATGAAGTAAAATACTTTACGAAGAAATATAGTTTCGGAACTCTTTTATCATGTTAGGAGAGACATAAACTATGATGCTTGCACAATGACGCTTCATGTGTCGAAGATTCGCGAAGATGGGCTGCTACGGGATCTTCGCGGAATCAATGCGGCGGAATTTATTGTTTTACCGTATATCTTGAACCGGTACGTTCCGCGATCGTTCAGTATATCTATATCCGCATCATTTGGCCTATAAAAAAGATTTTACGACCCCACTATGGAAGTTACGTCACCAATCTCTCAGATCGGAGAACTCGGATAGCAAAGTTTCTTCATCTCTTCCAGCACTGCGGAATCGTCAATCAATTCATTGATACATATCCATTGGCGATTAATGTCAACATAAGTACGTGCTTTATTATATCATTTGTCCGACGTTATTTGTTTGCTTCGTCACGTTCCACTCTTAAAAAGCTGTGTTAAATTGAATCGAATTCATTGTTACTCCTTTTCCGCGATGCTGATTGATTCTCTCGCTTGGCTCGCTTCATATTGCGAGAATAACTGTCAGCGCGGAAATCGTGTTTTGACAACTCATAAATGACAGATTATCGTGATTGATTTTAGTTATCTTGATGCGTGATCTATAAATAAATGTGAAGATTAAATTTGATATACATGTTATTAAAAATATATAAGTAATGTTCGAGAATAAATGGCGCGCGCACTTTATAGTATACTAGTAATTATATAATAAATAATCCTTATATCTTTTTAAACACGATGAGATACATTTACTTTGCCAGTGTATAAATAACCAAATTAAATTTCTTAATCGACGAAACTGGCAATCACTCTGACAATCGTCAGGACACTTTAGACCGAGATCCGGTCCTTCTATCTAAACGCTTAAATTTAAGCAACTTAAATTAAGATGGAGAAATTCCCTCTCCCTTCCCTTAATTAAATCGATATCGATTTAATATTAAAATTACTGTAAAAACTTATTGCGAAAAATATTACCCTGGCTGGGGTAATATTTTTCGCAATAAGTTTTTACAGCGATTTTAATATTAAATCGATATCGATTTAATTAAGGGAAGGGAGAGGGAATTTCTCCATCTTAATTTAAGTTGCTTAAATTTAAGCGTTTAGATAGAAGGACCGGATCTCGGTCTAAAGTGTCCTGACGATTGTCAGAGTGATTGCCAGTTTCGTCGATTAAGAAATTTAATTTGCTTATATCTTTTTGTCTTTACATTTTTAATATTCGGTTTTGTTATAGCTCTTTTATACGGCTCTTTTTTACATGCATCAACTCGTGCATGCTCACTGAGAAAAAAATTTGTTGTGCGCGCAAAATTTGTTTAGTTGTTTAAAATTGTTTGGTTTAAATAATGTTTTGTTGGTTCAAAGTGTTTTGTTTACAATAGTAACAAATTATGGGGTTTGGAAACAATATTTTGTTTTATCGTATTATAACGTTTAGTTGAACGTATCGGACTAAATATTTTGTTGGATGAAACACATTTTGCGTTTTTCAACAAATTTTTTTTCTCAGTGCTCGTATTTATTATTATCGTTAAAGATAGCGTTGCTATTTATATTTTATAAATTAAAACAAGATATTATAGCGAGAAAAAGACATCGCAATGTTGTCGCCGGCGGTGAAATTGAGTCTACTTAATCCAGCTGTTAAGGTACGTCCAGTGTAATAGATTTATTAAATGGCAGTTGTGTCAATTGAGTTAACTCGAGGTAGCTGGTTTCAGGATAATTTAAACAGTCATTATGGACGCGGATCTCGCGGGAGCGCGTCTAATATCTTGGTCTTACGATGTCCGTCGGGTACTTTGCGAAACTAGACGGGTTAAACGTGACAGGTTCTCGTAAAACAATATACTCGGCCACGTGAGACAGCACTACTTTTTTAATTTTAGATGGTCTCACGCGCTTAATTGTGTCTGGTGTTTTACTACCGCTACGATGATAAATGAGAGATACTATTGTGTTTTAAAATTTTATAAATATCCATTCTCGATTTTAAGAATTTTGAATTCGACCACAAAGAGTTTCATAAGCACAAACCTTCTACTGTCATTACGTCAATGATGAACAAGCCCGAAATTGTCATTAAAAATATTTTCTAAATTTTTTTAAATTCTTCTTTCAATCTATTCAACACAGGGTGTTTCTCAAGTAAGTAGATAAATACTTGAAGGGGATATTTCTTGGCTTATTTTAAGAAGAAAAGGTCCTATGAATATATGTCCTAAACTGCTTCGTTTTCAAAATAGTTAAAAATTTTTAGATATGCGATAAATAAAATATTTCTAAACGTTTTCCAGATTTTCGAAATTTTCATATTCTTTCTTTCAACTTTGACACCCTGTTTGAAAACGATGCAGTTTAGGACACACATGTTTATAGGACCTTCTTAAAATAAGCCAAGGAATATTCCCTTCAAGTTTTTGTCTACTACTTAGGAAACATCCTGTAAGGTAAGTGGGGTGGTTTCTGACACTGTTAAAAAAAAAGAGGTAGGTTCTGACACATAAAAAAAAAAGTAGTTTCTGACACATTTAAAAAAAAAGTGTCTGTGCAATAATCAACAGCAAAAAACGCTCTTTAATTTGCCTGTAATTTTTTTTATATTTGACGAAAACTTTATTTATTACAAATATAAATGTACCGTCAGTGTCAGGAACTGCAACAGTGTCATTAACTCCCCCCTTTACCTTATAATGATGGTCTGAGCCACGAAAAAGTAATTCGCTAGAATTTGAAAGCTCCCGTTCTTCTTATTCTCCGTACGGCACGCAACAATCGCAAAGACAAACGTGTTTTTGAGGGAACAATGCAGTTGTTTACGATGAAGTCTCTGCACGTCTTCGAGAAGCGTCAGAGAGTTTAGGAATGAAATATAGGTTGCAATAATAAAGTCTCGAAAGTTTACCGCGATGGAATTCCTAGCGTTTCGCTGCTAATTGTAAGTGGATCGAGCTCGCTCGAGAACTTACTTATCGCAATTACCTCAACGCAGTCGTACGGTATCGTACAGCGAATGGTTCTCAGCGATGAGTTGCGCATCACACTGCTCGAAATGTCTCACTTATGTTGTTCTCCGCATTTCGTACAGCTGTGCACTGATGATTTAACGGGGTTCGTCAACGAGCGAATAGATCTACATTAATTACAGTAGGTGACGCTCGCACACGTCGAAAAATTGTCTTGATGAATAAACGCCCACATGAAAGTTACGCCTTTATCATGCTTTCATACACACATAAAGCAAAATATTTTCAAGACTTTTACTTTTCTTTATATTATTCTAAGTAATAGATTACGGCCGATCTTCCGAGCAATATTAGGATGTTATTAAAAAATATATATAATATTTAAATAAGTTTAATCATCAAGCCAACGTTTCGACCTTACTTGGTCTTCCTCAGGGCATAAGATGGTATTACATTTAAAATTAAAAAATAATTTAAGCATAAAAATAAAAATAACTGTTGGAGTTCACATTAGAAGCATTGAAAAATATTTATATTATTCTCATGATGTTTTCTCTATAAGCAATAATTAACTCCATACATTTGTCTAAAAATTTATTATTAAAATCAGGACTTGCAGCAATATATTTCAGTATTAACAAATTGTATCTGTAAACAACAAAAAATAGTGTTTATTATACATATTGATAATTTTAAAATTCACCAAGCATTGCTCTGCGATCGAAAACCAAACGTAAAGTAACGACATGAACTTGAGATTATTGCGCGAACATTGCTACGTTCCGTGTGATTACCCGATAATTCTTGCGCGTTATGCAACAGGGACCGATACATATGTAGGTATATACCCGATAGGGCCGTAAAGTTTTTATCTGTTCTCGCAGCTGCACCGCGAAATGTATCGGGAAAAGTATATTGGCAGGACACTCGCGGCGCGATCGCGACGAGGTCGGTTTTTATTGCCGCTCCAATATTTATTCGCGGAATCATATTTTCTTCAATGTCGTTTGCATCTTCTCATTAACGTTAATCAGAGCTCTCTTTTGTAACGTCAGAAAATGTGCAGAATAATATAATAAAAACATTACGTGTATGAATATGCGATTTACATTGGACTTTTCTTTATGCCATAAAAGAGAATTGAACGGATAATTATTAAAGAGACATTTATTTATTATTACGCGTGCAATAGATGTACATTATGGAATCAATATATGATAACATTTATCGGCAACATGTTCGCAACCGGAAATGCCTAGTATACCTATTTATGAATTATCCGGACTAGTACACATCTGGTACAATCGTGCGCAAGCTGCTTGAGACGCCGCTTAGATGCGCGCCAGTCGAGCACGAAGAGCTAATACGCTCCTTTGAAGTCGTTGGTATACACAAAGTCGAATCAGTTTTCATCGCCATAATCTGAATTATTGCACCTTACCTCTGACACGGAATACATTGCCTGACTACTCAACCGTTGAAACTCAAGCGGCTTAATTAATGGCGCGGCGTCATGAACGTGGGCAATCTCTGCCGGCAGACTCGTTAAATTATCACACAACAACTCATTAAACGCGCTCCAATAACGACGGCCCGATATGCCGCATCCCGCTATCGATCAAGCACGGATAAGCTGCTAACTTGTTAAGTCTTGTTTTCCGTTGATCCGCTGATTTGAAAGATTATTTTTCTTCGGGATGGAGCTGGTGCAAATTTTACACTCACTCCGCTAGGTTGCTTCATAGAGTTCGTAGCGAAGATGGGTAGAGATCACACGACATTTTAACATCGTTATACATTGAGCTTGTTATATTATGTTAGGTACAAGGTTCTTGTAAACATAGTTGTAAATCTATTTATCAAACGCGTTTATACAGACAACTTGAACTGCGTGTACCGTAGAAAGTAAATAATTACGTACTTCTATCATGTAAATAGTTACCATACTCCTCGACTTAATGAATTCCTTCGCGATTACTAAGGTCGAATAGAACGCGCTTGTGCCTTCATTCAGGAAATTGCAGTCACGTAATAGCGGAAGTACAAAATCTAGAATTTAATTGATCCGAGGACACGAAGAAAATTTATCTTTCCAGCGTCGTGTTGAAGAAGTTAATTGGGTCTCTGTATGAGCGCGCTGCAGCACATATTTTCTGTGCTAAATCGTTAAACGAATATTATCTGTTTAATAAAAAAAATATATATAATTACATTTATTGTTCACGTTATTTTACATGCTTTTTTTATACAGCGTACGCCAATCTCCAAATTTAAGGGATCTCGTTTCTCTCGTGTTATCCTTTTCTCACGCCCTTTTAAAGTACCTCGAAGGGCACGTACGTCAGAGACTGTGGGTCAGCGCGAGCACGATATACACGGAATCTGTAAAACGATTATCCGAGTTATTCGAAGCGCAGGACTTATAACATTACTGAGAATTCCCCGCGAGAGATCGCTATCGTCCGTGGCCGACACGTCCGTGCCGTATGTAACGTTTCTCCAGCATCTGGATTCTTCCCTTCGCTCTCGCCGGTCGGTGCCGCGATACGCCGCGCCGCGCCGCGCCGCGGTCCAGCGCTGTGAGGAGGCTGCGAGGAGCCGCCTGATAAATGGAGTCGGCTGAAATTTCAGCGATAGCTCCGCGCACGATTTCTCACGAACTCGCGTCAGTATGAAAACGTCTTCCAGGCTCAACCGGACTACTACATCGCACTGAATGTAGATCCTACTTTCCGAAATTATATCTCACGCAATGACCGCGGACCTCGTTAATCCGGAAAATTTTATTTTGGCAAAGTTCGTACAATTTTAATACTCTCGATATATTTCTAAGTCCACAAAACGTTCTTTTTTTTTCGAAAGAGAATCAGCGGCTTTACTTTAACATCTTCTCATCACAGAACAAACACAAATAAAGAATAAACGCACTACTACATCAACTCCGATGTCTTCCTCTTTACACAAATCTTTTTAACTGTGGCAGTAATTTTACCTCAAACAATCATTGCGAACCGTTTTCACCCTTTCTTCTAGCACCAAGTTTCTTCTAATTGCAATACTTATTTTTAATTATGATTATTTAACGGTAATTATTTTCCCGGTCGGAAATGACGATTATGGTGATAATTATTACGTGCTAAGTGAGACAGCTGTACAATACGCACACTTAAATTCCGAAGTTTAGTTGCAATTTTATGTAAATGCGTTTAATTTGATTAATATTCATGAGTCATGCGAGTAGCCTATTTGAGTGGGTGTTTTAAACCGGCGAGTAAAGTTTCTTCCTCGCATGCCGGACGGATATTCAACGAACAAAACGCAACGGTCGAGATATTGCGCTTCATGATGCGAGATCAGATACATCTGCCCGCAACCCGCAAGAGCCAGCGAGAGACGGACGATTGGATCACGTTCCCGTTCTGCGGTTTGTACTAACGAAGTAGCGCCCTATTCTCGAATCCTACGAAGCGCGGCGAGTAGTATTGACTCTTGCGAGATATTTTCCTCGCACGAGTACTTTCGATGGCCGGCGTGCTTCTATCGGGAATTCCGCAGTAAAACCTTTATTTTTCCCGTACTCGTGCTTACAATTTAAATTTAATCCGATGCAGCTCACTCGAGGCATCGAACGGCCGGAGATTTATTCGTAAGATCGCGCTCGCGTTTCACAAAACGCCGATGTGTATCTGCTCGTTCAGATTTAGACTCGGTGCACTAGATGACGCAATGAAGGGAAAGTATGATGTAATTCTCTGAAACTTCTCTTAAGCTGAAATTTATTCTTATTTATTCGACTCTCTCACACTCTTTAATTATGATTTCATGTTATCGGATTTCCAATCCATGCAGCACAACATACTTTTAAAATATTTTTAACATATTCTTTTAGAAAATTTAAAATAATTCACAAAAATATTTTTAGAATGTTTCTATGTCCGCCAGATTATGTCAAAAGAATATTTTCAAAAATGTTTTTAAAAGATTGCGTACAAACATATTCAATAGATAATATTTGTAAAATTTTTTAGAAATATTGCTTCAAAAAATAAAATATCTTTTAAACATATATTTAAATATATACATTATATATATATTATAGTAAGTTAAAACAAAAATTGCAATGGTTATATTTACAATTATATGTAATATGAGAAAGTTATAAGCAGAAAGTATAGTCTGGACCATCAAAATTCATAGAAAACTGCAACAGTAGTTAAAGCTTAAAATCGCCGAACTGATAACCAAGTAATTTGAAAATGTCGGAAAATATATAAAACAATATTGTAGAAATTATATTGCGATTAATTAATAGCTCTCTTTCTTAATAATATCTTGAAAATAAAACTTATCAATTATAACATTTTATACTCTATTTTACTTTATAAAATGATCTCACTCTACGTCTCTTTTGGACCGCTCTCTTGTTGCCATTATAACCGTACACTGAAAGAAAAATTATTATTTGCAAGAAAATTGATTTCTATAAATTTGGTTTCCTTAATTTAAAGAAGTATTAGGTATGTGGTGGCCGCGTGTGCCCCTAACAAAATGATATCACACTAAAGGTCGATTCACACGTTCCGGCCGTCACGTTATGGCACCGACACCAGTCCGTGCCGATTAGTGTGAACAATCATTTAAAACGCATGTTTTAAAGTTTTGTCGTGCCGGTGTTAGTACATACATGTCGTTGCTGGAACGTGATGGTCCGTGTCGTATAGTGTGAATCGATCTTTATTAGCTGCGCGCAGGCAAAACTCGTTTTCTCGCGAGCGCCTGGCCGCGCCGACAAATATATAAATACATTCGGTAACAAGAGTTAAGACAAGTTGATAATAGGTGTTATTTGTATCACATTTTGAATGTCAATTATAATACGATTTAATGGCATCAAAAGGACGCAAATTAGGCATATTACCAACTTGTTTTGCACAATCAGAACCAGGATTAATATAATACAAAGCAATATCAACTTATTGTTAGAGTCAACATGAGTATGTGCCAAATCCAATCTTGGTAATACCCTCGATCGTCCGATGAGATCGTCGCGTCGCGCATCGGTGAGAGCTACGATCAGGGCAATGAGTCTTGTTGCCGAATTTGTTTATATATTTGCGTGAAAACGTGTTTTGCCTGCACGCGGCTAATTGTTGTGTCATCTTGTTAGAAGCACACGCGGCCACCACATATCTAATACTTCTTTGAATTAAGGAAACTATAAATTTATAGAAATCAATTTTCTTGCAAATAATAATTTTTTTGTTTTATGTTTTAAACATATTTTATTTTCGGAGCAATATTTCTAAAAGCTTTTACAAATATTATTGAATATATTTGTATGCAATCTTTTAAAACCATTTTTGAAAATATTTTTTTGACATGATCTGGCGGGCATAGAAACATTCTAAAAATATTTTTGATAAATTTAATTTTAGAAAAATATTTTTAAAAATATTTTGTGCTGTATAGGAATCGACAAGATCAGCGATCTGAAAAAGAACAATTCAACGTTATGTTATTTATTAGAACCGACGTATAGTATCTCGCAGTATAAACTATAAATACTTTAGTGAAAACAATTATTTTCTACATAGATACACCCTCAACTCGTTCTGCGATAAATTATTTTCATTACGTATGTAATCTCTGACGAGATTAATAGCGGTAATTATATATAAATCTGTCTGAAAATAATTACCTTTATAAGGCAAATATAAAGCGCTTGTAATTTTTTATTTCAGTCAATTATATACAAATATCGGTTGCGTAGCGTTCGGAAAATTATTCTTTGCTGGATGTTATGCGTCTTCCGCTTCAAGAAACACTATTGTCGAAGCGTCGAGAACATACGTTCGTCCATTCGCGGTTCTGTCCTTTTTCCTTCTTCCCTCGTTGTTTTAATCCCATCGAGGATCGTTAAGAGATTAGAACGCGCCGGATCGACAATTTCAGCGAGCCTTAAAAATTTACCGGCCACAGATCGCTATCTTAATCGCTCGCGTATAATGTCTCCATTTTCTGGCTGGTTCATGTCTCAATCGACGCCGATCGGGAATCCGCAATAGCGATCGATCGCAGACTACCACGGGGGGAATAGATTTCATGTTCGATTGGATATCGCCAGAGTCTACCCTGTTCACAATTATACGCTATTAAAGTAACAACGACGTTATACCCTGGCGATGTAATAAGATCGAGCAATTACATGGCACTAACCACCTCGGGCCTGATGTGATAAGGCAAAAGTCTTGAGTAACGAGATCCTGATCGCATCTGATACGCTGCTTTTATTCGTGATGTAATATCGACGGCAGGATACGAATGTAACGTGAATTACAGTGGTACATGAATATCAGTGGTCGCGTATGGCGAAAATGATCGCAGACTGGTACCTAGCAATTCAAATCTTATTATAACAATAATAGAACATGATAGCAGTTCGTACACTGCGCGTAAAATTATTATCTAGATACATACAAGACATGTACAAGAATCGCATTCTAAAGATTGTGAAAGAAATAATATTTTCGAGTATAAATGAATGAACAACGATGAATGAGCATTGAGTTTACTGAAATGTTTCTGCAGCATTATGAAATAATGTAATTACATTTTTTTACTCCATTTTTCTTTAATACAAAATTTGAAGAGAAAAATGTTTCTCGTTTTGTTATACTCTAATTTGTCATCTATTTTAATAATATAAGATATCTAATAAGATATACAGATATAAGATAATAAGATATCTAAAAAAACTGCAGGATATCCATCGTCATTCAGGAAATAATAATGCGGATTAGATGCTTAAACATGTTTATTCCGGCATTGATTTATCCATTCTGATTGCGTTACGAGGAGATAATGTTAAATAAAATTATCTTATTAGGAATTATTTTAAATGGTAATAAAATAATGTTGTGTAAAGAGAATTAGATCTACTTTCCCTCGATACCTAATTTAATTGTGTCAATGTAAATACAAGTTTTGCAAATTCGCCGTTAAGTATTTCTCGAATCAAAGTACTCTTCAATCGCACGAATATTCCAAGATTTAACTTATCTCGAAGCTAAATCATCATCTACTTTTCTTCTTTTTGATCAGATACATAAAATTAATTAATTTTTATAGATCAGATAGAGAACAACAGCATCGTAAACCCATACGTGAAAGCTTCAATTTAGGAAAAAGCGTCATTTTATCCGCGTCTCAGATTTGAACATGTAAAGGCACGTAATGTGATTGCCGAAGTATTTTATTATCGTTTTACGATGTGAACTAAGTGAATTTCAATGCGAATGAGAAAAAGAACGAGCAATTGCATTTATACAGTTATCTTTTCAGTATGGTTGATGTAATTAGGTTTTAAGGCAAGAACAGCAACAAAATAAGCAACTGTTAGAAAAGCAACAAAATAAGCAATTGTTAGTTCGGAATAATCAATTTTTCTGTATCATCTCAAAATTCTTATTTTATTATTATTATATATAATATTAACTCAGCTCTAGCATAAGCATAATAAATATACAACTTATATTATGGAAATACTTATACGAAGCATTTCCTGATACAATTATTGTATGAACTCACTTAATAGCAAGTTTTACAAGATCTACATTATTTTTAATGGTTCGAGTATAAAACCGCTGCAGAAATCTTCTCGAGTTTCCTTTTCTTTCGTTGAAAATTGCGAAAAAAGCGTTGCACGCGCACATAAAGGATGCAGGACGCAGAGTGGATTCAACCAAAGTTGTATTCGGAGTCGGGCGGAGCTCCGCGAACAACGAGAAAAATTATCGGTAGCTAGAACCGTCCATTGTCCTGCAACTAGCAACCGCGTGACTCGAGTGCGGCATCGCGTCGCACCGACTGGAAAACTTTCTTAAGTAGCTCCGGAAGTCGACGAACCGGAGGCAAGGTTTTCCGTGCCGATACGTATAGCACGAGGCGGTAGCGAGAGCGAGACGGAAACAGAGAGAGACGGAACCACGCCAACCACGGGAGACGTTCAGAAGTAGAGAATGTCGTATCTCCTCGGTCATACGAAATGTGTTTGGTGGAGCTTTGAGGTAATCGGAGAGGCCAAGGAGATCTGCCTCGTTCGCGCAAGAGATGCGGAAAACAAGAGAAATTTCGGAAGGAAGGACTCGGAAGGGTTACAAGAGCGCGCGCGCGCGCGCGCACGGAGAGAGAAAATTGTTCGCCGAAAGTTTCTCACTTCCACCCACGGTGAAAAGCCTCACTTGGTGGTAGTTTCTGCTGAATTGTGATTAGGGCGAATTAAAACGAGGGCGCGTGCTATAAGTGGAGTGTTGCGCGCTCGAGGCTATAGCAGGAGTCGCGAATTGCTTTACGGATATATCGCAACGAATCGGAAACCACGAGCTTTTTGATCACGCTGTTAAAAAATTAGATGGTATCTAGAAATTTTCAGAAAAATAATCCTAATGAGAGAGAAGAGAGATCAAACCGCTTTTCAATCATTATACTGTATCGTCGTAAATCACGTTACTACGAATCTGTGAATTGCGAGGACACAAGTGAATATTTCAATAACAACGTTATATGAATCTTAAGGATCGTCTTTCGGATACGCATAACCAGAAACCTTCCGTAACGCTTTTAGAGGGTCCGCATATCGTTTCCGAGAGAAAGAGAGAGAAAGAGAAGCCACGGAAACCATACATTATTAAAATACAAACAGAGAAGATGTGCCTCTCGCGCTCGTATATTGGATTATCCCGGTTTCCGCGTATTACTGTTTGCTCGAGACCGTGAGCGAGAAGCCGAGGACGGACGGAAATCTCCAGAGAACACAGAAATTCCATATGCGGAAGCGCCCGGAGACAGGTTTTTTTGCCGATCGCGGGACCCGCGCTGAATTATGCGAGCGGCCGCGGCAAATTTCGAGACGGCCGCGGCGGCGGCGGCGGGAGATTTATCAGAACGAAATGCGACGGGTAACATGTCGCGTCGTGTACATACGCGAATATAGTGGTACGCATTTTTCGACGTGGCGCATAAATTTCGCCCGGACCTGCCGAGGGTGCTTCTTGGCCTTCGGGTAATACAATATTTTGCCGTCCCGATGTTTATGCCGGCGCGGTCTTTCGTAGGAATCGCCGTTGAATCGCCGAGTTTGCCGCGAATCGGCGCAAAGCAGTGCAGTGGCGCGTGAACGAACTCGGAAACGCTATTGTTTTAACGATGACGAGTGCGGGAGTAAAGTATAAAAAATTAATTTCCTTCAAAGAACAAAACCTGTGTGTGTGTGTGTGTGTCCTTAAAGAGAATACGCTTTCTGTATCGCGATATCACGAGTTTGCAGAGCTATTTTCAATAGAGAAAACCGTAATTGCATTTTTAATTAGCGTTTTACGTCGGCCAACAAAGTACGAAAGACATAAACTGCTACGTATCCATTCCGCCGCGTTTTAACGGCTTTAGTGGAATAAAATTTCACTTGATGTCCGTTTCTTGCTTTTCACTCATCAGGCAGCAACTGGTGGGTTGTGTGGTTTTGTAGAAACGACGTCGGACGCGGTGCCCGTTATGCTGATTAAGCGAGACGAATTGGACGGAATCTCGAAAATTACGCCCGCGGGCCACGCGGACGATCAGCTCGAGGAGGGGACTTCTCCAATTTTCGTTAAATTAAATTCGTGTACCCGGCTCATAAATTTATAGCCGTTCTATCATTGTTATTATCCAATTACGTCGGATATAATGCGGCACTTTAATCGATAAAAGAAAAGATAGGAAATTAAAGGACCATGCACGAAGAGGTACCCCTCAGGTACCCCGCTGCTGCTCTACGGAGCACCGATCTCTTCGCGCTACTGTGTACTTTGACCTTTTACGCCTGCCGTGCTCGCACCTCGAGCAGCCACATCGTTGTGATTCTCCGACGCTTTGTGCCGCATGCTCCTTGCCGCGCATGCAGACGCGACGTTGCTCGCTTAGTCCGTGAAAGATTGTGGGAGTCAAAGGGAACAAGAACTGCCGGAGTGCCCGGAGTGTGGTATTTGCTAAAGCGCAGAGGTGCTATCCCCCCCCCTCCCCCCTTCCCTCCCTCACTCTTTCTCTGTCTCTGCCTCTTGAACATACGCGTTCGCACATTTTCCCTGTCCTCCTCTCTTCTCTCTTTCTCTCTCTTTCTCTCCAAACGCCCTCCTCATTCCCCGAAGGAGCGCGAGTCGTTACCTCGAGATGCTCGGCTTAATGGAGGGTTAAGGCACGCGAGGAAGCGAGCGGCGGAGGCGCGGGCGCAAAACAATATCGGAATGCGCCGTCGGATAGAGAAGAGAGCGAGCGACTTCCCCCTGTCCCCATCCATCCCGGTAATAGATAGCGTGTATATCTATATACGTGCTGTTCCCCGTGTATGTGCCGCGGAACGGAGTCGACTGCGACTAGCGCGCGCGCACCGGGGTAATTGTTACGCCCGGCTCCACAGTGTCGGATAAACCGTACAATTGCCGCGCCGCAAATCAGGGCCCGGAGAGGCGCAATTAACACATTGAGCTAAACCAGTCCCGAGCTAATTTACGTTCAGCGACTCTCCAACGCCGCCTTAGTTACCGATGATTGGAGTACGCGCGGGTAAACGGTACGATAGGTCCGGAGCCGAGAGGATAAACGGAGTGCGATGGAATTCAAGAATAGCTTTGCGGTTGAAGCCTGTAACATCCTCGATCAGAGAGCGCTTTATTTGTCCGTCCAAATCGAATATCCTGATACGACAGATCATTTCCTATGATGTTTCAGCGGAAAATTTGGAAAAAATTAAATATATCATAGGAAGTAATCTGTCGTGATAAACAAATTTTTCGTGTAATTTGAAGAATTTGCGGAACAATTTGCAGCGAATGCGTTTGTAGCAATTACGCGGGTTAAGTCAAAAGAATTTAACGCGAAAGCGAATCGCTTTTAATCGCCTCCGTTGTAATCGATAACGTGTTGATAAGCGAATAAAACCATTACGGATCCGCGTTAACACGAGTAGTAATACGCCCGTTGGCGCCGATGCGCTACCGTTCATTACAAAAACGACCGTAACGTGAACAGCATCTAAAAACTGACACGTAGACCTCGAAGTTGATTTTATCGCCTCGTTCGAGCCGTGTCGATATAACCGAGCCGCGCTAGCTGTAGCGCTAACACAAATGCTCTCGTTATTTACGAATTTCTCCAATAATGGCGTACCTGTACGGAATCGTCGGAGTAAGTGCGTTGTAAACCTTTGCCGAAGCTCGATAAGGGACGTGTCGTGATTCATAATACAGCCAGCACGCGATGTGTTTTGCTCATTCGATTATTTTCGCAAAACGCGCGCGGATCTCTTCTACAGAGAAAATAAATCTTTTCAAGATTTTAAAATGTTCTGGGTATAAAAATTCATATAAAGCAATGAGAGAAAATATAATTTTGATGAATTCTCTCTCGTATTTCGATGTAAGATGTTTATTCATCAGGAATTTAGCATGAACCAGCTTTCAGATAATTTGGCGCTGGATTCAGATAAGCATTGGCAACCACTGCCCGTATATAAATCACAATATTTCTCTACATGTTGTAAATTCCTTTGCCGGGGTAAACACGTTATAATTTTCTTGTATCACGAATAATTGCGTGAACGCCGCACCGTACATTCCGCGGTATTTTGCACTTTGTACGTTATTATTGCTTCTATTCCGCAATGAACGGTATGACAAGAAGGCCCAAGCGTGCAATTATCTCGCGCTTTGGATTGCAAAGTATAACGCCAGGACGAGATTACGTGACTATCAATGCCGCGCATTAAAATCACCGTTTGCGCGCCGCGCGCACTTGTCGGTGTTTCTTACGGTGTATTTAAATATTTCGAAATAATTACACCGGACCGACGAATCCAGCCGAGAGCGAGCATCTATCTCTGTACTTTGCATTGAGGAGATAACTCGTAGTCCTTGGCAATTTGAGATATAATTTCGCTAAATTGACAATTTCACAAGATATGACAAAAAAACGGTCAAGGAGCGAATATAAGAACTGATCGCATCGAGAGAAAAGTGTATAAATAATCAGAGAATATACGCAGCGTATATTGCTATGCGCTGCTGAGTCTGAGATTGCAACGGAATCCAGTGGCATGCGCGGAGAGAACCGACCGACGCGATCGCAAAGGAGAGATTCTCCTTCATCCTCGTAACGAACGCTCGGTTTGCCTCCTGTCGGATCGTATACGCGTGAATATGTGCGTGCGTGCGTGCGTGCGTGCGTGCGTGCGTGCAAGGTAAACGCGCGGCCGCGCGGCGCTCGTTCGTCACTCGATAATTTCTCGCGGGCGGAACCGCGAGAAAAGGCGGCGGCGCGGCGGCGAATGCCAGCGGAAGCGCAATCGAATGCCAGTCATCCCGAGATTCATTCGCCGAGATGCACGTAGCGCGCGAATGCCGCCCGAGTATAACGGGGCACCCACCTCCGCGCGCGTCTAGGGAGGCGAGATAACGGCGGTCGAACGAGAGTTTTGATAAACTGCGCCGATGCGCGGCGATTCATCATCGGCGCGGACACGCACGCCGCGCCGCGCCGGTGCCTCGTTCGCACGAACGAACTCGCGTCTCGCACGCACTCTCGCACGTTACGAATAAACAGACCCGCCCGAGGCCCGTCACGTTACAAATCAGAATCTTAAGGCTACGATTAACCCCGCGCCTAGTGATAAGTTGCATAGGATGAAACCTTCATTCTTCTTTTCTTCCTCTTTTTCTTTATTCATTAACTGAATGTACAATTTCGAAAAGGCCACATCTCGCATTTTTTGGCTTATAGGTTTTTTCACTTATATGTACTCTAATTAATAATTCTACACATCTATTTTCATATTCTAGTTATTTGACTCTTATAAAATGCAAATTGTAAAGTTTTGTATCACTGGGTACAATAGTTTAAAATTAAATCAGTTCTTTTCATTCCTGAAAAATTTTAATTTTCAGAGATGTACCCTTTTCGAAGTTGCACATTCAACTTATTTCGCGCGAAGTCCGTTCTGCAACCCACACACACGCATGAATAGACACTCACAAAGGTACGTGGTGTGTCCAAACTCTTAATTAAAAATTATGCAAATTATACTTGCGTATTTTCTTTTTTGTCACCTCCTACGAGATCTATCGTACTCTCTTTCTCTTTCTATTATGATACGATTTTAAGTTCACTTCTTTAGTTATGCCAAGCCTAGGGTTAACCGGCGCGGATCTTGGGTCTAGGCGGCTTTGCACGCCTCAGCGCTCTCCGATATAAATCAAGCAAAAAGCTGGCGCACCTACCCGCCTCGTGGAGCCTCCGGCCTTCCCGGACCGCGTTTTTCGACCCCTTGCCGCCCCCGCCGACTATTCCGGCTCTTAATCTTTTTTTTTTCTCTATCTGTCTCGCGGGAGGTCATTTATTATTTCGGTAAAGATACCTGTTATGAATATTATCGCAAACAGTTTCTCAAATAAGAAATGCAATGCAAACAAACGTGATATGACAGAAGATGGCGCATCGGCGTGATGCAATTAGAAAATGCACGTAGAAAATTTAAGGAGCTGCTTCGTGTAAAGGGTAAACTCATACATTTTCTATAAGAACGTTAAAGAGATCAATAATTTCGATTCAACATATATTGATGTTACATATCGCAGCAAGAACGTAGATTTTCTATTGGGCACATTCGTAACTTTCACGGCGCCAGACACCGTGGTTGGGTCACGGGATTTTTAAAATACCGGGGTAATTTCGAACTTTACGAGCCACAGGCGAGTCGTTTGGGCTCCGGTCAGCAGGCGTTGCACCGGGTGCGTATAGCGTTGAATCAACATCGAGTGTCGTTTAAAAATTGATTACCAGTTTTAAATCGGTGATTCGGTATCAATGGGCCATATATATCATCGATACGAAAACCGGCGTGACTTGATAGACGAAATTATTAATCGCCAGTACTTCCGCTTCCGGTAAAAGTCTAAAATAAACTGCAATGCAAACTATTATAGCATATTAGAATAAATATTTTTAAATTATTTGTGCATTACAACGTAAAAGACATATACGATATTAAATGCAGATTAATTTATTTTACATTTTACATAATATTCGCATTTAATTTGCATTTAATCTGCATGCATTTAATTTTATTTATAAATTTATAGATATATTACGAATATATACATTACAGATATATTATAAGTTAAAACAAAAATTGTAATGGTTATATTTACAATTATATGTAATATGAGAAAGTTATAAGCAGAAAATGTAATCTGGACTATCGAAATTCATAGAAAACTATTACAGTAGTCACACAAAGCTTAAAATCGCCGAACTGATAACTAATTTGAAAATGTCGGAAAATTTATAAAACAATATTGTAGAAATTATTATTGCGATTAATTAATAGCTTAGTATTTTTTTTCGTCAAACCAAACCAGAGCATTGAGTTTCATTCATTAAGTCAAATAACGACTGCTTCTTTATGATAATAAATAATAAATAAATAATGATTTCTTTATACTACTCTCTTTCTTAATAATATCTTGAAAACAAAACTTGTAAATTATAACATTTTATACTCTATTTTACTTCATAAAATGAGTCCACGCTATATCTCCTTTGGACCGCTCTCTTGGTACCATTATAATCGTACACTGACAATATTATTATTTGCAAGAAAATTAATTTCTATAAATTTAGTTTCCTTCAAAGAAGTATTAGGTGTGTGGTGGCCGCGTGTGCCCCTAACAAGATAACAACACAGTAAAGGTCGATTCACACTATACGACACGGACCGTCACGTTCCGGCACCGACACCAATCCGTGCCGATTAGTGTGAACACTCTCATTTAGAACGAATGTTTTAGTTTTGTTGTGCCGGTGTTGGTACCTGTCATTGCTGGAACGTGACGGTCTGTGTCGTATAGTGCGAATCGATCTTTATTAGCTGCGCGCAGGCAAAACTCGTTTTCTCGCGAGCGCCTGGCCGCGCCGACAAATATATAAATACATTCGGTAACAAGAGTTAAGACAAATTGATAATAGGTTTTATTTATGTCACATTTTGAATGTCAATTATAATACGATTTAATGGCATCAAAAGGACGCAAATATGACATATTATCGATTTATTTTGCACAATCAGAACCAGGATTTTAATATAATACAAAGCAATATCAACTTATTGTTAGAGTCAACATGAGTATGTGCCCAATCGATCTTGGTAATAGCCTCGATCGTCCGATGAGATCGTCGCGTCGCGCGTCGGTGAGAGCTACGATCAGGACAATGAGTCTTGTTGCCGAATATGTTTATATATTTTGTCGGCGCGGCCAGGCGTTCGCAATCTCTCTGGAAGTAACACGGTATTGTTACAGCGCGTATGTCCGAAACGCATCCGCGCAGCAATCGACAGCGAGAGTCAGTGTCGTCTTCAATAGCAGAAGGAGACGAATAACAGCAAACTGTGGCCCGACAGAACTACAGAATGCAGTAGCTGTTAGTAACGTTATAAGAGAAATGTATATAATAAATCGACTATAATTTTTCGCAATCGTCACACATGTAAGGCAAATAGTCTCTAAGAATATTAATTTAATGCATTAGTTATATACTAACTTAAACTATTCGGCGTTGCCCAGGCTTCTTATATCTAGAACATCAGCTTTTTTTAACATAATATAATTTTTTTTATTGTAATATAATTTTCGAAATTAACTGGCGTGTTTATTAATTATTACGCAATGTTTATTTACGTATACTTCATTATGCAATGCTTACTTATATATACTTGTATAATAATGCACTCTTTTAAATTATCACAAAGTGTCAAGGGGATGAAACAGGGGGAGAGGCTGAGGTTCGGGTTTCATGATAGCCTATATTTTCCGCAAGTATCTAGAGAGTAATTATGCAAAATTTGGTCCAGATCGGTCAGAGGGTTTAGGAGCTTAGATATAGGGAACATGCAGGCAGATAAACATTCTATTTTATACGAGGTTTGTCAGAAAAGTAATGAGATTAAATCAATAAAACCTTTTATTATACATTTATGACTAAATTATAATGGTCCCCTTCAAAATATGATCTACCAGCATCAACACATTGCTCTCAACAGTGTTTCCACTATTCGTAGCATCCGGCATAATCATTTGAAGTGAAGCTGTTTATATGCTATCCGCTTCTTTAATTGATTCTAATTTAAAATGGCGTCTCTTAATGTTTGACTTTATTTCCGAAAATAAAAGCAAGTCACAGGGGGAGAAGTCTATGGTCAGTAGGGTGGCTGTGGTAACACGGTAACAATTTTTCTTAATTTTAGCCAAAAATTCTCGATTAAAAGGTCAACTGAAAAACCTGAGCGCGTAAAAAAATATGATCACCAAATGCTTTTTTTAACTTTTTATAACAATCCGTGGCACTCTCTTTTAATTTAACAAAAAACTCTATCGTATATCTTTATTCAATATTTTGTCGCTCCTTAACGATCACGAAAACGATGACAAGGTCTGCTAATACACACTTACGAAAAACGTTATAATGTCACATAAACGCAACAAAAACGAGTCAAAATTTGTACTGCTTTTAAAGAGAGGATACATATTTATAGGACTATATATTTTACTTATATATGTATAAGACTATATTTTATACGTTCTGCATAAGTAGTTACGATTTCAGTGATGTCACATTGTGCGCTACTATTGAAAATCATCAGCCTGACACATTTTTTCTAAATGTGCTGGACGTAATTCTTACAAATTATTTAAAAAATAGTGAGCGGTTCGAACGCTTTGTAAAAATGATTGTAAAGCACAGGAATGTTATAGATCTGTCGAAAACAGCCGTTAGAACTGCGAAAAATCATCAACATGACACATTTTTACTAAATGTCGTACTGGGCGCGGGTATCAAAAATTGTTTAGAAATTGTTAATTCGTGGAATATCGATCTGAAATCGTATATGTGTGGATCTTGAATAGAACTATTGGAAACTTTTGTAAAGAATGATACTTTTCAATGCGTTTTGGTACCTTAGGGGAGAAGGTATTGTGCTAGATTCGCGAAGTTAGTACAATTTTTCAATTTTGATTTTTTAATATAAGAAATGTGAAACTCTTTTTGAAGTTTAGCAGGAATTATAGAACTATGGAAAGTGCTGTGTTAGAATTCTTAGTGTTTTTTTTTAATTCGTAGAATGTCATGCCAATTTCACAAATGCGTGCGCTACAGATTTAATCTCATTACCTTTTTGCCAGACCTCGTACCTATAGATAGATATTAGTCCACCTGTTTTTAAATCTATACGATGTAATCCAAATGTGAAGTGATGATAATGCACCAAAAAATATGCAGTCAATATGACATTCACCCATTAATTTTTTGTTGAATTTTTAGTATTTTGTTGCTTATTTTAATCTAGCAGGAAATTATTAAAGCGGGAATCTACGAGGCAAAAGTAGAAGAGAACAGGAGATTTTATACATATTGAACAAGCTAGTGGCCTCACTGGTGGGCTTTGCCGAAGCGCAATATAAAAAGCACATAATTTATAATTACTGTTTACCTTTTTAATCAGCTCCCAAATACGCCAATTCCACGGAGTCACTGTTTTGCGTCAAGCTTTTAATCGGCTATAAATGGGACTAACGATGTCTCGACTAAACCCTTTGTTACCATTGACTTCTGCCACCAATGTCGTCACAAGTATTGATACTACACTCGTGTCTCTGGAATAGAATTCACGAGATTGGATTCGGCACATATGTATATGCAACGCTATGAATTTTTATAGCTAACTTTGTTGTACGATAATTTAAAGGGATCGGTTACGTACAAGTTATAATTTCAAGTAAGATTAACTTTTAAAGACTATATATAATTCTTTGTTTTTGGTGCCACGGTATTATCACTCATTTTATAAATCTTATATAATAATATAATAAGTAATAATAACTTAAGATAAGTACTTATTATAAAACAATAAAAACTTATATTTAAGAATTTGTGCAAGTTTCGATCTGTAAGCGACATGTATGACAAATTGAATTAAATATCAACGATATTATTCCACTACTGACTATTCCAAGCAATGCAACTTGTCAACAACACCATGACAATCTCTCTTTAGTGAATGTCAAATATTGATTACATTGTAATCAGCGCTTGGTACACTTTGATTCAAATTTGACGTTGGCGTATTTGCACACACGCGAAGCCTAATACATGTCGACAAACATTGTTGGCAAGTATCGTTAACAAATCATATACAATTGGAATGTGTTTAACTATTTACAATCAAAATTTGCAAATATCTATCTAAACAATATTTACTGATGATATATGGGTTTATATTACGCTATAGGTTTAGTAATAGAAGTAGATGCAAGTAGATGCAAGTAGGTGCAAGTAGGTGCATTATAAGGAGTAATGAATTTATGTCTCATTGCAAAGCTGAGACGAATACCACGGCTTTATCTTCTAAAACGACTTCGCGTCGGAGACAAAGGAGCATATCCTTCGTTCTGAATGGCTATGTTCTACGTAGACTACCTCGGTTTCTAAGATTATTAGACGAAGAACCGTCAGTAACAAATAGCAGCTTTTTTTCTATACGACAAAATTTACATTTCTATAAATTTAACGCTAAAGCTCTTCACACTAAAGCGAGAAGATAATATATTCTATCCAATTAATTACATACTTTAATACGATTTACTTCAACGTATTATAAAATATATCTACGTGTATTTAAACCATTGATGCAATCAATGATGAAAAAAGTGGCTCTTGTGCAGGATGACAAAACGTAATCATAAACACTTTCGATTTTTTATAACTTTATTTATTTGTCCCGCATGAACTCCAAAGTGGTTTTCCATGCATGTAATGGTACAGAATTTTAAATCTTTGTGCGTGGTCAATGTCTGTTATTGATATCTGTTTTGTTTGTAAGGTTTTAAAAGTTTTCGCTTACATTAAAAAAAAGGCACTTTTAATTTTAAAATGAGGTATAAATTACGTCGATAGTGTGAAAAATAAAAAAAATTTTTAAATTAAAAGTGTTTATAATTGCCTTCTATTATTCTCTTTACATAAATATATTTCATATTTAATATAATTTATGCATAAGTAAAGAAGAAGGAATGAAGCAATGTATCTTATTTCCGTGGAGAAAAATACGTAGAGCATAAATTTTTTTAGTTAGAAGTATTAATTTTATTATTACACACGCCGCGCTATTATCTGCACTTATTTTTCATAAGCACGGCTTTTAAAGGCGCAGCGGTATAATTTAAGAGCCGGTGGGATGCCTCCGCGCGTTGTCGAGTGCACTATACCATTCTACATTAACCTGAAAGGGGTTTTCTACAGCTCAGTAGTAAGTCCTAGCACTTACGCGAACTTACTTGCGCTATACATTGTACGGTCAGCGTCGCAATAAAAGGATGCGCTTCTCCTCGATCTTCAATTTGGATCACATGGCGCTGCTCTTTTTGCCTCTCGGTCTGCCGGGGTGTATTTTTGCTCCTTTTCTTCTCTTTCTCCTTTTTTTTTTACTTGAGTTTTTTTTTTACTTCCATGCAACGGTGGGTTCTTTCGACGAGCGCACATTGCACGATTTTTACGAGAGAAAAAGAGAGAGAGAGGGGGGAGGGGAGGGTGAGAGCTATTTTACTGTCTAGGAAGAGGAGAGTTCCGCGTTCGCATGTGAGGGCAATCATGCATCAATCTACCAGGCTTTTGTGTGTCGAAACGTATACACGCGTCGCGTCGCTCTGTGTCGCGCTCATCTGTCTACGCTGTTCTGCAGCCCCGAAACTATAAAAATACCATTCGCGCAGATCAACCATTGTTGTCTCCTATGTGCCACGACCGATAGAACTCGATAGCGGTATGCCAGAAAAATGATACATTCAACGACGGTCGGGCCATACGCTGCTGCTCGTTTCGCAGTCGCCGCCTAACAAAAACAAAAAAAACGTACATAAAGGCGAATAAATTCATTCAATATCGCCTGCGTATCGCTCGAATTTAAAAGCCTAAAGCACGAAAAGATGAACCACGAAATCTGTTAAAGCGCAAAAAGCGTTGATGGCAACTGCGAATTGAAAATGTGAGGCAATTACGACGGAACATACATCGCAACGCGTTCTTCGACAAATGATACCTACACGCGACGCGACGTCTAGGAAGCGATATTAATTACCTCAGACCACCGCGCGAGCAGGTAGACTACAACAGCTTCGGTTTGATACCTGAGCAGCCGCGAGCGATCCAAGCAAATCGCATGGCAGAGAGCGCCGTGTTACGTCGTATATAATTAACCGTTCTCCCGTGCGCGGCTTGTCAACAATTCCGCTTTAATTGCGCTATCGCGCGAGATGAAATTACGCCTCCGCCCGCGGGATATTTGATTTGGAAGGCGCGAAACCCGACGGGTTCGCTCGCTGATTTCCTCCGCCGTCGCGGGGGATATCCGGTTATCGTAATACCGCGACTTCGTGTGCGGTGCGGCGCGATCGCGTACGTGCGTGCATGCGTTCGACTCGCGACTTGCGTTTACACGACGATCGCGAACGGATGCATTCCGGCGGTCTATCTATCGCGTATGCGCTCGTTACCGCGCGCTCGCGATAAAGTAGGTCGCAAAACGCAGGCTGCCTCCTCGGCCCTCGCGCCTGATTACATAGCGCGTTTGAGGAATGACGTTCGTGACGTGAGGAACAAGAGTGCGCCAGAGGAGAGATTCGTTGCTAATTAGATCATTTAACGGCGGGGTAGAAACGGCGCGAGGAGCAAAAACATTTTCACCGTACACGGGGACTGGCACAACCGCGGGAAGCACCGACACACGCGGGATACAGCTACGCGTGTGTGACGTGCGGTATTCCTTTTCGTGCGTGCGGGGCTATGGATCACTGTGATAATTCTCCGAACACAAGCATATATGCTTCTTACGAGGGACATGAGAAGCGTTTAGCTTTCCGATTCCAGCGTCTTGCGTCTTCATTAAATTGTATATACGTATCACATGC
This sequence comes from Leptothorax acervorum, assembly GCA_035220615.1. Classification (NCBI taxonomy): domain Eukaryota; kingdom Metazoa; phylum Arthropoda; class Insecta; order Hymenoptera; family Formicidae; genus Leptothorax; species Leptothorax acervorum. Next base: position 2,275,937 of record JASTWQ010000452.1, on the reverse strand, counting down.
TCGCGCTCGTTACGAGTGCACTCTCTGATAACGAAAAGTGCGCGCAGGGTCAAGGAATATAATAACATACGGAGGTATAAAATAAGGTAATGAGGGAACTGACAACTTGTTTCGACGATATAATGATCTCGCTCCGAAGGAAAGAAGATAATTTTATGTATAATCCATAAGGATCGTAAACTCCTTTTACGACTTGAAGAGAAAAGAAGTGCGGCGGTTTCGCGACTAACGCGAAGAGGGCTTTTTTTTTTATTAAACCGAAATCTTGTCGTTTGAAGAGGACGGCCTGCGGGCCGTTAATTTGGGCGTAGCGATCTTTTAAAATCATTTGCAAAGTTGCAACTTCCCCTTCCGACCTTCCGGACCAATGTCGATAGTACTGAGGACCGATGCAACGATATCTTAACTTCTTCTTTCCAAGTATCGTTACGATACTTGGAAGAATAGAACTCTCGCGACGCGATTACGAAAAAACGAGATCTACTCTACCCGATGCTTGTTACTGCGAAAAACGATGCGCTCGTATAATCACTTCGGAAGACCGAAGTAAAAACCTACCAAAACGACGCATTCGAACGAAAAGTTCCGCTTAACGATTGTTCTTCGACCGGCGCGGCGGCGAAACTTTCCCAAGACTTTCGCACATCCTCGCGACGACCATATTGTATCGCGCGTCGGCGCATAATTTTACATTAATTCCGCGCGAAGAAGTTTCGCTTCTTCGTCATTAAGGTAGAAGTAAACGATATTCTTCGTCTGGGCCATTCCCTTTTAGATGAATTAATGCTCGACCGCGCTCGTCGCAGATGTGCAGATACGTCGGTGCCCGTTCAACGCGTGAAATTGGAGAAGAGATAATTGGTTGGAAGTCTTGTAAAAAATATTTTACGCAACCAAAAAATTTTACTTCTCGAAGTATCTGCATGTGGCGACGAGTACGCCGTTTTGCACGTCAGGCAATTCTCCATATCTCGTGTCGAAAGAAATCCTGATGATTTCGGCAACACGCGCGATAAGTATAACTTTCTTTTTATATACACCTTTAACTGACGCGCGAAACTTGAATTATATAAACTTCACGATGCGCGTTATAAATTCGTTTTCGTGAAAATTTGTACGCTTCACTGCACGCCCGGAGTTTATCAAGAGCCGAGAGAGTGGCCGGAGGGTGCGAATGTTTTCTTGTTAACTCAAAGCCAAGCGCAATTAGCAATTATCGATGGCGCGCGACGTTGTCCCGAGAAAATGGCTGTAGCGCGTTATTCGAGTACCTATCTTAATGCGTATCTTAATTGAGAGATCCTTAGCGATCCGGCCGCAAATTGCCGCGGCTATCGATGTCGTTCGAAAACACTGCCGCCGATATCCGGCGAATTTCTTCGTGTTTTGCGGCGCCTCGCCGGTCTCCCTCGCGAAATTTATGTACCCCGGCCGCGAGGGATACGTTCTAAGCGCGCCGCTGACCCCGCCAGTAAATTGCAACGCGATTTTCCCCGTGCACCACCATCCGCTCGGACGCGTTTCCTTATGTAAGTCGATAACGGTAATTAACTTGTCCGGTTTTTTTTTTTTTTTTTAACGAGACTGAGGTATCGAAATTACAACGATCGCACGTCGCGACGTCGCGTCGCTTAAAAATCTTGTCGCGCGCATCTGCGCGGCGAGAGAGAGACCGGCCCGTATATTCTCGTCACGAATCGTCGAATTTTTGCGACGACTGTTTTACAACGTCGTCGGTGACGACGCGATATAAATCTAATTTCCACCGCTGTTCACCGAGGTTATACCGGCGAAAGTGCGAAATATAATCGTCTCGTCGCGTTCAGGCTACATTTAATGCGCGCTCGTATACGACCGTACGTAAACTTGACGCGTTTCTCGTGCCGATAAATATCTGATAATGAAATCGCTACTATAAGTTACTGAAAAAACTCCCGGCAAGAGTCTCTCACTAAACTTACTTTTTATAGGAATAAAGTAATCCAACGGCGTCGCGGATGATTTCATGAGAAAATCACGGCTGGCACTCATGTAAACAATCGTATCTTGCCGAGCACCACACGTACGGCTGCTAATCTAATTAAGCGACCGACGTTGATACGTGCATACAGAATGACGGTACAAAAGCCAGCCGTCACTTCTTTGGGTTCGTTACGTCGCGGACGATTTGTGCGTTTTATGCGGATAAACGCGAGTAATACCGTTGTCAAATATGTCGTCAGATATTTCTGCCATTTACTTATGAGACCACAGTTCCCATCGTTAAGCGGCTTTAAGCCCGCGCACGAGCAAAGATGCGAGTTATGTTCGAGATACTTTGGCGCGCATGTATTTGTATACCAACAAAATCACCGTTGCTTATGTACGAGGCGCATGTAGGTGAGAGAGGTCCCGTGCATTTCTCTGTTTGCGAATGCTCTCGCGCGGTCCCGTACGCTGTTTGCAGAAGTTCGCAAACGTCCGCGAGCATTGGTCTCTCACAACGGCTTTATCTCTGTCGTCACGTGTACTTAAATTTGTAACGGCGCCGTAACCGCGCTCACCGAGCAGTAATCTCGATTAGTGGTAACGAGTAATCTTCTCGACGCACGCCGCGCCGTGTCGATTCAGCTGTTCATCGGCTGCAGTCACTTTAGCAAAGAAATTGATATAGATTCTAACAATAAGTACTAAACAATCTCTTATTTCGTTGGAAATGATGCAAATTTTATATTTCTTTAATTTTATTATGCTGTTTATTTTATCTTCTTTTCTCAATATATAAATAAACTGAAACGAAATTGAATCACGCCCTTACTCAAAACTATAATAGTTACAGATATACATAACTTTCTTGAGTTATAACAATCCCTAAATATCACTAATTGCTTCTCACGTAATTATGTCCAATTAAATGCCGCTTGCGCGCGCACAGGAACGTATAATGTAATCGAACGGAAATATTGAGGCTTAATTGTGAACATACGGCGCAGTCTCTTACGTGTTCGTAATTAAGTAACTACTTTACAACTGCTGAAATATTTGCGGCGCAAACAAATCCCGAACGATTAAGTGAATCTCAGACCGCGGGTGGCTCGAGTAACGAATTTTCCGAATGCGCCGTAAGCATGCAATTTCGCTGTATTGGATACAGATTGGCAGATTTTTACAACGCGCTGATATACCGAGGATCGGCCGGCACGATTAAGATTCAAAGTGATCCACTTCGAGCGAAAGCTGGGCCCTCTAATGATCGGTCATAACGCCATATATAAGATTGCGGAGGTATCCGTTCCATGGACGTGACTGAGATCGAAATGAAGCGGTTAACGCGGAGACTCGTCTTTATCCGTAATGGCAGAAACATTGGTCGCAGTATTTTCTCCTGATTGTATCGCAATGCTTGATCCTAAGATGCCTCGACATGCGTCGAAAGATTATTAAGCTTAAGCCTAAGATTATTCTTGCTTAATGAAATATACATTTGTCTCTCGATTGATATAATATCTTTTTTACGTGATTTTATTTTTATATAATCCTCTCAGACAGTTAAATGTTTGAAATAAATATGTAGGTTTGTACATTTACGTAATCTTAATTATTTTGTGTGTGATTTATTCAAGTATTTAGAATTCAAACTTGCCCGTAATACTTATTATATAGAGAGATATACAATTAATCGTGACCATATCTGACTTTTTATTAAGTTTAAAATGAAGTTTAGATTAATGGTCAGTTTAAAAGTTATTCCAAAGTTAATTTCTGTCTTTAACTTTATACTTAGGAACAAGTTCGGAGGGAAAAGAAGAGTACCTAAAATTCTTTAAGCTCTCTTACAGTTCGGTTTTTCGTCAGGTGCCTCGCTGACGGAAAGTAGGAAGTCGAGTGTTCAATTATATATGTCCGATTCGGAACGATTGCGGCGAATGTTGCTACGTGGAATTATTCCGTGCACGCGCAACGGATTAAACGAAAGACACACTAATTAATGGATGCAGGCGAAATGGTATACCATCCGGCGAATCGATACGCGTTAGATCATATCGTAAACGCAGGACGACTCCAAGCAGATGATTACGGCTTCGTTTGTTTGGTTAGAGCAACGATATTTTATACGCCAAATATTTATTGTGCGTTTATTTATAATAAATTTATTCGCAATAATATCGTGCTCTCTCCCTCTCTCTCTCTCTCTCTCTCTCTCTCTCTCTCTCTCTTTCGCGCGTGACTCATTTTATTTAATGGATGATAATGTCCGGAATACGTTGATTAGGTCCGATATCCTCGCCGCCCGCGTTTCCTATGATCCGTTATCATGCCTTATTCGTATATCCCAACGTGAATTCAGACGATCGTTCATTCGCGTTATCTCTGCGTTCCTGTGTGCCTCTCGCGCTACGTATTATGTACAGTTACTCCCGCGTTCGTTCTTCGTTCATTCTCGTGATAAATACCCGCGCGCTACAACGACCGCCGCGAATTCCTCGAAGGTGGAACGTCATTTTTGCGCGGGGCTTCCCCGCCGGCAAATTTCGAATTCGCCGTTTCCCCGCCCGCAGCCACGAGCGATCCATCACGCGCGTTCGTTACTTGCGGAACCCATCCGCAATTATTCATTGCATTTACGCTTGCGATCCACCGTCTCTCTCTCTTGTTGGTTCGCACGCGCCGCTGTTACACACCCGCGGCAGTTTGGCATTTATCGCTGACACAATCGTATATTTATTATAAATTATCCTTTAAATTGTGTTTGTTTTGAAGAGTAAACGTTATGCGTATCAAAAGAGACATATATTAAAACTGAAATACATCGATGGTTGAATTTCAATTAAAACATGTTAATTAGTTGCAGCTCGACCTCGTTTCTTTCGATTACGAATCCGAATTGCCACGGGTGACAATGATAACTACCGCTGCTGGTTCTTCTCTATCCAGGATTCTTTTCTCCCTAGTTTTCCATTATTTTTTTTTCAGTAAAAGAACCGCGTCCCTCTTATATTTTGCACCTTTCCCACGCATTGCCACGAACTTTGCCCGAAATCATACCACCGCGCCTTATTATCGCGCGGTTTTAATTATATTCGTGGAGCCGCTTAGCGAAAGAGGAAGATTTCCGCGATACACCGGCTTTCTCGGCGCGGAATGAAATTTCCGCGAGTACCACAGAAGCGCGTGTGAAATTTTCTGGATTGTATTATTTCAGTGCAGTGTTTTAAGACCTTCTCAGTGACATTTTAAGAGCTTCATAGGTTTTGAGCATTTTTGCTTCTAAAAATCTGTTCCTTCTTTCTCTTCCTCTCTCTTCATAATTATATTAAATAATAATAATAATAACTTTATTGCATTCAAGCAAAAGGTAAGGCACCAACAATTTGTTGCTATTAAGCCGACCTGTATACAGATAGTTATTAGAACACATTATTTAAACATTGATTAATAATGGCGCAGGTTAATCGCACAACATACACATACATACATACACACACACGCACAAAATACACATACACTCACACACACTCGTACGCACACATACCAAATATGCAGCGAGCACATGACACGCAACGTGTGACATCTCTGAGGTACGCACGCAAGATTAGACCGGAGGAAACAGCGAGAAATCAGAGGACGATATAAAACGCGTTGCAGACATACGAAAAGAAGATAGAGAGGAGGAAGATTTTATGGAAGGTGGAAGTTGGTTAAAGTATTTAATTAAAGTATTTAACAGCGATGTAAGAGAAAGAGGCACGGAATTTGGTGGTATGATGCAGGGGAAAGGATAGGAGATCAAGGTGGCGGGTGTCAGGAGTTTCAGGGGTTTCAAATGTACTAAAACGCATTCATATTTTTTGTATTAACTTCTGCCAGACACTGTCCGAGTAAATTTTTACAATTTTAATTTCAAAATTATTTCAAAACTAATATTTACCCAAATCTCTAGGTGATTTTTCAGAGATTTAGTCGTCAATATAAAGTCATGTATTTTTAGACCAAAAACTAATTAATTAAGCTCGTATTTGTACGGTAAAATTAATTAACCATTCCCTGACCTGAGTCTATTCATAAATCGCGACGCGTGCGTGACCCACGATTTCGCGTAGAGACGCTGCAGGTGACCCGAACAGGGTCAAAACACGCGCGTTTTAATGGACCGAGATATTTAGAGAACCCCTGACTCGAGAAGAAAAAAAAGAGGCATTCTGTGCATTGAGTTATTCGAGTGGCGGTCGCCGCTAATAATTTTGAATCCACCAGACGTACCGTACGTACTTTTGCCCAAACGGTCACCATTAATTCACCATATATATCCTGCGTGTCGAGGGGTCAACCTGTTATTTATCATAAAATATGAGGACTCGTGCCGAGCGGGCCGCGGCCTTTATGTAATGGCGCATAATAAATTGCATTCAATTTGCCGGCGCTGCCGACGCAAAAATATTCGCTCGGCCCGAGCATTTTCGTTTCGTTTAGACGATTTGCTCGTTGCCCAGTCTATTTCGCAGCATGCTCTCTGAGGCACTTAGACGGCTCCACCTGTGTTGGGTTGAGTCGACGGTTTAATTAATTCACCTTAATCTAATATCCTCGGACGCAATAATTCCCTGTACGATTGTTAATTTGCAGACGAAAAATTGCACTTTCATGGACCTATTCGCATTCAATGGTGAAGATTTTACGCGGACACGGGCCATTCGCTTCACTTTGGTCCTTGATGAGAAACCTGGTCCCTGACTGAGCACGAGTTAAAGTGACATATTACGCACAACTGACTATTATGACTACTGTGCCTTAATGAAGCCTGCGCGCAACAATGTAGCCGTGATTCGGCGTTATTACCGAAGTAATTGGACTTTAAATGCCGTCGAAACTTTGGCTCTTTACGATCCATAAAGGCTGCACGCATTCGAACCCGGACGATAAATTGGCAGATGAGCCATTAAGCCGACCCGGCGATTCTTATATGCGTTCCTTATGACAGGCTCTAAAACAAACAGACCGGAGACGCATGCTGCACACGTATAGCAGTGCCTCCTGCAAGCCGTTACGACCTCCCGAAGGTTGTCGTTTCGTAAATTACTGTAGCTACAAATAATCGTCGTTAGCCTCCGAGCCACAACCTTTGCTGGAGGGAGCATGTGGAAGATGCGTGCGACGGGATCAGAGATAACGACGCAACTCTCCCTGTCGACTCTACGGAGGATCGTATTACCCCGTGACCCAACCGCGGCTCGCGCTGCCTTCTTTAAGCGAGGAAAGTTTGATGAGAAAGATTCCCGCGAGCAAAAAACCGGCCAATATTAGAAAGGATCGATGTCGCATATCACGTTGCCATATCGATACTATAACTTTTAAAACCGACCGTCATCTAATTTTGCTTAATATTTGCAAGATACGCTGAAAAAGAATCTCACAATCAGAAAGGATAATAAGCTTTTCAATATGTACACATACGTGAAATATTTTTGATTACTTTATTGTTTGGGAAACTCTATACTTATACCTGATTTTGCAGTTTGTTTAAAGCGAACATACGTATGCACGGGTCGCGCAGAAGTTAATTCTGGAGTGTGGTAATCGGTATCGGATATACCGAATATTTTTCTCCATTTCGATCGTAGTTGGCGCGTGACATTCTCGTGAGAATTCCGCGATATTAAATTTCTCGGTTACGAAAATATGCGGTCGGTCATACGATCTCGTTTCCCGTGGACCGCGCGAGAACATATACGGAAGTCGACGAAGGTGACGATGATTTCTAGCTTTAGCGCTGAGAAAAAGAAACGTACGAGCGGTACGAGGAACATGAAACTCGATAAATTAAAACTGCAACTCTTCGTAAATATCGCGAGTAGCGATATTTATGCACCTTTCTTCTGATTAATTCTTTCAGTATATGTCGCTTATAAATATTGTTCGAAATACGTAAATCTGCACACATTTTCGGATCCCTTTTTCTTCAACATGAGACTTCTACCTTTGTGTACTTTTTTCTAGCAAAACTGTGTCGCTCGGATAATGACAGTAGAAGCTACTATTACGAGTAAACAGTGGCCATTTTCTTTTTCACAGTCCTTGCGTGACATATGAAGACACTCGAGGCTTTTCCCGATTCGAAAAGTTGCACGAAGCGGAAGAAATAAGTACAGTCGCGGGATTTGTTTTCCATTCGTAATTTCGTATTCCCGTTCGATCCGGCTCCTCTCGCGGCGCGCGCCCGTCTTCGCGAAATAAAGTTCCGATGAGAGACGATAAAATCACATCGAAGAAATTCGCCTCCGGCTGGAAGGCGCTGGAACGCGCAATACTTCCGGCGGGCATGTCGACGTAGGGCGCCAGTTTTCATATCGTCATCATCCTCAGCGCGTAATATACCTACAACGCTCAAATTATATTTCAATCCTGGTGTTTTCATAAAGGATCCGGAGTGAGAGCTGTACGTGTGTGTGTGTGTGTAATTGAAAGAAAATAAAATTAAGATCATGGGTGGTTCATATAAAGTATAAACGAATAACAACGTAGTGCCAGGATAGGCGATAGCTGATCGGTGATAAATTAATGATGACAACAAATGTTTTGCAGCAAATCTTTCACCACGAGAAACATAGTCGATCATTCAAGAGCGTTGCGTGGAAATCCATCAGTGGGCGTGAAAAATGAGCGTTCGACTAGCGGCGATTCCTTGCACACGTACGTTCGATGCGTTTTACACACGGACGAATGGACAAACGGCCGAGCTTATTGATGATTTATCACACCCGGGTGCCGTGTTTGTCGCTCGTATGTAGATAGCGGCGTTATCGATTTCGTTGCAATATTCGACGAGTGCGAACTCGACGACTTGGAAGCACTTCATTAACGCGCGCCGAGAATCCTCAGCGGTGAACGCACGATGAAAAGTTTACGACATAAACTCTAAGCTACACGATGGAAAGAAAGTGTGGTGGAGAGAAAGAGCGAGAGAGCGAGAGAGAGAAAGAGGGAGAAAGATGTAATTTACGAGGACCATGGCGGGTGTCGGAGACAGCGATTAATTATGTCTGTGCAGAGGCGCCTGGTATTCGCGTCGCGGGTCTCCTTAAACTAAAGGGCACTTTTGTTTCGCCCATCGTCACTGAGAGCTCGTGCCTGGCCTCTTTTGCCGGCCAGGTTCTTCGTTACCGAAGAAAGATCAAGATAAAGATGCGTCAACTCGCGCGGTGAAAATGTCGATTGTGATATTGTTGAAGGATATTTTTAAAATTACAAATGCCAAATACACGTTTGTTCCTTCTTCTGGTATTCTTTACCCCTCTTAATATCAGTTACGTGACAATTTCATGTACCAAAGGTCATTAATGTACTAAAGGCCTCTATTTTTACTGGAAGATATTTTAAAAGCCGACGATATCTATGCCAGTCATTTGAGATTAATGTCGGAAAGTCCAACAATCGCGACTGACTCTTTTGCAACTCAAATCCGTAAGCGTTCGTTAATCTCTCGTTGACAAAATCGTTTTAAAAGAATTTCTAACTTGCACATTGTTTTCTGAAAATTCATCTTTCGTTAGGTTAATTGTTTGTTAATAGGTATCCCTGGTAGAAATTTAATGCAGTTTTTGATTGGTTACTGGGCAGTTTATTGATTTTTTTCTAGTAACTGAACAGCAAAACTATTGGGATCCTAATCAAGATGTAACGCTTTTCGCGCAATTACTGTACAGAAAAAAATGTACAATAAATCTGAACTCAGTTATTTAGCAGTTACTTAGCAGTATAAAACTATAAAAGAACAATATAATTATATATCTGTGTCTTGATATGTTTAATAATTTATTATTGTGTAAATGAGGTATTCTATATATATCCATTTTCGTATCTCCTTTATTTTATTAAAGTTTTTATTAGACTCTGCGTATCTCTCAAAGCTATTTAATTCTTTCATTTGTACCATCAGAATAATCTGAATAATTCTAAGGAATAAAATTAATATTATTAGTAACATAAATAAAATAAATAAAGTAAATATAGTAATAAAATTCTTTGTTACTCACGTGTATCTTTTATTTACGTGTGTATCTTACTCATTTACTTCTAATCTTTGACAGTTGTCGTTTATAACCTCATCTCTTAACTAATTTTGCCCAGTTGTATTTTTGAATATCAAGAGAAATCAGTAATACTAGATAGTAACTGCTCGGGCATTCAGTTAAACTGCACAAATTTCTCACGAATTCAGCACGATGTATCCATGTTTCTCTGGCATGTCTTATGACATCTTATGACATCAGGATTATTCCTGATAGATGCTGCAACTTTCATTATGCGATTTTTTAATTCTTCTTGCGTGCCAATAGGTCCACAATAAACTAAAGACTTCATCCCCATAGAAAATAGTCTAACGGCGTTGGATCGGACGATCGTGGTGTCCATTTAATGGCCAGAAAAACATTATCGTGCTGAATGCTGCATTCAACAAAACGGCAGCCACTTCGAAAACATACTTTAAATGTTTTACTGTTAAACATAATCTTTACTCTTTAATATCTTACTAATAAATAAGTTTAAGACATATATTTATATAAACTTTTTTGTTCATTTTGACCTAGAAAATATTTCCCTAAAATAGTGCCGTGCAATTCTGAAACACCCTGTATAATAGACAACGTATAACTACGATATAAAATAAATAAATTTTTCAGGCACATAAAATAAGTAAATTAAAAAAAAAAGGAAGTGCCAACAGTACGCGGTGTTCCCAAACGGTCACCCATTTAAGTACTAACCGCACTCAACGTCGCTTGACTTAAGTGATCGGACGAGAACTTGTATGCTAGGCCGTGATATGACCGTTGGCGAAAGTATTCTCCTTACAAATCGATAACATACTTCTTTATCAATTTTCGTGTTCCATTTGTTGTATTTTTTAATAAGTATATATACAGGGTGTCTTATTTCAAACGATCACTTCTCAAAATTTTAATTTTTTTCAATTTTAGAAAAAAATATTTGAGACAAAAGTTGTATGGTCTGGAGGGAGATAAAGAATGGTGACCTCACGGTAGTAACGATGGTAACTTTCATTTTTGTTTACGTCGTTACAACCCATGGGTCTAGGAGGCCCAGATAAAATTTTTGCCTGTTACCTGGATTTTCCAAAGTTTCTATAAGAGATAGGATATTTAAATGATAATAATATACAACTTTCAAATTATTATATTGTACCCATTAGTGCTGATATTATAGAAAAAATATATAGTGATCTAATAGGTATGTGAAAATTAAGAATTTAATAAAATGGTTAAGTGAAATTAATAAACAAGTTGTCAAATTATTAAATATATTTAAAGAACCAATTTATACAAGTACAGATAGTACTAAAAAAAATTTTAATAAATGATAAAGTAGGAGATAGGTATCGTTTTCTTGAACCGTATAGCATAATATTGCGAAAATGTATATTCTTTCAATTTTAAAAGAAGACAGTTTTCAATAACATTAGCTTTTGCTGTGACAATTAATAAGTCACAAGGACAGACATTTGACAAAGTAGAAATAGATTTTTGCAAAGATGTTTTTAATCATAGACAACATTAACATTGTTGCCTTTTCACGTGTTCGTTATACTTGGAAAATATATTAAAAATTTATCTTGACAGTCAGCGAAATAATAAACAAGTTAAAATCTATGTATATAAAGAATTAAATATGTATATGATTTTTCTTTCTTAAATTTTTATATAAAGATATTTGTAGATGATTATTATGTGCATATATCATAAAAAATGTTCGGTGTAAAAGAATAAATGACGCGCGCAAAGCGCGCACTTTGTACCTACTGTTCTAGTATTATAACAAAAAACTGATTTGAAATTAATAAAAAAATAACAAAAGATGAAAAAGGTGGCAGATTAAAATTTTCACGCAAAAACGAAAATTCCTGTGTTTTGTGCTAAAATGTATAAGTACGAAAACAATCTTCAAAATACATGACGGTAAGAAAAAAATAGATCGGCTCTTAATAAACTATTATTCTCTTAACGTTATAGATCTTAAAGATTGTCTTCGTACTTGTACATTTTGGTACAAAAAGCAAGAACAACGGTTAAGAATTTTTCTTACATATGCAATTAGTATACGCGCGGATGCCTCTATATTTATATCTATGTATATTATCATTTACACATCCATTTATATACCTATATTATCACTTACGCTTACAGCATTATCAATTAATTGATTCTAAAGTTTCACCAGAAAAGCGAATCAAGTAAATCAAAGTGACGTTTGACTTCGTAAAGTAAATTTCTTGGCTTGCGACAAGAACACGATGAAATCGTAGTTATAGTTGAACTTCCGCGGTATTCATTATTACGAAACTAAGCGATACTCTACAAGAACTTACGAGAGCACTTTATAAATGAAGACCACGATATCGCCCCGTTGTCAAACATTGTACTCTCGTTCGTCCAGGGAGTAGTTAAAATTTCATCGATATCGGGCTATCGCGGTTTCCAATGTTTCCAAAGTAATAGCGCGCGACGCGTAAAATCACTGTCTTCATCAACGATAATTAAACGTGTTCAATCGGAAAGTTATAAATTTGCACTAAACGCGCTGCTCGTGAAGAGGGAACACCGGCGGAACATCAGGCGGAATAAGTTCTCCAAGGCTTGCGCATGACAGCGTACAAAGATTAATATTTGACCAAATGCAATCACTTCCCTTAACAGAAGAGGATGAGAGAGAAATAAAGAGAAGGTAGCGGGATAGAAGCCGTGCACATTTTAAATAGAAATTCGTAAAACTCATTTTGCAAATAAATAAAATGGAATGGATTTAAATCATAAAAAGTTCTACAGAAATATCTTGCATGAACATCTGCAATATGATTCATAAAAGTTTATTTTATAATTTGTGCGTTCGAAAATAAAGTTTGGTTGGTGTTGAAAAATGGTGAAGTTGGCGGTATTAAAAATGGCCAACGCTACGTTTCGTTTCTCCGCCAACTTCACCATTTTCCAACACCAACCACACTTTATTTTCGAACGCACTCAATATACGCATTTGATTTTCTTTTTTTTTTTTTTAATTGTGGAATCGATTAGTGTGTTACATCGAAACAATGTACATACGGTTTTCCGCTGAATGCATGCACTTGCTACATGCCACTGCCATATACGCCGGGACCACCCAGGACACCGCTATCGTCGGAAAAATTCATTCCTCACGCGCGATGCGCCGCAAAAAAAAAAAAGAAACGAGCGGAGCGGAAAAGAAAAACGGCCGGCGCGCCGCGGATGACCGGGGTGCGCGATGCCGAGTGGTGCACGGCACCACGCGACATCTCGGGCCATTAGCGGCTCGCTGACCCCACCCACGGTGTTGTCTAGATGAAGTTTCATTTCCCGTGGGCACCAAGAAAAAAAAACGAGAGAACGACGGCAGAGGGAAAAGGTCGAAAGAGAGAGCCGGCGCGAAGCTTCGAGAGCACCTAGATTTTGCGGCGTTTCATGATCCGCGCTCCTTTCAGCCGTAAGTTCGTCGACTATCCTGGGTTCTATCGTGGTCGTACATATTAGACGCACTCCTGCAATCTGCCAGGCGTCAAGACGCACTTAGCACCTCGTCCCTCGATATTGATGTTTCTGTTTGTCTCTCGAGTAGTCACGGTTTATTCGGCTGTAATTGACAACAGAATTCAATGCACGATTTAACTGTAGAGATCTAGATCGTTAGATAGTTTGTGCGTGGAAATATTTATTATTTATTACACATAAGCACACACAATGAAACTTTTTAAATAATAATCAACAAACGAGAAACCTCCCTTGGCTTCCTTTGACTTACGACGTATAATGTCTTACACAAGTCGAGAGAAAAGTGATCGCGCATTCGCTAATTGTTGTCCGCTTGAATTATGGCACGTTCAGTAATTTAATTGATAATAAGTCCCGCGAGATCACACGACGCTGCGGTGCATTAAAGCAAATTAATGAGTGAGTCCTGTGGGAGCCGGGACGGCCAGCTTTATTTATCGATGCCGAAGATATTCGGGCTATACGCAGCCATGACAAAACAAAAATCTGTTCGCCTCACTTTCAAATGCATTTTCGCGCACATTCGCAATCGTGCGAATAAAAACGGATGAGCGAAAAATTAAAAATCGCGCAAAGATAATTCAATTCATTTCATGCTCACGTGGCGTTCACGTTGCTTTCTTTCTCGGTGAACCAAGTGTCGATACTGTTACCTCGTATTTCGGATTTCTCTCTCGGCTCGAGTTCGTACTATATACCATACCGGTACAGCAAACGCGAGAAGAAAACGTTTACAGATCCATTATTCGATTAAAACTCGCCGAGGAACTTTCACTCAATTCGATAATTATCGACGTAACCGGTAATACGCTACGTCAAAAGAGGCACGATATTGTACTTTGCGTTACGAGGAATTTCGAGACTTCGCCCAAGTTATTATTAATCTCGTTCCTATCGGGCTCCAACATCTGGGCCGCGTTCAAAATTCCGAGACAACGCCTGCTTTTAATTAACGCGTGTACCGCCGGTCAGAGAGTTTTAATGCACACTCCTCTGCATGCGATGCACACGAAATCGACAGGAGAACGTGAAAACATTTGCTTATCATTCATAAACTTTTTTAATCGCAATTTCATTAACTTTTTTTTCCCAATTTCTGAAATTCGAACGTGGATCATCAGCAGATAATATGGAGCTTGATCTGCTAAAGTTCATCGTTCTGAAGCCAAGATAATAGTTGCCAGATACCAAAAGAAGCACGACTTCGATGATGTAACTTGCTTTTTCGTTTCAGCGCCACTCCGATCTCGCCCAATCTCCTTTTAATTACGTGCGTGTCTCGCTTTAGTTTTCCTAAATTCGACACGCGTAGAGTCACGCCACGACTATCACGCACACGCGATCAAGCGCTTAAGCTATGTCCACACGATCGACCGGTAATTAATTCTTGACCGAAATTACAACCCGCCCCGCCGTGGGCATTATTTATGACGCATGGCAAGTACCTGATCCAATTATGTTTCTGGAGCGCTGAGCGCTTCGTGCAGCATAGCAAGTTACTCCCGATTGTGTTTATTGCTCCGTCATCCTCGGTGTATCTATCGAAGTGAAAATTAGCTGGCATATGCTTCTTTCGTACAAGAAGAGTATTGAACGTTCTAGGGGCCCCATATCCTCAATCGTAAAATGTCGAGAGCGAGCGAGCGCGGTAAAGTCCATTTACATATATCACGCGCGAAAAGCAGAAGAGATATGAGAAACGTGGGCCACTAAGGCATACACACACAGTCGTTCCGTGCACACTTCCACCGTGCAATTAACAACGGCATGCATACGCGCGACCGTTCGTTCGTGCACACGCGAGTGTGTAACGGATCGTAATAGCGCCGTGGCGGCTGCCGTGACGCCGCGTTTTGTGCCCTAATCAAGCTTGCAGCAAGGCGCAATTGATGACTTCGCGCACCACGCGAACGGTGTCGGCCGAAAGTGCTTCCTTATTATTCGCGGCGGCTCCTTGGACCGCGTCGTCGTTCCATTCGTCGTCAAGATCGTAACGCGCGCGTCAGGCTTACATACGCGTCGTCATTCGAACGGCGCGGCGTGCTCGACGGATAAATAGCTTCCAGGGAAAGCGGGCTTTCTGCCGCGATGCTTTTTATGAAAATCAGCATCGAGCTACGTTGCGAATTGGCTATCTACATGAACGCGCTGTTTATTCGCTACAAACATCGAATTATCGTGTAGCAACATATGTGCGATATATTATTAATCACGTCAATACGAGATAATTAATGAAGCTGTGATCGATTGCGAATAACTCTTTCGAACACGAAGTTGCAGTAGAAAATTTAACGTTTCTTGCTTACTTCCGAGAGTTCTACGTCCCTCTATGCTTCATTAGGTTTTATTCTTCTTTAATTTTCTTAATCGACTACAAATACAGTTGATTAAATATGTTTAGCGGCGGCCTTAGCTGCGCTGCAAAGTAAATAATTGGATTTAAGATATATCTATTCGCGCGAATGGAAGAGAGATTTCTCGCAGAGAAGTGATGTTTCATTTTCCTCGCCAAACGTTGAACGCACGCCAAGTGTGAGCGGATGGGTCTGCAGTCGATCTCGTAGCAGCATATCGTCGACAGCTTGGCATACAAACATAGGCCATTACGTAGGACTACTCCAATGGCTGAATTTCCTGGACTAAACCGCGGCTTCGCGTGCACGACAATTCACCGGCTTCGTCACACACCTCAGCCTCGAGGAGACCCTCGGCCGCACGTTCGTCGTTAATGTTACCGTACCGGCACGCCGTCATGGTTTGCGGGTGGTCGCTCGAATAACGGAGCCGATTCTCCGAGTTCCACTGCTGCGCCTTCTTGGTAATTCGTACTTTTATTCGAGAACTTTACAACTAAAACTATCAGATGTACCGTTGCGCTGCACGACATTTTGTGCATGTAGTTCGTATAATGTTGGAAACGTTATTCTTATTATAATTATTAGATATTCTTATTTCTTATAACAAGACTACTTAAAACATAGAATTACGAAAAAACACGTAAAAGATATACGTAAAAACTAGAAAAAAAATTATGATAGTATTTACAATTTTACATAAAGACACGAAATATTTTTTTTTTTTTAAACTACATATGTTAAAAGTTTTTGTGCATTTTAATTTCTCACGCTTTGTGTCATTGCTTTCAAGGGATATCGGCATTTATCGGTAATATGTCAATTCTCTCTGGAATATCGTGCTTGGTATAAAATCGAGAGCCGGAATATCTCCGTATGAGGAATAGTTTCCTGTCATATTATACGTCAGTTCAGCTCCGGTATTACTTTAACTACAATATTTCCATAGCATTGATTTGTTCCCTTTCACAAGTGAGTTGGCGGTGCATGAGGCAGCGCGAACTCCTTTGATGCCCCGAGAGGGCAATCGATTTACTCACCTGGAACATTCAATTATACAAAGGGCGACTCTTTGAAAAATTGTACGCCATTCAGAAGTTTAAACGCGCACGTATATATTCTCGCAAGACGAGGTCAGATCGAAGTTTCGACGGAAATAAACACGTGCTTCCGCGGCAATCAATCTGGGGGTCGAGCGAAAAGAAAGATGACGTTCACTTCCCCTTTACTTTTTTCCATCTTCTCAGCCGACGTCTAAGCCCGTTTCCAACTTTCTCGTTTCTAGGTAAATTGATTTTTTTTCGTCGCGCTGTGTAGGGTGAATATAAAATCACTAAAATGAAATACGGTCGTTCCAAGAGCGTAAATCAAATCTAATTTCGTACCATTCGAAGACGAGCTGCCATTTAGTAGCTCGGCATTTTCTCCATGTCGTTGTTTAATGCGAACGATTCCAATCATATCGCAGAAATTAAACAAAATTGCAATGCAAATTCGAGCGAGAGATAACACGCGTGTATTATGTTAGGATTATAAAAGGGAACTGAAACTAATCACCTCTTGAATCTACATATTGTTCTGAGAGCAGAAGTTGCTTTGCAATTCAAATGAACTTTTTGTTCCCACATCATATAGTTTACGTGAATTTTGACTATCTCAAGTAGCATAATGAAAAGAACTTAACTAATCGCCATTATCAGAATGAAACGAAATTTACCGCGTTTAACATATAAATAAAATGATTTATTTGTATTATAATACGTTGAACGTTATACGTTTATTATTAATTCAAATTTTAATTAACGTCGATATATATTATTATAGATTAGAATTGATACCCAATGTATTATATAAATAATCATTTTAAAAGTTTTATTCTTGATAACACGAAAGGATGGAAACGCAGTGAGATGAAATAAACTCTTCGCTGAGCTAATTAGTAGAAATTGAGATATATACATATACAGGGTGTCCTATTTTAATTTACCCCTTTAAACTTTTTTATTTTTGATTTAAGGAAAAAATGCTTCAGACAAAAGTTGTTTGGCTTGAAGGACACATGATTCTGATGTGAGGCATGTCGTAGATGTCGTCGTTTCCAAGAAATTTTAAAGGCGACTAATTTCTTAAATGAAACTTGATCTATTCCTTGAGTAGATCTCGTCGAGACATTTTCAAAACACTATAATAAAGCTCACTTTCGTTAAGAATTTCCTGAGATATTTTAAGTTTTGTTATAATATTTTTAATATAAAATATGAAATATATTGTAAAGTATTCACTTTTTGATGACTGTACCTTGATACTTTTATATGTATATAGAATAATGAAATGAAGCGAATAATAATAATAATTTTTACACTTACAATTTTGCAAAATTAAGTGAGCCTATAAAATGCAATCAAATTTTTTAAAATAATTTTTTCTGTTTTTTTACAACAATCAATTTTTTTCATTATTCTACGTATAAAAGCATCAAGATAAAGTCATCGAAAAGTGAATAATTTACGAGATATTTCATATTTTATATTAAAAATATCATGACAAAATTTAAAATATCAGAAAATTCTTAACGAAAGAGAGCTTTATTATAGTGGTTTGAAAACGTTTCGACGATATCTACAACTTTTATCTTAAGGAAAAAAACAGGTTCTATTTAAGAAATTAGTCACCTTTAAAATTTCTTGAAAACGACGACATTTACGACATGACTCACATCAGAATCATGTGTCCCACTTCAAACCAAACAACTTTTGTCTGAAGCATTTATTTCTCAAATTAAAAATAAAAAAATTTTTAGAGAGGGAAAATTAAAATGGAACAGTCTGTACATTATAACTTGTATATCTAAAGATACTATAATGATGAAGAATATTAATTAAAAAATTATATATTTAAAATATATAGGAAAAGAAAAGATCAAGTCCTTACATGAACTTATTGCTAAGCAAGAAGAAACTATGAATGCAATGAAGAAAAAGATTACAAAATATCGCAATAAGAATAAAATGCTTCAAGAAAAAATCGAACTTCACTAAGGGATTTCAGAAGTCTGTAAATTTTGCATTTAATACTTTGTCAGAGCATGCCGATTTTTTATTGCCATTAGATCTGCTTCCTGTTAATAGCACAAATAAAAAGGACACCAAGTAAGAAAAAAAGCGATAAATTAAGAAGAAAAATATGCGCAATTTATTGCAATAAAAAATTATATAACAGATAGAATATAACAATCAGAACCAAAAGATACCACCCACAAGATGCCACTCGAAAGTTTTCTTTTCAGTTGTTCTGCATTAATAAATAAATGTATATATGTATAATTCGATCTATATTTATCCTATTTTTCTAGCAGCATGGATTATAACTATATAATCAAAATATTAAGCCATTAATCCACGAGAAATGGATACACTTGTTACTTTAACAGCGTGATCACCGCCCACGTACTTCAGGATATTTCTAAAATAGATAGGATAGTACCAAGTAACACGTTATTTATTCCGCCAGTGATAATTTAACGTTCATTTCGGAAAGATGATTGAATATTGCCAGTTAAAGTCGATTAAAATTCTTAACTTGTTAATAGATAGGATAAGATAACTAGAATAACTAAGATATAACTATAAGATCATAGTGCTCTTTGTCTCATATGTATACTATCTAAAAGCAGGATGTACCTAAGCTTAGATTAGAAACAACCATCTAGGGAAGTAGGAATTTTCCAGAAATATTTTTGGCTCTATAAAAGGGAAAAGGGAGATCTCTCGGACTGCAGTGACAGTTCCTCAAGATCTCAGTGCATTATACACGACCCGGTCGAACAGTCAGTCGTCGGTATTGTATCAGCGTAAGTATTATTGTAAGAAAAGTGATAAATTCTTATTTTGGTACAATAATTTTTGCGAATCTTACAACAGGAAGCAAAAAAAAGTACACTAGTGCATTATTTTATTAACAATTTTTTTTAAATATTTATGTGATATTTTCTGAGGTAATAATTGCACATTGCGTGTATACATTGCATACATGAAGTTTTTGTAATACCTCAACAATTTCGCAATCTAAGGTTATTAGGTATTTTTTCATGTATAATGTATGAATATTTAAATATGATGAACCTTACAATGCCTAGTAATCCTACTTCTGGAAACATAAGACATTTAATAAATCTTGATGCTCATGTACGCGATTATTTACGCAATTACCTATGCAATGGAAAACATTAGCCCTAATTAATTTTTTCACATCATATTATTAATAAATAACTTATGAGAAAAGAACTTATTTGCAGAAAGTAATGGTATATTTTGCCAATAATTGATCAACGAGAAAATATATATTAATTCCGACAACGATTGGCTAGATAAAGGATGTTAATTAGAATTTAGAATTTATTGCAAAAAATATTGCCCAAGCCAGGGTTTGAACTGAGGCATGTGTTCGAATTGGGACGCGACGCCTGCACGGATAGCGGGAGGTTCCAGGTTCAAACCCTGGCTGGGGCAATATTTTTCGCAATAAATTCTAAATTCTAATTAACATCCTTTATCTAGCCAATTGTTGTCGGAATTAATATATATTTTCTCGTTAGACCTTATTTGCTTTACATCTTATGCATTTGTTAGTGTCGACATTTTCAAAAAATTTTATTTCGCATAACACGTAATTTAATTATTAATCTGTATGCGCTTTAATTACAACAATTATATCAAATTGAAGCCGATTGTTCTTTAGTAAAAATGACAACGGAAGTGTTATTATTCATTTCAATCTTTAATATTATATATCTCTGTGTAATCAAATTTTGAATTAAAGAATTCTATTATAGTATAATAAAATTTTTACTTAAAAGATTAATTTTTTAAACCCATTTAGAGCTCCTAGAAATTTAAATCATAAAAAGATTTTTTTAAATTTCTCATAATTAAAAAATTATTGATGGTTTAATTCACTTAATTTTTTCTCAGCAAAAATTAATCAATCAGCTTAAACATGAGGCAAATAAGAGCATAACGCCGATTTCTTAGCGGAAAAAAATAATATAATATTTTAATAAAAAAGAAGTACATTATACATTACACAAACTTTTCGGTCCGCGTTTCGGACCCTCTTCAGTGATAATCTTAATCGCTAATTGTCATCACCGCATACATCAAATCAAATCGCAGTCAGTCCACAAAAGATTTCTTTGGTCGTCGGCGAAGTTGTTTGGCTGTAAAAATTAACCAGACCATCTGTTATTATAGAAATAATGAATGATAAGTTAGAGACATCCGTATTTAAAAAATTTACATTGTATGTTTTCAATCTCTGATCAAGTCTAATTGCTGTCATCTATCATTGCTAAAGTTTATCATTATGTTTATATTTTGCCCAATATTTTTATCACGCAATGTTTTTAACTCGATCTTTATAAATAAGATGTACATTTCATTAGCAGTCTAGTGTCTCAAGTACTATAGCAGAGAACGATGGCTCGGCTAAGCCACGTCGTGTTGATCATCGCTATGAACGTATTAATGTGCGTTCTCGCAGTGGAAGAGACATATCCGAAAGAATACGAGAAATTCGATGTTCAAGCTGTTTTGAAAAACGATGATCTGCTAAAAGAATATCTCAAATGCTTTCTGAAAACAGCACCGTGCAAGACACCAGAAATGAAGACCATGTCAGGTATACTATTACTGAATTATATTTCTCTTTTCCTTCGCGATATATATAGATTCTTTGTTCAATACGAAATCGATAAAGAACATTAGTTTCCTGAATATATCCTGTGCTTTAATTCTATTGTATTCACATTTTATACACTTGCTAATCAGGAGCGACGTCGATTATTATGAATTAGAATAAACAAGTATATAAAAAAATATCCTCTTAATTTCAGAACATTTTGGCAAGGCTATCCAAACTGAATGCAAGAAGTGTACTAAAAAGCAAAATGAACTGACGGATCTAACAAAGGATTGGTACATAAAGAATCGACCCGAGATTCGCGAGAAATGGCAGCAAATACTTGCAAAGTTTGCAGAGAATACGAAGAAGAAGAATATTGAAAGCACCACTCCGCAGTCAGCGGCAGATAGATGTAAAATCCCTGTCTGGGTAGGCGTGAGGTTCCCTCCAGTAATAATAAATATATGCTGACATCTGCTGGCGATATAGGCTGATTTATTTCTTAATGTTGTAATTTTCTCGGATTTTCTCAATTAATCGAAACGAATATAATGGTTAATAATATGATAGTTGAAATAATAGTTGTGAACAATATAGCATAAATGGAATAAATAATTGTCAATTTATCGCACATACCTTATATTTTATTATAAAAATTGTAGTGTGTTATGTTAAAATATGTAACAAACTATTCACAGAAAATATAATATCGATGATCCTATTATATAGCAATATTAATATACTTTTATATAATTCTGTATAAAAGTGTTAGATTAATTACTAATTAATGTGTCAATGATTCACTCAAATTCCTCGCATTCTTCATTTGACAATCACGAAACAATTCTGGATCTCGCTCCAGCTAGATTGTACGCCTTACTTACGCTGATAAAATTGTGCTAACATGACAGATTTCAGGCCTACTTTACTAAGGGCCAGTTTTGGAATAGTCGCTTAACTTTAATCTAAGCTTAACTCACTTTTCGTTTCTTTCTAACTATCCTTTTTAAAAAAAGACAAAGAGTGAGTTTAGCTAAACTTTAGTTTAAACGATTATTGAAAAATTGCCCCTAAGTAGGGCAGGGGGATAATCGTCAGGGAGCCAACCATATGTCCAATTCGTACAATCGGAAAAATAGAAACGCTTCTCCGGGGTTCTTTATAGGGTAAGTCCGGGATAGATGCTCCTTCCGGGTAAGACGCCCCACTACCTTTCAGTTAAATAATTATGAGTAGTGATAAAAGTTGGGATTCCTTTCTCTGCATAAAGTATGACTCTTACATCAAGATCGATCGGCTTCATGCTATCTACATATATTGATAGAACCATCAGATCTAGGTGGCCTCCAAAAGGATAAGAGCTTCCGTTGTACCTACGTGTGCACAAAATATAAAATGAGCATTGTGAATGAAATTACAATGGATTTATCAACACGAGCTGCCGCTCGTTTTTTAGACATTGTAATAATTTACCTGGCTCGTTTCGTGAGTCTGTGCTCTTTTAACTGATCTATCAATCGTTGTTGATTCTTCAAAAACCATTTTATCCGTATCGCGTTTTTGTTTTTTATCAATTTGTTGTGAAATAATTAGCAACGAGCGTTGCACACATCACCAGGATTTTTCGCCAAGTAGAATAATGAAATGAAGCGAATAATAACATTAATTTTTACATTTACAATTTTGCAAAATTGAATGCGTCTACAAAATGCAATAAAATTTTTTAAAATAATTTTTTCTGTTTTTTTACAACAATCAAGATAAAGTCATCGAAAAGTGAATAGTTTACGAGATATTTCATATTTTATATTAAAAATATTATGACAAAATTTAAAATATCAGAAAATTCTTAACGAAAGAGAGCTTTATTATAGTGATTTGAAAACGTTTCGACGATATCTACAACTTTTATCTTAAGGAAAAATTCTAAGTTTTATTTAAGAAATTAGTCACCTTTAAAATTTCTTGAAAGCGACAACATCTACGACATGACTCACATCAGAATCATGTGTTCCCCTTCAAGCCAAACAACTTTAGTCTGAAGCATTTTTTCTCAAATTAAAAATAAAAAAGTTTATGGGGGTAAATTAAATAGGACACCCTGTATATACATATGCTTGTACATATGTATATAAATACAAAGCCTGACTTCGGCAGTAAATTCGCATCCATGAGCTTATACTTTAGCAACGTGCGGCATATTTATTAGTACTCGATTACACGAGAATGTGCGCTGAGCGCGTAGACAGGTTGTTCCGCTAATAGGCTGCACGTTCTCTCTATAATTTATTTAGAAGCGTATTGAATGAAGAGAGAAGAAGAGAAAAAAGAGAGAGAGAGAGAGAGAAAGAGACAAGAGAGGAAGAGAACAGAAATAGTGAATACAGGAGGAACTCGTTGCCTTTCTTCCTTGTGTCGAACACGCCTTTACAGCTGTCCATTCGCGTAAACCGTAAAAGTCTATCTCGCCTCGTTGGCTACGCTTGATCATTGAATTGATTTCGCTCGCGGCGATTCTGCCTAGCAATTCGTTGGAATAAATACTCTAATCAATCAGTTCTAACGATAGTAATCTATTACACCGGATTAAATTAAGCATTTGATAGGTATTCTGTGTCGCTGCTGTAGTGTAGGTATAATGGTCTTTTCCACGCTTCCGGCGGTGCAATGCCGTTGAAAGAAGACATCGACGTATATAGGCAAGCCCAGTAGTCTTAGCGCACCACGGTTGTAATAAGGTAATTTTCACTCGTTACACGGCGCTAATTACGATTGGCCTCGCGGCGCAAAATAAAACTGAAGCTTCGAGCGCAAATAGTTTTGGCAAATAATTTATTCTTTTATTTCATTTCCTTGCAGAGCTCGCTCACCGGCTCTGTTTATAACTCTCGCCGCCACCGGTGAAGATTAAAATGGTCCGGGATAATGAGAACTGTGTGGCAGAATTTCTTTCTCTCTCTTTCTCTCTACCAATTTCTCCTTCTTCCTTTACCTTACGCCACACTTTGCAAGGAAACTCTTCGTATTACTTTCCCTTCTACAAACCGTTCTTCGGATTATTTCGTGATTGTCGAAAAAGAATCGCGAAAATGCTCAAATTTTTAATCACTTCCCCAAAGTATTGGTCTACAATAACTATCTGCATAATTATTTGGTTTAAAAACTACAACGTTCTCTATTCGCGACTCTGATCACAGCTCGAGAGATCGAAATTTCATTATTCAGAAGAATACGCGGAATGAAATACGTTGATACGTAAAATTGTTTGTAGAATTGTTTAATATGTGTGTACATGTGTTCCTGTCGTTTATACGAGTTGTGCAGTATTATTCGGTATTTATGCAATTAATATTGATTTGCTAATCGGCTGGAAATGATTGAAACATGTAGTCACGTAAATTCATCGTTTCAGCTTATATTCTCTGCCGTACGCACTCCACTCTCTGCTACAAAATATTAATTTCAAAAAATGTCATATCTAGCATGGAAAAATGTTATCTTTTGTAAAAGTTAATTTAATCATTTCAGTGCATGGCCTGTTTTAAAAAATTTAGTGCTATCTGTATTCCTATTGTAAAGCTGATTTTTAAATTTTTATTTTTAACACAAATAGTTACTTATATTATATTAAATAAATAGGAAACTCATTGAATTGTTGCGACTATTATTCTATATAATTTTATACGGAATAACATTTTAATTGAATAAAATGGAAAAATTTCCATCTATTGAAATAATTTCTTTTATTATTTCTGATAATTATATATATTTACCAATAATTGTGAATTAGTTGGATAAATTAGACAAAAATAAATTATCAGAAATAATAAAAGAAGTTATGTATAGTATATCCGTACAAAATTACCTTCTTCAAAAAGGTAAAAAAAAGACGCCAAGCACGCGTGGTGTAGCTCGAAAAAATCGAAGTAATATATTTGTACCTCGAAAAAAACCCAAGTAGTAGTATATTTATCACAAAAGTTGCGTTACCTTATTTAATCTAAATGATTATCTATTACAAAAAAAAAAAGAAATGATATCTTTAAATTGCGCCAATTAAATATATATTATCTCGAAAAATAACTATTGTTCTTTCAAAAAATTAAACCCAAGGGGTAGTATCTTTACAATAAAAAAAAAGAAATAAATTTCAAGTATGTATCTATATGTATTCCCATTGAAGTGAAAAAATTAATATAAAATGTAAAAAATTTTAGTGAAAAAAACGACGCTGCAAAATTTTAAAATATTTGAAAGCAATAAATAACTAATTCAAAATATTAAATTAATAATTACAATGTGAATGTAGAGATGCTTTCACACATTAATTTAAAGTACTTTTTCCATTTATAGAAATTGTTTCATTAATATATTGTTTTGTTTAGCAGCGCCAAGTTTTTGATATTCTGTTTCTAAATTCATTCTGTTACTATGTAGTATTGGTAAATTGTCTCCCTCTCCCACCTCAGTATAAGTTTCTACGCGCGATTGTGTAGCAACATACCGGAAGCGCCAGCTACTAAAATATTTAAATTTTCAATCGGTTGCAAAATCAATATGTATGATATGTATGTAAAAGAAGTATAAAATAAGAGGATCGGAGATATGTGATTTAGTTGTGTTTTAACTTTACTCTTGAGTGTTTCAATTTCCACGGTGTTCCCACTTCCTATTGGTACGTATATGTAATTTTAAACTGTATTTGATTATTTTCCCGTATTTTATATTTATGTCTGTTTTTTCAAAAAAAAATAGATAATGGCATTTTGTTGCAGAACTTATCTGTTGTGTCTTATTTGTCTAAGTATGCATAAGTTCCGTCGATTCATAGTATTTTTACTTTTTTAAATAAATACTATAAATCGACTGAACTCGTGTATACAGATATCAGCGTCGATGCTGAAGAAGAAATCGTTATCTCTGGTATTGCTGGCCGATTTCCTAATAGTGACAATTTAAAAGAATTTCAAGACAATCTTTTTAACAAAGTGGATCTTGGTTCGAGCGATCATGGACGGTGGAATAATTGTAATAATTTTTTCTTTAAACATTATATACTTTTGGGAATTATTAGAAAAAAATATTTGTAATTTATATTAATCGTAATTTTTTAAAGATTCGTAATATCTAAATCAAAAATTTTTTAAAACAATTAATGTTAGTTTAGAAATTTGTGTTACACTATACATATATACATTAGGGTGCCAATTTTTTGGGTCAAAAATTCGATTTTGAGTCTTACCTCTTAAATTTGTTCTACCAACTCTCAAATAAACATCCTTGGAGAGCAGGCAATGTAGCTTAATATTTAGAGGTCGCTTAAAGCATTTAAACATTTAATTTTTTTCGAAAAAATGGTAAAAAACTGGGTTCTGTGAACTTGGCACACCATATCTAAAAATCTCAGTTTTTTAAGAGTTCTGGCATTCTTTTGAATAGTTCTAGGTCCGAATTAATTATAGACGTTTCTCAGTTGTCAAGATCAGTCTGTCTTTGTCTCGCGTATGGTAAAACGGTATACGCGAGACAAAGACAGACTGATCTCGACAACTGAGAAACGTCTATTAATTTGGACCCTAGAGTTGTAGATAAGCATTTTAAGGACGTTCACGGGTAAATCGATTTTCTATGTATTTGCTTAAAATTTGGACCATATGCTATTAATAGTGTTATCTATACACCTCCTCAATTGTAAGAACCGTGCCCGTACCAAAGTCGAGATATTTGCTATCAAAAATTGTATTTTTTACATGTATTGGATACACAAAGCAGACGGAAATCTCGTATTTTGAATTTTAATAATTAGAACGAATCTATAGAAAGTGATAAAAAACGGATATATAGTAGAAGGACACTTTAGGAATACTAGTAAAAAAACCCGAAATTATTGACCGTTTAGATTTAGAAATACAATAATAAATAGACCTCAATTTTCACGATTATTCGACGTAAAGAAGCGACTGCAGGAGAAAAATGACGAAATAGTCTTTTGTTCTGTATGTGAGAGAAAGAACTGTTCAAAAGTTTTTAGCCTGTAACCGTATATATTAAGATTTTTTCACGTCGATTTAGAGTATAAAATTTTGGCTACGATTATAACCAGTGAACGTCCTTAAATAGTTCCAATGATTAAATACAAAAAAGTGAGTTGTTGTACTGCCAACCTAAGATAAATTTATGAAATTATTATTGAAATTAAATTTTACATTTCAGTGTCTTGAAACTTATTAAATTCCTTTCAAAATGATATTATATTTTTCAATTCTGCCCATATAGACTTCCGGCAATTACACAAAATAAATGTGGTATCTTATAATTGGGCACACACACACACACACACACATACACACACACACACACACACACACACACACATACACACACATGCATACATACGGATATTTTTTAAAATTGCGATCTTTCGCCGTTTTAGAACATCGCTCCGCGCGTACTTGGCGCGAGACACTACCGTGTCTCTTGATATGTATAAGATTAAAAAAACGCGGTGGTTTAACTTCTAAAGTATTGCTTTACCACTGTTTTTATAAACATGAATTAATTACTTTGTGCAATAAATTGCGTTCTCTTGTATTATCTGGAGCGAAGTTAGTTTTGCAAAGCAATATCAATATTCGCGCAATAATAAAATTGTGTATAATATAAAATGCAAATACGATTAAAAACTACGCACTGCGTTCACTCCACTTGCATCACAGTATAGGTATATTGTGGATTACCGAGGAGTGTGCGATATAAATCCATATCAGAGCACTGCGGTGTAATTTTAATTCTTTGTATTTTGCCATCATTTTTTTCAAAACACATTTTTTATCTGACTAAATTTTAATCCGAAACCACATTCAATTAACAATAACATAAATTATTTATTGTTTTATCATTTCGTAGATTTAAAAGTGTACCTATGATAAATAGATATATCTATATGCCATAATTTATTATTGTGTCAGAGATACGTTTTTGCTTCTCTGATAGTATTAATAAAAACAAACTTATGTATTTATATATGTAATAGTACATTTATTGGAATCCATATATATTTATACTTTCTCTCATGTATATTTATTACAGATGTATATTAGAACATAATAAATGTAGATATCATGAAGATGGAGAATTTAATTCGCTGGAATGCTTCCGATTTTATGACGCCGCCGACGTAGAAGATTTCGTATCCTACCGAAAGCCGAAAGGGCATATAATGGCATCTCCGCTAATGGCATCGGTCTCGTAAACTTCATTAAGATCGGCAATATTGTATCCGAGCCGGGTGTGTGTGCATGAGGTCACGAAAGTAATCAGGGATCAGGGACTTCCAATTAGAAATGCCTCTCGTTGGCTTTCATGCGCCTGGCCGCAATCAAACGAGTGGCAAACGAGATTGATTAATGGGATTAGAAGACCTGCGAGCCGCGCTGCTATTGCTTATTCTTAATATTTTGATGCGGCCACCCGGTTTTACGATCAAACAAGGAAATTAGGTCTTCCCCTTTGGCGTCGCCTCGTTTGTTATGTACATAGAGCCGGCCGCGAATTGTTTACGCGGCGAATATAACGGTTTTAAAAGCGCCGATACTGAAAATTGAGAATTATTTATGCGCGCACTTGCCATGGGCAAACAAATGACCTCTCTTTCGAAATCGAAACGGTATTATAAGCGTTTAATAACAGAATTATCGCGATGTCCATGACCTGGCAATAAAATATACAGATGAAACTGATTATATTAATGAGCCATAAAAAATCAACGCGAATGTTAATTAGTACAGTCATATAAAGAAGAGCATTAAAACACAGACGTGAAATGTTAAACAATTTATTAGTTTAAGCGCCAGAAATTAACGCAGTTGTAGACAATACTTTCTCCCTCTTTTTAGACTTAGGCTCTCTCTAGAGATTTGACAAACTTTCTCTCGAGTTCGACACGGTACTTCGATACAATTAATTTCGAGATTGCCAAGACGAGACTTACTGGATCACCTCGCTCGACAACGTTACCCCACGTCTTACGCGAGATTGACGTGCAGCAAGGTGAAAATGGGCGCGGCAGTGATGTTTCCTTGGCGTTACAACGTTATGGATAATTGGTTCTAATAGGCACTCCAGGGCTGACTGCCGTTACCAACAAGATGTTGCCGACGAGAGCCTTTCTTTCCCTCTTTCTTCCTCGTTAGGCGAGGGTCGATACGTTTCCAGCTACATACACGCGGCCTGTTCGATCTCCATCGTGTATACACGATGTCCCATTACGTTACGCGTACGCTAACTGTTGTCCGTTACATTTATATCTCCCGGCTGTCCAGAGGTAATGGCCGATCGTCTCTTACATTGCGCGTTCGGGAGAACCAGATCGGCAAATGGACAATCGAACGAATTACAATCTCATAATGAACTAAAATAAACTAATTAAGTCTTTAAAAAAACGTCTAATTAAGTCTCGTTACTTCCCGCGATTTTGATCTATCATCAATCTTCTTTTCTTGATCTTTTTCCAAGAATCATGTATAATGCGATTACAAGTATGTACTCTACGCAGCGAGGTAATAAAAAATGTATAATATTAATAAAAAAAATACGATAAAATAGATAAATAAGTATAGAAAAGTTGTTTAAAAAACATGTCAGAGGTTTCACGTTACGATGCAACGATAAACGCTGACGTCGTGAGCGATGAATCTTATTTCGCGTTCAAAATGTTGTGTAACTGCATATCTAAACGAAAATCTTGAACTTTTGAACAAGCGTCGAAGGTACCTAGGTACTTGACATTCGAACCAGGTTGCCTCATATTCTTTTACGACCGCTATAGAGCCCTTTACTTTGATAAGTTTGCAATCGATACTTTGTGTCACGGAACTTCGACGACACGTGTAATGTCGAAGTTTCGGATGGCATGCAGGGCGGAGAGATACCTACCGCTTTTTTATTTACTATTTATTGCCTGTGTCTCGCAACTACAGATATTGCATATTATGTTAGAGCAAGAAATATATACGAATAGTTGCTTACATTTCAAGTGAGGAATTTGTATTAACTTTTTAGATAAATTTGCATATTCCACGTTTATTCTACGTAATAATTATATAAAGGATTATAACATAGATATTTTTAGATAATATATTTGTCTTGAGAGATACTTTTTCACAAATAAAAATGTATATATGTAAATCAAACATAACAGTATACGAAACATATTTTGGGCTTCTTGAGTAATATTTTTCCATTTTATTTTACGAGCTTGATGTTACTCGGTTTTTCATGACAATTTGCAGCGGACGATGCAATTTTTACATAGTCTGATATGAATCACAGTTTGCGCTCTGAGAACGTATATGAAACTTCGTAAAGATGTTGAATAATATTTGGAAACATTCCTCATTCCTTACTATTCCTCACTCCATTGACTTTACGTGATACTCCTGTTCGAAGGTGTTGGAAATCATTTGATAGAAACTTTGTCTTAAGATTTAATAAAGTTAGGAGGTGTTATCATAAAGCACGCGCTTTTACGTGTGCAACTGAAAGTTAAACTTGCGGATTAACTCGCCGAATAAATTACGCGCGAATCTGAAATCTCGCATATAACCGGCAGTGTGATCGGATTTGGATTTACGTTATTCCGTCTCTCTGAAATTGGTACGTTTAAATAACACGGGAGCGCGTGTAACTTCAACGTAGACACGTGGATTCAAGTCAGAGCATCAGCGACTCCGATGTACCCGGATGTTTGATGGCCCATTTTCGTCGAAACTTCCACCGAAACGGATGCGATGCCAGTCCGCCCGCGTACACGCGGAGCGCAAGACTCACGACTGCCGTCGTCGGGGCGGTGATCGGTGGATATGTTATGCAAATTCAATTTGCGCTGAATACCGGTGCGGTGCACGCGCCACGGTGCCTAATTTCGCCCAGAACGAAATTATAAGCCTGTGGCAAGACGTACGGCGACATCGCCGCGCATTTAACGTGCAGTGGGTAACGTTCGCAGCGGCGTTTATAGCCGCAAACGTCGTTCGTCTTCGTCGATTCGTGTCCCCGCTTTTCTCTCTCTCTCTCTCTCTCACTCACTCACTCGCTTTCTCTTTCTCTCGTGTACCTAAAGTATAATTGCCACTCGGGGCAATTTTAAGTGTAGCAGAAGTTAGGGAATCTCGACTAACAATAAGAAGATTTTCGGGAGCAACTCTTGTAATGGTAAAGACGCTAGTTTTAACAAGTTGTACGCAATGGTTAATCCGAAAAGCTAATTACAGCGTTTCTAGGAAGCGAGAGAGTCGCACTTCAACTACCGTCTAGCAGACTCTAGCTCGAACGAATCCTCACGACTCTTTAATCGCCGGTTAATTCGATCCGGAGATAATTCGCGTCTTGAGTTCACGGGAAATGCATTGTAGTGGTTTAATAATCTGCGAGATATGCAAGAACATTAATTAAGGCTGAACTATACGTTCCGCGGATGGATAATGGGAGAACGGCGCTGTGTGCGTGGGCCAAGTGCGATACATAAACGTGACGAATTAACCGCAACGGCGAACAGAGTATTGATGAAGCGAAATTCCTGGAACAGCATAGCGTGGCGGAAATGCGCTAACGTAGTTTAAAAAAAAATCAGTTCTATCATTAGAGTTCTATCCGCGAGTAAATTCTCGCGGCAAATTATGCGTTGTCGACTATTATCCTCTTAAGCTCCGTTGTCTCGGGCGTTTCACTGCTTATACAATCCATTTAAGTTGCAGATAGATCGTCGCAGATCCAACGGCACAGTTTAGAAACTCGCCACGCTACGATGATACGTTTCTGCGACTAATTGTAAGTATGTTTCGACATTTCATCCGTCGGCAAATAATTATGCTAAATGTCGAAATTGCTGAACATGGTCGCCGTATGTCACGAAATAAATAACGGGTCGTAATTTATCGTAACAGTACGCCTGAAATTAAAGACAAATATTTGTGTGTGATTTGCCAATATGTCGCGTCTAGTTTGATGATACAGCTATCAAATATTGATGTTCGTCACAGATTGCCGAATATCAATGACGTAATATCGTTTGTCGATGCTCGTAATTCGCACCGCAATATCCTTCGAAAACAATTACATTGAAGGAATCAATAATGAAAATATCTAACCAAAAATTTGATGATACATCTATCAAATATTGATGTTCGTCACAGATTGCCGAATATCAATGACGTAGTATCGTTCGTCGACGCTCGTAATTCGCAGCGCAATAACCTTTGAAAACAATTACATTGAAGGAATCAATAATGAAAATATTTCTATCCAAAAATATTAAAAAATGAAAATAATATAAGGAATTCTTATTTTATGCTTTTATTTGCAAAGTTTCCATTTGAGCATCTCCGTCGATTAATCGTTATTATTAAGATGTTGTAAGGAACGCAGCTTTGCTCGATTTTTTAAAGAATTACGAAGAAAGAAACTCTCCATCGATATAAAAAAAAGCGGGTAATTAAAACAACAAACTTCTTACGTGAATAGAAAAATAATTTCACTCCAACGATCGTATTGGTGCATACGTTAAGAATAATAGTTCAAGCAAACCTATAGTATCTGTTTATTAATAAAAGTCTTATTTAATTGCATGTGATTTTTATATAGATATTAAGCGAGAACTTACGAGAACTCCGATATAACCGGACGGTTCTCGGTAGCATTATTTACGTGTACGATTTAATTCTTTTAATACAAAAAGCAGGATGAAAACACAATAGTTGCATAATATATAAATTTAGCTTTGCTATTTATAGTGCTGGGACTGTTTGGATATCCGAATATTCGAATGTCGGAATAAAATCCTATTATTTTTTATTACTCTCGCAATTCCTTGAAGTGAAATTTCACTCTAAATAGACTAAACATACCGACTCAAATTTAGAGTAAATTCAACTCTCTATAAAGAGTGAAAATTCAATCCAAGGGAGTGAATCACCACTTCAAATTGGAGTGTAAGTATTTACGTTGTTGAAGTAAAATTTTCATTTTCGACTTTACAGAATACTGTATAATTGTTAGATTAATTTCTGTTCCGTTCTATATCCGGACTATCCAAATTATCCGGATAATTTCGAATATTCATTGTCAGGTTATTCCTTTATTATTTTTCTGTTTTGAATATCCGGATATTCGAAAAATAAAATAATTCGGATTATTTGTTCCCAGCACTACTATCTATTTTGTTTATTAAAGAAATGAGTGATCATGACAACTATACTGGCATTTGTCTGATATATGAACTCTTTAATAAAAACGATTTATACTCATTTTGGTCTAACGGGTAGGAACATAAATCTTCGCCATAGAAGAAGAAACCTAACGGTGATCCACGAAACGGCGCGGCGCGGGCGGTTGGTTGTGAAAAATGTTCCGGGCATTATTGGAGCGAACATGATAGTCGTGATAGAAAACAACATTCCATTCAGACGAAGAATACTTGGATATACGATCAGGAATTTGCGCGATTGATTCGCGAAAGCGTTTTTCAATATTCTCTATAATACGGAAATATTGCGGTTTCCGCATCATCCTCGTCTTTCGTTTCGCTGTGTTTACAGCATTCAAAATATGGAAACTAGCGAGATAACGTTCAATCCCTTATATTTGCCCAGTTAGAATTCTGTCAAGAAAAAATCTGCAAAATTCTGCCTTAATATTTTTATTAGGGAAAAATTGATTATAGACTAATTATGTATAAAATCTTATGTATAAGGCAAATGATAAATTTGAAGCATTCGTATATATAACCCAACCAGTATACTGTGCTTTTCAATTTTGCATCAATTCGATATAAAACTTGCTTTAATATTTTTATTAGAGAAAAATTGATTATAGACTAATTATGTATAAAATCTTATGTAGGCAAATAATAAATTCGAATCATTCGTATATAACTCACAAAGTCATATGTATTGTGCTTTTCAATTTTGCATCAACTCGATATAAAACTGGCAGAAAGATAATAGAAATAGAATAGAAATCTAATCAAAATATTCACAATTGCTTAATTAACATAAAAACATCTACGACGAGGTCAAAGATGACAAAAATATCTATCAGTATTCGATAGTGACCATTCATCGGCGTGTCGATGTCGTAGCCAGATTACAAAGTCCGCCGTTTTATAAAACGTCTAGGCATTTTATAAAGTGCGGCCACATTCTCAAATTATGCTTGAAAATGAAATGTTTCACAATCTGGCTAAGAATTTTAGTCGTTTTATAAAATGCTAATAAGCGACCCGCCACATTGTCAAACGCAACGATTTGTACAATATAAAACGTACAATATAAAACGACTAAAATTCTTAGCCAGATTGTAAAACATTTTATTTTCAACCATGATTTGAGAATGTGGCCGCACTTTATAAAATGCCTAGACGTTTTATAAAATGACGGATTTCGTAATCTGGCTACGACATCGATATCAAATCGACTTCGATTCAACTAATCATTTCTGGCTAGGAATGCAATCTACTTCTTTTATTCTTGACTTATCTTATTTCCTCTATACCTTTAAAATTTTAATTAATAATATAATCCTTTTTTAAATATTAGTTGCATCTACCACGAACCACAATGCGTGCATTGTTGCGTCCTACACTCATACTTCCCTTAAAAAGAATTTTGCGGATGTAAAAGTCGAAGGAACGTTAGATATTCTCTTTAGCCTCCGCGTATTTTAAAAACCGGCTAGTCCGCTTTCAACCGCGCATTATTTATTTAACTGAAAGATATCTTGAGGAAATAAAAAAAATTCTCAAACATTCCCGGCTTGTGTATATTTATTATGCATTTATCTCGAAGTACATCGCGGTCTGTATTTCTGCCTGTTACAACGCGCCGTTTTGCCATGCACGTTAAATTGCTATTTAAATGATGATTCGATGTTTTAGGAGAGAAACATCTCTCGGCGCTCTAAATTTGCTTTGTGCGTAGTAAATGTTTCAAACAGAATGAATATCGCGGTAGATCTGTAGAAAGTTTTATTCTACTTACTTCATCGCAGCAACTTTTAATTCCACTGTTAGACTTTTCCGCGCTCCCGAGTGAGGACACGCGTTTGTACAACGGTACACGCTGCTGCTCGCTATACCTCGCGCTCGTAAAATCCGGCTACTAACCGCGCGACGTGTTAAGCATTGACGCGAATGAATAACGATAGGCGTAATTGCACTTAAGAAACAGCTTGATTAAAACTTCGCCGACGACGCGACGCGACGCGACGCGACGCGACGCGGCGGTGCCTGCGGGATAAATCGCCGCGAAGTCGCTCATTACATCGCGTAATTGGGTCGTGCGCTCGCGCAATTTGCGGAATCCGTCGCGCTATCCGTTTTCCTTCTTGCCGCTTTCAAGGTGGAAACTACCGGTCGCGGTCGGTGATATCTCCCGCAAACTCAGCTGCAGCCATCGTGTTTGACGACGATGTTTCGTAAACGCGCACGTACATACACCAGCGACGTGCGAACGGATTATGACGGATAGTCGCCGCCGAGATACTTAGCCGTGCGGCGTCATTACGGCGTACTCATTTTTCAAGCTCGTTCGCGAGATATTATTACGGGCTACGGCAAAATATCCCTTTCGGAGGGGGACGAAGTTGAATTAACTGTGACACACACCGGATGCTCGCTCGGGCGCAAGTCTTAACGTCTGTCGGCGTTTAAGAGAGTCGTGTACGCGCGCGGGACATTAATTCCCCGATACAGAGCCGAAAGAATGCCGGCGCACCCGGACCGATGGCGATGTGCAGAGAGTTCGCTATTTAAAACGGCGAAAGATAATGAAAAAAATGGAACGACTCCTTGCAGGAGAAAACGACGCCCTGCAGGAGTCCCATTGCCTTTCACGACGCGGCAAAGCGTCCAGCAATTTACAGACATTTCTTGGCAAGAATGCACGAGGGACCTTTCGTAATTGCAGAAGAATAGACGAGGAGAAAAAGTTTAATGATAAAGTTAAAGTTAAAGAGACGATTAAAGACCAATTAAGCGTTCGAAAAACCTGTTATCAATTAGTGACAGTAATAATTAACATATTATTGGCCGGAAACGTATCAGCTTGTCTTTTGTTGTCCAGCAAAGAGTTTACTTATTCGTTTTTATTAGAGAAGCATACAGTTTAAATTATCACACGAAGTTGTAGAGTTTAAAATTGGTAAAGTTTTTATTAGAGGATTTCTGATTGTGTTTGTTCTTCACTTTTTGCCAGGGTTTGTTTTTTTTATCATTAGATAAAATTGTGTGTTGCAATATTGGTTTCTATGAAAAATAGCCGCCCACACAAGCGTTAATTTCCGCATAAAATAAAACACCCGTTCAACGATGCGTTAAGTAACAAATTGAGACACAGTAAGGGTCTTTAGGAAATCGAAATAATGTCACTGCTTTAAGCTCTTGAACGTACAAGACCGTTTCCGGGTAGCTGCGGCGCGCAAAGGGCACGATGGCGAAGCTAATTGTCAAAGAACTACGACGCGATTAGTGCCCGTCATTATAATTACCGCAAAACCATAACCGCGTTGTGACTAACGTCATAACGAAGATTTAGATTGCGGATAAGGGACGTGGAAGGCGTTACGTTGCGCTGCAACGTCGCCGTCGCGTCGGTGCAATAACATGCGCGGTAAACCCCGGGCTTGTGATATTACACGAATAGCGTTTATTCGCATTCTCGCGGGAGTGTGTTGTCTTTTGCGCCGCTCGTTACCCTGCGGTCGTTCCTTGCTTCTTCCTGGGTGAACCTGCATCTGCGGCGAAACGATCCTGAAGTCGTGAACATTCTCATTTCTCTTTCTCCAACTGGACGTGCGACGACGGAGTGAGAGAAATCGACGTTAAAAAACCACCAAATGTGCGCACATGCGATGTTTCTGTTTCACGTTAAGGAAGTTGGCGCGTTTGACGAAATATAAGACAAGTCAATAATACAAACATAATACGAAAGTTAATTATATCAACAATATGTAGAAAAAATTTTACATGTATTGGATACACAAAGCAGACGGAAATCTCGTATTTTGAATTTTAATAATTAGAACGAATCTATAGAAAGTGATAAAAAACGGATATATAGTAAAAGGACACTTTAGGAATACTAGTAAAAAAAGCCGAAATTATTGACCGTTTAGATTTAGAAATACAATAATAAATAGACCTCGATTTTCACGATTATTCGACGTAAAGAAGCGACTGCAGGAGAAAAATGACAAAATAGTCTTTTGTTCTAATTTACACACATTTTTATTATATTGGCAATTTTTTTCTAATTCTATTATATTCTTCAGTCTTTTCTACCCCTATTTCATATATAATTCTTTAAAATTTGGTTGATCAGTTCTTGAGTTACAGACATTTAAAATTTCGGAGAATCCGTACATACATAGAAGCCTTATAAAGCTGGGTCTAATCAACCAAATCTTAAAGAATTGTATATGAAATAAAGGTAGAAAAGACTAAAGAATATAATAGAATTAGAAAAGTTGCCAATAATTAATACTAAATTGTCCAAAAACATCAATTTTTAAAAAGTCTCAAGCGGTTGAGACTTGAAGTATAGTCTTTAAGGGTTAAAGTTTTATAATATTGGCAATTTTTTTAATTCTATTATATTCTTCAGTTTTTTCTACCCCTATTTCATATATAATTCTTTAAGATTTAGTTAATCAGTTCTTGAGTTATAGAAATTTCGGTAAATTTGACACATACACACATACGGACATTTTTTAAAATTGCGATTTTCCGACGTTTTAGAACATTCTGAACACATTGGCAGCGGCAACTAAAAAAAAAATTTTTTTACGAAAACAAAACTTCCTCTATGAGGAAGCAAAATGGGACAAAATTGCGATTTTACGCTTTTTCTGGTCCCAATGATAACATGTTGCTCATGAATCATTTCTGAGACTAGCTTTACACTGTTTAATCATGAAAACAAAATTATATATAACAAGTAATAAATTATTTATTCCGCCAGTGATAATTAACAACTAACTCGTTAAGAGATTTTTAATCGACCAACTGGCAATACTCAATCATCTTTTCCGAAATAAACGTTTGAAAAAATTATATATATCTACATATATAGGACATCGCGCCGTGTGTTATTTTAACACGCATAAACGTCTGAAGCCGGCTCCAGACGATGCGTTCACTCGCCAAACATTCGTTAAATATTTGTAAATTATTTTTTAAATAAATAAATTAATATTAATTATAATATTATAATTAATATAATAATCAATAATAATTTACAAATATTTGACGTATTTATATTTGACAAATGTTTGGCGAGTAAACGCATCGTCTGGTGCCGACTTAAAAATGACACATTTGACTGTAGCTCTTTTTACGTGTTTCTTCATGTGTTAAATTACGTCATTTAACACGTTTAATCGTATTAAATTAAAAGTTAATAATACATTCAGTCGTGTTAAATGACGTAATTTAAAACGCGACAAGAAATGTGCAAGAAGAGCTTCAGCTATTAAAATAACACACTTGGATTTGAAGTGGTATCAACATTTCGAGGAATACTTATTCCGAGAAAGCGGACGGGACAAGAAAGTAGTTTCTTAAGAAAGCTTAATTTTTATAAAAAAATATATCCTGCGCAACGCGGGGCTCTTTGTAGATCCGACTGGCTCGTAATGTGTGCCGCGGCTTAAGCCTTCTTTCTGCGGAATGTGCAATTATATTTTAATGCACCTTATTAATACTCGGGTGTCCGCGACGGGTATCAAGGCAAGACATCGGAACGTTTACTATTACACAACTGTTCTTGGCAGTTGCGCGCGCGCTTGCCGAAAAGACCGGCTTTATGTAACACGCTTTCGAACGATATGATTTCACGCGCAGAATCACTGAACGCGTTTATGCTCGCGTATGGAACATGAACGGAAGGAATCATGGGAGGTGGTCGAGCAGGAGTAGAGCCCAGCAAGTGTTTGGAGAGCTTGTCGCACGGGAAAAGTGGAGGAAAGAGAAGGGAGAGGGGAGAGGGAGAGGGGAGAAGGGAGAGGGGAGAGAGGTATGGGAAGTAGTGTGCGTGAAGGGGAGGGAGGTGTCGTAGTGTGTAAAGGGTCGCTGATGGCCAGGTCGGGAGTATGGGCATATTTTAATGTAAAGGGTTGGGAACGTCCCTACAAAACGCCTTTGTAAACCCCATAGGGGAGAAACAAATAAACACTAATTGAATTGAATTGGAACATAAACGTTTTCTTCATTTAAAATGTTTAAAAGTTCGATTTAATTGGATTTCCCGCTTAATCCCGTATCTTCATTCCAGTGCTCTGGGAGAAATTTTGACCGTTATTTTTGTAGTTAAGCAACTTAGCACTTTGGTTAGTGCCTCTTAAGTGAAAATTATCTTTGCGTAACTGAATATCGACAGAACTAATTGAAAGAATTGACTAATATAACTTAAACATCTTTGACATAGATAGAATAGCTAATTGCGATTTTTAGTTACGCGGGGTTAACTAGAAAAGAACCATGACGTCACAGATGAGGACGGAACGTCACTCTAAATCTGAATTACGTTTTTGCAAATGTCAGTTGTCGGTGGAAAGTTTGGTTAATTATCTTACAATTCAAATACCTTTACTCATATTCATAATCTATATAACTTGGTTAACCAAAATAAAATTAACATTATTTGTATAACCTAAATTTGTGGATGTAAAATTTAGAAATTTGGAGAGTGAAACTGAATTGTGGTTGTCAAGTAATCCCAGTATTCGTTCTATCGCGCGAGCTCAGAAATATAAGTTTCAAAATAGTTACTGTAAAATAGATTGTTAGCTCAGCGTACTAGGCTACCATTTCAGAATCTTATAGGTTCTTAGGTTCAAATCCCGTCAATGCGTGCGTTTACAAAAATTGTAAAACAATGCGTAATTGTAAATAATAAAATAGAATATATGCAAAACCATGAATACAGATTAACTAAAAAATAGAAAAAATAACAACTATTTACAAATAAAAATTCTTTTTTTTTTTTTTCGTTAAAATATCCGTAATAGTCGTTGTCTAACTGATTGTGAGATGTGCAATTACTGCAACAGCAATTCGATGATAAAACTGTGTTTGGAGGACTCGAGATGTCTTCTCATAACCAACACTCACACTTGCTTAAGTCAATTTTTAGGTTTTTTAACTGATATTATTCCTTTGACGTCATCATTCTGATGACGTATTTCTAGTCCAAATACGAGGTTACGTAAAATTAGTGTTACGAGTAATCCCAATCATTTGATTACTAGTCGTGGGCCTCAAAATGGGTTGCTTAACTGTCTTTTTTTCTCCCAGAGTGTATCGAATATTTATTTGTTTAAAGAGAAACCTGAATACTCTTTAAATGAGCCAAGAACAAAAGCTCTTTTGTAGATTTTGCGAATGGGATGAAACTTGTTCCGCACACTCGAGCACCAAGGGTGGATTATCTGGGTGTCGTGACCTAACGGTAATAGTTTCCCCGATTGAAACGTTGTTGGCTTTGTAGTGTGAATCTACCGCGAATCGACAAACAAGTCCAATTCACGATTAACGCCAACATTCCGCAGCAGACAGCGGGAAATTGCTCCAGATTCACGAAGTTGTATGCATATTTCGCTATTACAGAGATCCGCGCTATTACTGCTCCGAACTCCGCTTCATCCTGTCCTCGTCTCGCGTGTGAGTTCTCTTTGAGGGCTATTGAAATTATTCGCGCGGTGGATCGAGGGAGAAGACGGGTACGACTCACGAAAGAAGTAGACGTGAAATCTGGCCCGCAGCCGTGCCCCAAAACTTTCGAGTAATTTGCGCTAGTTTGACGCAAACGGCGCCTACGGTGCGAAACTTGAGAGAAAGCTATATGCGACGGATGGAGCGTTAGGGCGAAAAGGAGGAGTAACGTCGAAGCGGGGCAAATAAGGGAACTAAGGGAAGGCGGTTAGAGAGGGCAGCGAGAGAAGAAGGAAACGTTGAAGAAGGTCGGCGTTTAGGAAGGCGCGAGATATGGCTCGCGTGCTAAACCATGCATGTAATGCAATGAATTATCTTAAGCCAAGAGAGAGACGGAGATTGCTTTCCATTTCTTAATCCTTAAAATCAATTTTAATGAATTTTATACGCGAAGTAGATCAAGGTCAGCACGAATAGAATTTGGGATATGTAGGAAAGAAGCGTATATATTAAATATTACGAAAATTATGAAATATTAAAATTATATTATAAATTATATATAATTTATAATATAATATTAGATATAATTTTTATGTCCCATAAAAAAAACTCATTACATATAAATATTGTTTCGGTTTATAAGGTATTATTCAATTTACATAAAAATGTTTCATTTAGCATTGGTAGCATGCAGCTCGACCGAGAAGAATTATTACACAAAGAATTCTTGATTTTGCCACGGCAAACGAGAGAAGAATCTCATAGTCCGCCCATAGTTGGCAGGTTGGCACTGCCAAGTAGGAAATGCGAAACTATTGCGTTCCACCTACGAGTACGAGAGTAACTGGATCTCTCGTTCCCGCCGAGTGGAAGAAGGCAGCGGTACAGGAATGTGCCCCCTACGCCAGGTCGCCATAAAACGCTTCTCAACCCGCGCAGGCCCTTTGTCGTGGCCTGCAACACGTGGACAAAGAACGACGATATCTGTACTGCGAGTCGAGCACGTACCACGTTGACTCCGAACGCCCGATATTTCCTTAACGCGCACGCACACGCGTGTGCGAAAATCAACTTCGCCCTCTTACGCGTAAGTGCAGCCGCCCCGTCGTCAATCGGCGTGCACCCGACTCGCGTACCGATCGCATCGAGACCTTTGTTTAATGCGCCTCGTGTTACAATGTTATCCACCACGTTAATACCGCGGCACGATAATCGGAGCAGCGCGTTCTATGGTGAAGGTAATCTTCGACGCTGCGGAGTACTTCGTGCGGGGAGCGCGATTATTTTCAATGACCATCCACGACGGGGCATTAACGACGTCGGAAAATAGAATTATTAAGATACAACAGTCTGCGGAGTGTCTGCCGCAGCGTTTGCATGCACTTCTCGCCGAGCTACTCGTCGCGATGTAACTTTAACAAGCTTGTGTGTAATTTTACTGTGATACGTGTGTCTCTCACAGCGCCGAAAATGTAAGTACGTTGCCTAGATCGCTGCAACGCCAACGTGTCGCCCATGCGCTATCTCTGTCCCTTAACAAAGAAAGGCTAATATTATGGAGATGAAACTGTATGTATGTGCATAAATTTGTCATAAATTCCCCGGGTGCGTCCTAAGATCTCTTGCCGAGATACAGAGTCCCGCGCGCGCGTCGCGTCGCGCAACGCAGCGTCCAACGATTATAAATTGGCTACGAGAACGATGACTTGTTCGGTCACCGTGTCACCAGATACCGGGGCGGAAATTTCCCCGCGAGAAATCGGCCCCATCTATTCTGCCACGTCCACTCTCTGTACGTCCCGGGCGCGACTTTTTCCATAAACGTTTTCAGCGGTACGCGACGAGAACTCGCAATCGGCAAATGGAAACGTTGTCGCTCCGACGGCGACGCGACGCAACGTGATCAAAGTGAATGGCCGGGAATCAATCGGAATTTGACAGTGTGACAAACGCAGTCACGGCGATCGACGTCCGGTCCGGTCGAAACGTTCACCGACCTTCCTGCACGTATGTACGTTTTGCCACCACCTGCTCGAAAGCGAAGTCATCACTGCCGGCGTAACAATTCGTCCCGTTCAACGTAACGAGATACGAGAGCACTCTCTCTTTCCTCTCATTCTGCAATGCGTTTCGCGGCATTCCG
Source organism: Leptothorax acervorum (assembly GCA_035220615.1). Taxonomy (NCBI): domain Eukaryota; kingdom Metazoa; phylum Arthropoda; class Insecta; order Hymenoptera; family Formicidae; genus Leptothorax; species Leptothorax acervorum. The sequence continues at coordinate 2,232,503 of JASTWQ010000452.1, read as the reverse complement.
TTGTTCATTCACGACTTGTAATTAGCAATTAAGATAATATGTCTTTACGAGCGTGCGTAGAAAATTCCTCAGATAAGACGCGTTCTTTGAGAGACTCGACAGGTTGTTCTCCTAGGTGAAAGCGATACGTTGCATATTTGTGCGATAATACGTTGATGTTAGAATCACAAAAAATGCACAGTTATACTGTAACGATAACAGTGAGTAGGTATGCATAAATATCTAATATGATCGTATGTTATGTTACATTAATTATATACATATATACGAAGTTTATTCTAATTGTTTTCTCAAGCCATTGTTCGCAGATATGATTCCAATCTGCGAATATTCGTATAACAAGAAATGCTTGCAAGCACCAAGTCAATACGATCTCTGCCGTTTTCTGAGCCTAATTGCCGCCTGTTGCTCTCGCTCGCGTTACACGAATAAATCGTCTTTTTCGTAATTGCATACGAAGTATCAATGCAGTAAAATTTAATACATGTTTGTTTGTTCGTGTCGGTATCACAATTATTTCTTCGTATATATGAAATATTTTCTATATACACAGGGTGTTTCCTAATTAAGTAAGTATGAGAGGGAGGCACTATAGGACACTTTTTTTTCAAAAGCTCATCTCTTTAGCCATTTTGAAGAAATTGGTTCTTTGACTTAATTATAAGTTAATTTGGTTGTTAATGTTCAATATAAACGTATAGCAAAACAAACACATTTGAGAGTAGTGCTTTGTTTTTACCTTTTAAAAAAGTGTTTCCTCTGTCCTAATCTGCCCCCCTGGAGGGGCAGTTTAGGACTGATAATGAAAACCGAGATAACTCTAGTCTTCTTACTTTATTTATTAAAAATAATAAATTTCTTGCTAGGCAACTGTCTTACAAACTTATTTTAATATATTATATATTTAACAATACAGTAGGGAATTTGTAGGCAATCAAATAAACATAAGTGTCCACTTATTGGAACCTTAATTAAGGCAAGAATCAGTCTCATAAATTTCTCTTAAATAATAAAATATCTATCTTCTAGTCTTTAGAGCTCTCTTTAGAAAATATTAAAGTGCTAAGTGTCCAAAATGCTATTTTGTCCAATACTGCCCCAACCCTAATTTGAAAAAAAAATGTAATATTTTGTACCAACTCTTTTTATTATGTCGTTGTATTTCACTCATTACAACGCAAAACATATAAGCATAACCAGGACATACAAGTAGTTTCCTTTGGAGCAATAGTTTAATATAAAAATACTTATATTTGCGAGCAAAAATAATTACAACAACCAGCGAAAATCACTAACAGCTTGTAGATTAGTTTGACAGTAGACAGCTCTTATGTGACGTTTGTCTATTGATCGGTTGCCAGCCGAAAAATGCGTTTAACGTGAAAAAAGGTGTCAAATTTGTTCTTTATTCGAGATGTAAACTGCCCCTGTCCTAAAGTGCCCCCCTCTCCCCTACAAACAAAGGGGATATTCCTTGGCTTATTTTAAGAAGGAAAGGTCCTATATGTCCTAAACTGCTTCGTTTTCAAAATACAGGGTGTCAAAGTTGTGAAAAAAGTAAAAAATTTAGAAAATCTGGACAACGTTTAAAGATATTTTATTCAAATTTGATATGCGTACATGTGGTATTAAGAACTATGTTCTAGTACGATAAAACATTTTTAGATCCACGAGGGGCATGCATCTTTGACACCCTATATCTTGAAAACAAAGCAGTTTAAAACACATGTTTACAGGACCTGTCCTTCTTAAAATAAGCCAACAACCCTTTAAGTTTAAATACTTACGTAGGAAACACCTTTGTATAATTAAATATACCGATGCATGTGTGATAGATATATTTTCTACATATGATGGGTATATTTTCTATCAAACAGCATACCTGCAAATTTACTGCAAATTTACTGCAAATCAATATATCAAACGCTATCATGACGTTTTAACGATTACGATGCTGAACTAACGGCGCAAATCATGCTTTCTGAAATAGAGATCGTCCTATTTTATAAATAATACATTCGTAGAATATTATTGCAGATAGCGAATATACCTGTATCTGATTAGTTTTCTTTTTTTTCATGACGTACCTGCTAATTTTCGGACTTTCGTAAGTTTTCTACTTTCAAAATAATAAAAAAAAGTGCGATTTTCAGCACAGTCATTTCGAGGCGTTCTCGTTCGTATTAATTTTGCACGGGTAAGTAATGCAAAAAAGAAGCAATGAATAAATTTGAATAAGCAAAACTTTCGCTGCGTGAGAATATTAGAACGCACGCAGCACTTCTTTTGCATAATCATCTTTAACCGCGAGGACCGTAACGCACAGTGGCGCGCGCGGCTATACCTCGTATTCTCGCAAATAGTGTTAATGTACAAAGTTGCCGCTTGAAAAAAAAGAGAAGGAAAAACGCGTGTAATGCTTCACAAGCTGTGACATGGTCAAAAAGTTACGTTTAACTTGAGTTTCTAGCGAGACTCGTAAACACTGCGTGAAAAAAAAGACCACGCTCGCTCATTGCCGGCGTTATACATAGCTCGGAACTTTTCCTTGCATTCGATGATAATTCATGAGAAAGTTTAATCCTTTCGCTCGCAGCGTCCCCCGGTTGCGAACATACTTTTTCGTCCTCTGTAATATGCAAATTTTAGACTCGGCGCTATCGCATCACTTCACCCACATATTTCCGGATATAAATTACTTAGCGTCCGTGATTTTTAAGTAGAAGGATGGAAAAAGAGAGACAAATAGGCAATTGTGACATCTTTTTGCGCCGAGGGAATTAATTACGCTTATTAATATTTCGCTCTACTCGGTTGGCTATAAAACTCGGCATATAGCTTCGCGCTGCTCACTTTTAGGTAATGGACGTAGTCACGCTTCATTTAGGAGACGTGATCTTTTAAAGTATAAGCGATAACTTTCTTTTACGATTATTCGAGGCTGGAAAATGTGATATGCGAGCGATCGTAATTCAAGCAACGCAAAGCTGCACTTAGACGCGGAAAGTGCTCGAGCCTCTCGAGACGAGGGGCGACGCGTCTTTCGCGATGCGCTTTTATCGTGCAATACTTATATTCCGTCGTATCACGCTGTATGACGGCCCAATCAGCTCGGATACCAGATTCGAATCCCGATTATCTCGCGCACTAATTCATCAAAAAATCAACGCGTGAAACTATGTATTTGCATATGCATTATGCCGTTATATAAGATAACGTTTAACGTGTTGTATCATTTCATAAAATATTGGATATACCTTATTGTAGAATATCTCTGCATCTCTGGAAATGTACGATTATGAATATTTTAAGATAACTATTCCCAAACCCTTTCGTTTGCGAAAGTATGCGTTCTCCTGAGTTCAAGTCCCGCTTGAATTTAATTTAATGATTAAATTACACTTTTAATTATCCATTAAAATAAGAAAGCAAGCTGCAGTCTCCAGAATAGATTCTTGCGGAATTCCAGAATTTTGCATAGCATATATTCAGTTTAAAAATTTTTTGTCCAGGATGATGAAAGGTTAGTGCCTTGATGATAGTGATCTATTATTGAACTAGTTTAATATCAGATATGCTTTTGATGACGGCTAATATACACTCATTAATATATATCTACATTATATACATACCTATAGGCTAAATGAGTCTCGTGATAATTGCGCTTTATAAGCTCCAATTCCTCATAGCAAAGTTATACCCGTATTATGTGAGGTATTTTAATCCTTGAGAATATGAGATGAGGATTACTATAGAAGTATTAATAATTATATCCACGTAATGAAAAAGGAAGGGAAGGAGAACGTAATTTTCTCTGAGATAGTTAATTTATCGATCGATATATTCTTAAAACTATTTAGTTACGAGAGAACTTCCTGTAATTTGCGGCATATTAAAAAAGATACTTGCTAGTAATAATGATCTATAAATAGATAGCTGACGCATTAATAATTATTAAATACAAAAAATTGTAATTGTTATATTTTTTGTATGGAAAAATCGATTTATTCTACTAAAAAATGTAAACGAATTTTATTTATTAATTGAATATTTGTCAGTAAAAAGGTAGATAAGGGTCACTTCTTTACGTTCACTTTCAATCTTTATATTGCGTATATTTTTTAGACATCTTTTTCTAGACATCTTGCCCCATTGCCGTCGTCTACATTTTTAGGAAAAGGAACTCTTTTTATGTAATTGCGATCTATAAATTTTAATTAGGACTTGATGAGAATAAGTGAAATAGCATGTGGTTTAATTTGACTAAATTTGATGTTTAAATTTAAGATAGTCTTAAAGTTATTAGAGAAAGTTTAAAAACTGATTCCAGACGATCCTAAGGATGATACAGCGATAAATGTTATCATCGCTCGTAAGAGATCATGGAAATATGCTTTGTTTAATCGAGATAAACGCCGATATTTTCGCCCGCAAACTCGGCGTGTCACTCATCTACATAGTAATCATGTTATCGCGTGTGTTCCAGATGACTAACTCGCGCTATCTTGCAAAATAGCATGTGTCTAGCAAAATACATGGCGGGCAAATGTGGGATACCGTTTTGTTAGTTTGTCGGCGTTAAAGCGAGCAAACGTGTACTTTCAGTGTTGACAAGCGAATTTACAAACAAATCTTTATTCAAGCTCGTATACGAAACTCCGTTTTTATTTTCTGCAAACAAGATTAGGGATAAGATGCGAGATGAAGATATATGTCTCAGCCGTTCGCTCGTCAACAAAACTTTGTCTGCACGGTGTAATTATGTAATGAAACGAGGTCAATGACACGTAATACCAATACCAGACTCGACATATTAGGCGATTATGCTTGTTATCAATCATAGCGTTCACGCACCGTCTGCACAGGATATTCTCGCGTTGGCCGCGCGTCGTGATCAGGGCCCGGGTATATCCGAGGGTCACCGGGAACGGTAACGGTGGCAATAATAGTAGCTGGGGCGATCCGGGCAATGATTCCGCATTGTTCTACACCTGCAATAAATGTCAGTCGATCGCGTTCGTCCGGGCGCAACGCGGTTACGCTCTTCTTTCTTCTGCCCGCGTTCCTTTTGCCGCCTCATTCGTCGGTTCAATCGCGGTCGAGAGCCGTACGGTGATCGTACGAGCTTTCGAACTTTAATGCGATCGATTTGCCGGACGGCTTGCGCCCAAAGGAGAAGGAGGAGAAGGAGGAGACGCGGCTTGCGCCTCTCGCCTACGTCGTGAAATATGCAGTTTGATTTTTCCCCTTGTGAGTTAATTCGCGGGGCTGCGGACAATCTGCAGAGTAACGTTTTTAAAGGTGATGTTTTATTTGCCGCGGTCGCTCCGTCGAAAACCCGGTGTTGTTAAAAATAAACCGGGAGAGGCTTCTGCATAAATCAGGGAGACTACCTCGACTACGCCCGACTTTTTCTCGGGATGAATTGGAATAAAAATCCGTAACCGCGGGAGAAAACGTAACAGTTCCGGGATACCTTTCACAAGGCGCGTATATATCGTGAGAGGTCCGTGTAATGACGAGAATTTCGCGGGACCGAGGGATTTCAACAGGGTATCAAGATTCTCGGCGAACCGAAGAGAGTCGTTCACAGAATCGCACGAGCGCTGGAGAGAAGATCGCGCGATAGCGGAGGAATATCTTTCGGCGATAACCATCCTTTCGCACGGTCGCTAATCTCTTCACCCGCTGACCCGATCATATTAATTAATCGCGCGAATCGATAGCGCGCGGTCTCGCGGGAAGCCCGGTTTTTAGGAGGCGCGACGCGTCGCGAGCGATGGATCGTATAAGAAAAGCCGATCGTAACTGCGATAAGTAGGAACAGAAGAGGGATAGACGATGATGAGGCGGAGGATCGAGAAGGAGGAGGAGGAGGAGGTGGATAGAATGGGTAAAGGAGGTTACTGCGACGAGACATCCGAGATAGATCGCGGGAGTCACTACGCGGCCTTATTACATCGTAAATTCCCGCTTAGTGATGGATAACATTAACCCATCGGCAACGACAAATTACTTAACTCCGCTGGGGTCGGGCGGCGCGCAGCCTCGCCGCCCGTTCACCCGGAACTGGTTCTTCTTCCGCCGCGGTTCCCGCAACCTCGATCGATGCCATGCCGTGTTCAGTGTTGTCGAGAGTGTGGCGTCTCTGAACGCCCGACGTCCCGTTAATGCGACAAAGGTACAAAGTTCCAGTACAATCGCACAGCCACAAACACCTTTCATTCTGCCCGGATTTAATATCGCAAAGAAATAAAGGAATAAAAAGACAAGCCGCAGTCAGATTGTCTCGACTGTCTCGAGCAAGATGTGTTCAATATGTATTCGGAACAAACAGCTGGAAAGAAGGTATAAAAGGTGTCTGGTGAACTTGATTGATTAGTGCGAAAAGACTTTTACGAGTCTTTAGCAGAGCTTTAACTTGCTTATTATTAAAATGAGATGAATGAATTAGCGCGGATTTAGAAGACTATCAGATTTGTCAGATACAGATTTAAAACATGTACTTAATATTGAAGTTAGAATAATTATGATAATTTGCTATATAAAATACATAGCTCTGAAACAAAATGACGCAACGTTAATATGAAACTCCATAAATGTTGTAAACTCCTTCAAAAGTTAATTATGATATTGCTATATAAAAAATGTGATTGCGGAGAACATTAATTGTCTAAATCTTCTTGTCTGTTTCACCGTCTATGCGTTAATGCAAATGTCGTTACGTAGCAATCGAGCGTTACTGTATTAGAACGTTGCGCCGCGCCGTTCAGCGCACTGATATCGCTCTGTAACTGAAAGACGCGCAATTTGCCCGGCTGAAACTGCAGTACTTCGTGTTTACGTACGCGATGTGGTTCACGTAGTAGAGCACCGTAGCGGAGTACCTACGTTACATCGATTTCCTCGGAGAGCCGCGCGCGACCGGCTGTAACCGGATAATTCATTAGCGATACAACCCGAGACGCTATGAATTCGCGCGACTATTAAACATTCCACGGATTTCCCAGAAGGAGAAGGGTCCCCGAATCATTTTCCCTCGCGGCCGTTGCGGCTGTATCGCCATTATAACTGCTATATGCTAGAGAGCTTCCAGTTTCGTTGGACATGATACGGCTTATTAAAACAGCATGGGAGAAACGTTTCATCATCACCAGCAAAATAATTATCTTGAATCCCCGGGCTAAGCATAATAAAAATAAACAAGCAGAAATTCTTTTAACTCTGACCATCTTTCCGTGCGGTACGTGACTCGAAGACAAAATAGGGAAAATCGATTTTAAACGATTCAAAGAAGAGAAAATTTAAACTGTTAGAGAACTATTAAGATCGATAGCTCTGTGAAAGAATGATATCATTCGAACACTGAAAAACAATTTATTTTTTGCAAGAAAATTGATTGCTATGAATTTAGTTTCCTTAATTCAAAGAAATATTAGGTAAATTTGAGAAAATATTTTAAATTCAGAAAAATGTTTTCTCAAATCTACCTAATCTTTCTTTGAATTAAGGAAACTAAAATAGAAATCAATTTTCTTGCAAATAATAAATTTTTTTTAGTGAACGTTTGACATTCCCCCTGTAAAAAGCAGGATTCTTGCAATCTCGACGTGTATGCCGATGATTTAATAATACATATGTGTAGGGTGGACGCGATAAGGAATGGATAGCTACTTGCGCACAGCGAGAAAATCGCCGACAAACTTAAGTGTTGAGCATACTATTTATCATAACGTGATAGGTCAGAAACGTGTACAACCGGATATTACACACGCAGCTCCGATAAATAATGCAAGAGTAAAAACTTTAATATGCTAAAAGAAAGTTATAAACTGCGAACTTGCGAACGAGTGGGAAGTATAAGTAAAAATTGTAATAGGACTGTTATTAACAATTTCCATGACAGGTCGACAAACGATGTAGATAATAAACCTATACGAAATACGAAAATTATTATTTTCTAAGTGCATACTGCGAAACGGTCAGTCCTTAAATCACGATCGAACCACGTCCTTTAAACCGGCTCTGATCCGGGCTTAGCTTACCGTCATTAAAATATTAAAGAAGTTTCAAACCGCAGAGGTAACATACGTAAGATAGAGAACTTTTGAAGGAGTTTACAACATTTATGGAGTTTCATATTAACGTTACGTCAGTTTGTTTCAGAGTGTTGGGAATTATGACATACGTAGCGCCGCGAAATCCTACGAATTTAGGAGCACAAAGTGAGATATACGCGGTAGGTCCCGTTTTATATTAATATCGTTGTAATGCGGCCAATATTTCGTAAGCTCTCGGCTGCACGGCGATTTGTATATATGAAAACAGGATACGTACAATCAAATAAAATGCTCTCTTTTTCCGGTTTCCGTTAATTTAAAACAGCAACGTGTAAGCAATAATATCGCGCCAAAACGGAATGGCACAGGCGTGCTTACGGTTGATTTAACGTGCAGATGAAAATGCTGAAATCGCGGAAACAACGAGATCAACAAAACTTCACGCACCGTCAAGTACCTACAGCGTGGTAGAATTGTCCTCTAATTTTTGTCGAATAATAACTAATTGCTCGCCGATAACTTCATCGTGCGATCGACATTTCGCTCAGCGAGATGATAAAGTGGCGGAATCTATTACAGCGGAGTAATCGATCATATTTGGAACAAACTCTTTAAACATCATCTAAATTTCTATTACATTAATTTTATAAGGAGTTTTTTTGGAAGAAATCATTTATTTATCTTGCTTTGTTTAAATAAGAACTAAAATTATGTTTATCTCAAATATTAGAAATTTAGTTAAAATATTAAGTCTGTATAAAAGTTCTTGATTAAGCAAATATTTGTAGATAAAGTCATTCTAATTTAAATTTTGTTAAATTTCATTCTGTTAAATTTGATTTCAATAGGAAGAATTCTTCTATATGCATGTTTAAATATAGTGATAAAATCGTCATGTTATGTCAATCACATGTACGTAAGATATGATTCGTCTTCTATTCTGATTTTATAGCTGTCAAGTATTCCAGAAGACTCTACCTCGAAAGTTAAGTAACCCTGGAGATTTCTAATTATTGTCGCTCTCCGAGTGATCGAAATCAGCCTCGGACGGAAGTAGAAGTTGGCATACCTACCTACGTACGGCGTATACGTTCCTAAGATACCAGAAGGAGGAGTACCGCCGATAGACTTCTCGATCTCGTTAGGAGTGAATCTCCGAACGCAAATGGCCGTTCGTTCATTCGTTCATTTGCTCGAGCAGATCGCCCCCTGATAAAGCGCACAGCCCACAGCCGTCGTCATATCTCGTGAGGCTTCGATAAGGATCTTTCGCCGCAGCGTGCAGTTCAGTACAATGCAAACTTAATTAAATGAAACCTTGCTGTTATCGTCGTCGTCGTCGTCGTCGTCGTCGTCGTCGCTGTCGTAGCCCTCCTCGTCGTCATTGTCAGCTTCGTTCCGGGTAGCGGTAAGCTGGTAGACTTCGACAGAAAAGCATAGAGCGATACGATACGCAAGAACAGAGCGAACAATAGCGCAGGAATACGCGGTCTAGATGTGTTTCCCCGTCATTGATATCGGGCGTCGCTGTGAAAGAGCTTTCACCTGAATTTATATCTGAAGCGCGCGCGCGCCCGCCCGCGGATGCTGACTGTTTCTAGATGTTGGAAACGGCGACGCTTCTCGGGCGCGCGCAAAGTGCATTGAACGCGCGACGGCGTCGAACTCGAGATCCAGTTTCCCAAAGCCGCGCGATCCTGCCGCCTATATGTAATGCGCGCCGTTTCCGCCGTACAGCATTCAACGACGTCGTCGAAACTCGTGAGAGTCGTTAAGAGATCGCGCGCGTTCGGATTCTCCGATTTCACGAACTTAATCGAGTCGGTTGTTCGTGTTCGTGACGCTGATGATCCGTGCATCCCAGCGTCTCTTCGACGCTTCGACAAGGATTCCACCAGACGTAAAGATCCTACTGGTTGTTAAGCTCATGTCGGTGACATTAATACGTATTCGTGTAAACGCCGATACCGCAGATATGCGAGCCAGTTATAAAGAATTCAATTACGAGCCCCCGATGTAATTATTAACCGAGCGATCATTTCCGGACATTTAGCACCTCACTAACGACCGGCGCGGTGTAAAAAAAGGGAAGAACGAATGAATACGCGTATTGCCGCATATTTCCACACACGTTACCGTGTATATTGGCTCTTAGATTGTACATTGGTTGTTATCGAAGCTGCATTAAATATTCAACATTTGTCACGTATATTCGTAATTCGTTGAATGCCCAATAGTATCGCGTATCGGAAGTAAATGTAGTTCTCCATATTTGTCGCGAGAGATATTGTTTTGAACGTAATATTATCAATATGTTATTGGCGCGATATAGAGTGAGCATACTAATGATGTTGCACAAATTGGGCGATATTTAGCGCGCTGGGGCACGTTTGACGAGCAACAAATTATGAAAATGTGCCATTCGTTTGCCATGCATTAAATTAATTAGGAGCTTTAATTAATTTTGATTTTCGCCATCGACAAGCGATATATTGCGGTCGGGCAAATGTATTTATTCAGTATTTTATCAAATTCTGCTACGAACTATCGTATCCATGCAAGCTGCATGCTTTTTGAACGCTCCGTCATTGTGTAGTTCGCACGCTTTGCGCAACTCCCACAAACGAGCTTTGTTCGTTTGCGATAAAATTAAAATTTAACAGCTACTTCTCGAAAATGTAATCACATATTTTATTTGTACTACAACTTTTCATAATTAACTCCTCAATTTTCCGTGTCACAGAAATGTCGCCATAATTAAAACTCAGATTGAATTTTAAATCTTCATCCCGAAGCTTCTTTACTGATGCGATTACGCTTATTAAATTAATTGTACAGTACAATAAAATTTTCAATCACGTTAATATATACGTACATATATATATATATATTATAATTGAAATCATGCTCCGCTTCCGCACAAATCTTCTTCGGAACAGCGCGTACACGGTAATTCCCGATGAGTACCGCCGCATCTGGTCGCTCTCTCCTCGCTAGGCTGGTGTCGTTCACCACCACGATTCGACGGACACGTGCGGGGTATACGGGGCCTGTTAATTGCCGTTGACCAAACGTCACAAGCGACACGCCGATCGAGCGGGAGCGGCTTACCTGCCAAATTATGCCCGTTCCTCCCACGGGCTGTGAGCTCGCATGCAAATCACTCGTACGTCGTCTTGCCAGCACGAGCTCAGCACAATTCACCGCGCTCTGAATTGCTGGTGCTGTCGACGCTACTGCTGCTGCTGCTGCTGCTGGTGCACGGTTCGTGCAGGAGGAAGCTGTAAATCAAGTGCAAGCGACTTCGAAGACTTCGCGGCAGCGTGAAGCTCGATTATCGTATCGATCTCCAAACGAGTTGAACGATTCATTTTATACACGTACACGAATAATTAAGAAAAGTGACGCGACGATCGTTTGAGAACATGATTAAAAAATGTACAGAATTATATCGTGTTTTATTATTGCCAATAAACTATCGCCCTTCTCGAATTTTTCGCCGATATCCGTAATACGCGAAAGATTATTATACACGGAAATTTAAAACGGAATGAGGTTCGCAAAATGAAAGCTTGACAAAAAAAAGATTACAGTTGAGCCAAATGAATAGTTATCTCAGGAGAAATATTACCTTGCTAATCGACATTCAATTTCCCTCCCTTCCTGCGTAATAATCAGATACGAAATGTCTCGAGTTACTCTTGCTTGAAGGGGAATTAAATAGAATCCTAGGTTCAATATCTTCAATATAATTTCAGATATTATTTCTCATATTTCACTTTAGCGCAATTAAATCCACCGATCGATATCACGTTGCTCTGATAGAATAACTATTCCGTAAGACATGCTCAGCTTTCACAGCCGAGATTGTATCACACATCAAGTATCACGGGCGCACAAACTATCAGAGATATTAAATTACCTATAATTTCAATTTCCAGTCAACCTGAAGCAAAACTCATATTTTCGATTCGAATAATTTTTTTCCATTTTTGAAACGAGTGGACAATAATATTTTTCGCACTCGCGTAGCAACTGCGATAACATTTTCAATTTCTAAGATTATTTGGATGAAACTGACCTAGTTGATGAGGAGATGGCCAATCTTATAAAGCCAGAGCTAAGAGCGAATATGTTTTTCAAGGGCTTCGAGTGTACGGACCGTATTGAAACAGGTGGCGACCGGCTTGCCTTGAACGTCGGACGAAAAATTGCACCTGTTCTCCCGAGTTTCGTGATATTTTTATTCCTGCCGAAATCACGAACGGGATATGAATTCGGCCGTGAGAGTTACTTTCGAGAACGCCCGACATAATAATTTTGCCTTATCATGTCCCTACATCTGCGGCTTTTTTAAGCGCGGCTTTTTAACCGCGTTAAAAGCAAATGAATATTACATCGCGCCGCTAATTACGCATTGTTATAATTATAAATAATGAGAATGCAATAATAATTATCGATATTGCGATAAGCAGTGGCAATTATGATTCCATTATGTAGAAAATCTATTGCGAGGAGCAAAAGAAGTTAGTATCCACATCAACGAGCTCTCGTATGCTTTTTATTAAAACTACGCTTCTTATAATTACCATGATATCGCATCTTACCTAACGAGAGCTTTTCTTCGTAAAGCTCCAAAGATAATCTTCTTGCTTGTCTCGAGAAGCGTATCCGCCAGATAAGAGAATCTTGTACACCGTTGGATTAAATCGCCTCAGAAGCAATAAATCTTGTTATTGTAGCAGCCTGAAAGATGTGACTTCCGCGCACACATGTCCCTCGGCTCTCGGATCAAGAGTCAAACTGGCCGAGTGTCGTAATTCGATAAAAATACAAAGTTGTATTGACAGTTATCATCCGTTCCTCCTCTTTTTAAACACTTATAAATAAACGGTCGGACTAAAATATCAGTGATGTTTAAATGTGATGCGTAACAACAACTGACGACGATATTTTTGTGCTTGTCCAAGAGAAAGAGTGGTACACGTCAATTCGGAGGGAGCTTTCCAATATTGTGAATACTCTGTTCGAGAAACTGTTACGAAAGTAGGTACCGCCAAGTTAAAATACATTTCCGAAATCGGATGTGATTCGTGCCCGACGTTATACGACCATTGTGCACAGCCGGATATTTTCTCGGTGTTAACCGCGAGCCAATCCGCAATTAATATCTACCCGAACGACGTCCATTGTTTAGACAAGAGTAATGCTCATCGCAATGGCCAGGTAAGGAAGTCTAGTTTCACCGATCCAGACAATGGCGCAGCGTGGGACCGCGACAGTATGAACTGTATAATATTATCGTAAAACACCCGTTACCGGTGTACCGTCGACGTTCATTAAATCACGAAGGTATCGATCGCGATGCACGGCCGCGTACCGGCATTATCGCTCTCGTTCTATTTGTATTTGTTTCGTCGCTGAAGAGTTACTCGCGTCGCGTTCGATTCGCGCGTTTCCACGCGCCCTTGCAGATCACGCATTTTAACGACAATAATGCTTCCGACTTCGTGTCGTTTTATACACGTCGTGGCTCGTACATTTGTATCATTAATATCTCCGAGCGCGGCTCCGTGCATCTCCGAAATTAAATATCGTCGGTGATGTCGCTCATTGTATCGTAGTTTATCAATCTTTGAGAACGACGTGCCGGCGAAAAGGATATTGTGTGTCTCATCTCATCATGTGCGCCACAATAGAATTTTTATTATAAATACACAATGATATAAAATATTGTATAATATAATACATATAATTAAATAAGACATTGTTATATCCTCATGAGCACTGTATTGAATAACGCATTTTTTATTTTACATTGTTATTGAGCTATTTGTATAACACAAACAATGAATTTATTTCAATGGGTTTATTTCCAGTAAACAATTGAATAATTAACGCAGATAGCTTTTAATCGACTCAACTGGCCACATTTATTGATCAATAACACAATGTTTCAACCATGGATTTTGATCTTTATCACGCGTGTAATAAAATAGACTCACAAAAAGTCTTAATTAACCTGACATTGTGCCCAAACTACGCCATAAGTCTAAAAGAATTAACGTCGTGATATTAATCAATAAGTGTGGCTATTTGTATGCATAAGTTAAAATTTTACACCATTAGATGGGGTGTTTATTTTTTTACAAACATTTAAAAAGATTTTGATAGCACCGGTCACCGAAGATCGTGACGATCAATGTGTTAATATCAACAAAATTACTTCGCATTCTTAATTCAATATTCGTGTTTTTACAGAAACGGGCAACACCTCCGACCTTATAAAACCTACATAAAACTATAATCGCAAGTGAAAAGAAATGCTCTTACAATCGCACGATAATACCACGAGCGTGTGAAGTAATTCGTGACTTTGAAATAAATATCATTCGGTTAGATTTGCCTTCGCGGATTCGAGCTAGCAAATCGTTCGCACGGGGTCGTGACCATTAATTGTTGAAAAAGCAGGTAATGACTCGGCGGTCTTCCGTGCTCATTGAAGGTGCCCCGATTGTATGCAAATCGCGACTGCATTTAATATGCCAGCGTTAGAAATCGGCGGACGCCGAATTCCTCGAGGCTTACGAATCTTACGTAAGCGAGAACGGCCGCGTGCGCTTTTGAGAGTAGCGCACGGTTGGTGGCTCTCCGTCCTCGTCGCCGCGTTGTTGCCGGTGGTTTTTCGTTCGTTCTTAACGATAACGGTCGAACAAAGAGCCGAGGCACCGGACGTAACAGGCACTAGGGTTCAGCAACGCCGAACGCCCGAAGCTAGTATCGATAAGTGGTACAGCGCGGGCGGTACAGCCGGAGAACGGTTTGGGACGGGAGGCTGTATACGTGAGGGTCTCTCTTTATAGCGGCTGATTGCAAAAGAGGAAGGGTGCCCTCGTGCAGGAAAAAGGCAAAAGATAGAGACGGGAGCTCCGTATGTAGGCAGAAAAATGGCGTGGCTTGTTACTCGAAGAAGATCGCGAATAGTATCGCTCATGTGCGCCGATGGCTCGAGGCTCGTATTTCGCTATATACGTTTCATATAGATTCGATAGTACAGAGTGAAACAATTAAAAGCCATTACAAGCACGACGATTACTTGGATATCTCGTATTTTGAACGACAGAGACGAGAGATTAATAATAAAATATAATAAAAAATGTGTATATATAGGAATGCTTGATGTTAACTTATTATTCCTATAATATGAGTCTCTTTCGTTGAAAGATACGCAGGTTAATAGCTCTATTAAGAGGACCTTGAAGAGAAGACACGATTTAACATCAAGTAAAACTGTTAGAAACTGGCGTTTTCGGCGATATCGGTGCAATATCTCAGGGACCGCCCTGCTGCTCGATAAATTTCAACCGGCACGCGAAGAGAAGAAAGAAGAAACCACGAAATATTCCTCGAATTTATCGCGGGCACTTATTGACCGCGGGTTCCCTTATATTTTCTCTCAGCGCCGTTCTTACATAATTCACGCGTTATTATAGTACACGTTTAAGGAGCGTTTAAGAATACTTCATGCAATAGTCAGCTGCTGACACGCCGAGAGCGCGCGGGTTAATGTATTCCACGGGCAATCATTGGCGGTGCCTTGTTATATGTAAATCACCGTTCTCCCAGCGGAGATGGATCGCTCGGATCAATCTGTATCGAGCCTTTCGAAGGTGGATTTTGGATGCGCACCTACTTTTATAGCGATTTCTCAATGTACCTCTGCTTCCTCAAATATTCAACGCAATACTTACAATAGATAAATTATACGTTTGAGATACTATTATAAAATACTGCAAACTTCCCAAATTAGATCTGGGCTGCGAAGTGATTAGCAAAAACGAAGACGCGGCACAAAACTTTTCGAGCGATCGCGAGAGCGATCTGACTCAGGACTATAATAGTTCCGTAGCGCGCTTCTGTCTTATAAGACACGCGCCGTGTAACAGCCAGTCGCGATCCGAAGAGACTCATATACGGTGATGCTTAATACATCGGGAATGACGCTTTCGCGCGCGATAGGATAATATACACGATAGTATCGCGCCCCCTCGTAAAGCCGGGACGAAGAGAGGAAGCAGGGAAGAAACTGCTACGTAGTCGGAGCGGCAGAAGTTATACCGTGAGCTACCTGACACCCGCCTCAGAGTTTGCGGGCAAACTAATTTCGTAAATCTCCCGATAACCGGCGCATTTAATCGATGCCGCCCGCGAAATGAACCTGTCGCTTGGATTTTACGGCGTGACACTTAAATCCGAGAAGACGGGATAAGAGTCCGTCCTTCGTCTGCCATCTTATGAGAGATTTCGATGTCCATTGCAATGCTTAACGCGATTAATACGCGAGCACTTACAAAAAAAATTGACGAGTTTTCGGACAAGGAAATTATCTACCTATTTACAATTGATCTCATATAACTTCTTCACACGCAAATAAATGTCGATTTTTATTCGAAAAAGTATCTGACGTAGATTAAAATATTTAAAACGTGCACATTATATCGCACCCCTAAAAATTTTTCATAATTTTCAAGAGAGAGAGAGAGAGGAAAAACGAATTTAATTCAATTTTTTTAATTGTAAGATAACTAACGCAATTATATATACAATTAAGTATATGTACAATTACGGTATTTTGTTATAATGATAAACTTATACTGTTTCTTGGAGAGGCCTGCTATAATTATTTCCTTGTTAATTCACTTGTGAACCTATTCATCCAACCGCAACATAACACCGGTTTAAAAGAATAATGACACTTCTGCCTCATGCAGCGGATTTTGCCACTGCACTGAAAAAAAATTGTTATTTGCAAGAAAATTGATTTCTATGAATTCAATTTCCTTAATTAAAAGAAATATTAGGTAGATTTGAGAAAATATTTTACATTCAGAAAAATGTTTTCTCAAATCTATCCAATACTTCTTTGAATTAAGGAAACTAAATTTATAAAAATCAATTTTTTCTCTTACAAATAATGAATTTTTTTCAGTGACTGTACACACGACATAAACATGCTGTAAATTTTTTACATTGATACACTACGCTATCTGCTCAAAAAACTTATTACGTAAATAAGATTAGACTTTATAACTTATTCATGGTAAGATAATCCCTTCTCTCGCGTAAATCGCACGGTTTATATACAGGGAGCGATATCTAAACGGGATGTTGCAACTTTTCAGATTAGTACGCCGATCGTGTCTCAGCAACGAGACTTCTGAAAATAATTAACTCGGAGACGCAAGTGCTGTAGAAGTCAGAATATCATATATACGCACACGAAGATGGATTTTAAACCACGTTTGTTACTTCTGTTTGTTATCGTCACCATATTAACACATGAGATCATAGCTGACCAACAACCATCAGGTAAGCATTCTTCTTTGTATACATTGAAAGTAGCGTTTTTTATTAAATTGGCTATATCCTAATTATAACACGAATTTTGTTAAAATGTATTTAAGTTAAATGCAAAAAAATTGAAGTTACTAAATCCAACTTAATCTGCGTTCGTTTATTGAGTTTATTCCCACTGCGAGTTATTGGGAAAACAAAATATATAATACACGTAACGTGTATTATAGATTTTATTTTCCCAATATCTCCCAATGAGAATAAACGCAGGCAAAGTATGTATGTCACGATGAGAACGTTGAAAAAAAGATTTCGGTGTACATCATTTAATGCAACTTTACATTTGTTTTACAGTTTGCCTGTTGCCTATAGAACCGGGTACTTGTAGAGCATATATAACGAGATACGCGTACAATGCAGCCTCAGGACAATGCGAACGATTCATATATACTGGCTGTGAACCAAACGCAAACAATTTCAAGAGTATGTCCAAGTGTGAGGAGACATGTATAAATATCTAATGATGGATAAAAATGGTGAACAAGAGATTTTATGAAGATCCAATAACGAACTTATTATACGTTTTATTCTTACAGTAATAAAAGTTACAGTAATTTTTACGTAATATAATTAAATGTACGTTGAATACAAATAAGAAAACTAATGCTTATAATTTGTCACATCTTTCTCCCTTCTCTTTTTCTCTTTCTCTTTTCTTCGTTTTTTCTCTACTTTTACTGTAATATTAAGAATATAAAGTATGAGGAATATGAATATGTTTAACAATTTCAAAAATATCATGACTTTGCGTAATAGACTTGTGACACTATTATAGTACGTAGACAACATTTTAGACATACTTTTTACGGGCTTAACTCAAAATCGAAATTTTTTAAATTGTGACAATATCTTCTAGGGATGCGATATTTAGAATGTTTAATTTCAAACCCTTCTCAAATCCGGATTACGTTTACGAGTATTTTTTCCTGATACGAAATATTTTTAATATGCCAACGTGCAATGTTTTCAATTATTAAAGTGTGAGAAACAGAACTCAGATCGTATCTGAAGGCAAATATCATTTGAGTTTCTCACTTGAATCGATGATAAACGTGACGAACATGTCAGATATATCAAATTGACTCTGTTGAACCGTATCTATCTGTTGAACCATATCGTGTCTTAAAACAGGTTTTAACCGAGTTCTTCAACGGAAACGAAACTATAAATACGGGTCTTAGATAAATAGTAGAAAACACGATTTCTCTTGTCAAGATGCTGAGTGCAAAAGTCATTGGTATGCGAGTATCTATAGTTATAATACGCAAATTACGCTGGGCAATTGGGCTGCGTTTGACCGTGACGGAAACAAGCCGTAAGCGTCGTGTCGGTTCTCAGACGAATAAGATCGGCACGTGCAACTAATTCTGCAATTGACGCTTTTTTCCATATAGTTACAGTTGGTGGCATGTTTATCATCACATTGAAAATTTACTCACATTGCACTTCCGTTATCGGAGTTGTTATTCTTACTCGGAAGATGATAAACGGCGCTGACTGTACGCACGACATAAAAAAGCCGTAAATTTTTTACATTGATGCACTACGCTATCTGCTCAAAAAACTTGTTACGTAAATAAGATTAGACTTTATAACTTATTCATGGTATATAATCCCTTCTCTCGCGTAAATCGTACGGTTTATATATAGAGGAAGTAATATCTAAACGGGATGTTGCAACTTTTTAGATTAGTACGCTGATCGTCCCTCAGCAACGAGACTTCTGAAAATAATTAACTCGGAGACGCAAGTGTTGTAGACGTCAAAATATACGCACACGAAGATGGATTTTAAACCACGTTTGTTAATTATTTCTGTTTGTTGTCGTCAGCATATTAACACATGAGATCATAGCTGACCAACAACCGTCAGGTAAGCATTCTTCTTTGTACACATTGAACGTAGCGTTTTTTATTACATTATCTATGTATATTATAATCATAACTCGAATTTTGTTAAAATGTATATCCCGCATAGACTTATAGCGTTTTCCATTGGGAAAAACTCGCAGCACTGAGTGCAATTTTATTGTTGTAATATAAAAATTAGTTCATATATTTTCAGTGTTTAACGTTCTACTGGCAAAAATTTGTCAAATTAAACACAGTAGAACATTAAACACTGAAAATATGTAAACTAATTTTTATATTACAACAATAAAATTGCACTCAGTGCTGCGAGTTTTTTCCAATGGAAAACGCTATTAAGTTAAATGCAAAATAATTGAAGTTACTAAATCCAACTCTGTTCATACATCACGATGAGAACGTTGACAAAAAGATTTTGGTGTATATATAATTTAATGCAACTTTACATTTGTTTTACAATTTGCCTGTTGCCTAAGGGGTACTTGTAGAGCACATATATCGCGATACGCGTACAATGCAGATTTAGGACAATGCGAAGAACAATTCATATATACTGGCTGTGAAGCAAACGCAAACAATTTCGAGAGTATGTTTAAGTGCGAGGAGACATGTTATACACGTAATAATGGATATATAACGATGGATAAAATATATAATGGTGGACAAAAATGGTACTGAATAAGAGATTTTATGAAGATCTAATAAAGAACTTATTATACACTTTATTCTTAAGCCGGCTCCAGACGATGCGTTCACTCGCCAAACATTCGTCAAATATAAATGCGTCAAATATTTGTAAATTATTAATAATTAAATTATTATTAATTATTATACTAATTATAATATTATTATTAATTAATTAAAAAAATAATTTACAAATATTTGGCGAGTGAACGCATCGTCTGGAGCCAGTACAGTAATAAAAGACAGTAATTTTTACATAATAAAATTAAATGTACGTTGAATACAAATAAGAAAACTAATGCTTATAATTTGTCACTTTTCTCCCCTCCCCCTTCTCTCTTTCTTTTTTCTTCGCTTTTTCTCTACTTTTACTGTGATAAATATAACGTGTGAAGAATATGAATGTTTAACGATTTCAAAAATATCATGACTTTTATTATTAGATGTACTGTCATTTTACTATATCTATTATTATTATTACAAAATTTGTTGTAAATATTCTGTGACTTTTGCATACTTTGTTCTCTGTATCTTAATATTCTGTATGATACTTTGTTTCATTATTAAGATGTATTAATATGTATTTTTAAAATGTATAAAATAAAACAGAGAAAGTAATCGCAAATCGAAAGCGAATATTAAATATTAAATATGACGGTATTTTATTTCAATGCCGCAAAATCACGTTGTCACAATCGATAGCCATCATTACTTCTTTTGATAGAAAGGTATTAGGTTCCATCAGTGTACGCTTGATCGCTTCCGGCCCTTTCAATTTGCAGCGGCAAAGACGATCACTTTGTGATCTGCATAACTTAGAATAACTTCCTGCATGGACGAGATAGATAGACACTATAGAGGAAGTTGCTCTAAGTTATGTAGTAGGGACAACTTGCTACATATATCGCTTAGCAATTTTATCACGAAGAAAACATC
This sequence comes from Leptothorax acervorum, assembly GCA_035220615.1. Classification (NCBI taxonomy): domain Eukaryota; kingdom Metazoa; phylum Arthropoda; class Insecta; order Hymenoptera; family Formicidae; genus Leptothorax; species Leptothorax acervorum. The sequence continues at coordinate 2,211,541 of JASTWQ010000452.1, read as the reverse complement.
CTACAGCGTAATGTATGAGGAATAATGAAGAATATAACAAAAAAATTATACATTAATTTGTAAAATAAGCTCATTCATCATATTTTGCATCATAACGCAAGACTATAAATTATCCGTAATAAAATTGTAATATATAGATATATATACATATAGTCCATTGTTCATAATAAAATTGTAATACGTACACATAATATAGATTTATAAGTCTAAAATATTGTTCTCTCATTTTCATCTAGAGTGCAGGGAAACATTTTGCATATAATCGTTAGGTAATGTGCGTTAAAAGCAAGACGATAAAAGAATTGAAGATCATTTTCTGCTGATACCTCATCTTTTTTTTATAATTTATTTGCGCGCGCTATTTATCCTTAATTATACTATTACTTTAACACACAACATACTTTGATACACACAACTGTCAAAATATACAATGACAGTTGTTCACGAAGTAAGCGCAGCGAGACTACCAATCAGCATCGCGGAAAAGAGGCAACAATAAATTTAACACGGCAATTTTAAGAGAGGATAATTTTTACCTGTAAATGAAACGAGAGAATCAAGGAAAATTATGATTATTTGTTCAGATTCATAGTAGAGATAATTCCTTTGACTAATCATATACAATAGAATTCCATTCATAGATGGACAAATTTGGATATTTTTCTTTCACCTGGGCAACGAATAAGTGACAATTTTTAGACCATTCATATATATAGACCGTTCGCAATTTTAGACATTGGTCGAAAATTGCGAAACTACCGTTCCTAGGCACACCCAAGTATACTTGTTTTAAATTTTTACACAACGTCAGTTCTTCGACAAAATCGCCAAAAAGATCGTTCAAATTGACTTCTTCCAGGAGTTGACAGGAGGAAAACAATGTACGCAAGCTACGCTTATCGATTGTGTCTCTGGGGTTCCTGTAACAAAAGCCATGTACTATTATTACGGTTTCCGCAAAGAGAAAAACAACATAACCATTTCATGATGCTTGCAACAAACGAAAATGTACAAATTTTGATAAAGAATATACTAATATATTTTAAAAGAAAATGTAGCACACACGTACATCGATGAAATGTTAAATTTTCGTAAATTCTTGCACTCAGCGAGGGCATCAATTCCTCGCCAAGTAATATGAGCAGTGTTTTTCAAATCTATTACTTCTAAGTCTGGACACGAATTTCTTAATTGTATTGCAACTGTGTCTAGTGGTACGAACACATTCAAACTGTTCAAATTTAAGTCACGCATTCGGCGATTTTTTTGCAGTATTTTGCAAAGAGATTTAGTTGTTATTTTTGTGCGTCTAAGATTTAAAACCTCTAGAAATTCTAAATTTTCCAGATACGAATATCCTTCGTCCGTGACATCACAATAACTGAGATCCAATACTAAAAAAAATATGCATGTATTAGTCATATACAACTGACTTAATTATTTGTTTATGTTATACCTTTCAAATTTTTACATATCGTTGAAACTTGTAATAGGGCAGAGTTAACAAATTGGCATTTCCTTAATCGTAAGTGCGTTAAATGCCAGCCGCAAATGTTAAGGAAGTCATTGAAATGCGAAACAGATGAAATATTGCTTGCTGTAAGATCCAACTGTTGTAAAGATGTACATCTGGGTGCCAAGTAAGATATAATATTATCAATACAAATAGAATCCATATAGCGCATATTTCGTAAATTCAAAGATGTAAGAAAAGAATCCCCTGTTAAATTATTCAGGCGTTTATCTACTTGGCTCGTACGGCACAACGACCTTAAATCTAAATTTTTTAATATTTTTAGTACAATTTCATTCTGCAAAAATAAAAAATAAAATTTTAATACACGAGATTATATTGTAATAAATATTAGTTAGAGAAATATAGACTTCTTTGAATACTTTACAGGAAGCGCAGAAAAACTGCAACGTGGTTGCTCCTTGGATTCATTCCAATAGAGTTCCATATCTTTTATTAACATTGCAAAATTCGGATAATTTCTTAATAAATGGTGATTTATATATCCCTGCTCTAAACATGGCACATCTTCCTCTTGAACTTGCTTGTGCATGAGCTTGCTCTTGTGATAACTCTTTGCTATATCGCTGTGAATAACATTGGAACAAATTTATTTTTATTATTGAGAGAATAATAAAAGATTGAATATTACTTACAGTCGACAATTATAATACCTTTTACAAATAATGCAATATTCAATAAATTTCTTTTGAAGATCGAATATATCCAAGTATGCATTCTCATGATCTGGTGTTAAATTATGGATGTCTTCATGGCAAGGATACTTGCAGTTAATGCTTTTTAACAGATTAGTTAAACTCTGTTCAGGATTTTTAGGAAGGATTAATTTTGATGTACCGATAAGCTCCACAGCATTTAAATGTGTGTAACAGTGCCTATAGCTGGGTATAAATTTTAGTCTCAGTGTTTTGGTTTTAAAGTCACAAAATTGTAAAGGTGGGGAAAATATCCTATATATAGAAGAATCAACAATCTGAGGCTGTCCAGTCCATAATTCAAACCAGCACTTATCAGAATCTTGAGCCAAAATTTGAGTTACGAATCCAGGATTACCCGCTTCATATATAGAGACTCTGATTGGATATACGGCTTTGTGAAACTCGAGATCTTCAGAATAGAAAGTTTAATTATAATCTTTTCTGAACATAAATGTATATTCTTTAAAATATTTTATTTATTAATTTAAGTGTTACATACCAATATAATTAAAATGGATGGTGCTCTCGTCTTGTGGTTTATTACTACAGTAAAATGCGCATAATGGGTGTAGTAAATATGGTTCTTTCTGCCATGGAGATATTGAAATATTAAAACCATCCATTCTCTATATTAGAAAGTCAAAAAAGTGTCAAATATTACAAAGTCTTGTAGCTTAAAGTTAAATTACGATTACTCTCTACAAAGCAATAACACATAATATCAGAGGAAATACTTACCATGTCAAGTATGTTTGAAAAAGAAAAATTGGTAGGTGGTCCAGTTATGTTTTGAGAAGTATCCATTCCCATAGTATCTCTAGTATACTCCTTAGCTCTGGCGTTGCTATTCTTTACAAATTGATAGATGAAGTCAATATGATCCTCACCTACCACTACTCTGTTTTTTGTTTTGTAAAGATATTGGCCATTATTCTCGCAAAGTAAAGAATAATAATAAGATTCCATATTCTCTATCTAAAAAAGATTAAAAATGTAAAGTGTAATAATTTTTAAGCTGTTTTTAACATATTATGTTAAAATGCTATATTATAATATAATATATCTGTTATAATTATACTGCAAAAATATCTAATTGTAAGTTTATCTTGCTTGCTTTTATGTTGGCAGTACTAACAACTGGAAGTAACACTTTTGTTTGTTTATCAAGGTGTATTATGTAAACACTATTTGTGAGCCAAACAATAATTAGCGCGTATAGTATAATCAAAATATTTAAAAAATGGCATTTAACAATAATTAACAAAGATTCTTAAGATTAGTAATAAATAAATTTTATATGTTTTTATATTTATTAGGGAGTAAAGAAAATCTTTGATTATTCTATGTATAAAAGTATTAAGGTAAAGTCATCAAAAAGTGAATACTTCACAAGATATTTCATATTTTATATTAGAAATATCATGACAAAATTTGAAATATCTCAGTAAATTCTTAACAAAAGAGAACTTTATTGTAGTGTTTTAAAAACGTCTTGAAAAGGGCTACAAAAATATGCAATAAAAAATAGGGGCTTCTATATAAAAAATTTAGATCAAAAGCACCTTAAATTTTTTAAATAAAACCCCATAGGGGGTTAAATAAAAAATAGTTTTTATTGCATATTCTTGTAGCCCTTGACGAGACGTTTTCAAAACACTATAATGCAACTCTCTTTCGTTAAGAATTTCCTGAAATATTTTAAATTTTGTCATTACATTTTTAATATAAAATATGAAATATTTCGTAAAGTATTTACTTTTCGATGACTTTACCTTAATACTTTTATACGTAGAATAATGAAAGGAATCGAATGATGTAAAAAAAACAGACAAATTTATTTTAAAAAATTTGATTGCATTTTGTGGACAAACTTAATTTTGAAAAATTACAAATGTAAAAATTAATATTATTATTCAATTTCTTTGATTATTCTATGTATAAAAGTATTAAGGTAAAGTCATCGAAAAGTGAATACTTTACAAAATATTTCATATTTTATATTAAAAATATCATGACAAAATTTGAAATATCTCAGTAAATTCTTAACAAAAGAGAACTTTGTTATAGTGTTTTAAAAACGTGACAAGGGCTACAAGAATATACAATAAAAATAGGGGCTTCTATATAAAAAATTTAGATCAAAAGCACCTTAAATTTTTTAAATAAAACACCATTGGGGATTAAATAAAAAATAGTTTTTATTGCATACTCTTGTAGCCCTTGTCGAGACGTTTTCAAAACACTATAATGCAACTCCTTTTCGTTAAGAATTTCCTGATATTTTAAGAAAGATACACGTAGCGCATCTTTCCATGCTAGTTTTCAACGACGCCGCCAGGCGGCGCATAATGGTAAAACTAAACTCGTAAGTAAATTTCAGTTGGAAGCGAATATAAACAGCTAGGTCTTCGGAGTCCGGCAAAGCGAAATCGCGACATCCGCGGGTCTTTGGACCCGACGCTTGTTTTTTATCAGACATAATGTGTGTATATAATATACAATAATGAAGAATGCATACATATATGTACCGATGTATGCATAAATTCATGTGTTATAAACGTCTAATAAACCATTAATTTCTCACTGGGGCGCCTTAAAAGCCTTATTAAGAACATATAAAAGTTGAATTTAATTAAATTTAAATTAAGATTAAGAACATATAAAGGTCTTATTTGAATTTAATTAAATTTGAATAAGATTTAAAACTTATTAATTTCATATATGGTTTCAATAAAATTAAAATTTAAATTAAATATATTAGCTAATTAAATCCTTATTAAGCCAAATTAAATACAAATATTTTGATGATGAAGTAATACTATAAGAAGTACGTATATATACTTTGTATACTACGAAACATATGTACGAGTCGAGGTACGAGTATACACGTCGATTATGAATATACGACATGTATACATATGTTCGAGATTTTTAATCGAAATGTATATCGGCATTTCTTCTTATATTCTTAATTAAGTTTTATATATAGAACAAATATGAGCCATATTAATGCAGTTATTCAGCATTAATTTAAATCAAATAAAATTTAAATGAAGATTTTATTAAGGTCCATATAAAGTTCATATTTAACTTTTTTTCGCGGATAGTAATCTTAATAGGGCATTGTAATTAGCTCTGTTCTTGTAACTAAAATATAAATTAATATTTTAAGAAAACTTTATAATGTTATGTCAAAAATATATAGAGTATAATATCATATCTTTTCTCTTTTTTTCTCCAACGTGAAAAGAAACAGAGAAAAGATAAACCGTGCAAAAAGTTCAGCTAAAACAAATTAAGGCCTATTAATCGCAAGAGCAGTATTCAACCCGGCCGAGTCGAAAACGCTGTTACATATACGTATAGGTACATCAGCATAGTGCACACACGACAGTATATACATTAGGGTGGAGCAAAACAAAAATTTTTTTGAATTCTTACATGCCTTGGGGTGAGAAAGATGCCATTAAATGTAAAAACAATATTTGTAAAGTTTTAACTTGATAGGGATTCATCTTCTGCCTCCAACTTTTATTTAAAAATTTGTACGTAGAAAAATATCTACTTGCGAGATTGTATCTGGCATTTATATTTTTTACAGCTCTTAGCTAATCAAAATTTATGTGATTAACCAGATTTTACCGCGAGGAGATAGCTGTAAATCAAAATCCATTTTTTTAAAGGACGCCGCACAAAACCGCGGGGAAAGGCCTTTTGGTCAAGTTGTCTAAAACTTCTAAATAAAAAAGGGCATACAAAAAGAAAAATTTTGGCGCAAACCAGAGGTCGATATGTTGATCCGTTCGAGAGTTATTTAGGGTCAAAAAATTGACTTTTTCAAACTTTGACCCTAAATAACTCCCAAACGGATTAACGTATCGACCTCTGGTTTGCGCTAAAATTTTTCTTTTTTTATGCCCTCTTTTACTTAGGAGTTTTAGATAACTTGACCGAAAGGCTTTTTTCCGTGGTTTTGTGCGGCGTCCTTTAAAAAAAAATGGATTTCGATTTACAGCTATCTCCTCGCGGTGAAGTCTGGTTAATCATATAAATTTTGATTAGCTAAGAGCTGTAAAAAATATAAATACCAGATACAATCTCATAAGTAAATATTTTTCTACGTAAGAATTTTCAAATAAAAGTTGGAGGCAGAAGATAAACCCCTATCAAGTTAAAACTTTACAAATATTGTTTTTACATCTAATGGCATCTTTCCCACCCACGGGAATATGAGAATTTGAAAAATTTTTTTTTCGCTCCATTCTAATATACATATATCTAATTGTAAGCATGCTAATTTCAGCCAATTGGTCGTTTAAACATTTCTTATATAAAAACTTTTATAGCCTTGGTTTTTTATTAGATTTATTTTTTTTTATTTTTTATTCTTTGCTATTTTTCGTGGAACTGGAAACTAGCATAAATATAGTAAATTATTACAAATGCTGCATACTGTATGATGCATTGCCAGCAATTTACTAGATCGCATGCGAATTAGTACGAAAAATCGCACCACGTGCTGTTAACTTATTGTAATTATTTTAAGAAAAATATACAATTATACTTTATTGGCTGGTTGAAATTTTAAAATTACTTAAAATCCGATTAATATCTACTGTTCCAATCTTAAGGGTTTATTTACCTACACTACGCGAAAATATATGTATATGCGACTTATGATAAACGCTATATATTAGGCATCTAAATAATCTAAAACGATAAGATTCAATATGTCCATTCGATATATGACTTATGCCCGGTTTTTTCAGCATCGGATAACTTTATCCTTACGTTAAATTCACTCTTCGTCTCTTTCTAAAGCTAAGTCTACAATAGGCTGTAGCGCAGTAGCAGTAGGGAGCAAGCCGTAAGACCGCAAGCCGTAGCGCGATTGCTACGGCCAGACTCATCTACAATCAAAATTAACCTTCAACGCCGGCGTCGCCAGCTTCTTCTCCGTTCGACATGATATCGATGAAAATAGGAGAAAATAGAAACGATATAAACACTTCGAACACTTCCCCGTGATTGTGCACGCATGCACGTTGATACACGTCTAGCGGTTCGCTGTACATACGTAGTAGGCAGTAGTAGGTCGTACGCCGTACGAAATGGATTTGGTTCATTTCGCTTACAACTACTGTCACGACGACCTACTACACCGAAAGTCGCTCTCTTACGACCCACTGCTACTGCGCTAAAACCTGCTACAACCTTATTGTGTTATTGTAGACAGAGCTTATAAGCGGAGCTTAAATAAGGCGTAAAATTTAAGTTTTAAGAATTAAGCCGTAAGAAATTGACAAATCACAATCGAATGTGAGAAGAATATTTGACTGTGATATGTCAACTTCTTACAGCTTAAGGCTTAAAGCTTAAATTTTACGCCTTAAATTCTCATTGTAGACTCCGCTTTAAGGGTTAGGTTAAAAACAGACGAAGAGTGAGTTTAACCTAAGGATAAAGTTATCCGACGCTGAAGAATAACCGGGCCTTACTTGTAGTATAACTTAATTAGAAAATAAATACCTTGTTTAATTATATTTATATATATGTATAATCCTCCTTGGTGTTAAAATAATATAATATAAAGATATTTTTGTCGACGTGCAAAATATAACACATGTACAGACCATGCAGCTCGGCAGCTAGCGAAGAAATGGTACCGACTACCGATGGACCGATGGTACGAAAACACATGAGAGGGCTCAATCCCATGTAAAGGAAAAAGCGGAACGCGGAACGAGAAAAAACGATAGTGGGAGGTTAGAGTCCTAGATATCAGAGAAGCGACATTGAAATCGATAGGTGCGATTGGGTGCGATATCTTGCGATATATCGGAGAGCCGCCATCTTGTTTCTCCACATTTGACAGGAGAATCTGACAAGAAGACGTCAAAGTAGGTTAGGGCAAAATAACGTGTGAAGCATATTTTGGGCCTTCACGGCCATATATTGAAATTTTAACAGAGCTTGTCTCTATTTCTAGTTTGTTTGCAAGATACAGATCGTCTATAACTGTATATATCTATATAAATTGAATCTTATTTATTTAACCATAGTAGGAAACAATATGGCGATTTATCACGTGATTTACTTAGCCAATCAGAACATTATGTTCAATGTCGCTTCTCTGATATCTAGGACTCTATAGGAGGTAACCAATCAGGGCACATATTATGAAATTGTTCGGAATGGATTCCGATTGGAATTGTTCAGTAATGAAAAAAAATTTGCTTATAATCATGTACATATAAATGTAACAGTTGTTATATATAATTATGTATGGGCAAATTTTTCCTCAACTTCACTTTTTATAAAAAATGCAATGCAAAAATAATCTTTTTAATCATTTTTAAATTCATCTTTTTATTCTTTTTCCTGTAATATATACGAACAGAGATTATAGAAGAGAAAAAAACATGTATGGACATATTTGATACATAATTATATATATTTATATATGTTTTTATATGTATGTTTTTATATATTTTTATATGAAAAGTTTTTTACCGGAAATTTGCAAATTTTTTGATAATTTTGATATTGTCAATCAATGATATTGTCACATATATTCATAATTATTATAGACTCAATTATAGAAAGACATCTAGTTATCTAGTTGTCTATATTGGCCTATATTCTTAACTCGACTCTTTTATCGGTAAAAGCGCGCTTTTTTTATTTCTGAGGATGACAGTACATGAAGCGCGGAAAGGCGGAAACGCTGAAACGCGGAACAGAATAGTATAAGTTCTAACTAGATTCCGCGTCTCCGTGAGTTGTCTCGTTTCTTCCCGCACGTTTGTGCGGGAAGGCGGAATCCGCTATTTTCGTGTGTGCGCAAGTACAAATAAAACATTAAAATAACTTTTTTCATAGTTATCTCTGCATATCTCACCGGTTCATCCCTTGCTTGCATGAGATATTTTATAATTTAACTGCATCAACATGTTTGGATTCATGATATTATACTGCCACTTTTAAAATAATACAATAATCGAAGTATATACGTAACAATCGTAACATGAACTATAGCAACGAACAAAGAGAGTCGATAATACATGGATCATTATCTTTATAAATGTCTTTAGATTAAGATATCCTTAAAATTTCTTACGAATAGAGATTATACAAGGAAAAGAAAACATATGGATATATATATTTACATATACATATAATTATATGTATATGAAACATTCTTTTCCAAGTTTACACATGTACTTTAAATTTCATCAACATTTTATCATTGCTATCGCGGTTCGTTGTTATTATTATTATTATTATTATCAGCTTTTATTGAATAACTCGATTCAATATGTATTTTAAATACAAAATTAATTGTGATATCGATGATAGGTATATTCTTCGTTTTACCTTACAATTGCAGTTTCCCTGTTACCATCAGTGTCCGCTTTTTGACTTGCAGTTTCTCACGGTAATGTAATTTCCGCCGAGAGGGCATTACTGTACAGACATGCTTTCGGACTTTCGGAGTCGCAGTACGCACACTACCGCGATAGAGTCCTAGAGTGCCGCGTACTGTATAACAGATAACTGTAGTACTCCCGAGACAGACACCTCGTCGGTGATATCGGCGACGACGACGGCGACCGAAGCGCCCATATCTCGTGCCGTCGCGCGTACCGAGCTCCGCGATCTGAGGAAGTCGTTTAAACCGTTCATGATTTGACACAGCAGGATTGTGGAGTCCGAAGGTGCAGCCTCGATTAAATCGTTATTCGCGCTCAGACAATTGCTGACCTGGGATATCACATCGCAAGGTACGGATTGCCGCGCGGTGCCGTCCGTCAACCTCGTAGACGACGTTTTCTCGGCTTGCTTTCGGGGGCACACATAACCCCTCTCGATTCCCCTGCCAGTAAACTTGTTTGACAAACAACGAATTCTGCTGTCCCGCGTCGTTCTCCTACGGTGCTTCCGCTCGCGCGTCCACCCGCGTCCTCGCGCCGGCCCGCGTTTCACCCTCACGCGACGTCCACTGTGATGAACTGTTGTTGTTTACCCGCGATCCATAACCTGCCTGCCTGCCTGCAACTGAGTGACTGAGGGTCCAGTGCTAGCTCATAGCTGTTATCTCTGTGAAACGTAGCCTTCATACGATGCAGACGACGCTCGAGGTTTCTCTTGGTCACTAACGTTTGCAGGCGTCGCGTATAAGCGATTTGTTTCACCGATTCTTCACAAATTTCCAGTGATATGAAGAAGGAAAGGCCGTGACAGAGGGAATTCGAAGACAAGAGTAGCCCCGGTGAATGCAGGAACATGCCTTCAGCTACCGGTATGTCGGATATACATGATACATAATTGAATTCTTATTTGCAATGTAAAGAAATGTAGTAATAATAATGTATATTATGATATTTGCGATAACGTCATATAGATTAAGAGTTTTGTATACTGACACTGGATCAGGAGCATTGAAAGTGAAATCTACATATATGTATCCAGGTGGTAAATAAAGGACATACGCATTACAGGAATATGGGAACAAAGTAAATAAAGGGCAAGTTCCAACGTGGATAAAAGTATAGGTGCAATAAAGGAGATAGAAGTCACTGCGATAATGTGTTAGTACACGTGAAACTATTGAAAGACATGCATTTGTACTGTCAGTGCCAGAGAAGATGTGTGCGCCTTTTTGCAAAATTTGTGTGAAGAATGCATATCTGTTGGAAGCTGCACTTTGAAAAACCAATTTAGCATTTTAAAGATCGGCGGTTAAATAATTGATTAAGAACCATGTAACTACATTACGAATAAAGACGTTTTTGGGGGGATATGCATTTATAATTCTGCATAGATTGTATGAATATTTAATTCTGTAAACTTTCGAAGACACCTTTATTTTAAGAAATCTCACTTTCATGTTCCTGGTATTCAAATTATGATAACAATCTGTAAAACTAAATGTATACATTCTATATATTTTGTCAAATATTGATATCTTATATGTTAATCAAGAAATTAAAAAGAAGCGCTGCTAACCTTTTTTTTGTCATATATAATTTATGCCATACACATTTACTGTTTAATGATATTAATTGTGAAAAATTTTTAGGTGGGACCAACCAAATAGGGCAACAGAAGGGAGGGGGGACTATGCCCAATAATGAAGAATGTGGAATCAGAGATGTATGGGGACATAATCTAGAAGAAGAGTTTCGTACAATTCGTCAAGTTGTGCAACAATATCAGTATATCGCAATGGATACAGAATTTCCGGGTGTTGTAGCTAGGCCTATTGGTAAGAATGCATGTGTCCTTGTAGAAATTTCATAAGAGTTTCGCAGTATGTCGCTTCCGGAAGCACATATGAATTGCAAATTTTTTATTTGGAACAGGAGAATTCAGAACTAATGCTGACTATCAATACCAGCTCTTACGTTGCAATGTAGATCTTCTGCGAATAATTCAACTTGGTCTCACATTCCTTGATGAGTCGGGGAATACGCCAGGCGGTAGCTATACAACATGGCAGTTTAATTTTAAATTCAACTTACAGTAAGTTATCATGTTACTATTAACATTTAACCCTTAGTTTTTAAGATAATTAACATTAATCAAATTTTTTTTACCTTTTTTTAATAACTCAGGTAATAAGATATGTACATTTTGTTGTTGCTAGTGAAGACATGTATGCACAGGATAGTATAGATATGCTACAAAATAGTGGTATACAGTTCAAGAAACATGAAGAGGAGGGCATCGATCCTTTAGAGTTTGCCGAGCTATTAATGACATCGGGAATTGTTCTTGTTGATGACATAAAATGGCTATCCTTTCATTCTGGCTACGACTTTGGTTACTTATTGAAACTCCTGACAGATCAAAAGTTGCCACAAGAGGAAAGTGAATTTTTCGAGCTTCTTAGGATATACTTTCCGACGATATATGATGTAAAAGTGAGTTATTTTTTTTTTAAGTAAAATTAATTAAAAATATGTAAGACAAAATATATATACGTCCCGTTTTTATGTTACACAGTACTTAATGAAGTCGTGCAAAAACCTGAAAGGTGGTTTACAAGAAGTGGCAGAACAGCTGGAAATTCAAAGAGTAGGTCCTCAGCATCAAGCCGGCTCCGATTCCCTTCTCACTGGGATGGTCTTTTTTAAGATGCGAGAAGTAAGTAATTTAATTTAACAAGATGTAATTTATCAAATAATTAATTATTAAAGTGGTAATATCTCATACAGCACAGAACCTCTTAAAATATTTTAAAGATATTTTTTAGGAAGTTTAAAATAATTTAAAATAATTCACAAAAATATTTTTAGAATGTTTCTATGTCCGCCAAATCATGTCAGGTTTTTTGAAAATATTTTTTTATAACATTTTATTTGTATTTTTAGGAAGTTTAAAATAATTAAAAATAATTTACAAAAATATTTTTAGAATGTTTTTATGTCCGCCAAATCATGTCAGGTTTTTTGAAAATATTTTTTTGACATGACTTGACGGACATAGAAACATTCTAAAAATATTTTTGTAAACTATTTAAAAAAATATTTTGTGTTGTATCGCTGTATGGGATGTATTAATAACATTTATATGCAGAATGCTAATTTACTTTTAACTTTTATTCCAGATGTTTTTTGAAGATAATATTGATGATGCAAAGTACTGTGGACATCTATATGGTTTGGGAACGTCATTTGTCATGAATGGATCAAGCACATATATGGACAGTAATGGAGATAATGCCTCCTCGTCGTAATATTAAAGAAAGAATCAACCGTAACAGAGAGATTATTTCATTACAAATAAAATGTTATAAAAAAGTCTTTTCACTTAATGATGAAGTGTATGGTTCATATCCGCAATATTATATTGACATTGCTGTAGGTTCCACACGAAAGGCAATTTAGACATGTCTCTTTAAGATCTCTCTTCCTTATTTTTAATTTTTTTGAATTCTTTCTGTGACTTTTGTAGATTTCTTCTGTGATACGTACCATCAATCGAAAAGATTTACAACACCGAACAGCATAAAAAAGTGTAATATAATTTGTTTTGTAAACATTTGGACAATATTGATATATAAGATACCGTCGCAGTACAAAAATTCCATATTTTCCCCTACTTTTAAGATCCTTGCAGTATACATATCTAACTACTCGAATGATGCATAAAGAAAACGAGAGAGTTGCTTAAAATACCCAAACCAAACATAATTTACAGCTAAATGTATTAGTAATGTTCGGTGCGTTCGACATTTACAAGAATATTTCACGATAGACGATTTTGTTTGTTTGTCACAAGCATGAAGCAGGTATTTCTGATTATTGTATTATACGATTAATAATATAATGAAAAGATATGTTTCTCTCTCTCTCTCTCTCTCGAATATTATTTAAAAAAATTCGTCCATTGAATGTGAACTTATCGAACATTATTGATGCACCATGTACATGCTACACTACGCAGACGTATCTATTACTGTTGATATGTATACTTATTCTATAATGCATTTGTAGCGTGGTACATTTTAAACGAGAAAAATTCGTACATACATTTTAAAAGGTTGCACTGAAGGGAAGTACACTGTTTTTATGTTGTCCGCGTTTTTAGATTGAACCATATAAAATATAAAATATTGATATAAGAGCATCATACATTTTTATTATGCACATAACGGATGCCGTAAATGTAAATGATGCGTTCGTGTAAAAAAAAGTATTAGTAATACGACTTTAAAGGATGAAGTAGCCTTCATATAATATTTGCTATATATACTGCATGTGTTTTATTGTAAAACCCTGTCGTCCGCAAGAATGCAAAAAAAAAAAAAGATTTTGGTACATTTTCGAACTAATCGTACTAAAAATAACTGCTTTGTAAATATGACAGTTGCAAAGGTCGAATAAATAATTTGCCTCTAAAACGACGAATTTTAATGTATTCACGACAGCAAGTCGTAAACAACTCGATCGTTCAATCTATATCGACGAAATACATTTTTTCGTGAGCGGAAACGCCCTTCTCGTAAGTAGAACGTATGAGTCCTTACTTTCCCGTTCGTTCTACGCACCCACTGTAGTAAAGAGATATGTTATCATACTAGAGCCGATGATATCAGTACACTTGTTATCGCGACCTGTTACCCGGATTCGAGTTCAGTCTCGTCGTGCGTATTAAGGTAATTAGTTGGTTTATCGCTACTTCACGAAAATGCAATCTCGAGCGTCGTGGAAGAAGCTCGATTGCATTTTCGCATCACCGAAATGGATCCTTCTTCTCGCCTGTCTCCTATCATTAACATCACGTGGGATTAACGCGCAAAATAAAAGCGAGACGTTCGAAAGTGCATTCGGATTGAATTTACCCGAATCGATCGAGAACGAAAGTACGGAGGAGAACTCCAGTTCGCCGCCGCAGACGAAGGAGGCTCTTCTGGAGCTCGGGGATCTCGCTGTGGAGGAGAAAGATTTAACTTCCGTCGAGAAGAAAGACGACGTGGAAAGTCCGGCGCAAGTTTTGCCGGAGGTTGAAAATGCATTCGCAGCGAAAGGCGAGACCGGGGCGGATTCGCACTTCGTTCAAAGAGCTTCCGGTAGAACAGGGAAAGAAAAGTTTGGGAAATATGTAAGATACGGTAAGTAATCCGTTATCAGTGGGCGTGACCAGTATTTCACAATGAGCAATATTGAGCAACGGTAGTTACGGAATATATTTTCCATCAATTTTTCTCTCGAAACGACTGCACTTTCTCTGAAATACCCTTTTCCCGAAACGGCAGTTTAAAATAATCCAATTCGACGTGAGTCGTATTCTCAAGTTCTCACGTATTTTTTTTTACCTCGCTTACGATAGAAGACAAATCCCTATCGCTGCTTATCACACGGTGTGTGTTTATCAGTTACTCACTTTAACATGAATCGGAGATGATTCATTGGATGAGACGAGCCATTTTGATACATCATGAACTCATGTGGAATTAATGATTGACTTTGATCGAATATATCGATTACGGATTTCATTTATTCTTAACATTTGCAATAATGAGGAATTTTTATTTGTTGCATACATATTTATTAAGATTAAAGATGTTCTTGTTTAAGCAGAAATATAGAACATTTAATTGTGCAATAATATTGTTCGATATTATGTAATAAGTTTATTTTAATCATTTTTTTTTAAATAGCATTGATTTGATCAATTTCCTTTTTTGGTACATACTTACAGATTCGAAATTACCTGACGCCTATAGGTTCGCGCCTCGTCCGGATGACAATCCACCTTTTTATGAAATGACAAAGGAAAGGTTGGAAGAAATTCGATCTGAATTTATGTATTGGTACTTCGATAAGGGTGGCAACGATGAACAGGGCGATTACCAATCGGCTCTGCAGGCGACAAATCTGCAGATCCATAAAAATCTAAATTTTCAATTGCCCTTCTTCGGCTTTAGATTCAACTACACAAGAGTATGATCGCTTTTATAATTACCTGTTTAATTTCTGACAGTATAAAAATACTTTATTGTATAAATACTTAAAATTAGAAGTATAGGCTCATTTTGGAACAACTAAGTATATATAGATAACGGGCTAAATAAGAGCCAGGCGCTGTTAATGGTGCGCAAATATTAATAATTTTATTTTTAAACGTATAATTTTTCCAAACAATTGTAGTAGTAAAATCCCTTCCCTTTCCCCGATTAAATCGATTTTACTACTCCAACAATAGTTTGGAAAAATTATATGTTTAAAAATAAAATTATTAATAATATTTGGGCACCGCCAATAGCGCCTGGCTCTTATTTGGCCCGTTATCTATACTTGATAAATACTTAATATTTGTACTTATATACATATATTAATTTTAAAATCTTGATTTATTAATCGAATATCCCGATGTGACTATTCAAATTTTTTATTATTTGGAAGAGTCTTACAATAAATGAAAATTTGTTCGCTGCCGAATACAGTTGAATAAGATATTGCGTAACGTTTTAGTTAACTGTTAATGGGTACATGGAGTTCAGCGATCCACCGGAGCATTATACGTACCCTCTCGTGTTTCCGATTAAAGATTGGCCTAAAAAGAATGATCCCAGCTTCATCGGCATTTTCTTCAGTAAATGTCGCATAGGATTGTTAAGAGAAAACGATATCGATCGAAGGAAACCGGGGGTATACTTCAGGTACGTATACGTAGTTAAAAGAAATTAGCACACTTTTCTGGACATTTTTGTCAATCTTGTACGTGGTTTTTTCCAAAAGTCGGAGAGATTTACGAAAAATAACTGTGCTCTCTTCAGGCTCGAGAGGGACTTGCAATCGAGAACCGATCAGTTCGGCGTAGAAATGCGAGAGCGAGTCATGTGGGACATCCGCGAGGGTGTTATCGGCGCCGATTCATTCGTGCCCAAACACGCTCTTATTGCAACCTGGAAGAATATGTCTTTCACGGGTGGTATCGACCTGTCTCTTCACAAAACTAACACATTCCAGCTGGTTTTGGCCACCGACGAGGTCTACACTTATGCAATTTTTAATTATCTCAATATTCAATGGACGAGTCATACCGAAGCGGGCGGTGATACGACACAAGGCGAGAATGGAGTTCCTGCATTTGTAAGCAATTACGGAATAAGTTTTATATAACGTTTTATTTATAGCTCAATTTTTTAAATTGCACCCGGATAAAACTGATAAGACGTAAATTTACTCGCGAAACTCATTCATCTTAGGTGGGATTTAATGCTGGAAACGGTACTCAGAGTTACGAGTATAAGCCTTATTCTCAAGCGACCACGATCCGCGACTTGACGGGTAGGGGATGGGCGAACGGTTTCCCGGGACGGCACATTTTCAGGATAGACGAGAAAATAATGCTGGGCACTTGTAATAAAGACATAGGTAAGAGAGCGTCGTTTTTAACAATTATTGAAGAGTGACCAAAGAATGACGATTTTTTTTATTGCGGGATAATTCACAGCCGGAGCTCATCTGCCGCTGGTCTTCGCACCGGAATCTGGAAATATGTTGGGCGGCACCGTCGTCAACATCACCGGACCGTGTTTCAACGAGAGTCAGAAGATCAAGTGCCGTTTCGAGAACGAGGTAGTGATGGGCACGGTAGTAGACAAAAATCGCGCGATTTGCGTACAGCCGTTTTTGAAGTACGAAGGCTATATACGGTTCTACGTCGCCATCGACAGTGGCACTTACGATTGGAAAGGAAAATATTTCGTCGGTACGATCTTTCTTACCTTGTGATCGCTTATTTTACTCAATATTGAACGCATCTCCTGGGATATTAATTCTGGGTATTAATTATATATGATAACGAAAACAAAATATTTCCATTACTTGCAATAAAATTATATGACACTTCCGCTCGTAGAAACCCCAGCAACGGCGACAGAGAGGATTTTCTTCACCGATAAAGAGGCCGTTCACTTGAAGGACCCCGCGGAAATAAAAATCACATGGAACGCGTACAATTTAACTACCAATCTAGGAGCAGGAATACAGATATCGTTATGGGGATACAGGGAGACTAAGACAAGACCCGAGTTTGAATTCATAACGATTTTGGATGTTCGTACGAGACAATCCGAAATAGTAAAAAAATGATATAGCGGTTAATTAATTTATTATATTATATATTTCAGAACACGCATACCAATGTTGGTAATTACGTAATCAAACCGGCCAAATACCGAGACGCATACAATCCGTATAACTTGGACATGGTGTTTGGTTTCATTCAAATCAACTTGACCGAACCGCACTTGTATTCCAAACTATCGATAACACCGTAGGTTCCGCAAGATAAAATAATTATAATTTACGATGATTCGTTTAGGATTAAACGATTTTAATTTCATGTTACAGGAGCCTGTGGAGCAGGCCGATTCCGCTCGGTTGGTACTTTGGACCTCAATGGGAACGGCAATTTGGGTCAAAATGGCCTCAGAAAATTTGCGACAAATGGATCATGCATGATCGGTATCTCAAAAATTTTGCGGCTGAAGTAGCGCTTTGTCCTTGCATCCTGGATCACGCTTTATACGACAAAGGTCGCTTCCTTCCGGATCACAATTGCGACAAGGATTCGAATATAGACTGCTATTATAATCAGTATGCGACTCACTGTGTGAGAACAGGTGCGCCCAAGTAAGTAATCATCGCTTTGGAGGGACAGTTTACCTATTTCTTACACACGGTAACTGATTAAAGTTATTAATTTCTCGGACAAGCCATTTATTCATTTATAATTTATAATAAATCTTTTTTTTTTATGCCTAACGACAGCTTAATGGCTAAAGTAACCCATTTACATTGTACGCTTATTCGCGCTATTTCAGCATGGACGGTTCGGAGCAACAATGTTGCTACGATAAAAACGGTTTCCTGATGCTGACTTACGATCAGCAATGGGGATCACGACCGTTTCGATCTCACAATTTGGGCTTCTTCCCGTGGAATGAGGCTAACAAGGTCCCGACTCTCTCGCATTGGTGGCACGACGTGGTGCCTATGTATGCATGCTGTCTTTGGCAGGAAGAACAAGCTGTGGGTTGCGAGACGTTCCGATTCGAAAGAAGACCATCACAGGATTGCATAGCCTATCAATCGCCGGGGGTGGCGACGGTATTCGGCGATCCTCACTTTGTCACGTTCGACGGTGTGGAGTACACCTTCAACGGCAAAGGCGAATTCGTCCTATTACGAGTGAACGATATCAGAGATAAGCTCGATATACAAGGCAGATTTGAGCAAATGCCGAACAACCTTTATGGTGAAGTGATGGCGACGCATCTTACCTCGATAGCAGGTGAGCTTCTACTGTTTTATTACATATGGAAATTTTCTATAACAGAACAACTTAACTAATTTCGCTCTTCGCTCTTAAGATGGTCTTTAATATAATATTAATATCGCTATTATATTGGCAATAACTGCGACCATAATCGATGCATTATATCTTGCAGTGCGAGGTAATAATTCGGCTACCATCGAGGTTCGTTTGAGACCAAAACATGCACAGTGGCGATATCGGCTCGATGTCTTCGCGGATGGTCAAAGAATATACTTCGATAGGCAATCCTTAAAATTCCAACATTTCCCCGGGGTCGTCGTTTACACTCCTACATATATTTTGAATCAGAGCGAGGTCATTGTTATGCTCGACACTGGTGCTGGAGTAGAAGTCGTAGAGAACGAGGGCTTCTTATCCGCTCGAACGTATCTACCATGGTCATATGTGGTAAGAAAAGAATGTTTCTTTTATTAAATTATATTACGTGCAAGGATTGAAAGCAATATTCTACCAATGTATACGCAAAATTTACATAAAACATAGCAATACACAGCAAATATTCTAAATTTATATTTGTTATGCGAGAAATTTTAGAAGCTATTCTTGCATTCTAGAATAAAACCAGGGGACTGTTTGGCATTTGGAATTTCGATCCTACAGATGATTTGACAAGTCCAAATGGATATCAAGTCCCAATCAATAGCGTGAATGATTCAGGGACTATTCACAGAGACTTCGCGATACATTGGATGCTGGAAGACAAGGAGACCAAACTGTTGGGGGCGGCTTTATTCCACAGGGAGTTCGGTAGAACGGCGAGCTATTATGCTAATCGCACGTTCGAGCCAGAATTTCGAAAATATCCGCGGGAGATACTCCCAGTGAATAGGACGTACGACATAAACCGCGCGATTGATCTGTGCGGCGAATCGTATCAGTGTCAGTATGATTACGCTATGACGTTGAATCGAGATTTAGCGCACTTTACTCGAAATTACTACGATACCTACACGCAAATACGATCGTTGAATAACAAAGAAAGTAAGTCTATGGCAATTATTAGGTATAATTCAACTATTACAATTTACAAACTTAACAATCTAAACACATTGAAAAACTTAGTTTGCTAGCCGTATATTATATATATGTATATGTACATGTATACAATGTGTGTATTATATATGTTTGTAATATATATATATATATATATGTGTGGGTATTTTAATTTTCAAGTTGTATCCTGCGGTGTACTGGAAACACCACGGTTCGGTCGCAAGAGCAATTTTCTATTTGTCCCGGGCACAAAAGTCAGCTTCGAATGCAATCAGGATTTCATATTGATTGGTGATCAACGTCGGGTATGCACGCCAGAAGGGCGATGGAACACTCCGGAATACGGATACACGGAATGCCTTCGTAAGTATTCCTACGCCATTATTTATCAGTTTCTCACTGCAATCTCACTGTATCTGCTTAACGAGCTTAAACGAGGTAGGAGAATAAGGAATGCAATAAGGTATAATGCGTATAGTGAAAATATTTAACGGTAGCGCATTTGCCAGATCAATTAACTCGGAGGCGAGACTCAAATTCCATCAATTTGTTTTAAAAGTTAAATCGAGTCTGATCTTACAGTCGAGTAATTAATCAACAAGAATATATTTTCGCCGAAGCGAGTTCATGGAACTGCTAACAAAAACGAAAATGTGAACGATTTTGACACGATTTTTGTATCTCTCATTTTCTCCATTTATCCCTCTGAAATTTCTCAATATATATGTGATCTCTCTTTTCCCCTTTTTTCTAACGGGATTTTTAAATCAATTATGTTCTCGTGCTAAGATTGATACGCTTATTATAATATAAATATAGGTCACATCGAGTACGTTCAGCGTACAGCGTGGACCGTAATGGGCATTATTTGCGCCGTGTTAATACCCGTGGTGGCCTGCATCGTCGGCGGCTTTATTTATATAAGAAGGAACCAATCGCGGGGAAGTTCGATGAAATCTTGGCGTTATTCCGAGCGCGATTCTGGTATCGACAATGAATCCACGTTGAGGCACAACGCGCCGTTAAAGTCGTATGACGATAGGGCCATTACTCCAATTAGCGACACTAGCACAATTGAAAATAATAGCGGCACCAGGAAGCGCCGTAGTTATGACAAAGTGTACCGCACCCACGAACCCTTACCCAATAGACCGAATATTGACTTCGAGGATAAAGAATGGGATCTGAAGTATCCAACTTCGCCAATGAGCTCGGATTCGGGCACGGATTCGATTAGAAAAACAGGCAGCCCTACGAAAGAGAGCGACGTTTAGATATTATATTCATCTCTCAATATAGTACATTACAGTTATAGTAGAAACGATATATTTAGATATATTCTGCTCAGGCGAAATTGCTTTATTTGCACGCGTCATTTTGAGTCAGTATGTATGTGTATATGTGACCATGACAATGTACCTTGATTCCAATTTCAAATAACATACATTTTGCACACATATGTATAAAATTAATACATCTATCGCAATATATCTATATATTGAGCATAAAACTAATTTAACACGCGATTGATCAAAATCAAATTTGATCAAAGTCTATGCATAAAAACAGCAGCTGCTGATGTAATTTTTTTTAGAAGATTTAGGTGATATTCTCCAAACGTGATTCCATTATCATTCCGTATCGTTCGGTGACGTTTTAGTGTGTTTTGTATAGATAATAGAGATATTAGATATATACTGTTCTTGCTGTGGAATAGAAATAGTTACACTATTAATTGTATTCAGAATATACATATATTATTTCACTTATATGTATGTATATAATGATAACCTATCAATTAACATAATAGATCAAACATTATGTGGCTCTAAGCAACGGTTAAATGCAATAGCAACTCTATTTAATTGTATAATCGGTTTATGTAATTGCAACGATAGTATTTATAGCAATTTAATCACATATACTTGTGTTCACGTATTGTAAGAGTCTTAATAAAAAATTTTATACATCATTAAACGAGATGACAGGAAATTTCTATTCCACATGCATGCACAGAATGTTTGAGATAACAAATTAGAACGATTGACATCATTATGATGTAGCATTAGAACAGCATTAGAATGGAATGGAAATTTCCACCAGAGTTGTAAATTTTTCCTATCACTGTCTCCTATCCTTCTCTTGTTTAAATATTTTATTTATATATTATTGTGAGAAATCCATTTGATAACAATAATGCTATGTATTATTAGCGGGATTAAAATTGATTATAATTAGAAAAAACTATGAGCTAGTTTAATGGGATGAAAATTTCGTGAGATTTTACGGTGAATTGAGATTTGGGTAATTTTAAATATATTAATTTTTTACAATGCCAATAGAAAAGAGATTATTTAAATTAGGCATACACGAGAATGATTGCATTGCTTTAATTATTTTTGTGTCCCGACTCGAAAAATAAAATCTCTCTTCTATTATTTATCGGCTATCATCTGCAAGAAATAGTAAAAATTCACATGAAATATCCCACTTATCGTACTATGTCAGAAAAACAATACGTTATTCTGAAGAGGCTGCCCTATGGTTCACTGTGAAATTCCGATTAGCGTGCTCAATTGATGGCACTTGAATTGTTTTCATCCGGATTAAATTTTCCGATTATTCGATTACTTTTTCTTTTTACGTTCCTGTAGTATAATATACGACGTATTTCGTTATGCACACCGCAGGTCAGCAGGAATATAGCTCCCGTCAAGCGGGAATTACCACCGGCATAGTGCTCGCTTGCCTGATCCCCATTCTGTTGATAGTCATTTGCGTCGGATATCGCGCCCTCAAGAGCCGCAAGGAACAGCGGGAACAAGAGGAGATCTTGGCGAGGTATCGAACGCACTTCACCGCTAATTCTGAGGTGGTATCTCGTGTATAATCGTGACTAAAACCGCTACGATCACTGTATTTCAGAACGCGGCAAGCGGAACTTCAAAGAATGCGGAAGATCGGCGAGGACGAGGAGGCAATCCCTTACAGTCCGAGCAAGGCCACGGAGATCAATTAGAGGCAATTTTTGTATACCAAATTCTTAGAAACGTAGGACTTTTGTACGCTATTCATGTGTCATTTCGCATTATTTACTTGTAATCCACCAATTGCCACCCACTGGGCATTGTGTCATACCTAAATTTATTTAAGTACACATTTACGAAAGAATAGATGTAAGACGGCGACGTAAGGTCTCGTGGCTTTTTCCTTTTTCTTCGTTTTCTTATAAATCTACTATGAGTTTGCACGACGGCAAAAGAAAGACAACTCTTCTTCTTCCAATTAAGTTAATCATACTTTCATGCTAATCAACCTTCAATGATACGAAAATAAATTAGAATAAATAGAATAATTTTTTTTTAACTCCTTAAGTGACGGATAATATTCCGTCGCATCCAGTGCAGTCTCTTCATGCAAGTAAGGTTTACAGATTTATCAATGAAGGGAAATGGAATCACAAGGTATAATAAAAATGTTGAGCAAAAGGAATGTAGGTACTTCTCATGCTTAAAGAAATAAAATTTATTATATTAATACGAGTCACATAAAGCTTATTTTCTGAGATATTAGAGTTTATTGTCAATTTATTGGCAGTTGTCCATAACATTTGGTACTATTTGGAATTTTATTATATGATGCACATAATACACGTTGCATCTTATACAATCTACATAATACATGTATGGGTGCTGCGGCTGGAACGGAGCCGCAGGCCGCAGCAGTGTGCAGAGTTGAGTTCCGCCGCACGTGACGGAGACGCGGCCGCCATCTTGCGACGACAACGGGTCGGCGGTCGCCGGGCACGTTCGTTGCCGACGGCACGGCGTTTTACGACAGCGCGAAAGCTTCGGTCGCGCGGCGCCCGGTGGTAGTTGCGGCACGTCACTCCGTGGGCGACGTTACGTGTTACGTCGTTCGGTTGATCGTGGAGGAGCGGCTCCTGGCCTCGCGTTTTGCGATACTCGGCCGGTGGGAGTGCTATCGCGTTATCGTCGCGACGGGGCTAATTGCGCCAATTTACGATCGTCGTCGGCGACAATAATAGCGGGACACGTCGCCTCGAAAGAGAGAGAGAGAGAGAGACGCAAAGAGAGAGCGCACGACGTCCGCGTCGCGGTCGCGCGCCAGCGTGTCTCGCTCTCCGCGGAGAAATCGCGGCGGCACTTCCGCTTGTCCCGGGAACCGCGTCGCCGGATGCACGGAACGGGAGAGACGACAGTCGAGCCGGCACTGGGTACTCTGGGTACGTATGGTACTGGTAATAACGTCATTATCGTCGGCGTATTGTCGCGGGAGCGACTCAGCGACACAGCCTGCGCGACTCCGTACTCCGGAGCGGCTTAGCAGATCGCAACGGGATTATTGTATAGAGCTGGATGTTTATTTTATTCTCGAAATTTCTCGCCTCTGTCGTGTGTTCGAGAATTGAATCTTCTTCTGAAAATTAGATGAGCGCGTATGTCGATATAAACGTGGGAGAAAACTAAACGAGATTGTCGCAACTCGCCACTTTTTCTTGGTTTTTTTTTTTTTTTAGATTCTTGAATAATTTGCCGGCACTCTCTGTCACTTCTTGCTGCGCGGGAAAAATAATTAAGTTTAAAAAAAAAAAAATAGATTGATGAAAATGTGCTACAATGTCGACGTTCCTAAATAGTAGAGTCCTAGATAATCAGAGATGCGACATTGACGGTCGATATATCGAGCTATCGCGATCTAATCGCGATTATCCGCCATGTTGCTTCTATAATGAGTAGTTATAAGTGAGAGAAATTGAAAGAGTGAGGTTAAGTTGCAAGGAGAAGAAGGGGGAAAGAGTGTTTCCTAAATAAAATCACTCATGTAGATGTTTTTCTATTATTGTTTTCACCAATAAATTACCATTAACATTATACAAATGCGCATTATACGCACCACTGATTGTTAATATAATGCAATTATAGAGAAGCAAAATGGCGTTATAACCACGTGATTAGGCAGCCAATCAGGCTATGCCCCTCAATGTCGCATCTCTGATTATCTAGGACTCTACTAAATAGTTGTATCGTTCTTTATTGAATTGTATAGTTTGCCAATTATAATATAACTGTGAATGATACTCGAGAACTGGCATGTGAAATAAAAAATGAGCTGAAAGTCTGGTCGTTTTTTGTCACCGAATGTGCGGGTGTAAGTTACTAGTTACAAGCACGTCACTGTCCAAGAATGTAAACTGGGTCGCATGTGCGCGATTAGCAGCCGGAAGGTGGTTACAGGATGGTCCAAAAAGGCGGGCTGGGCAAACGTCCCGTATTTACCTAGATTCAGCCTCGCTTTAATTCCGCACGAAATTAATTTCAAGCTTCTTCATATTGATTTTTAATTATATCCAATATATATAGCGTTATTATGGGTGCGTTCGCGGAGCGCGCTATTAGCGCTATTTCGCATATATATCATTCTATCTTTATCGCTCATTAGATATAAAACAAGGTTAGAATGAGCTAATAATAACGCTAATAGCGCGAACGCACCCTATGTGGCATGTCCGTCTTATCGCAATTACACCCATAATAAATTAATATTATCTCCCGTTATGTTTCTTTCTCAATGTAGCGTTTTAATCCTTTGTCATCCAGATTATTTGTTGGACGCTTTATATATGTATAATAGATGTTTATTATAACAAAGAGATTTAAATTTAGTTAAACGTTAAAAGGTTATAATTAAAAAAATTAAATATTAAAACATTATGTATTTATAAATTGAAATTTTAAAGCGGAAATTTAAAATTTATAAGTTAAACGAAAGAGAATATATGTAATTTATAAATCATAAATTTATTTGTATTTAATTTATAAGTTATAAATTTCCGCAAAGCGGAAATATAGGTTTCCATATACTTTGAAGTATATGGAACATCGGTAGGAGAACAAAAAGACATTAAAAAAGGAAACGTTATTAAAACCAGTGACTCGAAAGTTTTAATCGAATAGAAAGTTAATATATATCAGGTTTCGTTTATTTATCGGCGCGGCTTGATATTAATGCCTGCCGGCCTGTTAACGTGCGCCGAATGCTGATGCATGAATTCACGGCATAATTATCCCGAAATTCCGCGCAAGGAATACAACATTTTCATTTATGGCGCTAATTTGCATGCATTATGATTGTGTCGCGTTCGCGCAGTTGTTATCTGTATAACATGAGGAAATTGGATATAACACATTCATAAACCCGCATGTTAAACATGATCTATTGACTTTCAACACGCATCAGTGGGTATCGAGCGAGCCGAATGAACGAGGAAGAGAGTACCTACACTATAACGTCTATTAATAATGCCCCGCGCCACCAAGATATTATTAAGCACTAATTAAATTTACCGTAATGACAGCGTGTTACTTTTGCAAACTTGGCTGCTGGGCGGCTGCCTTATTGCTCATCGCATGTTTCAAGTCGTCTACAATTAGATGAAACTCGACTCGGGGGGGCCCTTCTTATCATCAGGCATCAAAGATAATGTTTCTCTCGGTAAATTGCGAGGCATGGAGTTACATCGAGTTTTCCCACTTTTAAAGCATGGAACGCGAGAAATGGCACGCGCACGTGTCCCGAATTAATTCTCCTCTCTTCCGTAGATTCCAACGTGCGTCTAGTCTAATTTATTCGCGGCATCATATCGCGAATTGGGAAACATGTACGGCATATTACAATGGCTCGATCATGGCTAGGATGTCTCTTCGGCGTCTTAGTACCGTCCGTGGTCTTTTATCTGTACCTGCTGCTGAATGGTAATTGCGACGTTACATTTGTTACATTCGATTTCTCTTTAGCACTGAAAAGCATCAGATAACACCGTTTTTTCTAGTCCCCTCCGCGGAGATAGGCAAATCGAGCATCGGAGGGAAGTGGCGATCGTTATCGATGGGGGTGGAGAGGCCGAATTTGCGGGCCGAAGATCGCTCTCCCGTACGGTTGCAGTTAAAAAACAATTTCGAGGTAAAACTCTCGTATAAACCTTATACTTTCATCACAACCCGCCCGCCGTACAACGTGGCGAATGATGTTCCACATTTTCAAGGTGAAATGCGACACGATACACGTAGCCACGGTGTGCGCCGGATACAATTCAACCTTCGCCCTCGTAACCGTAGTGAAGTCCATTCTGTTTTATCGCACGAATCCGTTGCATTTTCATTTGCTCGTCGACGAAATTGCGAGGAAAACGCTTTCGACCCTGTTCCGAACGTGGGATTTGCCACATGGTTTGTACGCTTTTACGACAGGGCACGCACTACCCCTTTGTAACGTACACGCGGGAGCAGAAAAACCTAATTTTTATCCACGTCTGTGTTAACGTGGCGCGCGGAGTACGATGTATAGAAAAAGAAAGAGAAAAAGGGAGAGAAAAAAAAATTACTTTTCCGACGTAAATATAAAATGCATTTAATTGAATTTGTTAAATTTTCCAATATAGGCGCGCTCTCACGAAGTTTTATTAAAATCGAGACTTTCAAAAAAGAAAAGAGTAAAAAAATATTCCCTTTTATATAATATACGGATAGCTTTTATATACCGGGTAATGCGTGTCAAGCGAAATCGCGCGAGAGATAGTCTCTTTTTCGCCTCTCTGATCGCTCCAACTCCAAGGGATTATTTTAGTGAACGTAACGTTCTACGAGGCTGAGATTTGGGTGCCGAGGGTCTCGTGGATACCGAACAAGCACTATTCGGGGGTGTACGGTCTCCTGAAGTTAATCCTGCCGGACGCGATGCGAGAGGACAAAGTGCTCGTGCTGGACACGGACGTGACCGTCCTGACTGACATGTACCCGTTGTGGAGGATGTTCGAGAGGTTCTCGGCCGGCCAGACCCTAGGCCTGGTCGAAAACCAGAGCAACTGGTACGTGAAGGCGTTGTCGTACGGCCAGCGGCCGTGGCCGGCTCTGGGCCGCGGATTCAACACCGGCGTGATGCTGATGCACCTGCGACGTTTACGCGACGAAGGGTTCGCGAGATCCTGGGAGAGCGTAACGAAACATGTGTTGGGATACATACCGGAGACCAGCCTGGCCGATCAGGACGTGATAAACGCGGTGATCAATGAGCGGCCGGGTATCGTGCACAAGATAGAATGTACCTGGAATATACAGCTGAGCGATCACACGATAAGTGACACGTGCTATCGCGACACGAATCGCATAAACGTACGTCCCATTGTAACTTCGATTTATACCGTCGCGTCGTCTCGAGAGCGCAAATGGGAATCGATCGAACCGAGCGCGTTTCGTTTCACTTTTAGATTCTCCACTGGAATTCTCCGCGGAAGCAAGACGTTCACAATAAGCACGTTAACGAGTTTCGAAAACTGCACCGGGTCTTCCTCGAGATGGACGGCAATCTGTTGCGAAAGCATTTATTCGGCTGTGACAAGCACGATAGCGCGCTTCCAGTGAGTTGAAAGAGATCCTATAAAATAAATCCCCTGGTATTTTTTTTATTTGCGACTGTAAAGACTCTCTCATCGCACGCGCATTTCATTTTTAGTACAACGAATCGAGCCCGTGTCGAGAATTCGAGAAAGGCGCTACCATTTTGTATCGTACGCATCCCTTTCTTCTCGAGTACGAATACAACGTGTACTCGCCGACGGATGTTGCTTTAGTCACACAGTGTAGCGTCGAGAGGATACCACTATTGGAAGCGCTATCGAAACATTGGCCGGGGACTATAAGCGTCGCGCTTTACTTAACCGATGCGGAGGTTCAGAATTTCCTGGATTTCGTGCGAGGCTCCGCGGATTTGCGAACGAGAAGGAACATCGCTTATCACGTCGTGCACAAAGACGGGGTGCGTTTCTTTGTGTTTCTAAAAAGTAACAACAAATTTGTAATTTAATGCCGAATAAAAAGCAGACGTAATTTCTAAATTACCCACAAATAATATGTAATCAAAGGTAAATGAGAGCCAAAACGCCGATCGTAGGGCGACAATTATACTATATTTCACAAAATTCCGAAGACAAATCGTCTCCAGAATTTTGTGAAATGTCTTCGGAATTTTGTGAAATGTAGTATAATTGTCGCCCTACGATCGGCGTTTTGGCTTTCATTTGCCTTTGATTACATATTATTTGTTTTTGCGAGAGCTTTAACCTTAGTTATTTCTAAATTACAATTTTCAGAATGTGAAGAATTAAAGATATCAGACTTCTTAAAGCTGTATTTTTAAAAATGACATGCTTAAACTATGAATGCCATAAAATTATATATCTTGTTACATTACATTGCACTATTTCCAAAAATTCGATAACTGACTTCTCTTTTTATCTGAATTGTTACTTTTTATTTAGGATCTTTATCCTATCAATTATTTAAGAAACACTGCGATATCATACGTACCAACTCCATTCGTCTTCCAACTTGACGTCGACTTCTTGCCGCAATTCGGGCTGTATGAAAATATCATGAACTATATCAATCGATTAAATATCAACGAAAGGGACAAAGTAGCTCTGATCGTGCCAGCATTCGAAACTGAACGTTATAGGTAATTTTTCGCTGTCACAATATCGAAATCGATTGTTTTATCAAGAAAAGTCGCCTCTTACAGGTTCACGTTCCCCGCCAACAAAGAGGAACTACTGAAGTTTCTTAAACGCGGTATTTTATACACTTTTCGCTATCATGTTTGGACACAAGGACACGCTGCCACGAATTACAGCTTTTGGCGAAATAGTACGGAGCCTTACCAAGTGCGTGCGAGGTCCATAATTAGAAAAACTATTGGTGGTACCCGATTATCGGGTTTGGGAACACCCTATATTAAATATATTATTAGAGATAAATAATTGATACACATGTATGTAAGACAAACAATAAATGCATAACGAATGGATCGTTGTAGGTTTCATGGGAGCCCGATTTTGAACCTTACATAGTAGTTTCGAAATCCGCTCCGCAATACGACACCAGATTTGTCGGATTTGGTTGGAATAAAGTTTCCTACGTGACCCATTTAACCGCACTAGATTATAAGTAAGTCGCAGTAATTTTATTAATTTGAATAATGAAATATCTGTTCCGAGCTTGAATCGGAAACTGAAATTGTATGCGCAGATACATCGTTTTACCAGATACCTTTATTATTCATCGACCTCATGCTCCTAGTTTAGACATCGGCAAATTTAGGACAAACTCTGTTTACAGAAGGTAATGTGGCACAGAATGTCTTTTATTTTAAAAATTTGTTAGGAGTCACAACGAAGCAGCTAGATGTCTGTCATACAACGATCTTGTCTGGATTTCTATTCTAGTTATTTTACAGATGTCTTAAAAAATTGAAGGATGAATTTGTCGAAGAGCTGGTGGCAAAATACGGTGAGACTGCACTGTCGAAACTAAAGAAAGAGACCAAAGAAGAGAAAACTTAACAAGATTATATAATTTTAACATTTTGAGATATAATGATAAGAACTCATTATATTTGTACTGAATACCTGTGTATTATGAAAATGATTATGAAAAATCTGTACTGCAGCTATTTTCTTAACAAAAATATACATCCTTTTAAATAAAACATGCGTTATTCATTTATCAAAATTCTAAATAATAGTATACATATAATAATAATATCTGAAAAAACAGGTGGTAAAAATGGATCAGATTTAGGGTCGGGAAATATTTATTAAAATTTAACCCATATATTTAGTGGAGTGTACAGAGTGGTGCTTTCAGTACATTATTGTAATATTACAATCACACTAAATATTTCATTTATAAAATATGTATAATATTTACAGCGCCAGTATGTTAATACATTGTACATATAAATCATAATCGTGGCCGAAAATTTATATTTAAACCACTGAAAATTGAGACATTCGTTACAAGGCAAGGTATCTTTTTCATAAATAATTACAGTAATGACGACAATAATTCGCATAGCGTAAATGTAATCATCATAGAAATACCTTAAAAAATAAAGTAATATTAAAACATAATGAAAACCAATAGTAAAACCTATAGTAAAAATAATAATAGTAGAAATAGTAAGAGTACACATTAGTAGGAATAACGGTAAAAATATTCCGTTAACAATGATGAAATTTTTCCTCGATCGTCAATAATTCTAACGCATAGGTATAGAATCTGGCAGAAACGCGGATGTTACATTTCGGATTAAGATTATTATCTACAACATACGACACGCAGATATAAATCATTTACATTCACATTATCATTCCGACTTACATATCTCGATAAAAACATTTTTCAATCTTCGTTAACTCCTACAATCTCACAAGTACTCTCGTCCGGGATACGTAATTGCGTCAATAAAATATTATTTTCCTTTTTGATTCGCGATTCATGATGATTCAGTTATAGAGAAATACTCGTTGAGCACGAGTTAACCAGATACGGTCCTTAGGCGACATGATAGTTTCAACTTTTGTGTCAACGGAATTATATAAGCAACGTATTCGCATTTTCGTGCAACACTTTGTATGCTCTCATTTTACTCGTACACGTTACATTCTTCCTCCATTGAGATTTAGCGCCATTAGATACGGCAATTAGGCAGTTTTAACAATTATTTATGCGCTAGGCGAAGAAATTATCAACTAAAAAACGATCGTTCTGTAACAAGTAATAATAAGAGCAAACGGAACCTAGTTTGGATTGGCTTCAATCGATGTCAATGATAATTATTCACGTTTACACGTAAGTTTCACTATACAAATATGTATATGGATTAACAAATTATTTCTTAGAAAAGGAACAGTTTTCCGTAGCGTATTTCGTATCAAAGTTAACTTAGGCAAAATTCACGATGGCGTTGCGCGTTATTTCGTATAATAAATGCAATTCCTCTTCTATCGAGAAATAACGAGAAGACTGCGTCCATAAAGTACGTAAAACCAGAAGACATTACCTTAATTCTAAGGTTTTCAGTCTTGAGATACGAATAATTAAGTCATTTACCGAATACTTTTGCACACTATAAAAAATAATAATTGTAAATTCGTGTATGTGTGCGTTTTATAAAAATCCAATATGTCTAAGGAATTCGCAAGCGAAAAATCTGCTCTGAATATTTCTACGTACTTGTGTCAGGAATGCATATAATTTGAAGACGCATATAATCTAAAGAATTCATGTCTTTTCTATAAATGTCTTTAAATCTTAATTGATTTGAAGAAACAGAACTGTGCACAGCTCGCTGGAATATGTGTAACCATCTTAGTTGTAATTGTAGAGTACAAAATTATCCCACGGAATGTTGTGTGTGCAATAAATGCAAAATGCTAAGTATTTGATACGGTTTAGGTCTGTGAACGCTTTCACTGAACTATACTCTACAAAACGCACGCGTCTTATAAAAACTGTTCTAATTAGATCCATAAATAATTGCTCGGAAGATTGTAAGTTGGACTGATCTATTGGACGGTACCTTCGATTGACCGCTCATTGGCAGAGAGTGAAGCATCATATCGTAAATTTAATATGCTCATGTTTGTCGTTTCGTGTACAAGCAAGTTTGTTTGTACGTAAGAAATCGAAAGTAAAAGATCTATTATTGTTGATTTTAGAATTATATTCAAAATATTTAATAATTTTATCAATCAACAGTTTTATATAAAAATCATGCAACTAATCAAAATTGCATCTGATTAAAAACATTTAATAATTTTAGTAACCAGGGTAATTAAAATTATATAAATGATGTTAATGAAATGCGCGATATGCGAATATATTAAAATTACTGAAATGACCCCACCACTATTAATTTCGACAAAAATTTTAACCGAGTCAAGCTCTGTATGTGGCGCGTACAAATGGGAACAGTCTAAATGAGCTTGCTTGTGCCAGTCGTAAATTACCCCATTTTAATGTAAATTACCGTTACACTTCACGAGCACGTACAAATCGAAGGGCATTGGAAGCGAGAAGTGTGCGTGCACGATATTTGAAATATCACGCAAACGACATTACGTTGTATCGTAGTTGGCAGTTGGATAGATAATTGAGCGCTGAGAATTCGCGATACAACATCGCGATATCCTGAAAGTGTTTAATGATGTCGGTTTTTCGTTCGTGTAAAATCGCGTTTTTAATTTCGTCCCCGATAGCGTATAACAGTCCAGGGCAATATGCCCTTTTTGCTCCGACAATAAATGGAGAATTACGTATCTTGGAACGTAATAATAGCCGAACAAAAATATCCTCGACAAACGAAAATTGGAATATCTTGAATGAATCGAGAACGATTTAAAATAGATCCGACTGCGTTTTACATTATACGTACAAAAGTAAAAAAAGAAAGAATCGTGGATTGAACGATTCGATTGCTTCGTTGACATTTAAAGGGTTTTTATTTGAGAATCTCGGTTATCCTCGAATAAAGAGAAAGCTCGTTTAAATCTCGTTGTCAAGAATTAATAAGTTCCTTGTTACGAGAGCGAGAGTGAGAGGAGGCTTCGTACGGAAGATACGTGGCGGTCGATCGCATCTGAAATAGACGAGATAGCTGTTACCCGGTTCTCTCCGTGATCGATCGGTGTCGAACATCCGCGCGGCGCAGAGGACGCATAGGTGAGACGGTTTCGCAATCGCAATTCGGGGATACGGATACACTCGGCGACAATCAATAAATTATCCCCGATGCCGCGTGGTATGACGTACGTACATTCGCTTCGTTAACTGGCGGACGCGCGTAGCACTTTCCCACAGTGTTAAATGGAACGTGCGCCGATGGATCTCACGTTTACCCCCATCGAATGTGTCCGAGGGGTTTGAATGGGTGATATCGACAAACGCAGATCGATCCTCTGCGTAATCGGCCCGGGTGAGACGCCGGGACAATGGAGAAAGGCGCACAATGCAAAATACAAAATTACAAAAATATACTCGTGGCGCCGGTAACGACCGGATCCGTGCCGTGCGGCTTTCCATGCGTGTATCATTTACAATATCGACAGTGTACGGATAGGGTGCGATTGAAAAAGGAGGGGGGAGGGGAAAGAGAGTGAAAGAAAGGGAGTGTATGTACATGGCACGGCACGGCGATCGAGCTGGGCGAGCCGCGACTCTGGCTAGGCCGCTTAAAATACTGTTCTCCGATGTTCTCCGATCGTGCGAGCTCGATTTTTCACGTGCGCTCATTGAAACTGCGGTTTTCCTCTCATTTGTACGACACATTCGAGCGGTACAGATCTACGAGCAAGAGAGAAATGTGCGAAAAAAAAACGAAAAAAAAAAAAAAAAAACGTTTCGCGCGTAACATTGATTCGACGATCACGAAGAAACGGAAGGGGAGAAAAATGGGTGTCGCGGATGGAAAAATCGGTTGGCACTGGCCTACGAGAAACCGGGAACGTTTCTCAGGCTGTCGCGGCGCATCGCGACCGAACATTTTTCTCGCACCGAGAGCTGGATGGTAACACGCCGCAATAAGTCGTCGAGCTTGTCGATCGCGGCGATCGGCGCAGCGAAAAATCGAGGCGACACGACCGCGCTGCTATTTTCTCCGCCGCGTCTCACCCGGGGACGGCTGTCTTCTTTGCGCCCGAGCCGTAGTCGTCAGGCGCTTAATACTGTTTGGCGTAATCCGGGCACGGAAAAGCCCGGATTTTGGGGTTCTTGGCGACCGTCGCACGTTATGCGTCCGCGAATCAAAGTCGGAAAACCATTATTAAGGTACGAAATGAAAAGATTAGCTAAAAAAAAAAAAAGAAGAGAAAAAAAATTGAAAAAATTCATTCCGTGAAATTAAACTAAATATTGTGTGTGTGTATCGCAACCCGAATAAAATTCGCGTAACATCTCCCAAAATGAGGGACTTTGATCGATGAAATCACAAGGCGCAAGTTGATGAACACTGAACGTTTCTTTTTCATTCGAGCCTAAACGGTATTAAAGGAATCTTCACTTTAATTCGCGTTCGAAGTATTTAATAAATCGAGGTACTTATTTAATAAATCGGAACCTCGTCGTGCAATTGCATGAGGATAGAAGCGTCCCGCCGAGTTTACCGTCGAGATATAAAGTGCATCTCTTCCCGGGTACTTCGTATATATCGCGGCACGATTCCGCGTGATGCATTTATGGAGTAGGACCCGGCCGTGTTTTGCCTGAACAGCGTTGATCCCAGTCGCTGCCGGGTCCGGGAGACAAGGGTACGGATTGATCGAGAGCATCCCTTGAATTCGAGCGTCGCTCGACGGTGAGTCAAGTTCGCGTCGGGATTCCTTCAAAATGCGTTTCCTCGCTACGCTACGAGGACTCCGCCGCCGCGCGCAATCGCAACAAGTTGTATATAATCGCGTCCGAAATCCCTGCTAAAGCCAGAGAAAGGGAAACGTTAATCTCCCGGATAAAAAGGTAACAAAAGCATAAAGAGTGGATGGCTTGCCGGTGATAAATTCGCAGTTAAAGAACGTTCCCTACCTACCCTTACCTCGGTGAAATATCGCCAACGGGCGAAGCGCGGCTCCTCATGTGTGTATATGTGTATGTGTGCGGTGGTAAGCGCGCACGTAGAGCACTCCTCTTATCACGATGTATCGCAGCCAGATGTTTCGTGCGGGAACGGAACCGGCGAATTGACAGCGTTAACCAGCGCGGAGGATAATGGAAGCCACCGCAACGAGGGTACCACTTGTACTCATATTGCGGAAATCGCATCGCGATAGAAAAGAAGAAAGGAAAAAGGAGAAGCGCGAGCTCGAATGAGTTCCCCATTTCGAAGAGGCAGTAACTTCTATGCGAAAGAAAAATGCGTCGCCTGGGCTGTGTGCGCGACAAGTCGCTCCGACGAGTCACATGTTTTCCAGTTTCAAGGAGAGACGATTTATCGGCCATCAGGTATTCGGGTCCATAAGCCCGATCCGAACGCGCTCGCTCGTCGATGATATATAGCTCGCATGGACGTACGAGCTTCTACTTTACGATATATTGTCGCCGACGGTAGAATTGTAGCGATCGAATGTATCTCTAAAATGGGGACGCGTTGAATTCTGTTCCTCACTCCGCGTTTACGACACGTCGTAATATCGTCATCCTTTTAAATTATGTCCGCATAACATTTCGTCCGCGTTACATCGTGCTATCCTTTTTAACGGCTCACAATCGGCGAACACTCGTACAAGCGTATATATCGCTCTGGTCAATAATTTTTACGCGCGGATCCGGATATTATGCGCGATATGCCGGAGTAGTTAACAATCGAGCTGTAATTGTCGCTAATTGGAACGCACCGCGCGTAACGTTCAATTAATTTCAAGTCCCGAAGTGAATTTGGAGTCCGTATAGGAGTACATTATACATATACATTAAACTGGTCTTTTTTTAGCGTTATCCATGGTCAGCACGATGGCGATAACGGAGACCAATCGGCCAGCGACGCCAAATTGGCCTCGTTTTACAAAATGCGCTGTTACTCATCCGGTCATCCTGGCGATAATGAATTACACGAATTTCGAGCATCGACAGAAATAAACGCGCAAATGTAACTTACATTTTTGTTTTACTGTACACCATTTTATCGTACTTCGCAATACGATCTGTTTTTACAACTTTCAACACGCGTCGAGTGTCATCGCAGCACTTATATCTATTATAGATTTATACAGTTGCTGTAATAGATATTATCCATTTAACGTAATACAAAGTGGCACCGTTATATAAGTAGCATAGGGTATTCCCGTACTGCGTTAACGATATTTGTTGAGATACTGACGATCAGTTCGCTGCTATAAATACCGCAAGCGATACCTGTTGCTGATTTTTTAAGATACAAACGTCGCTGACGGAATATGGGATACCTATGCGGGTACGAGCACGGTCTAACGATGCGCTTACAGAAGGAGAAGGGACACAGATCATTACGTCGTTCGACGTAAGCTTAGCATGAGAGTTCGTGTCGCTTGCTGAATGCAACAAGTCCTGCTACAATTCGATGCAGGCGTCGGAATTTCAATGATTAAAAAAAGAAACGCGACAGGCGTATAACAGCTAGATAGATTCTTAACAATGTTAAATTCTCATCATGTTTACCGCGTAAATGTAACATGTGCAAAACGTTGCCTCTTTGCCTGAAACCTTAACACTTCCTTCTTATACACGCGAATCGTGCCGTAACGATCGCGATTTCCCATTATGGGGTAACACGAATAGAAGACGAATTCACTGGTATCGCTCTTCGCGGAACGACTCGCGTTCAGTACTTTCCAGTTGCTTCGTGCTTCGCGTAAATTTCACACAAAACGCGAATAGGTTTCGCCTTATCGACTAATACCGGCGGCAATGTCCGGAACCTTATTCACATTTATCACGTTATCACCTCACGGCGCGTGGCGAGCGTCAAATAAAACGCTAAAGGAACTTGATGAGAGAAAAAAAAGAGAAAGAAAAAAAAAAGGATACGTGGAAGGAGACGAGGGACGAGGAAGGACACCCGTTTGACGATCAGATCGTTCAGAAAACAATTCATGCGGATCACGATTTACTGGTTTCGAAATACCTCGAATGCTCCGTAACGTTCAATAAATAACTTACAAGATAACTTACGGGAAGGGAAAAGTTGAGGAACGCGGGGGATTGGGTGACACGAATGGTCCGGTCGGCGTTGTCCTTCTCTAAATGTCATCGTCAACGATTTCGGCCGTCGAAATCACCCGTGTCCAAAATCCGTAGGTCCTGAAAGCCTTCCAGAGTCCCCTCGTATTTTCGTTCATCCTCCAGACCGCGACTCGTCGAACGAAGTGGAAGTCCCGCGCGCGCGAGACGCGCGTCTCGAAAGGCACTACCGGTTTATTGTAAGTGTGGTCACGCACGCCCTGTCCTGACGCACTACGACCAATCGCCCTCATTGCGGACGATGCCCATGGTATCATACTTCCGTGCCGTCCTCGCCCTCGTCCTCGTACAGCGTCGTACCGTTGGCGGATTTCTTCTTGGGTTTCGGCGGCGGTCTCGGCGGCACCTTTCTACCGAGGGTGTTGCTGGTGGCGGCCTGTTGCTGCTGTTGCTGTTGCGGTTGCGCCAGGAACGGATGACCGCCGTCCATGCTCTCGTCCGCCAACTTGAACGGCCACTCGGCCGCGCCTTCCGGCGCCGACCGATCCAACGCGCCAGCCAGGATGTTCGGGGTGCTACGTTGGATCGTGCCGTAGTGCGAACCCCCCGGCGTGCTCGGAAGTGGCCGGCCCCTCATGGACGAGGGTACCGGTTCCGGGCTTTTGTTGAGCGACAACACCGAGCTGCCGTCCGCCGTGGTACGTAGACCCAGATTGTCGTACACCGGTTCGAGGACATCGTTCGGCGACGTCGGGGGTCCACTGCTCCAGCTAGGCGCTCGCGGTCGTCGCGGGATCGTCACGTAGCCGTGACGCGGTAACACCGGCGCCATCGATGACGACGACGACGACGGTCCGAGACCGTACGGCGTGACGCTACGGCTGTGAGGCAGCGTCTTGAAGGCGGCCGGATGGTACTGGCCTGACGGCGGCGAGCCGTACGATGGGGTCGTCGTCGTAGTCGCCGTCGCCGGTGTTATCACGTGCTGACTAGGCAGACGCGTGCTGTCGGGCGCCGTTGACGCCTGGCTAGTCGGCGATGCGCCACGACCGCCGGAGAAGGCCAGCAGGTCCGGCGGATATTGCCGGTAGTGGTAACCGGCACCCCCGCGCGGCAACGTACCACCGCCGCCACCGCCGCCGCCACCGCTGCCGCCGCTGCTACCCCCGTCGAGTTCCGGCGTGGCCCGTTCGTGCTCCCTCTCGTCGTCGCCTACGCCGCCGCCTACCCTGCCGACGACACCGCTCCCGACACCGTCAGCTGCGAGAACATGAACAAAAGAGAAGGACGAACGTTAAAAAAGAAAATCTAAGTGAGGTCGAGAAAAAAAAAATACGGGAAGAAAAAAAAAAAGATCGCGCGCGGGAGGTCTGCAAGTGCGATGAAGCTGGACCGCGCGAGACGTACTTATACGCGAGTGGTGGAGTAAAGACAGCATCGCCGGGACGTTGCCTTCGTACGATCCACGATATTGGTATTATCCCCGGCCAGCGTGGACGAGTGCTTTTAATCCGATTGGTCGTGATACGATCGTAATCGGGAAAGAGTGCTTTGTCAATTTAACTGAAAAATATAACTGCATTTCCTGAGCGTCGTCGGTCAAGCGTATAACGCCTGGCGCTACTTCGTGCCGCTTTGAGGTACTCTTAATCCTCGTAAAGTTGACTGAATTTTTCTATAAGATTCGGATCGCGTTAAAGTGCTGGTCGAATATCTTTTTTTCTCTTCATCTGTTTCGGATAAAAATTTGATCGAGTGCCATCACATACAAGTCCCTGCGTGATCTCGTAATCTCGAAAAATATCTCATTAATGATGACACGCAAGTCTACACACGCAACATGCTTCTCGGCGGACCTTATTGTCGTCATTACTTGTGCAATTATATGTCACAGTGATTCACTATTGCAATTCGTAATTGATTCTCGCGTCGGGGAAGCTAAAAATTAAAATACGCTCCGTTCTTATCTACAGAAAATAGTATTCCTAAAAGGATGATATCAGTGGTTGAACACGGATGACGAATGTGTTCGCGCCATCGCGTCGCAGCGCGAATGTTATATTAAGGGGGTGCCTGATGTATTATAAGCGTCCCTAACGGATCTTCATTAGTCTCCTAGCTGCCACTTGACGGACTCTCCTTACCTTTAAGATCGATGGGCACCTGGTCGGACAATTCTCGCATGATAGTCCGCGCTCGGCACGGAACGAATCGATTTACGATTACACGCACACACATGCATACACGCTATTTGTACATTACATAAGCGACATATAGCGGTCGTTTCCCGCTCGGGGGAAGAATATTACCCCAACGAAATGACCGATGTTCCGCGACTCGTTAAGAATCATATCGGCCACCACTCGTCGGTGAATTATGTTCGATCTTCGATCAATGTCCGCGAATACGCGGTCGGTTTCGAGGTAAATCGCTCGTCGAAGCTAATGTAAGGTAGTTTCTCGCTAGCACCTAGCCACGCACTGTTTAGTAATATAGGCTGTGTACTGACCGAAAACCGAGTCGTTGTCGAGCAACGTGCGATTCAACTCCGTCATCTCCGTAC
This sequence comes from Leptothorax acervorum, assembly GCA_035220615.1. Lineage (NCBI taxonomy): Eukaryota > Metazoa > Arthropoda > Insecta > Hymenoptera > Formicidae > Leptothorax > Leptothorax acervorum. Next base: position 2,171,332 of record JASTWQ010000452.1, on the reverse strand, counting down.
CGTGCGACGTGACTGACGGCGCCTCGTAGCGCCTTGGCGGCTTCACAACCGGGTTGATGGTTGTAATTAGGGACTTCTCCTGTTCACCGAGACCGTGATGCTCCAGAGACGCCGCCTCGAGGCCCTTTTCGTCATGCCTTGTGCGGCGACGACGGCAGTAGCACACGCAAAGCACTACCGTGACGATCAGCAGACACAACGCGGTAACACCCAACCCGATGGCAAGCGGCAGACTGATGAAGTTCTCCCTGCTGCCCGAAGCGTCGCCCACGATTGCCAGAGTCACGTTTCTCTCGGCTTCGCCGCCCGGGCTCTTTGCGTGGCAGACGTAGTCACCCTTGTCGGAGGGCATCGCATCCATGATGGTGAGATTCAACCATTCGTGGCTCGATGAGAGTATGTACCCTCTATCGTTGTTCATGCGTTTGGTGAGCTTGTTTAAAGTGCGATCACGATGCGCCCATGATAACTGAAACAGACATGTTGCATGCAATGTTTTATAGTGCGGTAGCCCAAAGAAGTCCTAGGTAAAGTCCTAATAGTAAAAAAAAAAATTTGAGATGTAAGTTATAAAAAGTGTTTACTTAGAAGTAATACTTGGACAAACTTCTAAGGTATATTCCTCACGTCAAAATAAAGAAAAAAAGTTTATATAAACCCACAATAAAAAATGAATGATTGCGAAATTATATACGGAGAAAATTTTATATTAAGTTTTACTATGGTGTCGCACCAACTGCGGACCATCAAGGAGTACAAGTTTAAATGCTACAGTCTTATAGTAAAATTGTTATGACCATAGCATTTAATGCTATAATTATAGTAAAATTTAATATAAAATTTTCTCCGTGTAGTAAAACAAAGCTTATATTAACGTTATTATTGAATAATCATAAGTAAACATTTACTTTATTTCGACGTGAGGAATACGCCGAGAATACGCCCTAGAAGTTTATCCCGTGTAGTAAAACAAAGCTTATATTAACGTTATTATTGAATAATCATAAGTAAACATTTACTTTATTTCGACGTGAGGAATACGCCGAGAATACGCCCTACAAGTATTTCGTAAACACCCTGTATACAAGAACTGTTAAATAAAATGGCAAGATTGATATTAAACCGTATTTCTTTTCTGTGTGTTTTTAATAGATTAATTTACGATTAATTTCAATTTAATTGCAGCATTATTATCGAACGCGTGTGTGCCTGTACGAAAATGCAGTTACCTGAGGGCGTGGAATTCCCGATGCTCTGCACGAGAGTGTCACGTCTTCTCCTTTCCCCATCTCGATTTTGGTCGCCGGGCCGATGGCGGTGATTTTCGGTCTGCATGCAAACTCGTCACTACTAACTTCGTCCCACATCTTGCCGGCCATGTAGGGCGGTTGCTGGCAAGTGGTTGGGTGTGTGTACAAATTGCGCTTGATCGCCCAGTCGCGGAACCTTTTGAGATGGCAGTTGCAGTTCCACGGATTATTCCGGAGCTCGAGACTGTTGAGCTTGGGCAGACTCTCGAAGCTCTGCAGTTGCACAGTGCTGAAATTATTCCCGTCCAACCTGAGGGATAACAAACCCGGCAGGTTACGAAACGTGTTCTCCTCGATCCGATCTAGCCTGTTGTCTGACAATGACACTGTCTGCAGGAAGGTGAGATTGAAGAACAGGCCGTTCTCCAGCGACCTCAGCTTATTTTGATTGAGTAGCAGCACTCGCAGCCGTTGAGTCTCATAGAAAGTGCCTGGATGCAGAGTGCGGATATTGTTGCCCGACAGATCGATCTCGATGATGATCGTCAGGCTGTTGAACGCGGCCATGTGAATCGTCTCGATGCCGCATTCCCGTAACACCAGCTTATGCAGATTCACCAAATTGCCACGGCTGAACGCGTCACGATTGAGGCGAGTTATGCGATTGCCGGTCAAATCGAGAATCTGGATCTGGGTCGAGAGGTCCCTCGGCACCTGCGTGAGGTTCTGCTTAATGCACTCGGCGGTCTTCTTGCCGGACACCCATTTGCACTTGCACGACGAGCATTGCATCCAGTCCTCCTCCTGACCTTGACACAGGACGACCGTAAGCGCCGCGCAGAGCAGCCACCGGCCCACCGTTCTCGGTATCATCTCGAGGTATCCTGTTAATAGCAGAAACGTGCGCGATGATGTTAGAACGTGACTACCGTGCTACGACCGCAGAACTTACTTAGCCGAGCGTAGTTGCATGCATGAAACGGGAGTTTCGTCTTTTGGGATATTCCACCGGAGAGAAATATGCAACATGTAACTAATATATTCCAGTTACGGCTTAATATTTACCAACGCGGGCAACTAGCTGCGCGTTTTACATGTATTCACCATTATTGATAGTTGAACGCGGATGTGGATCATTGTTTAATTACACGATCGAATAATCATATTACGTGTACGCGGCTGGAATTAATTATTACTAAATAATACGCGGCGCTTAATAATTTTGAATAATTTGTGTGCCATACAAATATCCCGTACGCTATTTGACACTTTTAGTTAATGTACGTTGGGATAATTGTCCGTAACTGTCACTGAGCAAATTACCTGACATAAATGATTTTGCGATAATCAATTCCGTCATGTAATTTTACATAAAATTGATGAAATGAGATACGTAAGATATTTCTGGCCAGAAGTACAGGCTTTCACGCCTCGTACTTTGGAATCGAATTCGCTTGACGTATGCGTCTATAGCATTAAATTATACCGCTCTTTCTTACACCGGTATAAGTTGCTTGTGCGAACAGCGAAAAGTTGTTTCGTGGCTCGCCGTGGAACAAGGCTAAACTCGACTTTCCATGTTATCGAACAAGTCTGGCTATGTCTGAGACAGTTTGGTGCCATCGGAGACCTTCGGGATTTTCTTCGTCCCCGCGGCCCGGCCGTTCCGTCTTCCTCGCTCTTGCATTCCCACGGGCCTGCCTTTCCTTTATTTTTGTTAGTCAACGCCGCTAATCTCAGAGCACGACGGGACACCCTGCCGAGAACTGTTGGCAATTTAGCTTAATACCGTTACAGCGTCGCGCTCTCCGACGCCGAGCGTCGTGTCGACGCGTCGCCGAAGTTAAATTAATACAGCACGACGATTAAAACAAGTTTCACCCCTTTTATTATCGTCGTGGAGTCCGAGGTTGTGCATCAAATTAGCCTTTCCGCCTACGGGCGGCGAGCACAGTTCATTCCGGACCTCCCTGCGGGCTCGAATCGGCGAGTAAGAGAAAGTGTCTAAACTACAATATCCTGATAAAAAAAATCTAATACATCTCGAAACAACATTCCGAAAGACGATTCATTAATAGAACGCGATTCAAAATTCGTACATTTAATCCTATTAAAGATGCGTAAGCTATATTTTATGCATCTCGTTCCTCCGTTTCATGATAGACTTTACGCAGACTTCAAACTTACATATATACCTATGTATGCAGTCGAGTGAAATTGAAACGTTCGCGAAAGACCGAAACGGCTAAAAATGAAATATGATTCAGGGCCAGTTTTTCAATAGTCGTTTAAACTGAAGTTTAGTTAAACTCACTCTTCGTCTCTTTCTAAAAGGGATAGTTAGAAAGAGACGAAGAGTGAGTTAAGCTAAGATTAAAGTTAAGCGACTATTGAAAAACTGGCCCTCAATCTTGCTTCAGAACCATCGCGACGATCGTCGCCGAATTACGATGTAAATAATTAAAATTGCGTAACTCGCCTGTCTCGAAGGGGTGCAAAAGCAAATGGCATGTCACGGTGGGTTAACGTCGTGAGAAAAGAAAGAGAAATTCGCCGAAGATCGCGGCCAGGATCCCATCGGGGAAAACTCGTTCCGGTGGGAACCATGCGCGTTGTTGCAGATTTTCGCCAACTTTTCACGTAGGTATACATGCTTCGCGCGGCGAACTTTTTGAAGTCTCCGTCCACAAGAGCGGCCGGGGCGGTCACTGCGCTTGCCTGGTAGTCCCGAGATTTTATTGTCGTGGCCGCGAGAGAGCAGTTCTTTTGAGAGCAGTTCTCGATCGGTGGGTCCTGCCACGAGGTAAAAATACATATGTACCCGAGCGTATCGTTCCTTTAAAACCGGCACGCACGTTTCAGCCTTCCCTTTGCCCCCCGCGTGGTTTTAGATCTCAAGCTAAAACAGTGCTCTTTGTACCACGACATGCCGCGCACGGCATGTGTACAGCTTACGTCGGAGAGCGTTTTCTCTTCCGTGAAATATATTCCAGAGGAACGACATGTACGGAGAGTTAATATTACGTCGGCAAAACGAGACGAGAGAGACGCTAAAAGACGATATTCGTGTGACATCGCGTAAGTATATGCGTTGAGCTTCGATTCGTTACATATCCGTCTCTCGCTGCAGTTGCGCTCCGATGCGGCTTCACGGCAGCGCGGTCCTGTTTCTCTCGATCCCGCTCGCCTATCGATCGACCGTATTTGACTTGTAAATAACTAGGTGAGCCAACGAGGGATACGGGGGAAAGTGAGGACTGCTTGTAGGTATATACGGACCGGAGCGGCTTTTAGTCCGGATGAACGATGGATGAACGAGTCGAGTGTCCTTTGGCGGCGCGTGTATCGTGCCGGAAGGAACCACCCACCTCGTCTCGGGTACGCGGGGGACGCGGGAGACGCGGAAGTTGCTCGACGCGAACGTGTGCGTGTCCGGCACGTTCGCGTGCCACGCAGGAAAAAAAAATATCGAGCGCCGGAGGAGAGAAAGAGGGCGACAGAGCGAGGGGATAGGCGGTCAACTTTTCCGCGGGGCGGAATTTCAAATTCGAACACCCTCTATCAATCAAGAGCGATACCGTTCCCGGAGGGTACGGCAAGTATGCCCTGTTGCTCCTACACAAATTTCATCAATCATGCGAGCCAACACACCGGAGGCGGTGGGTTATCCTGCCGGATCTCTCTGCCCGTCCTATATTTTCGCACGTGAAATAAGGTCTCGCGAAACACACCGCGAGCGACCGATGATTGGCGGATGTAACGATCGGTACGACGAGTGGGTGGGCGGATATCGCGAGATTCTTTATAAATGACTTTCGAAAGCGGTGGTTACGATGCAGCTTTCGCTGCGGCAGCTACGCGTAAATATGGGGCGTTTAAGATGAAGAAAAGAAAAAAGAACGCCCCCCGACCCGCGGGACGGGTCGGGGGGGGAAAAAAAAAGCGAACAGTGTCAAGATTTTTCTTTTTCATCGCGAAGCGATCGCGCAAGTAAGACGCAGATTACTGTAAGTGATTCGCAGCCATGAGTTTTCGGGAACTTTGCGCTTCCTACGAAAGTAGCTGTAATTTAATTTGTAATTTGCGAGGAAGGAGGAGGAACACGCGCGCAATACCGTTGCCCGTTTCCCGCGGGGAAAACTTTTTTCCCCGGCGGAAATAAGGATTATTGAACGACAACGACGGCCGCGCGCAGCCGTCTTCCGAGAATATCAAAGAAGTTATGGCGGACGGATTTATACGTGTTATATGTACTTTGAGATAACGCTTGAAGCGAGGGCTCTGAACGTGGACCGAGACTTCGACGAGAAAAACGCTCATGTATAGCGTGCTCCATTGAAACTTCTCAGAGATTCAGTCTCTCTCTCTCGCTCTCTCTCGTTGTTGGAGGCGCTTAAACGTAATAACGAAATATCGCGAGCAACTTTTTGTTAAATTACCTGGTCGTGATACAAATGGCCGTGAGGCGAAAAGGAGAATCTCGTTTTCGATGCAATCGCGCCGTACAAAGTGAGTTTAAAGTTATTATTGTGACCTCCGGCTTGACTTAGTTACGGAAACATTGTCTAACTAACTAAGAATCCTTATACCGCGGTTTACACATTGTTGCTCAAACGCGCTTTTGCGCTGGTCTACATTCTGAATATTTTGATTCCTTATGACGAGATTTAATTTAATAAATTCAGGAGAATACAATACTTTTATCATTAATCATTTTAGCAAAGAAACAATAAAATTAAAAAAAAGTTAATTGTATAAAAATTAATAATATATACAAAAATATATATTATAGATATATAATGCGACTTTTTATATGTATTATTAACATGACAATTAATATTATATACATACATATATTAATATTACACATATAAAATATATATATAAGTACATAATAAAAATTATATATAGAATAAATAATCGAGATAAAAAATTAATTGTATTATTTCTTCTATATTCTCTATTATTTAAAAAAGAAGATGTGGCTATTTCCAGCCTCCGATCAGGAAATTCAATTAGAGCACATACGTAATGTGTGATAGATTGTTGTATATATCGTCTGGAGTCAATCAAGACTTTACAGTTCAGCGAGATCAAATAATGTGGCTTCAATATGCTTATGTCTGGAATCAGGTTTATTTATTCAGCTGATCCTAGTTTCATCGCGCGAAATTACGCGTATTAAGTAAGTAGGCTGCAGATCTGCGCGTTCGACAAATATTGACCGGACGTTGAGATCAGACATTGCATCGTACGAATTACGCAAATGCGACGACGCGGTAATTGCACATGGCGATGATATAATAATATACGATATAATAACGCTTTATTTATAGAGACAGTCAGCTTTGACAGCGGCTAATAATCAATTTGCGCCGTGAAGAAACGAACGAGTTTAGTCAATCGTACCGCTAGATCGGTTCCGGAGAAAAACGCGGTGTTTTCTGTGAATTATCGGAGGGGGTACTGTTTTCATTACGCCGGGTCACCGCGCAACGACGGGGGCACCATCGTAATCGACTTTCTAATTATAAACGCGGCGCTCGCCGGCGCTCTCGGATAGGGCGCGTGAACTCTCGACCGAGGTCACTTTTTCCCGATAAGTCGTTAATAGTTAATTAGCGGAGAATAAGGACGGAGTCGTTAGCCCGTTCCATCATTGACTGCCGAGGCGCCACTGGAATCGTGAATTAGCAGATAGTACTATTTGATAGTTTTATTTTTGCGTTAAAAGTATAAACGCTGTTGAGAAATGAATAGGTCATGTGTATAATTTAATGTAAATAATTTTAACCGCCAGCAAAATATTACAAGCAAAAAATCAAGATATATCGTATATTTGTTTCTCATTTCTAAAATAAAGACTCGTATCTGAAAAACGGTATAAGTGGCGTCCGTTATACATATTGACAATTAAGTTCATTAGATCGTATTTACAATTACGGAACCAATTAGAATGCTTACTTCTGTGGAAATATATGATCAATATAGAACAGCATAAAGATGATTATGTATAATCTAGTGGTCCGGTTAATGCATCCATTTCGTATCTCTTGATGTACGAAATCTCGTGGCATCGAAATTATAAGGAATTCCTGAATTTTGCAAGCTCGTAATTCGTAGAGATGTAACGACAGTTATTCACGCTTCCTCAGAAGATGCACAGTGAATTTATATCTATAAATACTGTATGTAGAGGCAACGTTATTCGACGTGAAACGATCGCGTGCTTACAGGTGTAATATCTCATGTTCTTTGCAACGGAGCAACTTTCTCTATAAGCGGCGAAATGTAAACGCAGTCGGAGACGTAGAGCAGAGCATATTTACACAGACACTAAGTCGATATGCACCTGCCGCATTCACGGTCTCGATGACGCGCCTTTGTGTAACCGGATTCCGCATCCTTGCAAATATATCTGCTTACCTGTACCTAATGCACACGGTGCGCGTACAATACAACTGCCGCGTCTACGCGGAATATGATTGAAATTATTTCTACAGAACGTGCTACTTAATGATGCCATCCGAAGGGAAAAAGGCGGAGATACTAAAAGCTTTGCTTTAACTCATTTTGGCCTGAATATTTTTATCCTTTTTCACGAGGTACGCGAGACGCATCCGAGATTGGATGAATTAAAAATTATTGTACTAAAGGCAACGTGATGTTCGTCTCTCTCAAAGCAGTTTTTGTTGATCTTTCCCGGAGATGCATTTGTTAAGAAAATCGTTGAAAAAAATTCTTTTGCTGGAAACGGGTCCATCTTTCTTTGTTAAATATTTCCTTCAATGTCCTGTTGGATTTTTTCCCTTCAAAGTATGTATATGTTTAACTTTAAACGTATAACAATAGTAAGAAGTAGAGTATTTTCGTTCAAAAATTAAATTTCGACGATAAAAATGTTTAACGGATAAAGACAAAATAGCACAAAAAGAAGATATAATAACGCAAAATCAATACGAGAAAGAAAGAGTGAGAAATATTTGGCTTCTACAAGATTATTTTCCCTCCAAAGTATGTATGTTTAACTTTAAATGTAGCAATAGTAAGAAGTACAGAGTATTTTCGTCCAAAAATTAAATTTTGACGATAAAAATGTTTAACGGATAAAAACAAAATAGCATACAAAGAAGATAAAGCGACGCAAAATCAATACGAGGAATAAATGCGAGTGAGAAAAATTTTACATTTATAAGATTATTTTGCATACAGAGTTGAGAATCATATTTGGGTTCATCGCTCGTATATCCATTTCACAATATGCGGCAATAAATTCTTCTTATATCTAACTGTAAACATGATAAATAAAGTGCGTTCAGCTTGAAGTTATCGTGCTCGATAGATACATATTATACGTACTAAAGAATCAATCTTGTTTCAAGCCCGTTTTCAATGAAAGAGTGTTTGGAACTAAGATTTCAATTAACAAAATTGTTTCAATCAACTAATGTTCAAATTATCAAAATAGATATGTTAAAGAGATCAAAAGTTCGAGGTCTTATTATTTTTTAATAAATAACGTTTGTTTGATACGATCGATATACGATATGCTGCAGAAATTATGCTACGCAATCGTATTTCGATATGCAGCGTGCGAAAGTACGCAATATTTGTTATTTATATGAATAATTTAATATTTTAAATGATCGATGTAACGCGTTCGCATATATAATTTATAGCTTATTTATAGCTAATTTATATCTTTCAACGAGATTTATGCCGAAATCGTCAATCACGTCAATTTGGCGCGATTTATATATCTCGTTTCGTTTCTTCCAATATCTGATCTCTACGTAGTATCCGCTCTCTTCGATAAACTCTTCGGCTGCATTATTCGGAAAGTTCGAAGTTCGACCGAATATTTACAGGCCGTGTGCCGGGGACCGCGAAATTGCATAAACTTTTCAAATAAGACCGAATCTTATAAATTTGCGGCCGGGAACATTGTCCGCGAAAGTTCCGTGCCGCGCCGCGGGGTTATTAACTTTAGGTCACACGAAACTATCAGAGCATCGTCAAAGTCGTTTCTACACTTCCGCAAGCCGATGTGAAAGACTAGTCCGTGAAACTCACGTCCCGTTTTCGCTCCGATTACATCGTGCAATCTGATTACAGTAGTGATTACTGTCATGCTTGGACATCGCCAAAGAGCCTTTTATTCCATTACGGACATGCGTTTTACATAGTAATGACTAGATCTATATGGTAGAAACTATATAACCATCAGGAAGCATCTGCACTCTCTAGACACACAAAACATAAAATAAATTTCTCAATGCTAAACTCGTTATACGCAAGTGTTTGGAAGCTGCAAATATAGCTATTGGCAGGGTACATCACAATTGTGAATATATCGTTGTTTATAAAAATACTCGAACGACCTTACTCTTGTTTAGTTTACTCAAGAAAATGGTATTCTTCTTCGTGAATATCTATAATATATATAGTTTAGAACTTTGTAATAGTTAACGCGACGATACGCGAATTGATTACATAAATATTTCGGTGCAAAGATGGAGTTTTCAAAAGCTCGGAGTTCTTCATATCCCTATGGGCTTTAATCTTCCGGCGTCGAGATTAGTGTCTTGTTGCATCGAACTGTCTGGCCAGTGAAAAAAAAAGCTTTTTACACAGTCTTATACGTATATCTTTCTACCTACTCATAGACAGTCAGAATTTCATCCCCTGATTATTTCTCTTTCGTCTTCCGTGCTCTATAAGAGCTGGATAGATAAAAGATATTTCCTTTGATAATACACGACTAGTATAACAATTTTAAGAAAACGAGAACACGTCGACGCTTTCACGCTCTTCTTTCTTTCTTTTCATTTCTATTGATATTCTATTGAACCGCGGAAGGGTAGTACTGACGAATGCCGACATTACTTTCATTGTTCGCCCCGTTGTCATTATGTAGCGATGGCCCGTGTCAGCTATAAGGAGCATAGCAGTGCTTTGTCACTCGACTCGGGGCTGATACGACGGATACGACTTTTGAGAGCAAATGCACTCTTTGCTAACGTGACGAACACGAAACAGAGCTCGGAGCGTTCGTTACCGATAAATGAAGATATCAACTTCTGTGAAAGATGAGCTTGTTCTAGGCTTATAATGTATATTATTTCTTTAAAGCGACGAAGCAAATAATAGTATATGATTTGTACCATCCGTGATCGATAATTATTCGATGAATAATCACAGTTTCGTGTTGATATATAAATGTGTTTTTGCAAAAAAAAAAAAAAATCATGGAATCTAAATAACTATGCTGATGCAGATAAGACTAATAACTCAATATTTCAGTTATATAAAACTAATAAAATACTTAATGATAATGTATTCGTATCTTGAATGATATATAGGTATCTTTCAAGTCGGGTTACCGCGACCTCTTTTTTACCGTATATAGTAATCAATATTAGAATATTAGAAATGTGATTAAGCGTCATTAGAAATTTATTTCGAATCGCAATTACAGAAAGAATAAATAATTAATACGTATAAAAATTTAATAATAATTTTGAAAGTGTTAATCTATGAAATCAAATATGGTTTTGAGAATCAGTAACGATTTTCTTAGAATAACATTAATCAGTAACGATATCTACTATATATCTGCCTGATCTTATTGTAACATATATTAATCAATGATTATAAGAGTAAATTACGATAATTATAAAAACTAGATCATAAACATGAACTATAGAATCTGTCTTTTGCGAGTTATTTCTATTATAATTTCTGTCATAAAATGGTTAATGTCAGCGACGGATTATGAAGATGTTCATTAATTAAAAAATTCAACTTACGTTTACTCTGGACTCACGGTAGCGTAATATTCACGATTCTACCGACTCCCAAGGACTTCGACCAAGGATGGTGCTGGAACAATAAATATACTCCATCATACATCAAGATGATCGTTAAGCCGATTGTATTGTAACGATCGGTATTCGTTATTTAGCGCGAATTCGCATACACAATTAATATTTCAAAGTATTAAAATTATTTCAACAACGCAGCGTTAGCTATTATGCAATTCGCAGGATACGCACCGCGAGTCATCGTAGAAATGAATGTACGTAGGTGTGCAACTTTTATGCAAATAACGAAATTCGTGTATACATCGCATATTTGGAATATCAAACGTAAATCATTTAGCGCAGCGGGCGCGTAGCTGGCGAAAATTTACTGTCTTTCGTTTTGAGTACGTTGCGCAAAATCCTATGGAAGAACAAACAGTGTGTTTTTCCCATTTCGGATTCCGCAGAACAGCGAAAACAATCTCCGGTCCCGTACGCGGCACACAAACAATGAGAAGCGAAAAAACTTTCTGTTAAGGGAAAGTAAACGACATGCGCTAAATCGATCGCTGTCGCGTAAGCCGCTTTTTTCGCCACGGGAGTTCTCGTTTAACAATGCATACCAAATAGCGGAGAAAAAAGCGCAATAATCGTTATCCGCGCTTGTCTGAAAAAAAAAAGATCGGCGGGAGTGGCACATGGCACAGCCACTGCACTTGATACACCGGGCGGATTGGGGATAACTAGGATTCCGGTGCACGTGAATGTAGGACAGTTTCAAAATAATTGCGAAAAGATTTAATCGTGCTGACGGATTCTATATCCGTTTCAAGCGATGTATTTGCACTTCTTGTTCAAATAAATATTTTAGTTTATTTAGTTTCTTTATACGTAAACTTTGTTTATCTTCATTGCATTACTCGCCGGAAATTATTAGGAGTACGAAAGATAATTTTGGGAAAATTCAACAACATTTCAAACTCAAAAGAAGCTTGTTATATTCTGTTATAGTATAATGTTTGGAAATTAACAAGGTGCTTCCGCATAAATGAGAATTACCCATGCTATCTTTATCCGAGTAATTAAATAACTTCTACTCGTGTTTTCAAGCCGCTGAAGATGGTTTCGGTTGAATGACAAATTAGTTGTCAGATATTAATTTAAGATATACTAAGTTTTCCTGTAACAGAACATGCTTAATGAAACTCATTGTCAGAAAAGATAATTAATTAACGCGCTATTATTCGGTTATTGCCATAGAAAAATAGCAGACTAATTCATTTTGTTTGATTTATCAACTTTATTGGCGCAAAAGAACAATTATAATTTATATCTGTACGTTATTCCTACTTCGCGTTGGCACAATTTTATAATGGTTGACCAAAATGATAAAATGTGATGTGTTCAGAGATTGCGTGTATCGAATTAAATTAATTAGAGTAATTGAATATACGCGTTTTGTAAATCCAATAAAGTAATTGAAATTTGTTTCTGTCGTTTTTACACAGGTATAGGTATATATTTTTATAAAAGTCATACAATATTATAAACGAGTGTATATATGTTGCATTATAAATTATCGCGTTAAGTTTACAAGTTCTCATCACCGCTGTCTTACGTATGGACCGCGTTTTCTAAAGACGATACCTTTGAGTCATAAAGCGAAAGAAAATTCCGCGCTAAAGACGAAAGCGAAGCCTCGTTACGCGAACGGGCGTGCACTTTCTTTGTTCTCGCTCGATGAGCAAATTAAGTTTCAAAATCAAAGGGTAGCTTTTCGCAGTCCGCGCTGCGTACCGCAGATCCGTCTAATCGGATTGCCGCAACAGCGAATGGCACAATACGCGGCCACTTGCCTCGTTTCCAGCCGTTGTCTTTTTATCATTCTTCTCCTCTCAATTTCAAATGCGAAACGTCCACGATCGCGCCCCGCCCCTCGTCTTCTTCCACGGCTTCTCGCGCGGTAGCCGAGACGTAACGCGAATTCAATTATTACTGAGACAGGGAGGGAGAATTGTCGGGAAAAGCGCGATCTCGGGAGAGCAGCAAAGAAATACTGCGGAGAGAAAACGAAGCAAACGCGTGTAGGAGCGCAGTCAAGGGGGGGGGGGGGGGGGGGGGGGACGGAAAACGCGCTGTAGGAAACACAGGCTGAAGATGTAGGCTAAAACGGGGGGATGGAGAACCAAGCGGAGAGGATCAGCGAAACGAAACGCTGCACCGAGTCGTACATTTTGTGTATACACCCGGAAAATGGCTGAAAGTATCATCTTGCGTTGTAAATATCTTCAATACCTAGAAAGACTATGCGCGTAAACCCGGCAAAATACAGAAGCGACAATGAAAGTTGATTTTATTAATGCGAAATATGTTTATTTGTAAATCGTGTTACAAAGAGAGATGATTTCTCAGTTACGTTCTCTAAAACGATTTTTTACCGAAACTATTCTATAGGAGATGAAGATTGATAAAAAAATAAACGGGAATTTTATCTAAGTGAATTGTAACGATATTTTCAGCAGTTATATCGTTAATAAACGCGATCTCTATTTAATATGTCGCTATGTGTTGCTTCAAAAAATTGTTATTTCGCTCTCGATATAACGGCGCGATTAAAATTGATTCCACCCGTGTATCGCTAAACGAAAATTGATTGTAACCCCCTTCCCATTTTCTTCTCCGCCCGGTTATGCAATTTTGCACGCCGCGAAATAACGTACACGCGATTGATCTCTTATCGCTCGCGGTTTTTTTCCATAACGGCATGTGTCAACCTTCCCATGTCACGCGGGCAAATATTTGTCGAATTCATAGCAAAAACAGGTTTCAATGGCACGCTCCATATGAGACCCGGACAGCGACGGAATTTATACGTTGCGCAACCATTTGTACGTCGCTATAGTGTCGCTATACATTTACTACGTGCCTGTACCACTGTCGGATGCAGATGTGGGCTATATGCCGTCGACGGTTATGCAATGATTAAATTAGAAGTAAATAGAGAGTCATGCTCATTGCGGCAAGTCCGACTTGATCAAGTACTCTGTCCGTTGGAGATGATTAAATCCATTATATCATTAAATTGCTAAATCAGAAAACCTACCGAGCCATTAATCTTTCGAGATGTTATTTTTCGAAACTTCGTGAAACACTGTAAACGACAGAAATTAATTATTATAACGTTAGACAACTTCAGTAACCCCGAAACAAAACTCCAATATGGGGGCGCCGATCTATTTCCGAAAACTATTGGCCGGTTTAATTTGTGACGAAGTTTTGATTACTTTCTGATAATATAGAAAATATGCTACCAGAAGCTGGGGTTGTACAGCCATTTATTTAAAAGATAGATCGGATTAATATCTATGAGCTATTAAAAATATGTATTTTTTAATATTTTTTGTTATTATTGCTTTTCTTATTCGTAATTTGCACATTAGGAATTCATAACGTTCTTATTTAAGAATTATGATAGATATCTACTTCTTGTTTTATGTTATATTATATATGTTTTAATATTCTAGAAAATATATACAAGAATAAAAATTCATTTAAGTGAATTATAACTGTTCGTTATGAGCTTGACACGACTCTTCCATCATATACAATTTGTCCACGTTAACGCAATATCTTGTCATAAAAGATTACATATTTAGTTTGCAATTGCTTGATATTTTTTATCACAAAGATGACGCATTGCGTGTAATGTAACAGTAGCTGCGATATAACATGCAATGTTAACAAAGCGCGCAATTAGTAAAAATTAAAATTTGAGATAGATAACAGAGGGGCAGATTTTTATATAGGTATATTTAATTTATGCATACAAAAAATTGTTATGAATCATTCAAAAGTACTGTTGCCAAAAGTACTATTCTCTTTGACGTGAACGACACATACATAGAAAGGTACATTAAATTACAACTTCCTAAAATAAGTTTATTATTGTATATTTAAAAGAAACCCGTAAATTACGAAAACTTGTATAAAACGTGACAAAACAATCATTTAATTCTTTTCTAGGATAACATTTATCTTTATTAAAAAAACTACGTTGTGGATTACATGAGATACTTTTCTTTTAAGAGAGAATACGTCAGAAACAAATATTTTATACATTAATATAATATGCCTGCGCAGTGCTAAATTGTTGAGCGTCGCAGAGCACTTTATGACGATGTAATCGGCCTTACTCGCAACTCGACGTGATGCAAGGAAAACATGTTCCGCGGACTGATGTGAGTTTCCGCGAAGGCAAACACTATTTCAACCCCCCGTGTATGAGAGAGTTATGTAGGTCGGCGGGGGTGGCGTAGCTTGAAAATATTTCGTCATTGCGCGTATCATACTGAATCTCGCGCCAATAAGAAAAAAATAAGAGAGAAAAAAAATAACGTCGTGACGAGCACGTTATCATCGTCGGTAACGAGATTCTATCCCACAGATAGGACCTAATCCGCAATGTGTAGCATGATGGATGTGTTTACGCGACGCCCGCGCCGCATCGCGCGCAGGTTGCAGATTTTCCCGGCCGCCTTTCCTTTTCCCGCAGCTTTTTCTTTTCGAACGCGGTTGGTTCTCCGGAAGCTAGAAATGTCTCTTTTCGGGAAGCCCCCTTAAATTTCGCCCTCATCCCCCTTGTATCCTCCGCGACGACGGGTGCCGAGACGTCGGCTTGAGTGAGCTTAACACCTCGGTTATTCGCTAGAATTGATTCCGGGTGAGGTGAAGCGAGAAAGTTAGTGTTTATTCAGGAGCTCCCGGAGAACCACCGAGATGGGGCGAGATTGAAACCGAACTATTTTCAATCGAAGTGCCCGTTTCTCTGCCCAGACCTTGCCCCGCTGCCTGAACGAGCCCCCACCATCCCTTCTGCATATTGCAAATCGAATTCGATCTTCGCTCGATATCCCTCGTAATCCCGCCTGCTTGGCGCCTAGCGTCTTATCGTGAGCCACGTCGAATACGCTGCCGCGATTTATTTTGAGCAACAAATCGCGAGAAATTCCTCGATCTCGCGAGCAGATCGATCGTCGAAATGAGAATCATCTGTCGAAATATATATATTTACCCGTGCTTTTTTTTACTTTGAGAACACGGAATTATTTGTCACGTTACATGTGTGTTAACCACTTGATATCTCGATAACGTGCCCGACTCGTAATGTGTACTTATATATTCAAATATAATATGAAAACAACGAATTGTTATGAGTTATGACTGTTCAATGCAATAAAAAATTTTTAGAAATAATTCAGTTTAAAAATTGTTATTTATTAAAAATTATAATAAGCTGCGACATTTATATTTCTTAAAAAAATATATAAAAGTATCTCGTATAAAAAACTACATATATTTTCATTTAATTCATTCATGTCGTATTTATTTTCCGAATATGGCAAAGCCAGAGAGCAACATTACAAGAGAATAATTGGACATATTTTTCATGATATATTCCGTCTACTACCAAGAAACAGCACTCAACTAAATTATATAAAGTCTGCTCGAAACATAACAAAGAAAAAGACATGCGAGCGTTGTCTAATAACTAATAACCTTACATGTTCTGGAATGTTTCAAGCAATTTCACACTCTTGTCAATTATATTAATAAAAAACTCGTTATTCTTTAAGATACATTTATTTTTATATTTGTACTCTTAATAATAAACATTTAAAAATTTATACTCGACTTTTATCATTGTTCAGTTTTATGAATGACGAAAATAATTTATACCCGACTTTTACCATTTTTTAGTTTTATGACTGATGAAAATAAATGCCGCTCTCTGGCTTCGACATTCGAGAAATAAATAATTATATAACTCGCTATTAACATTGTAAAAGCTGAGCTGCTTATGGTACCCATGTGACCAACGGAGTTTCGGCAGGTTACCTGCCGTGTTATGATTTTTACGAGGGCAAATGTGTTTTCGGAAGGTGAAAGTGAAATTTTCTGCGCGTGGAAATTTTGTAATATCTGCAATAATATTTGCTCTCCAAATCTCGATGTACGTGATTATAAAGGGTAATGCATGCTGAACACGAATCCAGTGTAGTTTTTTCATTATCGTTGATGTCTAATATTTCGTGGGCGATCAAACTTGAAACTTGTGTTTAGGTTTCCCTCTGCTTTCCCTTGCACGTGCGTCATTGTTTGTGTACACTGCAGGAAAATGGTACGCACGTATCGTCGCAAAACGACTGCCGTCGACAAGGAGCAACTCGAGAAGGCAGTTCTTGCGGTGAAAAAAGATAAAATAAACCCTCACGCAGCCGCAAAATAATTCGGTGTCCCGAGAACCACGTTGAACGACTGGCTTAAGAAGAACAACGATGAAATAGAACACTTGGATGACGTGGTTGTACGATATCATGGAGGCTTATCGGTGAGTACGCCTGAAATGATGAAATTGGCGGCTGAGCAGGCGGAGTCCATGCGGAAAAAAAGAAAAACCTACTACGAGAAAGACAACGTCAAAATCTACACCTGCCACTGCGCCTAGAAAGAGAGGCCGGCCCAAAAAAAATTCCACGCAACCAGAACCGCAGCCTTCGACGAGCAGTGGACGTAAATCGAAATCAAGGAAGCAGCAGCGGTCGGATTCTGACGAGGACTTGGATAATACGTGGTGCGTGTGCTCAGAGAAGTTGACAACAAACAGAGCTTATGGGAAACAGTGCATTGCGTGCGAGCGTAGGGCACACAACACATGCGTGCGCTTGTCAGGCTCTGTTTTTACATGCTTAAACTGTTTCATTGGCGAATAAAAAAATGATTTTTTTATAATATGTTTTGCATAAAGGTTTTAATGAATAAATTTTTACATTTTTCTCTTAAAAAATAATTATTAAAACGTATTCTATCATTTTTCAGGATCAGATGTACGTATTTTTATTGAAAATACAGTGTGACGGATCCGCCCCGGGGGGGGGGGGGGGGATGATGACTCTACCCCGGCATTTTTGAGATTTCAATTTTTCCACCTTTGTCGTTTTTACTCTATACCGGTTAAACAAAGCGACGTAGACAAAAATTTCCTATAATATTTCCTCATATAAATTTTGTAGCTAAAGGTTCGCTATTTACAACGGTATACCACATTTAACAAAAATTATTTATTTTGTTGTTAAAAATCAACACCGAAAAATAACTGTCGACCTCGCCCCGGTCTCCCCTATTCTCCCATTTTGAGAAAATTTGGTAAACTCGTTGAAAATAATTTAACCGCGTTCCTATTTTCGTTAATTTCGTTCGATATCCAAATTTAGATGTCGACAGGAAAAAAAAGAATACGTAATTTTTCATCTATGTAGAGAGGATAAATGTCAACAGATAAAAGCTTTATCTTAAAGCGAATTGGTGCCCCGCGTTGACGACGAAATGAAATCTAGGAGCAACCAGTGTAATAGAAGAAGAGTTAAGGGGGAACGCTAAGCTTAGCGTTGGCGTCGTAAGTTTTAACTAGCTACATGCCGAGCAAAAGCGATGAAAGCCGAGGTATTAACACGAATAACAAGACTATCCGTAGATATACATAGGAACGTAATTAGCCCCTAATTAACCCGGAAAATACGACAGGGGCATCGCTGGGAGTATCGTTGTGATACCGCGCGCATCATTCCTTAGAAAATAATTTGATAATAGAAAATAATTTGTGGCGAACTACTTAACAGATGTAAATTACTTTCTGATGCTTTAGTTTGTGCTAACATATTAAATATGTAATAATATTTTGCAGTGACAAATATATGCACGCCTTTCTTTAAAAAAGTGAACAATATATGAGCGTGAAGAGAAAATTTTTAAAGATATAATTTCCTATTAGTAACACAATTGGGTTGTTGAAAATTTTAAAAAAATATTTAAAAATATTTTCTTTGTAAAGTTCATACCCTATTTAGTAATCAAAGTTTTCGTCGTTTGCTTCAAAACGTCCAATTTGTATTACTTTTTGATTATTGAAATCATCAAATTTCGGCGCGTTTTCGTAGCATTTAAAAATACGAGCCTCGTACGAGGTTAGATTACTGTCGTACGAGGCTCGTATCACAGCAATACGCATGCGCAGTATCATTGTTTATATCATAGTGATGTTACAGCGCTTTCGGCGTGTTTTCGTAGCATTTAAAAATATGATATTTTCAATAATTAAAAATTAATACAAATTGGACGTTTTGAAGCAAAAGACAAAAATTTTGATAACTAAATAGGGCATGAACTTTACAAAAAAAATATTTTTGGAAAACGTTCAACAACCCAATTTTGTCAAATAAACTTGTAAACAATTAAAAATATTACGGTTTTTAATATCTAATTCACGCCGAGTATCAGCGAAGAAAACTTAATAAAAAACAAGAATATAACAAGAGAGGCAAAATAAGGAACTTTACGACTTTTGAAGATTAGGTTGAAGGTTCATATTTGCGCACTGTACATTTTCTTTTTAGAACGATGTACGTAAAAATTTTGCATCAAGTATTAGATAATACTTTTTTACTCTCGCAGGACAGCGCAACGTCAATCTCACATTTTTCACGTTTACGGTAAACATTAAATCGAGTAAACAAAAAAAAATTTTACCAAAAAAATTCCCGTTTTTAAAATATAATATAATTTTCATATCAGTATCATGTAATTGGTGTCGAATTACATATCGACTACAACACATCTTAATAATATCTCTCACCGTATAAATTAATTTTTGAAAGGGAGATATATTTGTATTATGCATACGATGATCGCGATAAAATTTTTTTACTATCGTATAATCTAGTATAGTAAGGTCCAGTGCAATTCCCTGAGAAAAGTTTCGCGAGAAATGCGCGGCGGAAGCACAAGAAAAGAAGCGAACGTGACGACGCGGGCGGTGCGCGAAAAGCACGGAAACGGTTAATCTCGTTTCGTACACTCATAATTTTTCGCGCGCATTACCTGAAGTAACGCTTACTTTCGCGAGAATGGGAGAACTTGAGCCGCGTACGGTTAATTAAACGTCGCCACCAGTCGCCGTGGAATAAATCACCCTGTTCGCGGCTTGGTCTCGCGGGTATTCGGTCAAAATCACTGGGTGATATACATTTCCTTTATTTCAATGATACTGAAAAAGGTAATGCTTATACGTCGTTGAAAAAAATTTGACATTTTGGGCAAAAATAATTATTTTTCATACAATAGACAGTTTAAATAATATTTACACTATTATAAACTAAAATAATATAAATAATATGTTAAAACAATAATAGAAGGCTTGATTCGTTTTATGTAAAGTACCCAAAAATGTTTAACAATTACATTTCATTATGAAGTCTCTTTCGTTCAAATCTTTACGTATCTCGCCTTTTTACTGATCAAAAACATTCGCCGTTTTAATCACAAATCTCTCTTTTTTTCTTTTCGTGCCGCAGGCAAAATTGCTAACGCATTATGTATGGTTGTGTTAAAAAACTAGAAACAAGCACGGCGCCACGAGGCGCCGCGGGGTCGTCGGGAGGAGCAGCGGTCGGGTCATGGTTGCGAGTGATACCACATCATAGCCATAATGCCAGTTAATACGCGTCGAACGCGTCATGTATTCGGGGCAGAGTATCGCGCGTGTCAGTGTTGCAACGTGAGGGTAACGTAGCCGGTAGTTCGGACGCATATCCCAGCGTGAGAGGAGAGGATGTAACCTGCTCTTTCTCTCCCTCTCTCCCTCCCCCCCTCTCTCTCACTTCTGGCGTAGATGTGCGTTCGGTCGAATGTCGACGGTAGTGGTTGGGCGGGGCACGAGTCACTCACAGCTGTCCTCCACATATGAACACGCATGCGGAGCATTAATCATATCGAGAACACCCACCCCCTCGGTTTATCCCCCCTCAGATTTCCCTACCTACCCTCTCGCCCTGTCTATCTCTCTCAGTCATACTCTTCGGTTACCTCTGCACCTCCTGGTGCAAGCTCGGTCAGCCCTCCCAACGTTCGCAGATCATGCACATGACGCATACACGGGCGGCCTGCCGTCGAGAGAAGGAGGGAAAGTAAGAGGGGGAATGCCTAGGTGAGCACCTACGATGTGCGCTTGAAGTCGAGTTTAATGACGATGTCCATCACAGTTTGCGGTCGGTGAGAACAGTCGGTCGATCGAAAGCGCGCGCGTCTTGCTTTTGCAGCCTTTCGTAGATTGGGTTGCCATCGTCGACCGAACTTTCTCGCCGAAGGACCTCTCGACCGGGTATAGGGTAGAGGATCGATTAATATGCACGCGGGGACGAAAGGTGCGCTGAGAGAATAAACCCCTTCCTCTTCTTCGCTTACCTCTAACGGAATCGGAAATGACTTCTTGACAGGATCCAACTACGATAGGGACCTTTCCATTCTATGGATATGTATGCGTCATGAAATCGAAGGATCGTTACGAAACTCTTTCGAGCAATTTTGTTAGTCTCTTGCCAGTAAAAGGGCATACAATTGGAATTTATACGAAATACTTTCGTATTTTATGTATACAAAATCTCAAGCACTGTTAGAAGAGATAAAGGCGACTTCTATCGGTTTCT
The DNA here is from genome assembly GCA_035220615.1 of Leptothorax acervorum. NCBI lineage: Eukaryota > Metazoa > Arthropoda > Insecta > Hymenoptera > Formicidae > Leptothorax > Leptothorax acervorum. Next base: position 2,149,741 of record JASTWQ010000452.1, on the reverse strand, counting down.
TGAAAGAGCTAGATATAAGCGAAAATATGAGAAATGAGAGAGGCGTGCGTCACGTGGATATTCGGTACAAGATTTTCTCAGCACCGTCCTCACCCGGCAAGTAAAGTGAGAGAACAAACTACTCCGCCTTACACGTGGAAGACTCCTTTCCCGAAAACACGACGTTTACGATCGCTCCTCGCGTACGACCATTTCTCAAGCGACGACGTTAAAAAGAAAGAGAGAGACACGCGCGGTTTACCTTCGCGTAGACATCGCGAAAACATGCGGTGCACCGTGCACGTACGACATTATCGATCGCAGAACGTTTTACGGATATCTAATACTTGGGAATCGAACACCATCGCCGCCGCCTCGGAAGAAATCACGCTGGGCATGGACAGCTATTGTTTACGGTACTGTGCCCCGTAAATCAGTGCACATGCATCATGTCTTGAACGTTGTAAAATCGCGCATACCTCGAATGCACTGGGTTTTCGATTCAAAATGGCATAGCGCGGCACCGCAGTTTGGAAGGAATGTCGACAGTGATGGTGCTAACAATCCGTATATTCGAAGATATAAATTTCAAACATATGTTAACGTCAAAAAGGCGTGAGGAAATCCGAATATTTCTAGTGGAAACTATTCGCTAACATGACCGATTTACCTTGAATTGATGGTCGCGGCGACCGCGGCGGTGGCACGCCTTGGCATAAAAAACAGCCTGACGGATCGGGAAGAAATATACTTTTCCTCGGAAAGAGGCCAGGGACGAGTTGTCTTCGTTATAGCGCGGACGTGCGGATGTCATGTTGACCGTTTTGCCTCTGTCTTCCCTTCCCGTCGTTTTACGTGTACCTACACTACCTACTCACCTTCAGTGTATAGTACGCGTTAAATTGACTGCCCGCTGCAGTCGAGCCTTCACGGTGAGCGTTTACGAGGTTCCAGTGCTGTCTCGTTACCATGCAAGCTAGCGTAAGTAAGCTCAATAACGCGCGAGGCCTTTCTCGCGCGACCGCGAAGAGTGGAAGAGGCGCGATTAACGTGAAAGGCAAAGATATCGTCTTACCCGATACTGTCTTACGCGTTAGATATTTTTAACTTCTACTTCGTGCCCTGCATTTTTGATCCTGACTTAAAAGTGGAAAACAGTTGTTGACACATAAATAGAAGAGTAATTTTCTCTTATTCAGTTAATTAAGAAAACAAAAATATTACTATTGTTGGGGAGAGCATCGTTAGACTTTAATTTGTTTATAAGCCCGCGGATTAACATACATATTTATCTTTGTGATCTCATCGATTTGAAAAATATCGGTAGAACAAAGATGTACAGAGACGGTCGTCGGCTAGCAACGTGACAAGACGTCCGAGTAATCGCGAGCGTCCAGTAATGTACAAGAAAGCTTTATTAAATTATTCTTGTTAAGCAAAATTGTAGAACGAGTTTCTTCTACCATCAATTCCGTACAACTATCTTGAATCATGTTTTATTTAGTGTAGATATCTATTGTTGACGGACTCCTCATCTATCTCAAGGATATATTTACCGATATCCACTGTTGCAACATTAGATCCCTTAGATATCTGATACGTCAACAGCGGCTAAATAGATTCACGCGATGATCGTTAGAGTATCTATACAAGAATCATAGACATCAAGATCGCTTTTGGATATTTTCAGTTAACTATTTATTTTATATACCGCTTATTGCAACACGCAACATGTTTTATTATCATTTATCAGTTTACGTTATATTTAGAGGTTGCAGCGCAGCAACTGAAATAGGTTTCCTTTCAAAATATTCGATGTTCACTAAATCAGCGCGTGTCATCATACTTATTCTCAGTAGCGCAATATTTTATTAATATTAATAATCCAAATATCGCGTGAATAATCGTCAAAATGGTAGAAAATACTTTTCTTTTATTTTTAATACATGGAATTATGTCAGTAAAGCTATTATAATCATCGCAAATTATATTTTATAATGAATTAAAATATGTTGCTAATAGAACACACAGAAATATCTCTACTAACCGCAGAGATATCGTGATGAAAGCTTATTGTAAAGCCAATTGTAAGCTGCTTAAAGCTTTTTTTTAGGGGTAGGTACGGTTAGGTAAAGGAAGAAGCAAGTATAGTTCGAGACGAAGAATGCGCCTCGCGTGTACGAGGGAGAGAGGGTATACCGCTTTGTATCGTAGTGACCCGGGTTACGATGAGCGGGTCGTTGATCTAACCATCCCGCTGCCCTCTTTTCCCCCAATGCATGTGCAGAGGAGTAACGGAGTAAACGCGGGCATCGACTGCTTCCTCGCCGGTATCGGGCTTGCGGATACCTTTATTATGCCACACGGGTTCTCGCGAAATTACGGTGACCGGCCGCGACCTCCCCGTTGCACATCCCGGCTCTCTTTGAAAGCCGCCCCGCTGCACTCTGTCTGCTGCCGATGGGTGTAAGAGGTATAACGCGATCGCGGCTGAATACGAATCGCATGATTCGTGTCGCGTTATCTGCGCCAGAGCGACCATTGGCCATTTCAGATACGAATTGGAGCGAATACGCGGCTGCGGTCGTTTCCGCGGAGTTGCGGCTGGCGTTGGTCTCTCTTCAATATAACGACGGGCGCGAACGTTAAAGACAATATCATGACTAGGTACAAACGAGAGGCCACTCGGGAAGAGTCGGGTTATTGCGCATTGCCAAAGGACAGAGCGTGGAACAAAAATTATGAATGAAATAAATAAATAAATAATCAATCAAATAAGAAATAATTAGTTCATCGGTAGATAAATTGTAATAATTCAATTTGAGGCCAATATGAACATAAAGAGCGGATGTACATGCAAATTATTTTCCTTTCTACGCACTTCCAATGGTTTTCGATTTATATTAAATATCAGCGCTTCGACTTTTACAAAGATTTTCTTCGGTCAGATTACAAACATGTTTCCTCCTACTCACACGAAGATTAAAACGGATGTAACGCTAATATTAGAAAATGTTTGCAATATATTACTAATAAATCTCTTCTAATTATAAATCAGACTTTTCTTTTAATAAATAAAAAATCGATATTGAGATAAATCTGTTGCCGCAGAAACCTAACAGAGCAGCAGTTTTTTTGATTTTGTTGAAACTTTCGTACAAAGCGGACTCTCTCGTGAGCTCTCTGCCGTGTAAATTTCATGAAAATTATCTTCTGCCCCGAGGTATTCTGAGACTTCACCAACCAGATTCCTCCGTCTGAAACGATGAGGGTAGGAAATCAAAGGTAACCGACTATCGCGAGCTCGGTTAAACGTCTGCAAACATTTAATGATTATTAATTTAATGTTGCTGTACATACACGTAATAACGCAATGCATATTTATGTATCGTTCCTGGTAAATAATTGAAAAAATGTAAAGGAAGGGAAGGCTTCCAGCTGTGCGCTCGGAAAGAAACGCGCGCGCCTCACCGCGAGATGTTATTCCATTGGAGGATTGTATTTACTTACAGACCGGCGCGGCTGGCAGACTCGCCAACGCGGGAGCACGAAACACGTGCGACTTTCCACGCGTGGGCGCGCGAATACACGCGCGCTCGTTGACTAAATAAACGCACGTGAAGACGCATGATGTCGTTCCAGACTCCAAGGCGTCACCGGAAAACGGGATACTACCGTGGGGAATCGATCCACATGTTAGCAGCTGTCTGCTGTCGGACTAAACCGAAATATTATTGCACACCTATCGTAATGGATGGTACATTTCAATTTGCATTAAACGATATGAGCTAGCAAAATGACAATGCAAACGGTGGGCGAATAAAGCGCATATAGTTATAACTGTAATTAGGAATCGCATATCATTGACCCTTTTATTAAAAATTACTCAAATATCCGCATATTCGTAAAACATCTTCTATCTTCTCTCCCTTTTCCAGTTTATGCTCGCGGGACGATAATCGTAATATTGTCATCTTAGGTTGAAATAATGGAGTAAATAAAAAAAAGGATATTGTGCTTGTAAGATATTTTTAGAGGAGAAGGAACAAGTAAATCTATTTTGCAAGCGACATAATTTGTCTCTTCTGATGCCTGCGGAAAACTCACTTGCGGTCAAGCTTTCTGCTCAAAAGAATGGTTAAAAAAAACCACGGGGGTTTAACATGCCATTACTTTGTGCCGCTGAAAATAAGACCTTTTAGAGGCAGCGCGAATGCAAGACTTGGTGGCTTTTAGTTTTGAGCATCACAGATTTTCTCGTTTCCCTTTAGAAATGCGATATGAATAGGAGGACAAAATTGAGATTATCGCGTCGCGTACTGAAAGCAGATTTAACCGCTCGAGAAATGAACATCTCCAGTAGAGAAGCGCCGTGCTTCCCCCGTTGACGTCGACTGAATTAAAACGGATGTGCGGCGTACATGAAGAATGAATACAAAATGGGGAAAAAAGCGCGCAAATATGTATAACACGATGGTTATTACGAGCTAACCGTTGTTATTTAATGTGAATCCTGATGTTAATATGTGCCTCCCTTTTTCCGTGCTGTATTATAGGATTTTTGGAGCGATTACACGGAAGGAGGTCCTATATAATACAAGAGTCCATTAAGCGCGCGATTTAATCACGAGTTCGATTATGTGAATTAAAAACGATCAATTAAATATATATAGGTACGCTTAAGTATTACTGTACCACCAATATCGAGAGAATGGCTCCAATAGAATCTGTTAAAAATTTCAAAGCAACGAGTGCGCGATCTACCGCTCAAAAATTCCGATAAGCCTCGCGGTTATCACTTGCTTTTGATCCGAGGAACATGGTTTTCGGTTCGCAAAGAAGGACTGAGCGATTAACACGCTCTTGCGGCAGAAAGGAACGGAGTTTGGAGAATTCATGTGCACGTTGGTATTCGCATCTCCTCGCAAAATTCCAACTTTGCGCGAACTGCAGAACATTGTGCGACACAGTCGGGCGCAATTGCAGCGCGCTGGGTGTGCTCAACATGTTGCACTCATCGACCGGAAGGTCACGGAAGATTCGCACACGAGTCATTAGACGCTAATGGTGGCGGCAAAAGGTACCGAGAAAGGAGAGTGACGACTGTACGCGAGCACCAAATGAGGGTTGCGCGTTTCTGGTACGGCGGAGAATCATGACCCCGTACGATGCTAGATACACGCGGACGGACCAAAACGACACAGACGGAATCGGGCGAAACAAATATATTGGCTCGCAAAGACGTAAAGACGTTGATGAAGCGCCCGTTTATGCGCGCGAGGTTGATGAACGGTTGCGGCGTCCGTTAATCCTTAAAACGGCGCTACAAGAACGAATCTGTTTTCGCTTAATGAACGTTTATACGGTAATAGTTAGACACTGTTGAGGGTGTTGAGGGACGAGATTAATGATGAAATTTGAAAATGCTTTTTGTGGTAGCTAGTGTAATCCCGTGACAATTAATATATTTGAGTGTATCCGATTTTTCCTTGTGTGTGATGAATTGATGATAATATCTTAATACGATAGGTATTTTACCTTTGCCTCGGGCCTGGTAAAATTTTCCGGCAAGTCCATCCACGTATTGCAAGTTGACTTACAATCAATTAAAAAAAAAAACACCATTTATGATCAGGATTGGAGCTTGGTATAGTATTATTCGCATGAATTTTACGTGTTTATCGCCTTTGGACTACGCGCCGTTACTTTCGGACTTGAAATGCAGTCTTAACTAAAGCTAGAACGGTACCATCGCATAATTAAATTGATAATCAATTTACTCACACTAACGCAAATCGTTAAAATATTAGAGATATGGAAATTACGGGATATGTGTTATAGAATACATTATATGAATAGGTGGGAATATATACGGAATGTATAGGATATGTTGCGAAAAATAACATCCCAGTCAGGACTCGAACCCGGAATCTCTCTACATTCTGTGCGGGCGTCCAAATCAATTCGACCACTGAGGCATGTTGACTTACGCAAGTTGATAACAGCGGAATGGTATCAAGCGTTGTGCCGTTGTGATATGTATTAACGAAGCGGATCATAATAGTATGATGTTACAATACGCAATAGCTAATATTATCGCAGTGGAACATATAACTAATATTTCACAATCAGAGCGACAGAATGTCGCTCTCGCGGAGCAACAAATTATTACGAATGCCCCTCGTTCAAAGCGTAATAATAACTCATGAATTCTATTCGCGTATGCACATCGAGCAGCACAATTCGATTTTATTAATGCCTTTCGCGAAGCAATAACATTTAAATTGATGGCCACTGTAAATTTTAGTTGATCTTCTATTTTCTCGTCTCGCATGGAGTTTACATTATTTGAATACTAAGAGCCGCAAAGCTTACTTTAGTACAAAAATAATATTAAAACTAGGTTATAAGCGTGGAAGGGATGCAAGTTCGTGTTGACAGTCCGCGAATATTTTACATTTTTGCATGCATTGTGCTAAATTCACGAGCTGTTAAATTAGGGTGCAAACGATAATTATCCGTGCAGTATCTCTTTTATGCACATGAAAGGGTGATATTCCTGCGGAGCAGACATTTTACTGCCGGCTTTATTAAACCGTTTGTTACGAATGTGCCGATCGTGCGTACTTATCTAAACTAGGTGCATCCTTCTGCGCAATTTCCAAGATTAGCAATTGCCGGTCCGTTTTATGAAAGTGCTCGCATTCGAGTGTTAATGGGCGTATGCGCAATAAAAGAACATCGTGTGCAAGCGAGAATGTTGCGCAATGCAAATGTCATGTAATAAATATGCAGCTATGCATGGAAAACAATAAAAACAGAAAATAGCATGTAAATAGAAGATTCGATATGAGATAGGGGGAGATCGCCCTGTTTACAGAAAACAGATCTGTTTGTTCGAAAGATTAATTCAACTGTTAAAATAAAACGGTCACGTTTCGAATAGAGCGGTTTGGGCGCGCCGAGTTAAGCGACCCTGTTCGTTGTATCGAGTGAAACGTCTACCGGATAATAAAATTCATAATTATGTATATAGGAATGGTATCGTAGTCGCGAGTATTAGCAGTGTCGATGATATACCGCCATTCGGATACGTTCGGGCATCGGACATTTTAATGTTACGGTTAGCCGGCGCTATAAACAAACCCACCATACCCTGAAATAAGCGCGCGATGCGAGCTGCACGGAATTACTGCCAAGCGTGATTAATTAGCGGACGCGGTCGTAATTCCCGCATCGTTCTTTCGCGGTTCTAAAGTGCGCTGTTTCGCGCAGTACATATAACGTTGCCGTCCTATTTTGAAATACAGGTTGCCACAGTGGCAAGTGATATAAATCAATAAGCTCGGGAGCCGCAGGATTACATCAAATATATTATATTATATAGCCAAGCCAATTTCGATATTTCTACGCACGCGCGCCAGCCCCGTACTTGGGTTACATTTTTAGCGATAACCCATAAATTATTTTGAGCTCACAATCAGAAAGGAGCGTTAATGTCAGCGAAATCAAACCGAATTTCAATTGTGACGTATTTTCGCGATGAAGAATACACTTTTTCTCCGAAAGGGCTCTCAATTTTCTGACTGCTCTGGACACACGTTGTGTTGCCGATCGCGACAAGCGATTAGAGAGCGGAAAACAGGAGCATTATTCATACCACCAGCACTTTCACGATAGTTTCGTGATTAGTTCTAGCAAATTTCCCGACACGATGCACGCGTGTGAGAGCACTGGCGGAGAGTATTGGCTTCATCATGGACCCCATCGCAAAAATTCATTAGCTTTGTACCTACAACACGCGCGCGTTAGCTACTTCGGGCTTCTGAACTCTGCGGACTTTCTCTGCGTTAGCGTCTATGTATTTACCGTCGCGATACACAGGGTTACGTTTGTCGTTGCTTGGGCGGATTGCCTTTCCCGCCGCCAGTTTCGGCAGCGAGACCATTCGCAATTAGTGGAACTTCAAATACAGCCATTTCCGGATGTTTGTCCGCTTCAAGTTTATTTGTCTCGTTTGTTTGAGAAGAAACGGAAGGAGAGGCAACCCCGTGCGTCCGTAGATGTATAGTGGAATATCCGGATTATCTGGCGCTCGATTATCCGAAACATCGATTCCTGACGGTAAAACATAACGTAAATAGAACTTCTAATTTATATTAAAATTTATAATTAAATTATTATATATGGCGAAGCTATTTCTGAAAATCTTTTGTGAGATTTTCACCTAAAATGACGTCCATTCGTTATGATACCTGACTTTTGTTCACCCCGTACGGAAAAAAAACATGATATAGATACATGAAATATTTAAGTGTTAAAGAGCCGGGCGAAAAGGAAGCAAAAGTTTAATTGCTCGATTATCATGACAATTTGGACTAATTCCGTGGTCTTGGCGCGATGCGCTTTCCGTATACGGCGCTTTCGCAGCATTAATATCGTGCATAGGAGCGTGCTCCATGCGGGAAGGCGCATTTAAAGCCGCATTACATAGACAGTGGTCGGCGGCGGAGTGACGCGGCGTAATTGCCACGGCAATTACTGCCGACACATTTCACATGCGCGATGTAACAGCAACGCGTTGTTTCGCGGCGTAGTTCAAATTTTCGGTGTTGGCCGACACGCTTCGACTGCGAACGGATAAAAGCAACGACTGTGCGAAAAAGCGGTCACCGAGTGCGGCCGGTATGTTGCGCACGTGCACATTAACGCCTACATGTCCGATATCTCCGATTTTCTCGCGTCAAATAATTCGGAAATTGATCCAGATGGCTGCGGTATCGTAACGCCTGCAGTTCCGACACGTAAAGTCTTTTAAACGAACTTTTCAACAGATGTACGTCAGAATCGACGTCCAAAGCGCGATAACTTGTGAAGTAGTATATCGCTGAAAATCTTTTTTCTTTTCCCAGGGTGACATTCTAGCAGGAAAGTTTTATATTTTATGTCATAAAATCAAACGATAAACAGGAAAGTACACGGTTTTGCGAGAATTTAATGTGTCGTTAAAATACCGCGTATCGCGAAACCTGCGAATTACGTTAATGCATTACACAGGTGTCTATCGTAGATACGAGATGGAGTAGGTGTAACCGCGGCAATATCTAGCGCTACCCGCTGATCTAGCGCATCGACCGTAAGCCAGCGATACACGACGAGCGTTAGAGACCCGGAAATTACACGGTGTATCTTTTTCTGATTATAATTAATGGACTGGGTATCGCTAGTCGGCTTATATTAAGCCGCGCCGCACCTTCCGGACGGCGGATATTTAGCCACCCACACAACCGCGTCCAAGTTATTATTGTCGGGCCCGGTAACGCGAGCCGGCGCGCAGCTCAATCTATTTAACGGCACCCGAAATTTCGGCGCTATCTTGCCGGGCTAGCTGTGTGTAGTCAAACGCACTCCCGTTCCTCCATCCAACGCCCGCGGAAACTAACTTGGCCTTACCGTCATTTCCGGTCGCTGGGCATAGCTGGTAATGCGAGGCAAAGCTTGTTGGGCTGTAATAACGCCAACTAATTGAGATGGATCTGTGGATTCTCGAACTGGTTAGCCGACGAAAAACATTGCCACATCAGGTTCGTGCGTTTATTACAGTGTGCACGCGCGCGTATGTGCGCGCGTGGGCGTGAGCGCGTCATATGTATTAAAGCAAAGGATTACAATTGATAATGTATCACATGAATCCGACAGTCGATATCGCGTGTACGATTGCAAATAAAATCGTGAAATTCACAGCCTTACTTATCACATGTCTCTCCTATAATATCTCTCCTATAATAAAATATATAACGTAATAAAATATCGTTTTACAAACCTCAGTCAGCGTTCTAATTTTTACAGTCCATCGATTCTGGTCTAGAATCTGGACGCTTTCTGATATCCGTGCATCTCCGATAATTAGTGTTCGCGATTTATGAACGGATACGAAGCAGTATGCTCGCGATAGCATGTGAATAATATAAGAGTATTTTGCGTCTCTCATGCGTGAAATATTCGACAAACCAATGACATAATAATAAATTTAAAAATTGTATAAAATAGTTAACGAGTCTTACGTATATGAGATCAATAATGCAGTCAAGAATTTCAGAGCTTGTCGAAGATGTCTCGCAAAAGCTTCCATGAAAAAACAAAGTACGCGCGAAATATTCGACGTACTTCCATCGATCTCCTTATTAATCCCGATCACGGCCCGCTCTTCAATTTTATCTTCTTTTCTGTAAACTCGTTCGCTCTCTTTTTTCTCACGCTGCTCCCTTTTTCGGCGCTGTTTGCTTTCTGAACACGCACCCACATTTTCCCTCACCGAGCCATCATTACTTAGAACCAGTTATCAGCTCCGAACGCGATATCTATTTCAAAATCTTTATAAATGGCTTAAAATTGATCACCTGTTTTAGCTTCACGCTTAAATATGAGTGTCAGAGGCAAAAAAAGAATGCTAATTGTTACGCTGTCGTTAAGCCCATTTATAACTTATTGTTAAACACATTATTCGACAAAAATGGAGACAAAATTTATAATTTACAATTTTAAGTGTATATTTTTGTATCCGTATATATTATACAGAATTCTGATATCCATATGTATTTTTATTTTTTAAACGCTTTCTATATTAAACAGAAGATAAAATTATTAGAATCCTATTTCAAATTCTGTCGCAAATTATATAGATTATTTAAAGTGACTTTTATATTAATTATCGTGCTTTTAATAAATATTTTAATATTGCTTTTCATAAGCCGGAAATAGCCAATATCTATAGGGTTGAAACTTATTTAACGTTGTCCAAGATTGATAATAACTGAAATAATTGTTTTCTGTACATCAATTAGCTTTATGTAAATATAAACATGATTTCACGCTATAAATCATTTATATGTTGATGTAAATCGTAGTATGCATCGGACACAAAAGCGATTGATCAATACTGAATATCTTTCGGGAAATGTGTAACAACTAACAAGAGCACAACGGTAATTTTTTATTAATTTTGATCGACAGCGCTGGCGCACTCTGGCTCTGGTCGGGTCGCCATTTATCATAACAATTTCGTTAAATCTGCTTTTATTCTCTCCCCATTAAAAAGATAGTACGTAACAATTTATATCTCAGAACAGAAATGGTAGTGACCTGGCTAGGTAATATTTCGTTGCAAATTATTCGTCCTATTCAATAATCACGTTTTATCGAGAAAGAGATCTTATGTATTTGTAGTATATTAAATTGCGCCAATTCCATATAAAACCTAGTATAGAGAGAAAAAAGGAATACGATATAAAGAATATGCATACAAGAGGATTTTATATCATATTGAAAGATTATCTTATTACTATATTTTAACAAGATATAAAATCCTTCAATTTCTTAAATATCTTTAATTAATTCTCTATTTATAATCACAGTTCTTTTACAATTTGAGAAAGGCAAGGAGTAAGCAAAAATAGTGAGCGAAATTCGCGTCCATGCGAAATCACCGGTCATAAGTATGATCAGGCATAATGAAATGCAATGTAGCGATGTGATTCAATTGATACGGTCAATTGTGTTGCCTTCGATTAAACCCGTCGCGGTCCACGTTTGACCAAACATCGTTAGCGGCCTATTGCTAATGTCGGAATACGGCAAGCGTGCGGTAAGGACGCTTGCAGTAAGGAACCGTACAACAACAAGCGGATCTTATAGTGCAGCGACACAATCTCACGACAGATCGGGACTCGTGACCCAGTATATATTCACGATACCCGGCGTACACGCCGCAATCTTTGGTAATCACCCTCAAGCCATTCCGTACGTCCCTTGTTCTTTCCGCCGTAATAACGTCCACTTGAGAAAATTGCCGCGCATATTCGTCTATGACGGATATAGAAAACTCTGGGTTTCGTTCCGTGTCTTGTTTGCAGGACATGGATAATGACGCCACCTCGGCGCCGCTAATTTCACAAGCCGTAAAATACGCCTCGAGAAAAGCACGCTACAGGCGCCTCTGCTCTATCTCAATATCGTGTGATGGATGATTTCCCATCTCTGATGGAATAGAAATGTAGACGGGAATGACATCGGGTGTAAATGCGTCGGCGAAAGCGAGATCACGTCTGCGAGATATCGTTACAAGTAAATCGATAGCGACGAACGCGTTATAGTCTTAAACATGCTAATGGCAAACTAAACACGGTTCGCCACGTGTGCCCACGGATTGTCGGAAAATCTGATTGACGTATATGCGTTGCACCTGCTTTGCGGTGACGCATGGGCTCGATGCAGCCGATGCGGAGCGAAACGTCTATATGCGTTAATCTACACGTGACCACGCACACGTGACGCTAGTTCGATGGGATTTTCCGCGGTTTACAGTTCATGTGTCTTCAGTACGAGAAAATTCACAGTATTCAACTCGGGGATGGGGAGGATAATAGAATTAATAAAATTAATGAAAAGTTGATGCTGCGATCGAGTAGCGGGGCAACATAATACACATGTGAGTATTAACATAACAGTCATAACACACAACGTAACTTTAAAATATTATGTATTAGCTTACAAAGAAAGACGATATGCGTGTAATATGATATTATTCGATAACAGGAATATGGTATTTTCTACTTATATCTATATAATTGTTGTCATATCCAATCGTACGAAACGTTCAACTTCTATTAGCGGCGTAAGTTTAAACTTTAAACCGCTAGAAGTGACATGCATCTCTCGCACAAACCACGTAGAAAAGCGCTATAATATCTGTGCGCGATACCAAAGAACACGCATTTATCCTCGATATACACGGTGTAGCGTGGGACGTCCCGCTATTACGGCAGTCATGAATAGGAGAATGAGAGTGTAAATGGGAATGCAATGCGGTTGCACCGCGTTAGCCCAGTAATTCGGGGGTGTCGCCGGATGTATGTACCTACACACAGCGTAGGCAAGTCGTCTCGTCGTCTCGTAGCAATCGTTTTCCATCTCTTTTCTCTATTCGCCGAATGTTATCCTTCATATGAACCGTGCCTTCCACGGCGCGATTATTAAACGCACGGGAGAGCATGGATCGCGAAAATATACGCTACGCGACGGATATTATCAGTTGTAATACCGACGTATTTCTCGGATGGAGCTGCAAGTACGTGAAACATATGTAAAATACGATTTCCCGTATTTCATACGCGAGCACGGTAATTCTGGCGGTGCGCAGATGAGTGATGAAGTTACATTAATCCGTAACCACTATTGTAGATGAAACTCGGGGCCCGGGGTGTAATGTGGTTACCATGGTGAGCTAAATTTCAACTCGATTAATAAACAATGGCGTTACACCGTATCTTGAATTTCGCAAGCAACAGTATTCCCGAGATTTGCGGGGTAAGTATAAGCTTTTTTTTTTTATTCACGTTTATTCGGGTTTCGACGAAGTGTTCGTTGACGTAAATCAATGTCCGAAGTACCACTATGGACGCGCTTGTTCGTTGTTCGAGGATTCGGTTTCATCGTGGCAGGCGCCCGTGGAAGCAGCCACGAGATGAATGCAACGGCTATCCTTGAATTCGCCACGGGTATCTAACGATAAAGAGGCTACGTCTAATGAGAGCGCGCGCGCGCACCAGTGAATTCATTACTCGAGTAGCGAAGATCGAAGAACCGTAGGTATTGTTCGGTTTCCTTTCGGCGCATCTATTAATCCCAGCGGCGGCGAACTTTCAGTAATTGAAACGACGAGTAAACTCAGACAGCTCCGCGGATCTTTTACGCTAACGCTATATGTTTTGTGCTCACGTTCTCCGCCGCAATCGTACGTGCAAAATAATAAAAACCGAGGATATGAAGTGGATTTCATAGATGTACCCACTCTTTCTTTTTATGCGATGGCTGTGCACATCCAATGTGTCGGACGTACGACACCTACGACCGGGCTGCGGTGCATTCACGGGAATTCGCATCACATCTCTATGTACATACATACTACTACACTGCATTCCTGCAGCGACGCGACGCCGAGACCCCCACGTTCTTTAATACTCTTTTCGTGTCCCTTGGAATCGCCTCCCCCATCGTCGCCACCGCTCCCGTTGTCCGACCATTCTCAACCTCCTGAATGTGTTCCTACGGTCGTGTACTTTCCGACCCATGGAGATCGCGTCGGGTGAGCACAATAGGCCCTCCCGACCGACCCTTCGTGGCTCACCCTCGAAGAACCCACGGTGCCGTCGACGAAGCGTATACAGGCATACGTGCCGACACGCTGACGACACGTCTTGTCGGTACATCCGCCGATTAACAGGCGGACGAGCGGCAATCCTGGTTCAACAATGTTCGACGGGTTTTCGGTCGCTCGATATCTGCAAGGCTTTACAAGGGTAGACCAAAAGAGAGAAGTAAGCTCCTTTTAAATTCCTTCGTTTTATCTCAAGATTACTGCAATGTGCACTATAGCGGTGAACATTCTACATTTTACGCCGACGAAAATATAATTTCCATGTAAAATTGGTAACGTCGCAAAATATATGTTACTTTTGACAGTTGCCGTAGAAGGTAAGTGCAAAAATAACTTTATGAAGCGTAAACGTTTGATTATTTAATGTTACTTAACTCTCTGGTTATTATTAGTAAATCGATTTTGAAAATCTAGGTTTAGTGGTAAAAACCGCAAGGGAACGAAGGGAAGGAAACTGGCATCTCAAATTGCCAGTCGATCTAAATTCGTGAAAATTGAGATCGGCGATGTCAGACACATTTTGGAGCACACCTTCCCTCGAGTGCAATCCACCGCAAACACGTCTCAAGGGAGGCAAAGATACACGACGTGCTTGACATAGATTGAATCGACAATGGTTTTGTAGACGCTTGTCTTTTTAGATGCACAGTGATGTGATTGTGGTTGCATACGAGGTGAAGAATTGCAAACATGCGGTCTCCGACATGCTTCAATCTCAGCTCTCAATCGAGAATGTAGGGAATTATATCTCTAGAAGATTTTGTAATATAAAATTAATGACGCATGACTCTGTAAAAATTATTAGCTAATAAAGTAATCAAAATACATAAAAGTCTCTTTGTATTCTTTATACGCTACATTGGTACCGGTTATCATTAATATTTTATACATTGTGCAAAAGGTATAAAAGCACTGTTGCAATTAACAGACGAACAATAGATCCCGTTGGGGAGTTTAATAATTAAATACGCATTAAGAACTGTGCCATTGAGAAGTCTGATTGCATGAGGTAGCTTTTGAAATCTCTTCTTTAAGAGGCGAATCGAAAACATGAGGTTCGGCTGTATGTGTGCGTTGTTCGCTTTGTCTGGTTGATGTGAAAATAAGGGACGATAAATCGCTGCTCTTTCGGACGTGAAAGGAAAGCGTAAGAGGTGCTCGTCGTGCTCGCGCTGACGGAAACGCCGAGTGAGGCGCCGAGCGACGATTAATTCAGCTTCGTTGGCTCAGAAAAGTGGTCTCGTTCGCGCGAAACTGGCGAAGATCGCGATCAATTGGGCACTTTACGTCACTTATTATTGGCGCGGATACAGCGTGGAACGCGCCATTATATAGCTCCATAATAATACTTTCAATGCGCTTTGCTGGCCCTATCATATTTTATAAGGGCAGCCCGATCGTTTCTCACGTACACGGTCGATAAATTATCGTCCTGTTGAATCGTATAGTTACATTTATCAATTTTTCAATGACGCAGGACGTACGCGAATGTTCAAAGATCTTTAATCAGTCGTCCGATAATAAACGGAATGTTGCAATAGAAAACGAGATTTTCTGTACCACAAAGTAGCATAACAAATATCATGACTTCGCTGGAGTTGATGAAGTATAATTTTGCCACTATGCGTTATTTATCTAACTTTTTCGCGCGAACCGCGTGATCATAGCTAATTAAGTAATTTATGGGCGCCTGGAGACCGTCGGAACGCCCTACATTTGCGGGGCCGCTTTAATTTAAATAGATTAATTTCTATCTCTGAAACCATGATGCATAAATTTCGCCGGTATTTTCTATTAGTGGCTCATTTGGCGCGTTTAAACCGTGCATCGAACAGTGTGTTTTATCGTCGTTCTGATATAAATCGATGCAAATACTTATACGTGCCGATGTACCAACTGCGGCTAGCCGCGATCGAAAGCCCTGCAGCTGCAGCCTTGCGTGTTTCAGGATTTTCCCCTCGATTGCGTTTACCTCGCGCGTCTATCTCGTATGAACGTAGCGCAATACGAGTGAGAGAACAATTGGCGCGAATGACGTATGAATAACTTGTACAGTGATTCGAATATTTATCTTTTTATATATGGAAAATGTCCATTACAATAATTAAAATAAAAATTGATTTGCATTCCAATATTCACGTGCACTTTTTGTACACAACGGATACTTTCTTATCACGTTATTATTTATTCTTGTTTTCTCTCACGGACTATCGCACAGTGTGACTGACCGAGAAATCCAATCATCCATGACAGCCATTGTAAATTACTTCCTGAAAATGGACCTGAAGCACACGAACCGAACATGAACGCCTTGTGCCCACGTGTCAATCATCTTACGATCCTTTCAAAGCTCCTTATTCCCCCTTCTATACGTATTCTTCAAGGTGAGTAATCGCACCGCACCACGTTCGATCCTTTCTCGGACACGTTCCGCTTTTTTCGTTCTGTAATCGTGCCGGGTAAAGTGAGCAGATAGGCAGGCATTCATACTGCAGCGTGCTGGCGAACCTAGCTGCGCTGGTACGCGAACAAAACCGCATGGCCTTATCTGGACAATAACGCTTCGCATATATCGCGTCGCGGCCCACCGGTTTTCCTTCTTTCCCCTCCAGCGAGACTTTCGCGGTTGCGAATGCAATATAAGCTGTATCCGCCGTGCGATTCCACCCGGTCACGAAGACGCATATACATCCTCACCGGGGGTGGCACACACAGGCATGCACATATCACGTCCATGCGATATCCTCAATCGCATGCCGCGCCGTTGGCTATGCACTTCCCATTGTTGGTGGCGGCCCGTTCGAGCATCGAACCGCGATAGAACGGCCTCTTTTCCACCTTGGTGGCGTCGCGGATATTAAGGTCAGCGCGAGCGATCGGGCGGGAGGCGATGGACCGATTTTCCGCATAATTTCATATGATAATACCGCAGCATGCAGCTACGATTGTCCGACGTGCTTGCAAATTTTCGAGCGTATCTGCATCTTTCCCTGTTCTTTGAATGGTTCGTTAACGAGTTACGTGATCATTACAAAGCCAGGTAGCTGTTCAACGAATATAATATTGAACGACCGGGTCGCGATAAAAAATCTATCTCTCAGATGCACCGATCGAAAAAAATTCTGACAAGGAAAGGCTCTCAGGTGTCCCTCTCCGATGTAATGAAATTTGGTGGGTTTGTAGAGGGGGTCAAAATATTCGATAATTATTTTTTATATCGGCTATTAAACATATTTAAGGGGTGAAATCAGCCCTCGCAAATCGACCAAATTTTCGTGTTTTTTTTTTTTTTTGCTATCACTTCTGAACTAAGCATAATAGCATAATTTCGTAAATGTAGGAGACCAGGCACAAAAGTAACACGGAATGAATGTAACAAACGTGATTATTAAACACTTATCATTCCTGTACGAATTTGTTCGCTGCTAATTTGTCCACTTAAGACGTCTTAAGACATGATATAGCAGCAGACAAATTCATGCAGGAACGATAAATGTTTAATAATCGCGTTTGTTTTATTCTTCCCGTGTTAGTTTTGTGCCTGGTCTCCCCTGCAAAATGTACAGAATATCGAAAGCTATCCACTGGTATAAAAATTAATTTTCAAAAGCCAAAAAACGAAAATTTGGCTGATTTTTAAGGACTAATTTCACCTCTTAAACATGTTTAATAGCCGATAAAAAAATACATATCAAAAATTTTGACTCCCTCTAGAAACCCACTAAGTTTCAAAATCGGAGAAAGACACTTGGGAGCCTTTCCTTGTAATAATGACAAACTCGCGGCAAAGTCATTAAGGCTTCGCTATGCCTGTTCGAAGACTCCATTTGTTTAAATAAAAAGAAAAAATACGTATATTTTTATGCTTTTCGAATAATTTAAGTAAACTGCAAGTACAACAATTTAACAAAATGTTTTTCACTTCTGGACAGGTTAAATTTCAAATTAATCAAACGACATACAGAAATATATTCAACCATTAATTTGAAATTTAATTATGTATTTGAACACAAACCGAGTTACTAATACCACTGCCGGATTATCTGTGAAAACACAGCCCGGAAATATAAAATACCTATTATTTCAATGTTCATATTACAATTCCAAGTTAATTGAATTATCGATACGAGTGCAAGCGTGAAATAATTGATGAGAATGAACGGGGGTAACACGAGGAGTATTTCATTTATTGGCATTAAAAATGCATCTGTATCGTCTTCGCGCGACCTAATTTTTCGGTTATATCCGCACGGGATAAAAGAGAAACCGCGGTACGGATCGAGAAGCGAATGAGCCGCGTAGAGTTATGGCATCTCCCATGAGCGCAGCGCGGCGAGAAAAAGATCTTCCCCGAAGTAGCGACCGTGACAAGTGGCGCGACGGAACTCCCGAACTCCGTCGCGTTGATGTCGATACAATATGGTTACATTTCCGTCGTGTCCCCGCGACGGCCGTACATCCCTTTAAATCCACTTTTACGGCGCCGAGGGACGGCGCGTGAGATCCGTCAAGATGACGGACATTCTTTAAATTCGCCGAGAAAGCTGCGGGGCAGGCACGGACGACTCCCCGAGGATACCGAATGTATCTCCGAACGAAATGAAATTCTGGTCTCTCTCCCGCTCTCTCGGCCGACCGTAAATCGACCGGGATATAGACGACGGGCGGCAATAGGTAGGCATACCTATATGCCGAAGTAAATGGAGAAAGCGACCGCTCCGTGAGCGAGCCGCCCGCTACCGAGCGGGACGATCGAGACGTAATTGGCATCGTGCAGGCCGGAGTGGTCGATTCAAGATCCCAATACCGCGCCCTTCGCCCTTAATTGCGCGACGACGCGGACGCCGAAATCGGGCGCGCGCCAGGAATAATTGAAATCACACGAGAGCCGGCCATTCTCGCTGTTTAACCATGTTTACGCGACATCAGATCCGTTTCGATGCAGGCGAAACATACGGTGGATTTCGTTAGATTTAATGGAAAGTCAATTAGTATTGGCATGGCGCGCATTGATATGCATGTGACCTTACGCCCGCGGCGATTTGTTGCGAGCAGTGCGTGCGCTCGTTTGCGATTCAGCGTTTTCTATACTGCCCCTCTTTCCCTCCCTCCATCCTTCCTCCACCCTCTCTCTCTCTCTCTCTTTTGGATCATTAAAATCTTAAGTTATATATTTAAAATTTTTCTACCATCTCTGCTTCGGTTTTTTTCACATTATCTGTGTTAGATATCAGCGAAGTATTCAGTTACGAAGCACGTAGTGATCATTACAGTGGAAATTTCATGAAAATTAGATGTCGAAGAGATGTGCCGCGCAACGGTGCGTGAGCGCGTGCTAAACGTGAGATATTAAATACACAATAATGAATTGAGAGTTACTTTGCGAGATAATCCGTATGTCATTTCAACTAATCTCGATTCCCGTGATTACTGGACCGTGGAGTCGATAGCGCTATTTCAAATTAATTGCATTTGCCGCGCGTATTATATAATTACTATACATATTATTAAATCACGATTGGGTATAATCGTCATTATTGCCACCGACATATTTAATCATGTTGACTAATCCGCAACCCTCTTTTTTTCATGTCGAAGATTTGTACGTGCATTCGCGTTCGAATAACGATATAATACGCGTGATCGAAATTCAGCTACATTTTATATGCGGTTATGTCCGAACGCAAATCGCTTCATCAAAATTTAAATCCTAAACGAAACGAGATAAAGAGACAAATAAAGACTGCGATATTTTCGATAGCTCGTTAAGATATAAAAATGCATGTGGCTTGATCCGAGAATTTGTACAAAGCAGTGGTATAAACCTTGACTAATAGATAACGCTCTACATTTCGCGGCGACCTCGACATCCGATATACGAAGCATATATAGATAATAGGAGTACCTACACGTATCGAAATGAAAAAGGGGCAGCAGCGCGCGCGCGTTAATTAATTGGCTCGGCTAAATGGCAGCATCTCGTCCGCGCATTTACCTGTATGCGTCAACAGATAAAACCGGAAGCACCGGCAATCGAGTCAATCACCGAGAGTAAAACCACGCCGCGGATTTATTCGTTCCTCTGCGCTTCTAGCCGCGCGCGCCCGCGTAAAGTTAACCGCGGGCGCGCGTTCGCAAAACCTCTGATAAATTGAATTTCAATTGCGAAAAGCGTATATGCGTGTCCCCGAAATGTAAATCTAGGACCGTGAGAAGCTTACCGCAGGACGGATAAGCGGAACGAGCGGTCGGTCGGTGTGTTTCGCTTTCGTGTGTATCGTCGCTTCCTAGATTACGCGTAGAGCTCATCAGAGCGGAGATCAAAGAGCGACGAGCTTATTTATGATGCACATTAAATTGCTTTTTAACAATCGTCAGCGTGCAACGTCACGTATACATAGATATTCTTCTCGTGCGTATTTCACGGCAGGAGAATACGAATTTCGGAACTGAAATTTTGAAATTTTCGTCACCGTGCGTCCTCTATTCCACGCGCGGTATTTCAAGGGAGAACGCTCACGTCGTCAAGAGCATGCCGCGCGCCACGGCAAACTCGTTACGATATTAAGTACCCTCGGGAAATCTTTCTTTCGTGCCGCGTGCTTAACGAACGTTCTTAATGGAATTACCGCATTTGCGCCCGCGCGGCGCAAGAATTTGCGGTTCGTTGCCCGTTGGCTTGGCATGTTAAGTGGCAGGCCGGCAATTGAATTTGAAGTCGCCGAGCCGGGGTCAGTTTATCGCGCTGCTTACCTAAGTGTCGAACTGGGATAATTTCTCCTGGACTACATGGACGGTGGTGCGATCATGTCTCTCAGCGGTCGGCATCCTGAAATCGGAGACGTGAATGGATCATTTATCACTACGGCAAACGTTCCCCGCGTCGGTTATAGTAATAGCTATATAGCAGTCCTCGCTGGGAACTGCGCGCGTCACGATCGGACAAGCGCGATACGCATATTACGGCGTGTCATTTTAATTTCCGCAATATGCGTATCTATATATATTTCTCGTGCTTTTTAAACGAGATTAAAAGCGCTTGCGCTTTTTGGCGCTATCTAAAATTCCCGGGATACTCGTTCCCTTCCTTTGAGATCATCTCGTTAATACATAAGAGCAATGTAACATCGTCACCGCAAACGCCACTAAGGATCGTTTCCCATACATTACAACCGACGTCTCATTCGCTTCTGTAGTTGAATCTCATCGTGTGAAAATTGGAAAAGTTCAAAGCGCTCGTCGCCGCCACTGGCGCGATGTTAAAGAGAACGAAAGAGAGGCTGGGGGCGGACAAAAGGGAAACTGCGGCGCGCCCGAGGTCGAGAATAGAGAAAAAGCGAGGTAGAGAGAAAGAGAAGGGAATAGAACGGAAAAAGCGCGGATGAGAGAAGCCGCGGGAGATATTGTTTCCGTGGCGCGCGGAGCGATTGCGTTCGATTTTACGGGACGCGGCAGCTCGCGCGGAACGAATCTATTGTGCGAGAGGAGTTAAATCGTGTACCGCCACGGGTTTAATATGCGCGAATGCTGCGACTGCACTCGTGTTGCACGTTGCGCCGCATACCGGCTGCCCGATACCGGGCGTGCCGGTCAATTTTAATCGGGCGCGCCGGCCGTAACCCTCCCCGAAGCGAAAACGGGAGTAGCCCCGAAGTTCCGCGTTTACATTAAAGCCAACCGGATGTTATCCACCGCCAAGACGCGCCCTCAGCGGCTCACTTTTAACTCGTAGGTAAATGCTTGCGCTACCGCGAACCGCGCTAAGATAAAGAAGCTACTTTGTTCTCTTTTGCGTAGAAATTATACGAGATATCGCTATACTACTTCACGCGGCTTCCTCCGTGAACCAGTATAATATACAAATGCATATTTAAAATAAGGTGCAGATGTTTCAAAAGCTGTTCAAAAAAAGAGATGTTATTTCTTGCAGTACAATTTCTCCGCGCGCATTACTTCGCGATAAATCTCTTATATTAATTAAATCTGTTTTTCGTTATACTGACATGGTAATACATGCACATTACGGGATTAAATCTGACACCTGAAACTTGCGAATTTGACACAAAGATCCGATAATGTTTCCTAGTTCCCTATATAACTACCACGGTAACACGTATGCGTCATTTTGTTTAAATAATCGCACAACATTCACTTATAAGCGTCCATTCGAATGATGTGAGATTCCTACATAATTCACGCTCTGTCATGCGTTACAGCAGTCGCGCGGCTTAAATCGAAGCTGCATCCAATTTACTGAAAATGAAGGAAGGAGAATGAAGGAAAGATATCGGCGCAAGGAAAAGGCAAGAGGTTGATAAACCTATTTCTGCTCGCTCGTTCGAAGCTGCCTCTTGTAAGGAATCGCGGGTAATTGTCAGTAACTAATTATTCGCGGATGTCCGGCTTCACGAGCCGCAGTCAATCCTTTGGGAGATACGGAAGGTTCTGCTGGAAGCCTTACTCCTCTTCCGTCGTCAGCCCCCCTCGCGCTGGTTGGCGCAGGCTTTGCGTCGCGGTGATGGTAACATTTATCCGAGACCTGTCGGCGCCTTTTTGCAATTTAAAAGTTATTGACCTTTCCAAACCCGAGATAATCGCTATCAAAAATTGCACTTTTCCTTTGTATTGCATATAAAGCGTATGAAAATCTCGTATTTTTATTTTTTACATTTAGAAAAAACCACAACACAGTGATGAAAAACGAATATGTAGTAGAAGGACACTAGGAATACTAGTAAAAAAAAACCAAAATTATTGACCATTTAGATTCAGAAATACAATAATAAATAGACCTCGATTTTCACGATTGTTCGACGTGAAGAAGCGACTGAGCCACATGTGCGCCACATGTACACAGCACACACTTGCGCGCGGCACGGGAGCTATTCATTCTACACGCCACCACATGCTACCGAAACCGATTTTTGGCACATCACTGGGGTAGAGTGTATCTGTATAAATACTTGTTCTGAGTGTGAGGGACAGAACGCGAGTGTGTCGCGAGACAACTACCTTAACGTTCGATAACCACCGAACCACCGTTACCGTCATGCCATATTTATCAATTAACTTGCGAATATGACGGACGCGACGCGTCAGACTGGTCGATTTGCGCGCGCGGAATATAGGCGAGTCGCGCGAAATCGATAGGAACGAGCGGTTTTCCGTCGGGGCCATGCACCGTGGGGTGGTTACGTGCCTCCTCCAAGTTCGATGAAAAATTTATGAAGAGTCGGATTTACGAGAAAGGCGGCGGGCCTGCGCGCGCGCGCGCGCGCGCTTGACGCGTTACGATGGGAACGATGACGGTGGCGCGCGAGAGTGCAGGCTGAGAAGAGAAAAACGTCGGCGTACGGGGAACACAAAATTCTCCTCGTGCCGTCGTTGGCACGAGGAGAGACGATGGAATTTTTATAACGACACGTTTTGCGCCCGGGATTATTTTAGGGACGTTCCCGCGGGAATAGAGCGCGGAGGAGGCGCGCGAGCTTCTGCGAGAGTAGGTACTCGCGAGAGCTACTGCTCCGGAAATGAATTCGCGCGTCGACATCACGTACTTCCGGCATTCTTTTTTCATGCTACACGGTGGCCCGCTAATGTGGAAAACATGTTGTGGAAACTTGCGTATGGAGGTGTATTACTTTCGGTTTACTTATCGACGAGACGATCGAGGAGATGCGTGACGTGCTTACAAAGCCGCAGCAGGAGGGTTTTTCACACCCGCGATAATTGCATTTTCATCTTTTTCAATGTTTTCGAAACGTGTTGCAAACGCGAAAGCGTAAACACGAAACTTCAAGAGATAATCGATAAAACGCGAATTCGATTATGTTCCAATTGGTGAAAAACGAAACGCTATATGTATATAGAGGAGTCAGTTGTTGGAAAAATGTCGAACTGATCGGATTGAATGAGTACTTCAATTGTAATTTACAATTTTGATTCAAAATAGTGCGCGCGCGAGTAACTGCGAAACTACAAAAGATAAATTCGTGAATTCGGTTAGTTTCCAATTTATGAAACACGATACGGGTCAATTGAAAAAAAAAAAAAAAAAAAAACATGTTGAATTTATCGGAATGGATGTTTACTTAAAATGTAATATTTATTTAACTGTGTGTAATTTTTCTTAAGATAGTTCCGGGGATAATTCTAATTATCTTACCGATAATTAAGCATATTGATGTATCCCATATAATTGATAATATAATAATGGATAATATTGATCAGAACGTATTAAATACACGTGGGCATTGATTTAAAGATCATAGCTTTGTAGTCACTGCGATATAAAGCCTGGCGCTCGTAAATTCATAATGCCCGCACGGCTATTCGAAATAATGCAGTTGCATGAATAATGTAACATCCGATAAATTCTTCCTAGCGTATCCCATATAAGACATTTAAGGTGCTAACATGACAGACCGATACGGTTTTACGATACGGCGCGAAAAACAATACACGCGCGTTTGATCGATTCGTCATTCTATGGATTATAAAAGCACCAGTTGCGAGAACCAACTCGAGCATCGATTCTTTTTTGGCTCCGCCGCGCGATTCCGTTTTAGAGCGCTGTACATGCTGGTATACACCTTGAGGATTTCGGGATTATCCCAAATCCTTTGTTGCTCTGGAAGCAAAAGGATTTCTCGAGGACCGGCGTCGACTAGGCGCCCTTCAAAGGTTGCAACGAGGTCCCTGCAAACTCTCCCGGAGCACCTTAGCCTCTTTTGGCCCTCCAATAACACTGAAATAACGTCCTTCACGTACCGAGTGTCCGAAAATTTGTGGACCAATTCGATGGCCAAGATAGAATCGATACGAGGGACATGGGACGGAATATGAAGGGGTCCCTCGCAGGTATGACGCGCGTTCAAGATTGATTGCAACGTCTGCTGGTCGGAATTAAGTTTCGTTCGGGGGATATTGAGATTCGGAGGAAATCCCTTGTCGCGGAAGAACGAATCAACCCCAGCGGGATGCCGGATAAGAACCGGAGTTACATTAAATACCGGAACACTTAATGGTGGTTCGCGGAGATAGAATCTTCGCTATGAATGAGCCTTGTGAAGCGACGCGACTTCCGCTGCGCGACGATTCTTCCGCCACATTTATCCCATCGTCGTGATATATACACCGAGACAGCCGTGTCTCCGCTATTGGCGACCATTATCTCCTAATCACGCGGCCTACCAGATATACGACCATTAAAATGTATTACGATCGTAACGTGTATATAACGTTCATTGCAACGCGCGGTACGATCAAGGGCTCGATATCACAGCCGAGTTCCTTTCTCGTCATTTGATACGCCTTATCGCCGTCGGGCTAACAATTATAGGACAAAGGGCTCGAGAGAGAGAGAGATCTGTGCGGTTCGACGCGATCTCCAGTTCGGGGGTTAACCCGGTTAACCGGAGCGCGTTTCGTCATTGTTTCACGGTGAGGATGGACTATACTCATTGTTCTCGCGCGAACCCCGGCCGAGGTTATGCGCTTTCGGGGACGAAGGTAAACGCTTCCAGGGATCCCGGGTCCCGCGTTAACTCGGGATACTTGGATGTGAGCGACGCCGGTGGTCGAATGGACGAGGTGTCTACCCCCGAACCTCCGTGTCCCGTTGCGTCCCTCATTTGTAGCCACCCTCCGTATACATATAGGTCAGTACCTACTCTCGAGATATACGAAATAGCGCCGGCGGCGAAGCGTGGTACTGAATTATTGAATCACTATAGCCCGGCCCATATCATCGTGGCGCAGTAACAAGATTGTACGTCCGCCATTACGCTTCCCGTCCGGATAAATAGCGGTGGACCGGCCATCTGGAATCACCCTGGTGAGCGACCGCTCCTGGGTATCAGATCGAGAACCCCGTTTGCGCGCGAACGTTCGCTTTGATTGCGATGATCTATGAAAGCCGTTGCGTTAGATCACGATTGTAACAACCCGGAGGTTTCGCATTTCCTGTCGTAGTTGTCACTGCCGGCGACAGATGGATGCTGACAGCTACTGACGACTACATAATGGCCGCAGTAATTTTACACCGTATTAAAACGCGATCTCTCAAGTATCTGTCGATTAAGAAAGTGACAAGAAAATAAATAGCAGAAAATGGGTGTAAATAACGAGTTTACTCTCGAGATTAAAAATTAACATTTACGAAGAAGTAAGAACGTTCTTAAACAGGTCTAGGAACAAGATAAGGATGGTTGTGAGGAATCGATGGCGGTACATATCGCGTGCTATCGCGATGCCGGGAGTTGCTGCATTAGAGTGGAATTTAAAGAAAATATCGCAGTGTTTACGCTGCTGATTTTAAGGAAGCATCGTCGTCGCCTGTCGATATCTACGTTTCGTAAAACAACATCATTCGCCTAGATTCAACAACGAGTGCAACAATCGCAATGTATTTTTTCTTCACGTATAATCATGACTCGTTTGAAATGTTCTTAAATGTATAATTTAAATAAATTAAGACACAAAAATCTAATTTAGATAATTTACATAAAAGCTGTTAGCGATAAATATACCCTGTATCTTTTAAAATAATAAATTTAATTAGTCCAGCATTAATTGAATGTGTCTTTTTCTCTTTCTAATTAACTTTATAAATACGGAGATGGCATCGTTATTAATAGTAATTTGCAAGTACCAGTTGAATTTGCTGTGCTATGCCGGGGGCATAGCACAGCAAATTCAACTGGTACTTGCAATTGATGATCGATGCACCTCAATGAAAACGTAATTATCAGATTGCTGGTAAACTGGTTCGGCATACAGTTGCATTAGAGAGATTAGAATAGCAACAAGAAAATGTTACTTGCAGATTTGGTTATATCTCTGCGTTTACACATGACTAATTGTAATTGCTATAGATATTATAGAGACAAAATAGTCAGAGATCGTTGACATCGTTGCTTAATACATCGCAAAAACATGTAACAATGGATTATTGTTGTGTGATATTAAATTGTTGCTTTCTATTCTTTCCCAGTATTCAAAATTCAACATTGGTTTATGCCCGGTTCTTCAGCGTCGGATAACTTTATCCTTAGGTTAAATTAACTCTTCGTCTCTTTCTAAGGGTTAGGTTAGAAAGAGACGAAGAGTGAGTTTAACCTAAGGATAAAGTTATCCGACGCTGAAGAAACCGGGCCTTAATGTTAATTTCGAAAAAAAAAAGAAATACGATGTTTCCAAATATAAACAATTTTATGGTTTAATTTCCCGCCGTAGTTCACTGCACTGGCATTAATTTGATGGAATTGGGACATTGAAGATTATTTGCATATTACGCATCGACTGCGGCTACGTCATAGAGAAACACATGACTACCAAAACGGTACGTTCGCATGAATTGTTAAAGCTGGAGTGTTTATTTATTTATTATTGTAATTAATTACATATATACCAAGCTTTATATTCAAAATCACATCATAAAGGGTCTCATCTTTTTTACATCGTGCTATGATTAATAATGCATTTCAGTGGATTTTAATATTTTTCCATTTGTTAGAGGTAATGCGCAATGAATTGGCATATAAACCGATAATATACAAATCTGATAGAATAATTTGACTAACTGAATAATCCTGCATCAAAATGAAATAATATATCGCTTTAAATACTTCGCGCTAATCTGTGTCTGGCACGTTGCTCATAAATACTATTAATCACTGACTATTAATTGGAAGATTTAGAATAGATTAATCTATATGAGGCAACAATTAGATTCTCTCAAAAGCACAATTAGAAAGATCATCAACAACATTCTATTTCGTTTTAAAACAAATTACTGAAAATACAATATCTCTAAAAGTATGCGAAAGTTTCTGATAGAAACTATTTCTGACGGAAAAAAAATGCAGTTGCTTCAATTAAACGTCGACGTCACGGGCTGCCACAAACATAAACAGTTAATTCAAGAGGATATTCTTTGATCGAAATATTTGGATTATTAAAACAACTATCTGATGTTTTTGTTCAAATAATATCCAATTGAATTAACTGTTTATGTTTGTGACAGCCCGTGACGTCGACGTTTAATGAAGCAATCGCATCTTTTTTTCGTGTACCTACCTTTTATGCCCGGTTTCTTCACCGTTGGATAACTTTATCCTTAGGTTAAATTCACTCTTCGTCTCTTTCTAAGAGTTAGTTAGAAAGAGACGAAGAGTGAGTTTATCCTAAGGATAAAGTTATCCGACGTTGAAGAAACCGAGCATTAGAGATAAAGAATCGTATTTCCAGTTTTTGTCAAAATGAAGTTAATACATTTGTCGATATACCAGGAGCTTAAATTGCATAATGGTAAAGGGTCTTATATCTATTATTATTAGTTCCTATGATACAATGTTCAGAAAAAGTCGTATTGAAAATTTTCATAGTGCCTTAATTTTCAGATACAGCGTGTTATAGTTGTACTATTAAACATGTCAGTTAAATTACTTTATTAAAAATTCAATAAATCAAGTTGCTACTTTTATTTTATATCTAAAAAAAATACACCCTATTTCTCTATTAAAAATTTTAAAACTTGTGTTTTCTCTGAATTCATAATAATGGAGATACGATTCTTTACCTCTAAGGTACCTACAGATTTATAAAAAAGGATTTCATGCGGTTTTATCTCACGTAAATAATCGTGTTATCATCCGTTCAATTACAAGAAATAAAGTTTTTTCTTGTGCATGGAGACTAAATGTGTTCATAATAATTTTCTAATTATTTTGTTCAAATAACTATCGCAAAGATACGTAACAGAATCAAAATAAGAAAACTGTACTGCGAAGGAAATTATGCAAAGAGACGTAAGGAGTTTGTTATTAAGCAAAATACGAAAGATTAATAGATTTTTCAATTCTGAATCAGCGTGCCGTAACCCGTATAGGCATAAGTGCATATGCAAAATTACGCCGACACAAAGATATCATTCGTAGAATTGCGATCCACATACTGAATGATGATATATGTATAATATTTGAATATGGATCATAAAGGCATAATTGTAAAATTGAGTGCATCCAGTATATTGATTTTTTTCAACTATTTTTCACAAAAAAATATATCTGTTGCGTCTGAAGTCGGATTCAGGCCGAGCAAACAAGCACGAACAAACATAAATGAATAGGTAAGTCATTGAAACAAATTGTTCGTGTTTATTTCTATTGACAAATTACAAAAGATACAGTGGAATTGTATTTTATTCAAAAGTGGAGATTCTGCGGAGATGAATTAATGCTGAGAACGTTCGACCGATTTACAGAGTAAATCATGCGACAAATACTTCATCCTTCGGATTCATAAATTCTCGATTCTGTGCATGTTTTACTTCATTTAAATAAGGCACTACGTCGATCGATATGTCAGTCGCGTTGTCTCAACACATAAAGCTTTATGTTCGTATAATGTTCGCGCTACAAAATGTATCGGAGTAAATATACGTCAACGTGGCTGCAAATGCAAAAAGTATGAGATGACATATGAATAATTAGCGTGGAAAAATGATGGCACAGCACGCTATTCAGATATATGACGAACGTGGGATTCGTAGGTGGTGAACTATTTAAACCGACAGTAAAAAAAAAAAAGAATTAAAAGGGTTACTAGCAGAGATGATATTACCTCCGTATAATTAAACGCGATTTCGCTTTATGTTAAAGTCGGCACGGTATAGTCGCTTGCCACCTTCTCCCTTCAAGATACGACTTCTCGGGGAGTTGGCTTCTATTGATTCACGCTGACTGGTCCCACCGCAGGGCGAAGACGTAAGGTAATGCGATCAAGAAAAGGAAATAGAATACGTACTGTCGTCGCATGCACATTAACGCCGGAGAAGCCACAGAGGCACGAAAATGGTCTTGGGCGTAACAGTAGACAGTACCTATCCACACGGGAATTGCGTTACTCTTTTACATGTAATTTGCGTGAGCAAAGCATAATTTGTATCTACGTAAATATATATGACACGTAATAATCGTTGCTTATAAAAGAAATGGTTTTTTCTCCAAGTAATTTGACAATTTCTAAACGTTGACGCGCTGTCAACGTTCAGAAATCGTCTAATAGCTGTCCAATAGCTCGTCTAAAACGTCAATATAGTCATAGTTAAAAAGTGCGATAAAAAATTGCTGCTTTTTATTTTGTATCGGTTTTCAAACTCAAATCGACATGAAATTTTTTTTATATACAAAGCATCGAAATAGAGAAAACGATCTGTTTGTTTCGTACATGGTTGACCCGGTTTATATTCTATGTGGAAAATCGTTCGTGTAAACACGAGCGTATACAATATGTATAGAAATCGCATAGAAGTAATTTAAAATTTTTCAATATCCTGATTGAAATGCTCGACCAATATTTATTGATCTATTTCAAGTAGCTATATAAAAAATATTTAAAATAGGAAGTATTTGTATGCTGTAAATTTGTAATGCACATTCGAACGCTTCCAAAATATTCAAAATGCTCCAAAAAACAATAGATTTTTTATAATAAAAATCGATCAAACACAAATAAAAAAGGATATATGCAATTTACGAAAAATATACTTATAATATAAGATAATTTCTCTGCAGTTTCACTTTTCCATGATCAAATCTATCCGTGATAGAGAACCGAGAGAGAGCGAGTTAATTAATTTCTTGTCGCGTGCACGTTTTCAGCTCGTCTGAAAATGCGTGCTCGTGCGACCTAACTGACTGATGAAGGCTTTTAAAAAGCATTTAGCAATGCCCCGTCTGAGTCTCTCATTCATTTCGCGGCATTCCAAACGACAGACGGTTCCTGGAGGAGATTTCGCGCTGTTTGACGGAAGAAATTCGTTTGCGGCTTGCCTTTCGTTTTTTCCTTCCACTAACCCCGAAGCAGAAACCAACCGCGAAGAAGTAATAAAGAACCTGTCGAGAATTTGGTGGCCATTCTTCTTCATTGGCGTACTCTATTTCCCGCGGTTCGCCACAATCTCTCGTAGTGATTTCGATATCGCAGCTCTCTCTCTCTCTCTCTCTCTCTCTCTCTCTCTCTCTCTCTCTCTCTCTCTCTCTCTCACTCTTTCACTCATTCACTCACACACATATTCTCTCTTCCCTGCTACCATCTCACTATCCATAAGCTCTCATTTTGTTCGCCGAGATAGATCAACCTTCTTTGATTCCTGAAATGTTCTCGATATCTGTCCGCGTCTCCACAGACAGAAATACATAGATCTGAAATGATCGAAAGGGAAGTGACAGTTCGACGGAGGCGTGGTTACCCATCGTATTGGAGAAATTGATCGACTGCCGAGGGGACGTCTCATTAATCTATTGCCAATAACGTGCGCGACACTTTAAAGGTGGAGACGATTGCGTCCCTATTTCAATCAGTTTCAATTACGATGCAAAAGTTAATCAATACTAGCAAAATGCAACATAATATCTATTGAGTATAATGATGGTATTTCTCATTTACGTATAATTCTAAACTTGATAAAACTATAAAGTAAGCAAATTTAATTATTATAATAATTTGATAAATAATTTTATTCTATATCGAAGAGAAAATATTGTACGATCTGCAACCATGACAAAGATTTAGAACTTTGTTTCTTTTCTAAATTTTAGAATATATTGCTAAGTGTCTATAAATAATCATTTAGTAATATGCGATTTAAAAAAGAGACAAATTCCGCGCGAAGCAAGGACACTTTTATTTCTGTACGTTCAAACGAATGCGAGAATGCCACGCGATTCTCGATGGAAAGTTAGAGAAATACGTCGTTGCAACTCTTACAGCATAATTCTCTTTATCGTTGCAAGGTATCCACTTGTGATACTCTTGCAAGCCCTTGCTTTAAAGCTCCAACATAAAATTATTGTTACGATACATTATACAATGCAAGCTTAGAAGAACATGAAAGTGTAATAACCGCAGCTAGTACGTTACAATATAAACGAAATCCTTGTTATTGTAAGGAATATGAGAAACAGTTGTTGTTTCTGTAACTAGAAGGTTTGCATTGTTTATGCTTTATTAACATATACAGTGTCCTTATTCAATTTTATGATTTAGAGAAAGATATTAATTTTAAAGTATAATAAAGCCGGCTCCGGAATGCGTTCACTCGCCAAACATTCGTCAATATAAATGCGTCAAATATTTGTAAATTATTATTATTAATTATTATATTAATTATAATAATATTATTATTAATTAATTAATTAAAGAAATAATTTACAAAGATACAAGTTACGTCGATTTAAGAAATTTAATTCGGTTAATTATACACTGGCGAAGTAAATGTGTTTCTTCGTGTTTGAATATACACCGTTGACTGAAAATATCGGTGTTCTATCTTATGATTGTTTATACGCGCTATTGCGATAAATATTACCACATGCCCCGGTAGTCGAATTGGTAAAACGCCCGAACTGAATGCGGGGGATTCCAGGTTCGAACCCTGGGTGGGGTAATATTTTTCGCAATAAAAATTAAATTATTTAAAATTAAGATGCTTAAATTTAAGCGTTTAGACTTTAGATAGAAGAACCAGAATCTTGGTCTAAAATGTCCTGACGATTATGACCGCCAGGAACGATTGCCAGTTACGTCAATTTAAGAAATTTAATTCGGATAATTTACAAATATTTGACGAATGTTTGGTGAGTGAACGCATCGTCTGGAGCCGGCTTAAGATACTGATATTTGTACCAAAATGCTTTCAACACGGATATGTTGGTATATCTAAAAATACGGAGCCATATAATATATACACTTCATATAAAAAAATATTTTATACTATCTCGCATATTTCAAATAGCGTGATGTTCAACGTAGTTATACCTTGTTTGCTATTAAATAGATTGCGCAATGTAATGTGGATATTCATATCCTATATAAATGCTTGACCAGTTGAATTAATCCCTCATTCATCCGATAATGCTGTTTATTCGCGTTCGTAATGGATCGTATCATGAAGATAAAAATAAGACCGCACAAAAGATAATTTTCGTATAATTAACATGATGAAACAGTTTAATAGACAAATCAAATTTGAGTTTATTTGATAATACTGTAACTGCTGAAAATTAAGAGAAATTCGCAATAAAATAACAAAGTCATTAACTTTCGACAAGTTCGTCCAATTGATCAAATTTATCAAAATCAAATCAATTTAGTCTATCTTAATTTGAAGATCGTAAATATTTCCTCAATCTCTCGAAAGTCTGCCCGGATTTAAAAGAGACTTGAGATATTTTATCCTAAAATCCAACTTATATTCTTTCATGGCAGTTTAACAGCAAAAACAGAGAAAAATTGTGGATCATGCTCGACAGATTTTTCAGTACAGTCTCGTCTTAATTGCGCCACTTCGTCCTGCAGAGATAAGAGGTGACGTTCGCGTTCGTTCGTTCTTTGCACAGAGCGCCCAGAGAGGATTCGCTTACGGATTTTCGTTTAATACGCATTTGGCCTCGCGGGAGCGGAAGGAAGACCAGAAGTAGATCGCGAAAAGTTATCTTCCCACTTGCGTCTCTCGACCGACGAGAGCCTGAAAGCCTGCAGGCACCGCCGTTTCAATTGGGCAGCTCTTCAATAGAAAGCCGGGCTTTTCTGCTGTTTATCTGTCGGTGCCGTGCACACAGCCGCGTATTTGGCGGACGAAACGAAGAAGAAGGGGAGGGCTAAGCTGTATCGAGCGCGAGAAACAGCTTATTTGGCATCGTCGGCGCCCGGGAATTCACTTCGTTCTCAAATAAAATGCCACTCACCGCGTCGTCGGGCGAATTGCACGATGTGCGGACAAACCTGCCCCCCTCCCCCCCCCCCCCCGCCGATGAAGCCTAGCGAACCGCACGCACGTAACTGCACGGCGAAAAGCGTGCGCAGCTTCGTCGGATACCTGTTGACGCCGCGGTGAGACGATCGCGTGGAGATAAGGGCGGGAACGAATTACTGTCCCCTCGAGCGAGAGATGTCGAAATGCTCTATGAGAGCTTTCACTTCTAAGAGATATGAAACAAGCTCTGGCTTTATTACTTTCTCTCCGTAGAGAAGTTAGCGTTTATCGTCCGCGCGCGCGGCGCTTTGTTCATCAAGATATGCGATCCATGTCGCGGTGGAACTTCTATCCGTTCTAAATATCAAAAGAATGATATTGAATGCTCTGTTCTATCGCGCGCTGTTTCACGAAGCGGAATGGGAGCGCGAGAAATATTAATGAATTCCGCTGCGCCAATACGTTATATCATACTTTGCGCTTAATAATGAATTTCAAGATGATAATCGCTCTAATATTTTTTCGAGAAATTGTTTCTCCGTACGGGCTAAATCTAATGAGATCGTGAAAATGCGTTTTTCGCTAAGCCGTTATGTTAAAATATATTCATTTAGTAGTTAATTACAGTAGCCGTCAGGAAAAAAGAAATTAAAAGAAATTTATTTTATATGAGGCTTAACCTCGTTTTACTTCGCGAGCTTCGCGTGAATGATTAAATATATGTTGCGTTTTACTTTTGCTATAATCTAATCCGTCAACTTCATTCAACGAGATGTGTGTGTCTAAAATTTTTTGTAGTTTTTGCGTTTTTGCGCACACTTGTCAGAAGCATATGCGGGCCGAAATATTTTAAGCTTCTCTCTTGGCTTTTCTATCAAGGCACGATCCAGCTTTTCGTCTTGCTATCTCATTTGAAAGTGTTTCCAATTCGTATTGATTATCTGCATGTTGTTCATATTGGACATGTTAACCGCCAGAACCCGAATTTCGTCATT
Source organism: Leptothorax acervorum (assembly GCA_035220615.1). Classification (NCBI taxonomy): domain Eukaryota; kingdom Metazoa; phylum Arthropoda; class Insecta; order Hymenoptera; family Formicidae; genus Leptothorax; species Leptothorax acervorum. The sequence goes on along the minus strand of JASTWQ010000452.1, from coordinate 2,114,793 downwards.
ATTCGATTTAACTAGTCAAAACTAGTTTTATCAAAGACCTTTCTACTAGTCAATACTTATAGTATTGACTAGTTAATTCTAGAAATAACCAAATATAATATTAGTTGTATAAATGGAGTATTTTTTGACGGAATTCGGGTAACAGATACATACTATAATACAACCAATTTGCATATACACCGCAGATATAAAAATGACTGATAAATCCGGTGTGAGTCCGTGGAAAAGATAACTGTGACGTTCACGGTAAAACTTTTTCCGTCAAATGTAAAAATGCTGCGATGAGGCATGCAGGATTCTCATCGCAATGAAAATGCCGGAGAGCCGGTGAAATGAATTGACGAAATGCAGTTATGTGTATCGGACGGGCTATCTTAAAAAATGTGACCCGTGGACGCGTAATGAGTCTGCCTCTCTTCCATTTCCTCCGCTCGACGACAACGTGCGTTTGCAGCATGTCTCCGAAATACGAGAAGGATATCTAACACCGCTCGTCCGTCCGTCCGTCCGTCCGCGAGCGCCTAATGGATTCATGGGAAATTATCCTCGCGGAATACCAAATGAGCGGTAAGGACTGTCGTATAATTCAGACTCGTGGGTATTAGGTGTACCCATTTAACGTCACGTCCTTTCCGTTTAAACGCGGCGCTGTAGCTTTCGGCTCCCCGGAGAATTGTACCACGACGCGGACGAGAAAGAGCAAGTGAGAGAGAGAGAGAGAGAGAGAGAGAGAGAGAGAGAGAGTGAGAGGGGGCAGGAGGAAGAGGAGGGGGGGGGGGGGGGGGCAGACGGTGGGTGTCCGAAGGGATGAAGACGCGGGCAATCAGCCAAACCAGGGCTCAGGAGTGTGCTTTATGCTCTTAGGTCTGACTTCTGCCGGGCTAATCGACCCTTACTCCCTAAACTAACGTGTAACAACCGCGAAACGACCTGTTTCAGCGCCGGGATTTGGCATTGGCCGACGAGAAATCGCGACAACATCCGAACTTTAGTCACGCGACAATCGTCGTAATTGCAGGAGACCGTGTTGTTATTGAACGTTGAACTTTCTTAAAATAAGCGCTGCATTTGTATCCACGATTATTGTCCTCTGCATTTATCGAAATATTTATGCATACAATTTAGCCTTGTTAGCGGAATAATTTAAGTCAATAAAAAAAATTAAAAAAAATTATGTACAAGACTAATGAATCTTTTAGTATTATTAAAATTTTAAAAACGTACAAACTAAAGTTGTAAATCGTTCATCGGATAGTCGAATGTGATTACCGAGATACATCGGTGATGATAATGTTTTACAAGCAAAAATAAAAATATGCCAATATGAATTACTGCTGAAGCAATAATATTCATACTCACTGCGAAATTAAAACGTAGCATTTTTAGCTGCCGCTCTCTCAAGTCTCGAACTCTCGAGTGAGAGTATAAAAAATTCGGTCGGCGCGAATTACGCGTCAACCATCAAAAGGGGAATAAATTATTGCGAACTATTGTCGCGTGCGAACGTTAAAATTTGTTCAACAAAATGATGAGGCGTAAGAACACTCACCATGGCAGCCGATGGATGTCATCCTGTCGGTCTGCTCCTTCGCCGCCGCGGCCGGCCGACGGGAATCACTCGACACACTATCGGATCCGAAACACATACTAATTACCGCGCGCGTTAATTAGCCACCACTCGGCACTTCATTCGCACTGCATGTCGAGCCGTGTAATAAATAACGCGAGGTATGCCATACTCCGCCCGTCAATTCGCCCGCGGCACTCCCGATTCTCATTTCTCCCGAAGCCGAAGCTCGTTGCACGCGTACGCAGCGCGAAGTTAGGCGCGAGTGGTGGGGGAAAAGGCGACTTCTCGGAATCGACTCGAGGTTCGACTACTCGATTCAAAAGTCAAAACAACATCTCAACGCTGCTGACTCACACGTGCGAGAAGCCGAATATCAAAACAAGATTGTTGGAAATATTTCTCAATCATACTTTCTAATTTCTATCTTACAATTTAATACTAAATATATAAGTTGCGCACATAATACCTATATATACATTATACATAGATATACGTAATGTATATGTATAATGTACGCTGTGTATGCATGCGCGCGCGCGCGTATGTGTCTGTGTGCGTGTGTGTACGAATATATGAACATACTAAAAAAATAAGTATAATTTATATGCCAAATAAGTATAAAATTTGGCGTCTCCCGACTGCTCTTCTTAAATGTTCAATTAATTATAGCGTAAAAGTAGAAAAGTATTTACTATACATCAGATCCGCTCATCGCTACATGCTCATTGGATATCGCGCGTCTACCGGAGCTCTTACAACAATAAGAAACTTATGTGCGGAAGCACATATCAAAGTAAGTATGTTGTAGTTACCGAGAAATAAAGTATCAACGATTCGACCTCGGTGAAACGCATACTCTCTCGTTTTTCGCCAATCTTCGGTTGGCAGTAGTCGGGATTAAAAATGACAAAGTCAATTGTCAGATTTGCATTAACCAGGGAACGGACGGACGCCTGGGGGGTGATTTTTATACCCCAGTATCGAAAAAATGAAACACACGTCACAGTAATTTTAATGTGCTTCTTTCGTTTTTAAAATATTTTTTTAGTTTCTCCTTACTTTATTCAGAAAATGAATTGAGTGAATCTATATATACGTACATAAGACGTACATATTGTCCTAAAATACTAATAAATTATAGAATAAAAAATATGTAATTAATAATAATGACATTTTTAATTGGGGTGTAAAAATCACTCCAAGTGACCGTTTATGAAAAAAAAATCAAGCGTCCGTTCTCGGATTAAAGAGATGCTAACTGAGAAGAGCGTTGGTACGTTGCGCGCTGAACGATCTGATCAAAAAATACCAAAAGATATGTTGCTAGCAGTGTGGTAAATATAAGGAAAACAACGGGGAAAAAGCGAGATGAATAGCGCAGGATAATGAAGTGCCGAGTGAGAGGATGAAAAATAGTTGTGAATGTTGAAAGAAAGAAAGAAGAGTGTGGAAAACTGAAGGGCAAGAAATGGCAGGCACCGCGGAGATGAGACGGCAGAAACTTTAAATTGGCGAAACTCCGGAAAAACGCTCGTACGAACAAAGGCGGGCGGAACAATGCTGAAAATCCGGTAATCGAAAAGATTCGCGTTTTCAGTGGAAACGGCTTCGTCGGCCAGCCAAACGATCCCCAATTACAGTTCCTCCTTCATCACCTTACATTTCCGCCAGCATCCTGTAACTATATCGTACCTTTTTTCGTGCATTCGTTAGAATTTGTCCCGAGATTCAATTTCAATCCTAATTAAACAGCATCATTATCCAATCTCATAATCCATCAACAGTAACAATCCATTAATTTAAATAAAGCGATTTCTCGCGGTAGAGGGTAGAGTACAATGATGTTAAGAATGAACAAATGAAGGTAAGAAACTCAATACGAAGCGAGAGCTCCGATAATTTGCTCATCAGATCAAAACTTTACGTTTTAACAATCCAATCGTTTGCATTTTCGATTAAAATTTAAATGACTACAGATTGTTTTCGCACACGTTCTCATTTACACAATATTATTTCAAAAAAAATGTTAATTCGTTTGTTTCACAGAAAATTTCGTCTTTATTTCGCAATAATTCGTACTCCGATCACAAGTATAGCAACAAATCTCTAGGTCCGTCGTTTAAGTCTGACGCTAGATTAGAACTTGGAGAACATCCACGCGCTCGATTAGTTAATATATGTTCCAACGATATCACGATGTTACGTGAGGCGACGGTTCGGTGATGGGGACGTTAAATGTAATTAACGACTGCTCCGTAAACGGGAATAACGCTTAGGTCATGACGTTCAGGCTACTAACTCAAAGTCCGAGATACCTTTCTATCCGCAAATGGATAGTAACGAAGCGCGCCACCTGCACCGTAGCATTGTCAATTAGCAATGCCAATACTGCTCCGCAAATAGCAGATTTAAGCACTTGAACGTTTCAAAATACTACTGCTTATTGACGCAATCATTTTTAATTAAACTGCAGAAGCTCTGACTCGATCGTCGATGACTTATCCCGGTCTTCTTGAATTGACTCTTCGCAAAAGTTCTTACACAAACATACTTTTTATTTTTATCACATGTTCTTCACGTAGGTAAACCATAAACCCTCGTTTATTGGATATATTACGCCATACTGCGACTACGTGACAACTACAGACCGTATGTTCGAATTAAGCAATGAACAATGCTGTCAAAGCACCGTCCATCGCGCATAAATATGTTTCTGGGTTCGATCGACTTTTCTTTCTTCGCGATTCATCAATTTTATTCATTTGACGTCCCACTATCGATCTAACGTGAATCAAATGCAATTCCCTCCGATATTCAGAGCATATTTCTCTCCGCGGGTAAATGATCTTTATTGACATATGTACGCGCGATGCGCGTAAGTATAAGCACGGGATAGGTATAGGTACGTATTACGCGCACACACACACGCACACGCTTTACGTCGCTCTCGCGCGTTCGTGAATATTGAATATTCTAATTACCGGCTCTCTATTTCATTTCCCACTGGATTACCGACGATATCTGCATGTCGTTGCAACGCGAGCCCAGCTTTCTATACTCCCTCGCAATGGTTTTTCTTTGCGCCATCGTGTTTTTCTCGCGAGCGCACGTTTTCACGTGCGTTTCATACATTTCCGTGGCCTCGCAAAAAGAAACACCTTGCATTCCAGTTCACATCCGTCGTTATTTCCTGAGTTATTATTGTCTCAGACTAACAACGGCTCTTGGCGCGAATGGATACGCGAATGTTCACGCATGTAGAATTCACAGAAATTTTGAAATTTATCGTTTGTAGCTAATGTTGGTTCATTCTGGCCCCCATGTATCATTTTATCCTTGTTTAACATTCGGTGAACAACAAGGATAAAATGCTATATGGGGGCACTCGGGTGATGTTTTCGAACGCAGCCCTGAGTGATCGACTCTAATAGGCGTTTAATGCGTGTCTAACGACACAGGACCATCGTGGATTCAGAATGATCGAAAGTAAGTAGCGCTCTATATTCCGATGTCTGTCTTCTAATAAGGATGCGGCTATGCCGTTTGATTTGCTCCTTTCAGACTACGCCTATACATATGCAACACCGTAATCCAAAAGCAATAGGCACAGTTACGTATCAAATGCTGTCTAATTTGCCTATTTTGCGAGACGTTGGTCCAACGTTAATAATGACGTATCCGTGTTTGGAAATCTAATTGTAACCACATGCGCATAATAAAGCAAATTGATATCCCATTCAATCAGAGATATGCCTAGTAGATATGGTTCATTGAGTCTACAGTACACATATATATTATTTGCAAGTAACATAGACGTTATATATTGCAGTTACATGATAATATTGGATTCAATGTAACCCGCGCCCACCCGTGATGGAATACTACTCGCAATCACATAAGCATACATATAATTTTCAATTTTCCTAATTAATTAGTCGTGTTATTATTTGTTACAGCAAACGATATGTTAAATCTGCCCTTCCCTTAAAACTAATTTAGATATGTTTGACTGTTAAAAATTATTATATATACACATATATATATGTATATAAAATAATATAATTTATAGATATACAGAGTGTTCTGTAAAGATTGTAATAATACTTAAGAGTAAATTTCTGACATTATTTTGAAACAAAAATCCTAATATCAAAATGTCAAGATTGTAATAATTATTGAGTTGCAAACATATTTAAAATTAATGGATCAGGTCGCTTAAAATTCGCGCGCTCAGGTGTAGTGTATGTATATACACACATACATTTGCTATCATATATTTCCATATTTTCTAAAATATTTCTAGAATAAAAGCGTGTCGGCCTTAGATATTTATGTATTATGACTATTTATAATTCAAGAACGAATGTTACTAATATAGCAAGTACGAAAGTGCGCGATGAGATCAAGCAGTGTTCAATGCTTGAACGCGTTCAATGTAGCTGAGAGTAGCAAACCCGATGGTGGTCAAAAGCTCTCGGTTATTACGCTCGAATCCGTCATCTCCATTAATTCTGCCTATTCAGTGTCACATTCCCACGGATTTTCCTTCACTTACGAGTACCCGAGCAAATGTCCTCATTTATCGTTAGGGGCTCGTACAAAACGTTGTTGCTAAAAGAATGAAAAATATAGTATTCTTTTTTTGTTTCTAACCAATAGATGTTACTAACAAACCGTAAATTTAGGTCGTTAAAAAGAGCCTCGAGCTATTTGACCAGGGCTTCTGGATTCTTATAAATAAGAAGTAGGTATGTTTCGCTATACTGAGAACATAGTTTAATCATATCATTTCGAAGGCCAACGCATGAAATGTAACATTAAAATAATATTTGCGCAAAAAGCGTGGAAATAATGCTCGCTCTACGAGTATCTTCTTTTCTTTGCGAATCTAAAAGCGATTCCAAGTCATAGAATCTGGTCACGGAACCAGAGAATCCATAAAAGAAGGAAAACGTGCGAGAGCCTGGAGCATCCTGCTTGGCTGTGCATACACCTCCGGATGAGCGCGAGGCTCACATTCGCGAAGAGGGGTTGAATGTGAGGGACGGGTTATTCTATCATCTATCTTGCAAGCGTTAATATGAGTATCAACAGGATCGCGTTGCGTTTCCAGGCGCGGGCGCTTTAAATAATTAATTGGCCGGCAAAATGGGACGCGCGGATATGAGTTCGGGCCCCCATTCGTTAATTTCATGGTTCATTTTGTGCGCTCTTTTCCGCTTGCCGCGTTTCCCCGCCCTCCATGTCCGTGAACGAACACGACCCCATCCTCCTTTTTCATTACACAGCACTCGGCGTTTATAAATGCGACGGCCTATCGGCCGTACGTAATTCTTGCTGCATGCACTAGCTGCCACATTGGCGGTAATTGTCGACGATTATCGCGCTCATACATTTTCCTTCTTTTTTGTCTCCCCGTCGCTTTGACAAATGCTACTATTTTGTACCAGTAAAGAGGTACGCTTATAAAAACGGAGAAGATCTTTATACACGGCAATACGATGTTACATTAAGCAGAAGTGCTTTTATTTTATTTACATTTTATTTGCTTGGAACTGATATTAATTATGTGATTCATGGTAACTGACATGTTCTATAGAATGCTATTTATAAATAGCATTTCCAAATGCGAAATTGTACGAGATTTTGTAAAAGAGAAAACAAAATTATTTCGCCAGTTAACTCGACGAAGAGACACATCTCATTTTGCGTGTAAGTTTTATTATATAAATCCGTAATTGCCCATGTCTTCAATGTCATATTTTTGCTTTAAAGACAGGTTTTCAAATTTATATTTGTGCGCGTCGGATTACGAGCTCATTCTACAATTTTGCAGACTGATCTGTCGTTTCTGTAAAATATTGTAACATATAATTCTTTAAAAAGAATCGCCGTTGAGTCAGAATAATTGTTTAACACAGATTCGCAAATAAAATCGCGAATAATAGCCTGTTCCACAATATAACGAAAATATTTTTAGTAAATATTGAGAAATACGCGACGGATTATCGATTAACGATCGCATATCAAATGAGATCAATATCGATCAAGTGACGACTACACTAAAATACGCCTGACAGAAATTATGATTGAAATGGTCTACAAGCATATGAATATAATATATTTTATAAAGCTTTCTTGCTAAATATTGCAGAGAACATGAGAAGAGTCATAGCTCGCGTAGAGGCGATAGAAAAAAGTTGTGCGTGTCAAAAAAAAAGTTTAGCAGCCGACGACGGAGCGGAAATGAAAGTAAGTCCGCAATGATTCAAACAAGCGAGTAACAGATAGAACAAACTTTAATTAAAACCAAAGTTTTAAGAGACACGGAAGGCGGAAGGTCGCGGTGGAATTAAATGTCGGCGAGAATTGCGTAACGTTTCTCACGGCGTATTAGAAAGCCGCGGATACGGGGGACATTATTATGGCAGAAAAATGCTTGAGCTAGAAAGCGTGAGGGAACACGAAGTCGACAGTAATTTGAGTAATAGAAGAGATCTACGAGAAAAGACAAACTTCAATTTGTGGGACAATATTGTTGAGTTAATATGAGCAGAAAAGAATATATTCTTCTCTATTTTCCCAGATATTCCGTGCGCGAAATTTGACGCTTGTGATGTTTTCTATCGACGACTTCGCCAATCCAAATCAATTCATCACTGCGTGAAAAAAAAACGAGTCGAAAAAACGGGCAAATAAACGCGTATCGATAACCGTACGGGCAAGAGTAATTACTGTATTATAAATGAACAAAAACGCTCGAAAACCGCTTTTTCACGTATTTGCATCGCTGTACTTGCGCTTACCGATTTCGATTCAACACGATAATTTGCAGCGAAATGATTTATGCATTTTTATGGCAATAGTACTGACAGCCGGTGGCATCGCGGAAATCATTCATTATTGAAATAATCACTGATTGTGAGTTTGTTTCATCGAGTCGTTCATTTTGGATCATGGCTATTGTATTCACTAATAGAATATTATATTCTCAAAAGTGGGGTTTATATATACAATGTATAACATGATTATGTTCATGATGGAATCAATGATTAACAGCGATATACTATTATTAAAAGTATTGTAGTACTAAAAATTTATTAAAAATATTACAATTAATTGGAGAAAATGTCATTTTCTGTCAAGCTGGATCTTATTGTTAGTAGCTTAATAACAATATTTCTTTGTAAATTTTGAATACTTTTCCCAACTTATTAAACCTGTGCGTCGATTATTTGTTGGTTTTAAAACACAGTTTTTTTTTTGTTGAAACAGTAAATCCACAAAAATATTAAATTTATTTATTTCAGATATAAATTATTTTGCATTAATGTAATTTTATGTCGAGGGTACAAATAGCATTTTTCACACGTAATTTCTTCTTTTACTTATAAAGTTTCTCTTTCCCAATTGGTATGTCGTCCTCGTGAATACCGTGTGTCAAGCAGACAGAAGAGGTTGAAGGGGTCAACGCGACAGCGCGTACGGCAGTATTTCGTTCTGGAATCTCTCACACTCCTGAGTTTATCCTTGTAAACTTTGTTAGAACCGCTTGTTCACTCTGTACCTACAGAACTGCCCCAAGAGCGCCAGACTTCGTTCTAGTTACGAATTCTTTGACAAATACATAGAATTTGTCGAGCGTTTTCGAATAAAAATTTGTACGTACGTCATCTGCGTCGAAGGCTCTCGGTCATTAAATGATAATTAAATTTCTCTGTTAAGTTAAAGTAATAAATTTCTATTAAGCCGAAGTTCGCTCGAGATTAATCGCGCGAGAAAGTTTGTTATCCAACAACATTCGACGATCAATTCTACAAAACTCTTTAATTTTCATTCGCTTGCAAATAAGAAACTGTTACCGTCTCGATTCTGAAACAGCCGCCATTTTACTTAAATTAGACCGAGAATTGCGAAAGAGAATGCGATGATTCCGACACATCTTGCACATCTAAATATGTCGCAATTAGCCGATGCACGCGGAAGATGTGCCACGCGAATTCCAGAGTTTCGAAATATAACGTGTAATCCCTTTTCATAGTCAGCGCGAACAATCTCGTTCCCGAGGGAAGCTATTGTGCTTCTTGCTACGTGTTGTAGCGTTCAGCATTAACGTTACAATGCCTAACATTAAATAACTCATTGCGGACGTCGGCTAATGCGCCTCCCTGCAGATTGTAATACAAGCGACGAGTAAAGCTCGTCGACGAAACGGACGGATAAAAATCGACGTTGAAACAATCGTTCCAAAACGGCGCGATTGTGTTCGAAAGCGATTCGGCATGAAATATCCAGCATAAACTGGCGATTTCAAGGCTATCGGGGCGAGCGATTTGTCGCTATGACAACATGATCATCGGATCTGCCGTTCGCAATAAATAACGCGACGATTAAACAACGGATTTTGGCGAATACATATCGTGTAACGAGCTCGTATCGATAGTTGCGCTTCGCGAATTGTTAGTCATTTCAGCCATTTGACGACTGTGTGTCTTTGTCAATGGATCAGATCTGTAGCAGTATTCTCTTAATCTCTTCCAGCGTGATAATTGTATCGATGTTGTAATTAAATATATCTAATCATGATATTTCGAATGTTATATATAAGCGTCAAAAATAAAAAGGACCAAAACCCATGGTCGAAACGTCTTGACGAGTAATTTGAAAGAGCTGTGTTGAATCTGACAAACCAAGTCGGCACGCAGTTTTTCAAACTAATGTCATATCGGAATGACGATTAAAAATATTGCCAGTTAAAGTCGATTTAAATTGATAATTCTATTAATCATTACTGGCGGAAGAAATGTATTATATTTCGAATGTTCTTCTTTCTCTCTGCTTTCGGTATGTGGTACAGCGTGACGATTCGGGCTTGGTGGGTTTATAGAGCTTTAGCGAGCTTAAAGACGCAACTTTGCGCTCGTATTGTTTTTTCCCCCGATCGTGTCGTTTCTTTTTTTTTATTCAATGTGACGGGGGACCGTGCAGTCAATACCATATAAAGCGCGAGCTACGTGACATGAATAATTCCGACCGTGTTAAAGCGTGACGAAGCCGCCACCAGCCAATCGGTAGACGAGCGAGAAGCAAGTATGCAGACAGGCAATCTCCTATAACACAGAGAATCGACGTTCTTGCTCCTCGCGAATGATCAATTAAGCTTTCGACGGGCAAGCGAGATATATTTTGCATCGTGGCTGTGATTTTATTTCTCCTTCAACCTTTTCTTTTTTTTTTTAATACTTCGCAGGAATATAAAAAAGCATCTAATGTAGTTGGGGATTAAATTTATCACGTCTTTAAGCCACCTCCATCAATTTATGGCACAAAAGTTATTCATGAAAAACATCATGGGATGCAGAATGCATCGCGCTACGAAATATGGTAAACGTTATTTGTCAAGCATGCATTGTAAAGCACGGCCGATAGATGTTTAAAAGCTATGAACCTATTTGGACTCTCCCGAGGGATATATAACCAGACGCGCTGTTTTCGCAAAGCAACGTGTGTATGAATAAACGAAAAATGACTGGCGAGTGTCGATTAGGTAGCCGAGCTATTATTCATCCGCGACGTGTTCGCCGCAGGCGTGAGCGTCGCGACGCTTCGAGGCATCCATTAATGCGCTCGCTCCTCTACGCGTCTCTCCTCCGGTATTTTTTTTATCCGCTTCCTTGGCGGAAAAGCTTCGATTACAGTGGGCGGCCGCGTGCGTCTGGTATCGATATTTCAGAGGTAACGAGACTGTCCGACCTCGGTGCGGAAAATAGCCGCACCGCGCCGCGCCGCGCCGATAAGTCGAAGGGGATTAATATTCGACGACGAAATTCGTCACTGTCGGCCGCAGATCTCCCTGTTCCAGTTAAGCGATAAGTAGATATTCCTTTCCAACGCGTTTTTCGTTTCAACAGGACCCTCGGCGGTGTTCTCACCGAAGTGGAAACTGTCGGATCGGAAAGAGTATTCGGCGCGCTGTAATCACCGCCGAATAATCGAACGCAATTTCACCGTCGATATTTTATATTTTCCCTGCGCAGACAGCATCTTTACAAGTGCGCGAAATAAATTATTCACGTTTTCATAAAGCATTTTCGCTGTTCGCATGTCCATTATCTATATCGAACAGCGTGTTTCGATGATTTAATTAGAGTAGCCTATCACGCTACGTATATTTTCAGGAAATCAATGGAATACGTATAAGAGTCACCGAAATGCTATTTGTGTACCGCGGTATATTTGGCGAGACTATCCACTGTTCCAGATCCGCAACGGATATTATTCATGATATTGCACATTTATAACTTATCGTGTGAAAACGAGTGCAGGTGATCGAGAAAGAGAAATTCGTACGCGCAAAAATTCAGCCTTGGAGTATCGCCCGCCAGGCAGGAAGAAGGCGGAAATCGTCTGAAATAAGATAAGTTGTACGAAAATTACAGAAACCATGTGTCGCCGCGCACGCTCGTGAAGCGAAATCTCGCGGAATCTCGGGTCTGCCAGATGCGCGCAAGGAGTGCACCGTTTGCTTTATAAATCCACGGATAAAGCACGACGGGGAAGAATTTCCCGCGCGTGGATACGTGGGGAGACGAAGCGTTCGCCGAATTTGCAGCTTCCGCGAGTTTCAGCCAAGTCGCCCCGTACTCGATTTGACGATATAGGTCTTCGACGATAGCACCTCTCGCGAACCGGATTCGACGGATCATTCGATTACATCAGCGGCTCCGTTGAAAAACGGATAAAATTCACATTTTGCACGCGCGTTTCGCATTCTGACGAGGAATGCGTTTCCGCGCCACGTCGACATCGAACTATTTAATTTTTATCGGCGCGCGATGACCGATCGAAATTTGAGTTTTTACCGAGACTCGAGGGTGCGGGCGATCGTGCCGAGGGAATAATTTCAATTGCAAATGCGTCTCGTGATTGATACCGCATGTGGATCAGTCGGTCGCATTTCCTGGGCGACCGTCGAGCGTATACGGCGTGTGTGTATATATGTATATATGCTCGCATTCGCGCGCACGCGGCAATGAATAAATTCATAATGTTGAGAGAGTGATGCGTGGCGCACGGGGCGGCACTTTATCGTGGTCACACCGCACGATCACCCAAGCGGATAAGATTCGAGGATAATATTCGGTGCGCATGCAGAGAATCTCGCGTATACCCGCGAGATCTTTCCCCCGTCATTTCTTTTCTCCTTTCGGGAGGAGGACTTTCCTGAGGGCCCCGTAACTCTCCCCGTTGCTCGATTGAGTATGCGGCGCGCAAAGTCAGAGAGAGACTGCGGTACTTACATTGCGTGTATCCTGTGCCGGTGGCGCTTCTAATTCCGGGAATCCTGTAATCTTCTGGACTCTCAAATATGTGTATGTACATACATGCACGCATACATATATACACACATGTGCAATTAGCTATGTGACGTTCACACGTGCACTGGAGACGCAAATAACTTGAGATCAAAGCAGAAAACGTTAAACAAGAAGATCGGCGAACGTTAACCCCGTCAATTTGCATAACGAGCATTCTGAGTTCTAAGATGCTAAGGCAATATTTACAGTCTGCGCTAATGTTTTATGGCCAAATTCTAAAACTATTTACGAGCAATCACTTTTCGATGCACTCGTCTGCATGCAATCAATGATTTGAACGCGGCGGTTTGTTCGTGTTCGTGATAATTAAATAAAATAAATAAGATGTAATGAAGTTATGCGTACGTTTGAACAATTTGAAATGACGTTTTGCATTTCGATCTTTCGCTTCCATTGCATTTTCTCAACTAAAAAATTTATTCATTCAACATAAGAATATTATACTGAAAGAATTTATCAGATCTCTTTAAGGTACCACACATCACCTAAGAAATGGAAAGCTTGCTCTATATCTCCTTATTTCTCTTATTGATTGTGACATATACCTACTTACGACAGAATCAAACTAAAATCCTAAAATAGTGAGAGACCCACTCTACGCGTTTACAGTCTATACATTTTTATTCCGCAAAAAGATGCAGCGCTCAGACATTCAGCACTCAGGTCGCGTAAATATTTAATTCGGCAGGATATATATCGATGGATACGTGCTCATGCAAAATACAACTTATTGTTAGTAACATTACTACATTCTATAGAGCGACGATACGAGAATCTCGAATAATGCGAAACGGAAATATATGTCTAACAAAAAGAAAGTATAATGCGCGATTTCAGATTCATATCCTATCTCATAAGGATTGTTTGAAAACTGAAACATTCAATTATGCTGCGACTCCTAAATAAATATATGGGCAACTAATTTGAATTTTTTTAATAAAGATTTGAAACCGAAAAAAATGTGCAGACTAAAGTCTGGCTGATTGACAATTTGCTTCCCCGGTCTAACGTAACGTGTTTTAGCAAGTATGCTGATGCGCTATCAACAAGTCAAAACAACTTTTTTTTTTACATCGCAAGTTCTAGCATGCAAAATAAGTATCTCGGTACTTTAGTCCTCTTAGCACCAGAGCACTTCTTTTTACCGTGCCCTTGGCGTCACGAAGCGCGTCTTCGTCGAGAAACTCTTAACTTAACATGGGCACTACCGTCAGACTTTCATCAGTCGCTGCGCGAATCGTAAATTCGGATTAAAGATTCGTATCTCGCTCGTCAAGTCGATCGAGTCAAGTCAAAGCGACTCCTCTCGGAGCGTAAATTCGCCTTTCGTATTATGAATCTTGAAGATCGATGCGTCTCTCTTTCCGGCGTGTCGCGAAAGCGCGTTTGAAAGCATGATGAAAAGCGAATCCCGATGAATTCGCAGATTCGAATAGGTGGGAATCTCGCGACTGTAGAACAGTTTCGACGCTTTTCATGAAGGGATGACACGTATATTCATCCGTCGCGTGAATCTGCGGAATGTTACCGTTCTGACATGTGTCCTGAGCGAACACGAGGCACGCGGGCAAACGTAAGCAAGGACGCGATGCGACGCTTTGTCGTCGCTTGTACTCGATTCCTGCAAGAGCGACATAGCAGTGGCCGAATATGCCTTTGTAACGTCGGACCACGTGCGCATAATCGCGCGCAGTACCATCGCAAAATGTAATTTACGGATACACGGCGAAAACGCGGCCGTCAAATAGACACCATCGCGGCGCTCCGGAAGATGCGCAGGCAGATTGTTGAAATTCCCAAGTGCAAGACTCTCGCATGCTGGAGGCAGAGAAACGAGAAACTCGGGAAAATGAAATTCGCTGCTTGTTCTTTATTCTCGGATTTTCCAGGCAGATCAACGCTGCTCTACGTGTGTCGAAAGTTCGTTAAGGAATGAAGGATAAAAGTTTAAAGGGTCAAAAAAAAGAGTAACCTAAAGGACAAAGAGGAATATAAAGAGCGAAGACAGAAGAGATGTTTATTAATATTAAGAGGCTAGATTCTTCATACAATATTAATGGTGTCCTCTCCTTTTGATATTTTATCCTCTAGCTTTTGACTTGTGCTCTTTATATCTGTTGACGGATGTGTTGATCTTTTTATCATTTTTACAAAATGGATGGAAATCTTTTTGGAGAGATTCGGCCATTTGCCTTATGCATTTTACTTTGTGAAGTCAACATTGAATAATAACTTAATTTTGATTTAATCAAGTTAAGAATCGTCGATAGTAATTATTATATCAAGATCTGCAAGATTTATACTTAACTGATGAAAAACTCTGGATTCTTCATTTAAGATGGTTCATCATAAGTGATTATTGCAGGCAGATATTTCCACCGAAGATTTAATATCACCTATCTCGATTTGCGAAAGTTCTCTCCAAAGTTCTTTATTTTCGAGAGACGTTTGAATTTTGAAATCGACTCTTATCGGTGGAGTGATAAAAATCGACATATTGTGTGAAAAATTCTATGATTAATTTAACAAAATTGTGGAACAATTATCGCTTCATCGACATTGATTGGAAGGGAGCAAAGTGTTCGAATTAATTGTGAGAATTTGCGAAACGCGAGACAGATCCATTTCGAACTCGGATCGTAGCGTCGTTAGTTTTGAAAACAGTTTGCTTTGCATGCGTGTACAGGCAAGATCGCGTCTCACGCTCGTAACCGCAGAGGCAAGTTTTCGTTTTCGCGAAGCCTGTTATTGTAAAGCGACGTGACTACGGTTGCAATCTTTGGGAAAGATTTTGCAAATTCCGAGAAAGACCTTGCGTTCAGTCGACTGCTTCGCGAGAATCGACTTCATCGCTGGTTCACGATTTCACTCTCGACCTACTGCTACAGTCGCATTTCGGTAAGTGTTATGGAAAAGTCAATTTGATTCCGTTAAACGAATGGCGTCATATTTTGCGCAACTGACATTGCTGGAAGGCAACAGTTCTAGCATGAAGGAAATGCTAAAAGGTTCTTAAGTATTTCGTGAAATTTCGTGTAATAGTAACGGCAGCAATAACAGTAACGAATAAAGGCGCATTTACTCGCAATACCGTTATTTGAAAAGTCGCGAACGGCTTTCTTCGCGAAACTCGAGACCGCTTCGCGAATAGAGGCAAACTTTAACTTCGTGAAGGGCGCCACTGATTACGGACGATTTAAAATTGATTACACCTTGGAGCACCGCACCCGAGGGGGAAGGCCTTTGAATGGCAATAGTGACTTCCGGCCCTCGGGAAATCGAACGTCACAAGCGAGTACGCTCGGACAAAGACCTTGTAAGATTATAGAGTCTCTCAAAACGGATCGACCGGTTGTTACGAGCAAGATCGTTAACTTTATAATGACACAATTGATAAGAAGACCGGACCACGTTTATTCCCGTCTATTCAGGTCAGTGCCCGCTAGAAGAGTCGAGATCTTTTGTACGGATCAGAGACTCTCAAATATAATCATCTTATATGTCCCGCAACTATTTCCGCCACGTCCAAATCACATCTATTTCGCTATTATTGTACTATTAGATAAAACTTCCTCGAAAACTTCAAAATTCAAGATATACTTATTCAAAAAAGTTATATCTTATAATGAATTTAATTAGCAAAAAGTGGCTGTTAAATATTCATTTTGTTTGAAATCACAATAGAAAATAAAATTATTATTTTTATGATTGACATGTTTTTTATGATCCCAAAGTAGATACACTTTTTTAGTCTTTTCTCTAATTTGTTTATAAATGGGACGCCTGAATATCTAACATATCTCTGTACATTGTAACGCATAGCTGAAAGTATTTTTTTAACATTAGAAAAAAAATTCAGCAGCATAATTGAGACTAGCATAATACGTTTAAAAAAAAAAAAAAAAAAAACAAATTTACACACTCAAATGATCGAAATGTGACGCATTTAGGTGCACAATCGCGGTAACTCTGACAAAGAACGCCGGACAGGGTAACGAGCGATATCCGTATCTCTGGAAAAGCGATGAATTATTAATTGCCTGTTGCGCCGATTGTACGGCATAGTGATCGATCAAAACCAGTGTCACTCGTCAACGACGTAGGATCCGCCTGTCGCTCAATCTCGCGATTTCCATCGCGCATGGAACGGCGAAACGTTTCACCAACTGCGCGCATATATGGCACATTGGGTCACGGCATTTTTTTCTTTTTTCATCCCTCCCTTCGTGTGTAGCGCGAACAAGTACGGTAAGTCCGGTGCCAGTAGGGCTGAATTCCGTTATCGACGAGATAAGCCCGCGCGTAATCGATGCGAGTAAGTATCGACTCCGGATGCGCTTCGATGCATCTCACGATGCACGGCCCGGAATCGCGTTCTCTGCACTCCTCCCTTCCGCTTTCTTCCTTTCCACTTCTTTACCCATTCCCTTCCACGATTCTCTCTCGGGCTTTCGGCATCGACCGCGCCGCTGTCGATTCTTTTATGGTACATCGAGTCGTTTATCTTCTCCGTTTGCCCGGGTTCTCACCGCGGCTTGAATCATACCCACTGAGAGGACAATGCGTCACATATAATTGGAAAAGTCAGGATTAACGCCGTAAAGGGGAGCAGAGTTAAGGAAGCTAATGCATCTTTCGTTTTTGTAGGTTTTTTTTAGGGATCAGATGTGTAATTGTCGTTAGAGAATCGGTTAATCGTAGTTTTTCTCTCTTTTTTTTTTAAATTTGTCGAACGCGCGTTTTTAGCGCGTTTTAGGGGAATTCAACGCGAATGTTTTATTTAAAAAAAAAAGGTATTTGATAAAGTTCGGCTTTTATATAACGGTGATGTAATGGAATTTATAATAATATTTAAACGTTGCAGCAATAATAAATAGTAAAAATCAAACGATCGCGTAAAATACGGGCTTCACTCGAATGCAGAATAATATTTTTATGACAGATAAGCGGCCGGTAGAGGTATAGAAATAGCTACATAAACCACCAAATGAAATGTAATTTTCTTAAAAGCATTTACAACACAAATAACTCGAACATTGGGAATATGCAAATTTGCGGTATACGAGAGAGAAACGGCAAAAATATGATTATAAACTCATTTCTCATGATCCAACCCACTTACGGCTAAGAACAATGCAGGAGTTAGAAACGAAGGAGAATCCTCATATAGTTGAGAACCGCGGTAAATGTTCTTCTACTTACTTCCCTCCTGAAGATCCCGAGGTCAATGAATCGGGCGGGCACTGCGCTTTCTTCAATAACGACCACTTTTTTTTCCTATTGAGGAAGATGCATCGTACGAGCGCACAACAAAGATGTGACATAAAGTCTCGCAATAGCTTGCAGCAATGTAACAAACGAAATACGGAAGAAATAGAAAGGAAATCTATTGTCTTATGCGCAGTACGGCAGTGTACTTGCGCCTTTCACCGATATTAACGAAAATATAATTAAATTGTCGGTCGCCGACATAAAATATACTTCCGGCGGAACTTGATTTTACGGTTCTTGGATCGTATTTCCTCATTTAATGGCCGATTTCTTATCTCGAGAGAAAGATCTGCAATTTCCATACATTGAAATTCCACATCGACCGCGGGCAATCTGTTTACTTGTCTGTATCTTCACTTTACGGGATCACGCTAAATAATTTATCGTGCCTGTGTGACTTCAAAATGTTTTCTCTGTACGTTTCGTATATCATAAGTGAGGACTGAGGAGGAACCGTTCCCGCGTCGCGACGATACGAAAGGGTTAACGCACTAAAAAGGAACGAACGAGTTCGAACGAAAGAAAGGGGACGAAGAAACGAAAGGCGAGTCGTGCTCTACGACTCCCGATGTGGTTGCTCAATATTTATTCTCCAGCTGAACGCCATTGGTACGTCGTCGTATACACACACACGAGGTATATACATACGGGGACGACATCCTGTCGTTTAATCGATAATCCGGTCGACTCCGGTCGTCCAGCCTTAAAGGCATTGCACTTCCGATCGCAGAAGGAGAGCCCCTACTTCTTCTAGTTCTTCTGCGCCCTTTACACGCGTTCGCGATTCACGTTAGCCCGCGTCTTGACTTTTAAGGATGTATGTGCCTAGTCGCTTATTTCACCGGCATAGTATTTTTACGACGTCCTGCATAATGCACCGTGACACGGAGCATTCGCCAACACAACGTTTCCCTCTCCCTCTAGAATATCCCGCCCTCTCTTTCCTCTCGATCTTCCCTCCTTCATACGCGATCATCGATTTACGAGGTAGTTCGGTGTATAACTCTGAGCACGCTCTTTTATTACATTATAAAAATAAATATTCGCCTCTCGTTTACTAGGGCGGCGACGAACGGGAGGGAGTCTGACAGTTCCACATACACACACTGTACATACATACATGTTCGTTGAATAAAAATAAAATATATCCAATGGAGGACGTTTCGCACGCGCGGTATCGAACACGATTATTCTCTGGTGCACGCGACAAAACGACGATGAGAATCGCGTTGACGAGTCCAGCTCGTTCCTGTAATGCCCGCGGCAGATGTTCCAGCTTTTTTTTATATATATATATATCCTATATAGAATGGTTCGTATCGTGATCTGGAATCTATTGATTACCGTTCCGGCTACTCTTGTGCATTACCTCTTTACACCGTTAAGCAATACAGCTGTCACTTGCGAGTTTTAAGGCGATTTCGCCTGGATCTAACCGTCTCACTTAATCCTTTTTAATCCCCTTTAGAGCTCATCGTAAATCGCTTGAATGCGTTAGCGATCCTTATGCTTGTCGTTACTTCTTTCATCCTTCCGATACTTGCGATGTTCGATAAATGCAATATATTCGCAATAACACGTCTATCAGTAAGATAAGTATATCAGCGAATAACTATAAATCAAATTAAGTGTATAGTCGTTTATGTCTATCAGTAAGATAAGTATATCAGCGAATAACCACTAAATCTATAATTAATTGCATAATCGTACATGTATGTAAAGTATCGTAATTACATTTTTTTTTAGATAATATATGATGCTATAACTATTAATTATTTTCATATTTATAAAGTATCAGCAGTGAACTGTCTATTTTTATATCATGTAAAACCGTAAATATCAATATCGATAACCTTTCGGTAAACTAACTGTTGTAAAATATTCAATATGCGCCCGATGTTTTTGTGTAATTAGCCGATCTTCGTATATTACTGATAGCAAAGTCAACATTTGGGATTAACATAACGAGCGCGGTATAACAACTGCAATATTATTCTTGTATAACATAAACGACCAACGTACATACATAAAGTTATTTCGCGCCCGACGAAATTCCGTGTACCAATTTGCCATACGCATTTAATCATTGCTACACTGCGGTTTATCAAAGTTTATCTGTTAATACATATACGCTAATGTACAATATGTGTGGAAATGTATGAACGCCTGAATAATCGGCTGTAAAACTGACGGCCGCGGTATCGGTTAATACGACGCGTATAGGACTTTGGTATCTCAAGTTTCCGGTACGAGACATCTCAGTTCTGCATGACGTAGTGAACTGCCAGGTATGATATACCGATGTTTGCACACGGTGAAGACCCGGTAAGACCCTCGGTTGCTGTATCCTTGTTGGATTTCGCTTTCCCGATAGGTCAGACGTGGATTAATGTCGGCATTGCGTTGGTCTTGCGCGCACGTTCCGTCAGCCGGATAACGAAACGAGATGGACGTGCGCGAAAAGTTTTCAACCGCGCGGACCGTGCGCATTTAGTGCAGGAATCAATCGCGACGTGTTACGTTCACGAAGGGACTATCGTGATTGTAAATATCCTTTTGCCCGCGCGCCCCTTGGAAACGGGATTTACAGAACGAGCGCGAGAGCTCTGGCAATATTCTTTTACAGCTCTCGATCGGACGGGCGGAAGGTGTGGCGAACCGGCGAATATATTTTGTTGGTGCGCGATCAAAGATCGAAAACGCATTGCGAGAGAGGTATATGTATGGCGGTATAAGATGGAAGTTGAGATACGTCGAAGTTGAACGTATGTAATATATCATAAAAGAGTGTTATGCGTCTGCATCGCTATCCGGAGAAATATTGGGATATTTGAGAAATGCCTTTGCAGGAAAAAAAAAATTTCCCATCGAAATCGCATATAAAGGATATTCTATTTTAAATATTTTTTCAAAAATCTGCCGCGTCAGATCACTATATGCTGGATCGCGAAATTTAATATGTAAAAAAAAAAAAACATTACGATGCATTGTAGATTAATAACAAAAAAAAAAAAAAGACTGAAGCTATTTCGAGTCTGCGGTCCCAACAATATATTCAGTTGTATCGCCCGTTATGCGGGACGTTACATCCATATGTGAAATCCGCGAAACGCTTCTTTGACGAACGCGATATTCGCGAAAAAAACCGGGCGCCACAAATATCGACGAAATATGGTACGAATACAGGGTAGTAAAAAGCGCGAAGGGGGCCACGGCGGATACGAATGCGCACTCTTATCGTAACTCTGGATACGATTATTGCCGTTCATACGCCGACAGCCAGACCAAAAGTGTTGCGTTTCGTGCATGGTTTCAATGGAATATCCGTTACGCGCAAATATACACACGCTATCGTAACGAAACATCGTAGCCTTATGAGACCGTCTACTGTTGTACCGTCTAAGATGTGAATGTTTCAAGCTGTTGTAGCGTGGCTTATTGTTGGCAGATTACCTACGGTTATTCGCTCGGTTATTCGGTTGACGCCTAACGCCGTGCTTTATCGCCGGCGCATTGTATAAAACGTGGGCGGATATAAATTTCTGCCTTTACTTTACACACGACGTATTTTCGCGCTCGCCTCGCATACGTTTTTAGGGCAACTCCTATGCAGCACGAGAGCGCAATATCTTCCGCGGCGGAGTCTGTTGGAGTGGAACACCACAACTCTTATAGACGTAACCGGCGTCTCATCTCGGTTCCCGCGGCGTAGAAGTACTTTCTGTATCTCCACTTCCCCGAGGTGGTACAATTTTTGTTTACCACCCGTGGACCTCGTGTCGCAGTAAACTAGAAAGATTTAACGATGCGTGTCCACTACATCTCCGAAATAGGTACGACGCTATGAAAAAAAAGAAATGTAGATACGCAAAATGAACGTGATATATAAAAAGACGAAGTTGTAACGTTTGCGAATGTTAGAGGATTCGCTTTACTGCTTCACGACAAGAGTACTTCCAATTTCGATGGAATTTGCGATATTTCTGTACTTCTTTTTGGAATATTTTTTCACAGTATTAAAAGACGTGTACCAAAAGACGTAGAATAGTCTTTTCTATGTTGAATTGAAGGAAAGCTTCAGAAAAATCCGCGCGATTAGATTGAGAAATATCCGAAGACTCTTAAATGCTGCTTAACGTGCATTGCCGTTACCAGCTTCTGAATTGCAGACTGTTCTTGAAATATCGGCTCCTAAAGGCACGCGATGCCTTCTTTTCCACTTTGCGAAGAGCGGTAAGGATGCAGTCGATCGATCATATAGTTATATAATCTCTGGTCAAAAGATATATGTCGAAAATATATTCCATCGCGTTTGCGCACCGAAAAGGAAATGAATAACCCAATCTGGATATTTAATCTCTCTCGCTCCCTCTCCCTCTCTTACTCTTTTTCTTTCTTTGGGCTCTCTTGATGAGGTTACCAGCCATGAATAACAAGTCACACATTTGTGACAAATTCGACAACACTTGAGTATCTATTAGCGTGAATGTTAATGAATTTCATGTACTTTTTGCGAATCGCATCCTCCATCCGTCTCTCTTTCTTTCCCTCGTTTTGTCGCTCGTTTGCCCCGATTCCGTGGCACGCCATCCCGTAGCACTGCTTACGGATTTACATGCCACGCAGGAATGAGTAATATCTACTTTGCATTTTGCGCGTGATTTTGTCAGTTGATGTTACATCCAGCGTATTAATAATGCAAGGCACGCGAGCCAAGTTTATACGCCTACGACACCGAAATCGCTTTTTATGAGAGAATTATTACACGGGGAACGCGAAATGTTGTTTTACATGCCACCGCATACGTACGAGTGTGTCGCGGAATTGACAATAATAAAATTTGTCCACGAGTGAAATATCGAAACAAGTGAAACACTGAAATGTCAATGTTCTATATTGTCGCAATATATCATCTTTTCTTTTTCAAATACGGTTAGAACAATAGAAAAATCTAATAAAAAAATTGTACACGTAAATAATTAAAAATACGCATTAACCCTTCTTATATCAACAATTTTATTGACAAAACACGGCTTAGAACTATCGTTAAACAAAAGATTTTCAGTGCATGCACTGAGAAAAAAATGTTGTTAATTTGATTAAACTCGTTTAGTTGGTAGTGATTTGTTTAATACAAATATTAATATATTTAAATCAAATATACGTGAGTAATATCAAGAAATTCTTGTCATTTGAAAGAACAAGATCATTTTGTTAAATTATTTAATTCAATTAATCATTTATTATACTAATGAAATTATAATCAATTGAAATAAGTGACAATGTTAGATGAAATAAATTCTGTAGAAAAAAAACATTTGCTTGACAGTGATCGCTGCATGTAGTTGAATCAAATAATATTTCTTTGAATCAACGATTTTTTTTCTCAGTGTGCAGACTTGCATCGGTCCCCAAAACAAAGTTTGCCAACAAAGAATTCTGTTCTGGATTTGCAATTTTAGGACTTTGTTGGGCAACGCTTATTATTTTGCTGAAATGCCCGTTAATATCGGTAATTGTTAGAGAACTTTGTTCATAGTATCTCCGTTTATATCGACGATGATTTAGCTACCAATAAGAGGACTGATTAATTTCATCTGCATGAACGCGCTAACGTTTACACAAGAGAGATGATGAGGTGTCACGGAGAAGTGAGCTTCTTGCTTTTCTTCCCGAAATATCGAATGACATGCGCGTTGCTGGAACATCGTACAATTGTCGATGAGTCTCAGTAGGCGCACGACTCATATTACGAGAGCGTAGATAGAAGGCCGCGAAGAAATTTCGATGAGACTTGAAGGCGTCGGTAGCAGACAATAACTCGCGATCGAGAAGTCGACTGCTCTCTCGCCGACTGCTACTCGATATTCACGCGAAATAGAACGCATCGCGGCGGGTGCAATCGTTTCAGCGGCATTTCGCATCTCCAGAATTCAATATCGGAGGCTGACTATCTACGCCGGCGGGCCGACAAAGTGGATGATAAAAAAAAAAAAAACGCGTAAGCGGGACGTTCGAGATTTCATCGCGATGGGCATTGTGCAAAGTGTCGATTTCAAAAACGTGATAGCAATCTGGCCATAATTGGTCATACAGTGCTTTGCGCTGTCCTAAGGGCTATCTTTTTTTTTTCGGCAACCATCTCGCGGCTGTTTTCATCTGTTGATAATATCACCTATGCACACAGCTATTACGAATCGATCGTAATGGCTAATCTTAACGCTTTGCGGGGAAATTGGTGGTCACGCAAACCGCAGACGCCAGTAATTTCAATAGCCTATCTCGTATCATCAAGATGATACACACCTCAAAATTCATATATTCGCAAATTGTTCCAAACTATAGCTTCGTTAATCTTTCAGGGTCCACTGTTCTTTGCTGCGTTTCATGTTAATCAATTATCTCTATTATTTGCAGGTAAAAGTTACATAAGTATCCCAGAAAATTATAGAAATATGGTGGCAAACATTAGGCGCATTTAATATTTACATGCATTAAAATATGCTATAAATGAGAGAAAATTCAGAATATCGTATCTCAAATATTCTCGACCAATATCGATGCTACAGATTTGCATTGCAAAATTTTATCACAATCACTTGTTACACGCTGTTACATACTGTATTTTACGAACAAATATAGAAACAGTGCGAATAACAATGAGATAAATATCGATGTACAATACATTAACTGATAAATGTGGATTGATCCGAGTAAATTTTTTAATTTAATTTGAAATAAATAAGATATAATTATTATCGGAACTTCTCTCTCGTTTTCTCTATCTCTCTTTTTTTTTTCTTCTTGCCCTTTTTTCAATTTTCAATTTCTATTATACTTTTCATTTATAAAATGTATGTTAAACAAAATATATATATTCTGATTGCATTACTAAATAAATATAAGAATAGTGTTTAAATGAGGAATATCGTTCATATAATCGACGATTTCATCTTATAAGAGTGCGCAAATGTTAACGGTGTATTTGGAGTCCAAGATTGGATATATGCTTATTTTATCGTTATGATATAGTTTGTCTATAAAAGAAGATATTCTATTTTGCTCAATAATGAAGACACGAAATAGTAACTAACAATTCGCTTTTAGAAGATCACGAATAAACATAAAGATCATAAATAAGCTTAAATTATTAATCTTATAATTAAATTTATTTTGTTCAAAGTTCAGAATAATTAATCAAAATACCTAACCAGTCTCTCTCTCTCTCTCTCTCTCTCTCTCTCTCTCTCTCTCTCTCTCTCTTTATTTCACAATAGAAATGAATAGACACAGCGATCTGCTCCTAAAGATTTTCTCAAAAAGACAAGCATAATGTAATTCTATTTTCTGATCAATTATCAAACTCATTTCTATAATAAAAGAGTATAAAGCTCGATACACATATCTTCAATTTCATATGCAGGTAATAACAACGATTTATTAATTTTAATTATTAACATCACATTGCATTTGCCAAATTGTAAACTGCAAAATAGCTATTGTTCCCAGTAAATAGGTAATGTAACAAACGTATATAAATTGCTTATTTTCGAAAAGAGAACTTATATATTATATAATCGAAAGATCAAATATAAAGAAGAAAACGCATTTTATGTCTTATTGACTTATTGATGTTTGCAAAGTTCCGGCCTTACCTTTGTTGCTCGATACGTAAGGACTGGTTTAGTCGATCTCGTGTCCCGACGAATGTATATTGGTCGGAGGGATGCAATTTTACGTTCCTCGCCGGGGACAAAAGCCGCCATCGACCATCGAGGGCATCGAGCCCGAGATCGAGCCCCACGGCGACATTCTTCCCAGCCTCACAAGCGAAAATAAGTGCCCACGAGATGAACTTTTCGTTATAATAGAGCCGTCGAAAGGGTTTGGGGGAGACTGTGACAACAAGTGGCGTCGTAACGAGCTTTTTATAGCGACTGTGCGTGTGTACGTGTGTCAGCCGTCTCTCCCGTGTGTATAAAAACGTGACTTTCTCGAGCGCGTGCCTAGCGAGCTGACTCGCACCTTCTTGACCCGCGAAAACAGCTTTTGGCATTGTTTACCGTGGAATTCTGCAATGAGGCCGACCTGTCGCGTATAGCGGGCGGTAAATTGGGTTATCACGGCGGGATCGGGTGAAGTATTAACAACTCTTTCGAGCAAGAAACCTAACAGCCAAGCTTTACGATAATCGCCGCCATTAGCGTGCGAACTCGCTCTTTCGGACCACCAGCAGGCAGGATACATGCGGTTTTTCGTGTTTGGAAAATAATCAAAAATACTTCCGTATAAATTGCTTTCGCGCGAACAGTTTTTGCCGAAGCGTTACTTGTATGCACAAAACGACAAGTATTGATAAAAAAAAAGCGTAATAGTAACGAGAACTTTGGAAAATCCGATATTTCATGTAAATTTATGTTGTCATAAGAAATATATGTAAAGTAATGTTAAACTGTGTATATGATACTTCACATTTTATAAAGTAATATAAGTTAAAATTATTTGTATTTTTTAAGATAGATATTATCATGGAAGAATTAAGATGTCTCTGATTGTGAGTAATTATCGTAACTATATTGCAATTACATCGAAATAAATGGGCTTTTCTAGAGCATTCGTAAATGCGGGCTTGTAACTCGCTTTTGATTCGTTAATCAATAAATGATGATATAGGTAATTTAATTCCCTGTTCGCAGCAATAACGAGATTTATTGATTAACGAATCCAAACCGAAATTTTCGGCTCAATTTACAAGCTCGCTTTATTGATGGCAAATATCGTTATGTAAAAAAATTTTTTTGATGGAAAATTATTAACGCGGAGTTCAAATTTATTCTTATCCTTACATAACCGAACCCACATGGCCACAGTAAGAAGTACGAATGAATGCTGTCGCACGGCAAGTCCTATTCATTATTTAATGTTAAACCGTGCAGATATGTGCACAAGTTTCAGAATTTAAAATTTAAAATACGAACAAAATCATAAAATAAAACGCGGAAAGCCGAAGCGGGAGCTAATAGTTATTCTGTTCAAACGAAGCCGCATGTTTCAACGATATTTTCTCTCTCACGGCTGTGGAGAACATATTTCCACGTGCGCACAAATGTGCATGTATCGTACATTTGTTGCATATTGACGTTCTAAAAGTTGCATTTCAATTACATGTTGCCGGAAAACAGACAATTTAATTAAATCACCAGCACCGTGGTTGTTTTGTTGATGCGCGATACTATCGCGATGTATAATTTCGTGGGATGGACAGATGCATTCTTCTGCACGAAACCGAAATATTTTCACGAATGCGCGAGCGCGCCGAATCCAGGAGGAACACCAGTTAACAATCCGAACGGTATGGATCATCGTCTACGTCCATCACGATAGGAAACTGTGACAGTATAAGGGTGCCGGGGTGACAAT
Source organism: Leptothorax acervorum (assembly GCA_035220615.1). Taxonomy (NCBI): domain Eukaryota; kingdom Metazoa; phylum Arthropoda; class Insecta; order Hymenoptera; family Formicidae; genus Leptothorax; species Leptothorax acervorum. The sequence continues at coordinate 2,087,154 of JASTWQ010000452.1, read as the reverse complement.
CAAAGTTAGGCCGGATATCGACGGGTGATCCATAAATAAGCTTTTTTTTACGCCGAGTGGGTGACGGCGATTGCTTTCGGCACTTTATCGGATATATTGTCTGGCAGCATGCGGGCACCGAACCGACAAATCCGACTGAGAAATGACATTTGAATTATTCGCATTCGATATTTTGTTGCTTTTTTTTTTTGTTTCTTTTCCAAAGCAGACCGTGGCCCTTGCCGCAAGGAAATTACATTTTGCCAAACAACGAAAATATTCCCAGGACAAATAGGGCCCGTCACGTTGAGCGGTTTACATTGACGACAATACGAGCATGTAACGTCATAAAGGAGAATTGCATTTCAATTTTTTTTTTTCAACGGAAATCGAAAAGTAAGCGACGTGTGCATATTGCGGCAGTGCTTCCGATATTATCGTATAGTAATACAGTAGTGCATAACTACTGCATAACCAATGTTTTACATTTGTCGTCATAGATTTCACACAACCGGGGTACGTTTTGAAATGTTCTAACAATAAGTTCGAATAAAACTTTAGCGTACCTGTTTGCAGCTTCGTCCAAACATGGCCCAGATAATCACCTGCAATGCAGAATAAGGAAATGTCAGTCAAAGAAAATAAAAAAATATTATTCGAGATATATTATTTAAACATTCTTCGCGAAATTATGAGACGCTATGACAGTTTTGCATTACATCTATTTGCATTTACGTATATAAATACGAAGCATTTTAATTATAATACCTTTGCTGACTCGTCCTCATCAAGCTTACGTATAAAGCTTTCATAATCGCCGGATAAAAAAAGGTGAATATTAGCAGAATATCGGATATTTCAGCAAGGAATATTGAGGTACCGTCCTCTCGTAAATATGAGAAAAAACGCATTTCGTTTTACATGCAAATCGCAATTTCAATGCCTCTGAAATGCAAGCTACTGTGACATAGTAATCTATATTGTACTGTCTATAGTGTACTGTCTAAAAAACTACCCTTTTTTCTTCTTCCCACTTTCTTTCAACTATTATCATCGAAAGAGGATTTGGGTACTTCCGGCGACTTTCAGTCAAGAATTTATTATAATCGCATTCTGAACGTCTTAGAGCTGCAAAATATCAGTTCTAAGGAGGGCTGATTGAAACTCCGGGAACATTTGCCTCGTTGCCGAACTTCGAAGCCAATCGTCGCAGATAAATCGGATTTTGCAGTTAACGGTTTCCTTAATTACCTCATCCGTCACCTCAATGGTCTAACGTTTCCGTAATAAAGAGCATCGAAGCTTCTTGTGACGAAATACATCTAATCTGTATTAATGAAGTAATAATTGTCTAAATCTGAGTCTTTTACTTTACTCAAATAATTATACGAACAAAACAGCTAAATCTTTCAGATTCGCCAACTTCTATTCTGCAGATATTTTGTGTGATTAGTTCAAGATATATACTCGCGTAATTATATCTTCTTTTAATTAAATTAAATTTTAATTTTTTTCACATATGTGTATTCTTCGTTACAGTGTAGGCGCGTGATATACTGTTGCAAGTGAGAAAAGCAGTTCTTCACCGTTATAATCGAGTTCTGGGAGAACCTGGGAGTACTTGCTAACCGTTCGTACATTATTCGTTCATCGTATGCGTGCGGGGAATATAGGTTGGACTTAAATAGCAAGTTCCTCGCTTTCTACCCCAGCGGATTTGCATGCACGGCCATGCAAATTTTAAAATCTGTATTTCAGAATGAACGTGCCAACACCCGAAATGGCGTTTTATAACAACGAGGAATATCCAGTTGATACGCGGTGTACTTTGCGTAATTGCGAAAGCCGTGTACCAGCGGCGTGTGGAAATTCACCGCTTTGCATAATGGAGTGTTAATTCGGTGAACGAGTGACCGAGTACCGTACGCACCAGTTTTACGAACTTCGCAAAAATGAGGGCAGGGAGTAAAAAAAGGGAGGGGAGGAGTAAAAGAGGATAATTACGAAGTACGAAAATTCCCATTACAAGAGGAGGCTTGTAATGGGAATTTTCGTACTTCCGCTTGATAATTCGCTCAAATGGAACGAATGGACGCGAGAAACGTAAATTAATCCGCCTTCATGGCAATAGTCGTGAGAAATTGCGACGCCATCCATTATGGCAGAAGTTCGCCACCACGTTGGCGAATTTTGTGGAGATTCTAGGCAGTTTCGGGAGAGAAATGTTGCTTAGAGCAACGCCGCGCGATACGGAAAACGTGCTCTATCGCGTGCTTCCCTCGCATTTTCAAATCCGTCCGCTTGCGTGTGCGTTTTCCGTAAATGACAGACAACGGTGACACGTGTATTTTAGGATTAGTGTTCTCGCGTGCGGCACTCTGTCTCCGCCAGCTAGGAAGAACATAAGCCCCATGGCACATATTCTAGCACGTACGTTTCCTTCGTTGACCGCAATAAGGGTATGCCGTCATAACTCTAAGATGTGTATGAAAAGTTACGATTCGATAAGCACATTGGACAGAAGGACAGAACCGAGTAACTATTGTCTACGTAATCAGACCGAGTTTGCAGAAGCATATCCTGATAGCCAATCGTGATGGCTTACAGGTAGATGGTGGAAGTTATATAATTATATTCAGAACTCAAGTGTCATTATATATATATATTACAAGGAATGAAGTTTGTAGTCAAGAACGGATCGAAATACCCTGACGTCTCAAGTAGAATAGTTAATTATCTCTACGACAAGGACGAACATGCATATTCAGAGACTCGACCGAGACCTTCTTTACATAAAATTATGGTGTATAAATGATCTTTTTTAGATACAAGAAAGCGTCATAAAAAAACGTATAAAATCAGTCTGATAATAGATATATCTATATAATTTAAACTGATTTATACGTTACGTAATTGTATGACAGAGTCGTTTGAAATAAATCAACGTAGTTTAGATCTCGCCAACAATACTCTAGATATAATCACAGCAAGATAAATTACATCGGAGTAAGCTGGCGCGCGGAGAAGCAGAACACAGTTTGAGAGACGTACTTTAAAAAGAATAAACCGAATATCAATACTTTGTTAGAATCACGAAATCAAACAAAAGAAGATTATGCGATATACATATAAAAGATACATATACAGGTTTTCTTTTTAGATTAAGAAATAAAAGCCCGAACAGTCACTTGGCATAAGATTTACAATGTTCATTCTCTATTCCCGTGCATTACTGCAATTCTCTCTTGTCACGGTGCAAGAATATGCAAAGGTAACTTCTACCTTCTACAGCGCCGCGCGATAAGCTTCTTCTGTGCGAACTCCCGGACGCCCTGCCGGAAGTATGCTATTTCGGGAAAAGTGCCCGTCTCGCGGTCACCACTCGCACGGCAATGTGCAAACTCACTTGCACAACGGCACGCTGGCAGCGTACATAATATGTCAAGAATGCCGAATGTAATAAGGAGTCGCGATGCGGAATCCTGGTACCGAAGTGCAGTAATCGCAGACGCATTCGCAGAAATATTTCGAGAACTGTCTACCTGCCTAACGGTGCGCGGGGCCGCGGGGCCCAATTTCGTCTCGGTGCTCGGAATGTCGATCACGCCGGGGCGTACGCCTGACACACGCCTGCGCGAATAGTTTGCACAATAATGCAGTCCGTAGTCTCGAAACTACGGATTGCAAAGCGATATTTATTATCCCCGTCTCTCTCTGCCTCTGCCTCGGCGCTCTACCGGAATTGCATGTGGTGCGTGTATGCGCCGCCACGGCGAATCGATGTCTTTCGTTTTGCTCCACAGCACGACGTCTTTGAAAAGATGTGGCCGCGTTTCCAGATCGTATCTGTCGGACGCCCTACTATTGCCGGCCTATATTTTGCAGCGCGCAGATTGATATCTTAATTAACGGTTACACGAAAATCTCGTGTCTCTCTCTATTAGACGAGGTATAAGTCAACAAATTTCCGCTACAAAATCGCAGGAACCGTCTTAATTTATGAAATAAAAAATTTCATTTCTCACAATACACTTATAAAATAATGATTATTAACGATATTAAATACTGAAATATTAAAACAGTGTAAAGTATTAAAAGAAGTATATTAAAAAATTAAAACGTGAATAAAGTTATATAAAGTATTATATAAAGTATTATATAAATCTTATAATATAATACAATATTAGTTTGGAGAGAGAGAGAGGAGCTTATTTTAAAAAATACAAGAGAATAATTAGAAATCACACAGTAAGTTCTACTAACATCAATCTCCGATCCATGTGCTTTGGGTTTCGCATATTTAAATAACTGTTATACGTGTTTATATTAATTCAATAACGATATCGGCAATGTTTAAAGCTGAGGTCGACGACGAGTAAAACCCTCATGTAAAGAGATTAATAATTTTCACCGTGGATCGTTGAGTCACCTCACCTGATTAAACGCCCCGCGATATGCTGAGTAATCGATTACACGGAATGTCATTAACTTGCAAAACCTCGCTATGGTTTCGCGATCGTGTATGAATCTACCGTGACACAGCACGGTGTCATCTTTTATGACGTAATTATGGAGAAGTAATCATACGTTTTCTTACATCGAGAAAAGCCCGGTTGCAATAATTTAATTCGAATAATGGTCTGGTCTCGTATCGTGGCACGGTATTCACGACCGCAATGCCATTTAATGGCAGTGTCGTTACACGGGCCCCGGCTTTATTACTGTACACCCACGTTGTTACAGCCCATTGAATTTTCATGAACATGTTACGAATATAACGAGTTGTGTGTTGGGGTCTCTTCGGTTTTATTGCTAACAACACAAAGCAGAAGCATTAATATCATTAAAAATTCCACCGTGACGGTACACGTTTATCGGCTTATCATAATGTGCAATGCCGAGTTAGCCCGTCTTCATCTCATTTGACAAAGCCTATTTGCGCATGTATAAGCACATCGCACTTAGATCTAATGCAGAACGTTCCATGTAGGACGTCGATAATTCTAACTGTATTAGATAATCGATCGGGCTGAGTACGATTAGCTCATAAAGTCATATAACGCTCTCGAGATCACACAGCACCACTTCATCATTACGCCCCCTGTCTCTCTGTACGCGTGAATTCACTTAACGCTCGAACAGTCAGAGGTTACGGTGAAATAATTGAGCTGTAACCAGCGCAAACGCGCGCACGCGCGCGCGCAAAGAGGTGAGAAGCCAGATCGGTGTCCGGATATAACGGAAGTCACTTAAATCGAATTATATCACACAGATTGCTACATGGCGACGCGCGTACAAATGATTTGATTTCAATCCCGCTGAATATCGGAATAACGGGAACCACGACTGTGACGCAAACTTCAAAGAAAGACTCGCGAACAAATGCAGTATTATCATTTGTCCTATGCGCGGTATTGACAGAACGATTTACATGTGCTTCGCATTTGACTTATTTTATACGATATTTTATTTTTCATCTTAACATGTGCTTTGCCTCTCATATGGCCTGAAATTAAATGGGAAATGGGAGGAAACAAAAAAGAAATGAAAGAAACGTATATAATATTGTACATATACAATGTGATATTATCATGATACTTATTTTCTGCTCCAAATCGCGTAAAAGCAACTCAACGAAAAGACTCTTACGTCACAGTTCTTACGTCACAATTCGTATTATCAATTTACCATTATCTTACGCAATGAGTATATACATAGTTGTTTTAAAGAACAAATGTGTGTCGCTGGATCAATACACAGAAAAAAAAAAGAAGTGTCAAATCAACACTGACATACTTGTAGGTATATACGCCAGAATATATGATCTTGAAATGAGATTATATTGCGTTAAACGAAGAAAACTTGCTGGAATGAAGTCATTTATATAGTTAAACAAAGTTTTATATAGTTCAATAAAAAAAGTAAAAATTAAAAGTTGAAATTCTTATAAGAAGATTATATAGGGTGTCCCATGACTCAACCGCCATAACTTAGGGACCTGTTGGGAAGATCATTTTAGGTTGAAACTGACTTATGAACATATACCTACCTAAAACTCGATCGTTACCAAGTTACGGATGTTTTAATCTTTTATGATTAGCTTTCAATAAATATTCAATTATTGATTGTAAATTTATTTTATTAACAGACATGGATTATTCAGTGATAATAATAACAAATAATTTTCAAAATGTCCTCCTCCGGCTTCTGTACACATTCTTCTGTACACCTGTAACTTGGTGACGATCGAATTTCGGATATATATTCATAAGTCAGTTTCGACCTAAAATGATCTTCCCAACACGTTCCTAAGTTATGGCGGTTGAGTCATAGGACACCCTGCATATTCTTGCGTATAGATGAGTATATCATTGTTGACTTGACACTTCTTTCCTTTCTGTGTACGAAATCAAGCAGCCCGTGATCTTGGATTCGAAACATTGACCCAGGATTCAAGAAAATAGAGAGATATCCAATCTTTCCGTATATGCTCCACCGCCCGCGCAACAGCAAGAAGCTGACTAAAGCGAGCAAAGCGAGCTCGCATGATTACTTGGTTCGTTTCCTATGGTACTCCACCTACTTTCCGAGCCCGAATTCACCGTGCCGCGCCAGCAGGCAATTCTTGACTCCGCTATCTCCCGCATCGAAATACTTAATCAAAGGAGAGCAGAGGCCGAACTTCGAGGCAAACAGAATGTGAATATCACCAAAGGCAGCAATTGGCGGATGATGAAGCGAAGCGCGCGCCCGTTGCCGTTATTAACAGGACGAAATTGATGCAAAACGTATGCCTGAGCTGCACAGCTCTTCGAGGAAGATGTACGTAATACTAGCGCGTACCTCTAATGCGGTCCGGGAAGTACTTACAGGCTTCTATCCCTTAATAAAATGCTGAAACCGCGTCGGATCCGCGACTCGGTAACGCTCCTTCGAGATAAATGCGGGCGTGATGCGGGGGCTGCTACTTTGTATGCTCTAGATGCGAACATCTTCCCGCGCGACGAGGTCAGGACTTACTCCGTCGTTAAGGGAGAACGTGAGTCTTTTGTGACAGAAGAAGAGGGATCGTTACGAAGAGAATGTTACGCCGATGGTTGAACGCCAATTAATGGTACGTTGCGGGACTTTCACGAGTTCGTCGTTTCTGCCGATGGAACGCTTGAAGAGTTACAGCTGCAAGACGCGTTCGTGATGTGTTAGAATAGTTTCACAAGCGAAAGAAGCGCTTTAACACCTCTGCCAACTTTAGCCTCACTCTTAACGGTTAATTTGTCAAGCGTACGAATCGGTTAATTGATCATTCGTTTAATACTTCTTTTAAAAAAAAGATTATCTCTTCTCATTTCTACTATTTTGCAAACTTTCCCCAGTTTCTATAATGATATCGCTAATAATGGATGTAAAAAGTCTCCGCAATATCACTGCGTTATTCTAAAGAAAGATATAACTACCAAACATAAATGATAGAGAGACGGTTATACGTGTGTGAAACGCACTAGAGTCTCTTCTAAAGTCCAGGTGCATTCCCCAGATACCACTTTACATCTTGCTCCGCAGGCTTGTATTAAACATTTACCCTGTAGAGTACGTGTTTGGACCTTTGCACGGACCGCCTTGTGTGCATAGGTTCTCACCCGTATCTCTCTCTCCCCCTCTCTCTCTTTCTCTCGCATCCTGTCACCCTTCCGCTTTTCTACTATCTCTTCCTTATTCACTGTTTGAGTAACGAGATAAATACAAACGTCACGCCTTTGAATACACACAAATTACCTACATGAGCTTTTGAGCTTTATAAATTCAAAACTCTAATAATGCCCTAAAATAGAGTTAAATTTCACCAATGAGAATAATTTTCCATTTAAACTGATAACGAATGTTCAGGTACATTAAACCTGAAGACGTAAAAACTGAAAAATTATGTAATTTAGTTGATGTTTTTCTCTCGCGGTGAAAAAAGCAGGATTAAATTTATATTTCGCTATGTAGGTAAATGTTCGTAGAAAACTGCGTGTAATTTTTTATAGCCATAAGCCATTCACGACCACTTCTAGTTATCTGCCAATACTACGGTGGAAAATGTAAAAGCGTGAAACGAGCGTGAAATTTCTCGAACAGCGGATTTGCCGACACAATTCTATTTTAGAGTATACGAGACTGTGGACACGAATGCTACGTATTGCCTACGTGGTAACCTCTTAAACTCGTGAATTAGAAATGCCGTAGCTTGGCATTGGACACGACTGCACGGCAAATCAGCAAAGATATTTCGCGCAATTTCTTTATGCTGTGTATTCAGAGGCCAATTGCAAGCAAGATTGTGCCGGTAAAAAAAAGTGTGTTGCATCTTGTTTCTCGTGTATCCACACAGCGTGGAGAATTAAATAAGTCGAGAGCGAGAATATTTTGTCCCAATTGAAGTATTGTAATTGAGGGTAAGTAAAAAATAGTGAAAACAGTTACAAGAATGTTGAATACTTCAGTGTTTCGAAAGTAAGAATAGCAATGCGTAGCGATATCATACAAAATGCATTGTGCACCATTTTTGGGAACAATTTCCATGAGGTTACGTTTGTTTCGGTAATATCGCACAAGGGGGTTGTTTCGCAGAAATACCAACCTACAGTTCGTATATGGTACCCGTCATTTTACGCGAAACTATACTATTGAAACCTTCGCAATGCAATTTTTCCTTTCTTTCGTACAGATAATAAGAAAATACGCGTATTAAGCAATTCTACTATTGCCTGTTGCTAAGAAATAAATTCACTAAGTTAACAAATTAAATAACTTATTTTCAAATATAAAAATTACCATTGATTACATTGCAGACTGATTTGTTTTAAATATAACTATGACAGAAATATAATTAATATTAATTAATATCAAAGAAATATAATTCTTTGTGCATCTGTTACATTTTTTCGGCGTAGTAAATCAATCTTGGAAAGAGTGAATGCTGTTATGAATATTAAATTATAAATAGTAAAAAACCGATTTAACATAAAGATAAATAAATTTCAATTGATTTCCCACAGAATTTAATGCTGAAATTTTCTGAGGAACGATCTTGCTACCTTTTCTCTAGTTTGGCACTAATCTAACAAGCGCTTTAGAAATTCCGTTTCAAATAGTTTCTCATAATGCAATAATTCTGATAGCACTGCATGTAGGTACGCCAATGTCGGAACTGACTTTGCTCGCCGTATCTTCGGCAGTGCAGGAGCCTCGATGCAATTTATGTCTCTGCACTTTGCATGGAAAGATATTTCTCACCCAAAGTTCTTCCGCGACGGGACCGTGTACCTTGCCTGTCCGCTTCTTTGGCATGTATATATAAAACTTTCGTCTAACTTCGGCCCGGTTGCGGAGCATCAATATTTATACATTTATCTGAGATCGCCAACCTTGGAAAGAGCATCAATTTGCAAAATGCAGTCTGGCCAACGACTTCTAACGTCTGGCAATCGCATTTATTTGATTACACTATTATATATAAGGTATCAAATTATCGCACGTATTTCTGCAAAGATTTACGAGACGTTCATTATCGCTTATGTTCGTGTTTTTATAGCATGGAGAAAAGTATAACATTACGTGATGATCTTTACAATTATTTAGTTTAGATCAGTAATTTATTAGATCAACATGAAGAATGTGTTAAACAAAGTTGTTAATTTTCAACTTCTCCGGCGTTAAAGCACCTTGTGCAAAATTTAACTTAGTAGTTCGAAGTTTATGTAGACTTGCAAAGCAACATTTGATTTCACACTATACACACAAAGCAGATAAACAGAAAATCGAAATCAGATCAAAGTGCTCTGAAGTTCGATAATTACTTTCGGTCATTCAAGTGAGAGGGAACGCAAAAGAGGAAGCTAATTCTTTTTGTTACTAGTTTTCTTATGCGTTAATAAGAAATTATTATAAGATCTAATTTATTATAATAATACATCATTTTCTTATTAGATGCATAATTTTAAAACTACAGCCAGAAAAGGCAATAGGAGAAAAATATTTGATTTGCCCCAGAATAGCGGAGATGCATCCGGCGTTAAGCCAAGCCGTTTTTCTTTCATGATAGGTGGTTGATGTGTAATTTTATTGTTCGCGTAAGAAAAGAAGGAATAAGGAAACGCGAGTCAGAAAAGAAAAATAGCAGCAATGAGGAAAGACAGAATTATTGATGTTATCGGTCTCGGTGAGATTAGATTTGTTACGAGATAGTAACACGCTGTATCTCACAATTTTCTCGGTATATAATACATAAACTAATTGAGGTAACTAAAGAATTATGAGATATAATTAAAAGAGAGAGATGAATTTAGAGCATTATGACGAGTAACGTAAATCGTACAGCTTAAAAGAGACACTTCACAAATTCGAACGCGTGTAAATTAAAAAGCAGACAAAAATTACTGGAGAAAGTTATGTCCTGGTGTATCGTCGCATTTTCCTAGGAAACGTCGTTAGAGGATATTCAAATTTTACGCTCTTCGCTTCAACAATTTCTGTAGGGCGCCAGTTCTAGTTGGATAAGCGTAGTTGGGATGAGGGCGAATAGACGGCGCACAAACGAATGAAAACGGAAGCCCGGGAGGAAATACGACCGAAATGTCTTTTTGTGGCGCGAGAGGAGTGGTAGATTACAGAACAGTCTAAATAAAAGAAGCTGATTACCCGCTGCCGCGGTATATTTCGAAGGTCGGTGAACTCTCGATGAATACTTGAAATCGCAGCAGCCTCGTGGGCAGGCCTTTGAGCGACGGAAGGAAGTTGCGGCGTAAGTATCCCTCTCAAAGGGGTAGTACTAAACCACCTAAAGTTCGAGGCTCGCTTACGATCGAGGACTCGGATCCATATTCCACGTGAGCTTGGTACTCGAGCAAGCAGTTAAACTTGACTGGAACTTGGCGCCGAAATGCGCGCGATAAACGATAAACGGAATTCGCTTCTGCATCAATCGCCGTCAGTGGTTGTTCACCGAATGCTAAATTGCGAAATTTTTACGTCTCCTATAAAGGATCCCTCAAACTCAAACTATCGTGCATTATCCTATTAACGTACAAATATCCGTATTACCTATGGTCGTGTTAAAACTTATTATCTATCAAGCAGCACTAATACTTTATTCTTACTTTATTTCCTTTCTTTATTTCTCTGTTAGTTTTTTCAAGTTTGTACTTGATATCCTAATTTCATTCACCGATTTTTTTTTATTGGACTTGAAACTACGAGCGTGTAAAACACTATCGTATACGTAGTAATTTAGTAGCAACATCGGCTCTTGATTTTATTACACAACCGGTTATCACCTTACGCAAGTATCTTATTTCGTTTTCTCTATACTCTGTTGCGGAATCGGTCAATCACGGATTACTGTAATTAGTGTCGGCCATTATCAATCGCAATTTGATCTACTGTTTTACCGCGTTTAACGTTGTAATGCGAAAAGTTCTGCGGCGGCTTCAAAGAGAACTTTTGTGCAAGTGCTCCTTTGAGCGTTATAGGTGCCGGCGCGTGATAGCGCCGGTTTTACGTTTACGTAAGTGCTGTGCGCTAGCGGGAATATGCATGCGTTGGCAGAACGTGTACACTGTACATAGGAAGGCTTAAAAGGAGCGATCCTCGGTCCTCCGAAACTACTAATATTAAGTTACTAATGACGTCGCGCATGTGCGTTAGCGACGAGCGGCTCGACTTTCTTTAATATACAAGTCGCACGATGTTTACACGGTACGCAATGAAATACATCGGGAGTAAGTTGAGTTGCAAGGCTCCGCAAGACAGGAATTAACTAAAACATTCAGCAGCGTGTCGTGTGCAAAAGAACGCTTTATCATGGATAACGTTGAAACGGATTCTCATTATCTTGCAATAAGCCTTTTCTAATTGAGGCATGACGACAAAAAGGGATTTTCATACGAGTCCACGATACGTCACAGCTATAACGCAAACCAAAATTAATACCAAAATTAATATTTGATATTAGTGATGTATTTTTACCGTGAAATCACCGACATTGTACGAAAAACTGAAGAAATTATTTGGACTAAAATTATTGGAAAAAATTCGTACACACGTATACATATAGGGGAATTGTGCCTAAAACGACATACCCGGGCAAAACGACATAGTGCTAGTTTAGTGCTTTATATCGCCGCTAAACGAGCGCCGATACATTTAAATGTCGAAATCCATCGTGTCTTTAATACCTGTTGTAAATTAATAATGACTGTACGCTTGTGAATGCGAATTATTTAATGGATAGAAAAATTTTACTAGTGACATGGCAAAATGACATACTATATCACTTTAAGCTGGCAACCGTATGCAATATTGCTCTGATATCTCCAAATATAAAAAGTGCAACAGCATGGCTTCATATAAAAAAAACTCAATGATGAAACATAAAAAGATTAGATACCAAACAAAGAAATAAGGTAATGAGCTAAAAATATGTGCCAAAATAATTTTTTAAACTTACGTTTTCGATTAGATGGCAAAATTTCCATTCACAAGCGTGCACTCACTACCAACTTGCAACAGGTACTAAAGACACGATGGATTTCGACGTTTAATGTATTGTCGCTCTTAATATCGCAAGCAGCGATATTAAGCACCTAAACTAGCACTATGTCATTTTGCCCGATATATCAGGGCAAAATTAACAATCGTAGTGTTTTGTTTATATGTTGTTACATAACTAATGCAAATTTATAAAAATTTTTAAATATAATACCAAACTATGTTATCCTAAAGTGTTTCTAGACGAGTTACATAATTTTTAAGTATTACAGAATAAAATAACAATGTTTTAAAAAAAAGTATGTCGTTTTGGGCACAATTCTCCTACATATTGACCATATAACATATATCGAGAGTGTTAGAATCACATTGCCTGTGATTTAAATGTCCACTTGCCGTATTTACATACATCATGTAATTTACATACGTCATTTTTGCAAAATGATACGATTCTAGAGTGTTACAGAGCGATTTTATTCCACAAAATTTTCCCCAGGACAGACCGTGTGAATATACGTTCTCCGCCTCCAAATTCACCATCGTGAGTAGCATGCACGTTTCGCAAATTTGAACTGACACGTGCAATGTGCTACATGTCCGTACATACATACCTACGTATTTCGTACCTGAGCCACAAGACGCACGGCGTCGTCTGTCTATGCATTTTCACGGAAACGCTAACTATTTTGCATAAATTCTTTAATGTAAATTGCATGTTATCTGCTTATTATTCGATTATCCGTATCGCATATAATATATTAAGTGCTACAGATATAGATACAGATAAAGACAATTCCACAGCAACTGCATCGTAAATCAATACTTTTATTTGTATTGTGTCGAAGAGAGATTTAAAGATTTCTCACCCGTGTAAAGTTAGCCTCCAGACATTAAAAAAAATTAACTCTACAGCTCATTTGATTCCTCATCATTTGCACATGTGTGCACTAGGTCAAACGCCACTTTAGAAAAACATTCTATCATCTTCAAACTAAAGCCTCTCTATGCTTGTATGCTGTAGCTTAAGAATTAATGGTCGTTAAGTGCTTCAAAATATTGATATTTTATTAAATATTGCACTTAATGTAATTTTCTACATTGAATCCTATAACCTTAGAGAGGCTTTTAGTTTGAAGATGATAGAATGTTTTTCTAAAGTGGCGTTTGATATATTTACTTACAAAACAATATAAGCCGTAGATGGTTAAAAAATGGTTAAATTCATTAAATCATTTTATATTTGCTATAGACGATTTTATGCCAAGCAAAGATTGCATTAATTACTTATATTTACATTTTTGTTTCATGTGTTGTACCGCAAATTGATGGCCAGGTTCTTTAATAAGGTAACTAAGAGAGATTTAGCAGTGAAAATAAGTGAAAAATGCAGTCTTTTACCACTTTTTCGAAAAAATGTTAGTGTTTAGAGGCTTTGAGCGACCTCTAAATATTAAGTTATAGCGCCTGCTCTTCAAGGGTCTTTATTTAAGAGTTCGTAGAACAAGGCGTCAAACTTAAAATCGAATTTTCGACCCAAAAAATTTGGCAGTGTGCACATTTCAAAAATATAATTTTCCCGATTTTATAACTTCGAGAATAGCAAATCTTTATAAATACTATACAATAATTCATCAATCTTCTGTGAATATGTATAATAAAATATTTCTCGATTAAGTGATCCATGCAACGATAAAAAGGCCAGATTAAAACTCGCAAGACGTGATCAAGTTTCGTGTATGGACTTCTATTCAAGATGAAAATACGGTTTGCAACCAGAACAATGCGAGCGATTCAAGATCTACGTGTTATCCAAGTGGCGACCGGAGAGCACAAAAGAAAGTTGGGAGGACACAGGTGAACGGTTGGCGATCGTGCTTTATCGCGCGCTGCGAGACTGTTCTATCCCGCTCCCGATAACGATAAAATGCCTGTTCCGGAATATTCAGTCGGTCCGATGATCCATCATTCGGCGCGTTCGAGCGCGCGTCGCAACATGCAATCCCCGCGCGCAATGGTGTGCACACTGCACGCGGCTGAATGCGGCAGAGAAGCTGAATCGAGTGGAAGCCCGAGGAGGCCTCTCTAGTCCGCCGCAGGTTGGTTTTGCTGATGTTGCTTGGCCCTCGTTGCCGCCATACTAACCGTCGTCGTCCATCGGTCTGATACGAGCCACGTCTCGGCCCGAATAGAACGCATAGAAGCGCGGTCGGGTTACGTATAGCCGGACCGGCTCTGCTCGTTTATCACCACCTCCCGTGATGAAGCTGTTGGGTTAGCCGAGCCCCTCTGCATAAGCAAACCGACCGCCTTATCTCGAATCGTATAATGTCTTGTTAGGCTTCACCCCGCGCGAGAGCTCACAATATTTTCGACAAAAATCGCTCTTTTCATGAGAGAAAAATAGATTGTGACTGGCAAGCACCGCGTTATTTCTAAATGACAGAAGTTTAAACCAAGATCTTAATCGAGATTTTGCTCAAACTAGACACACGTTCCTAGTTAAAAAATAATTATAAAGGAAAGAGAAAGAAGGAGAGAGTCCTTTAGAATTGAAATTTTCGTTCCAAATGCTAATTAAAGCACTGATTTATTTCTTCCATTTTTTACATAGGGGATTTCTATATCTTCAAAAGTATTATTTAATATTTAAATAATTCATTAATAATTAGTCCTTCCATTATCTGTATGAGAAAAATCTAGATTTCAGAAAAAAGTATGTCGCACATCTGAAGTCCATGCGCGTTACCTCTTTCTCTCCCTGTATTGGGATTTTTTCAGAATTTTCTAAAAACAACAAATTTATATATCATAAAAGATTCGTATACATATGTATCGTATATTATTGATCTCTTTATTTTCTCACCGGCTTGTGTTCCATCAATATGCTAGATTCAGCTAGATCAATAACGCGTGCAAAATCTAGTCAATAGTCAGAGAAAACGACACGTGAAATTGGCCATATTTCAATACTTTCACACAATACAAATTGCGAAGTATGCAGTTCGAATATGTATAGGCAACATTAAAATTGTTATTCTTGAAGTATTGACATATTATCGCGGCTCTGGCAAATTCCGATATTCAGAGAGAAAAAAAGACAAAAACAATGAAAAAAAGGGAAAAATGCGAACTAAACACAATTTTCAGCTGCATTTTTGGAATCGACAATATTATCAAATTTTTCCTGTTTTTTCTCTGTCGCGCACAATATAGGTACTAAAATATTATCCCGCTATCATATCCGTAGCTGCGTTTTGTTGAATCGGATAATTTAGCATAAAATCAGACACGCTGCATACTATTTATAAGCCGAGATCGCTATCAAACTTTTTATCGGTTGCGTTTTTACTGTGTGGTACACCGTGTGACTGTCTCCGGTCACGCGTACTTTGATGGTTACACAAAAGGTTGACACGCTGTTGCAAAATTGTTGGCCGAAACTTTACAGTAATTATTTCCAAATCAAGGCAGCGACCAGAGGCAACGAGAGCGCGCGAGCAAGTAATTCCGGAGAAAGTTCGTGGAAATAGCGGTTGCGCTGAGCATGCAACTATGGACTTCCAAAAAAAACAGAAAAAAATTAGGGTTGGAAAGCTTCTCGAGAGTACACCTCATGCAGGCGCGTTATCGCGCCCTTCTTTTTCTCAGGCCTCGCATTCGCACATGGCGGTTGGTGCCTAGTGCCTAGCATTACGGAATTCTGACCACCACACGCACCAACGACCACTAAGGCTATCACGAGATAAATTAAAGCTTGTGGAAAGAATTGTGGTTGCTTCCAGTATTCCGCGAAAAAACATATACAAAAATACTGTGACTGGGCGCTACGTGTGCTTTTCCGCGTGCTGTTGTTTTAGGCAATGCCGCACAATTGCGACTTGTCGTGGCCACGAAAAAACAACGCGTCGTATACTCCTGGCAAACATTAATCATGGCCCTGCCTTTATGAAGATTTATTAGCCTTGTCAATTTTCATTTGCAAGCATTATCGAGAGCGTAATTAATATTGGCTCAATTTTCGCGATTACGAGAGCAACGCTAGTGACGGAAAATTACATTACTTTTGTTTAGCGCGCAAACTTTATAGGATACCGGCGGCAACTGCTTTTTAAATTCAGTAAAGCCTCTCATTAAATTCATGTGAAGTTCTAATTTAACACCGCTGTGATACCGCTCTAGCACCCTAGTTTCCGGGTTTTATAATGCGAGAAGCGCAGGTACAAAATGCACAGCGGATGTTGCAGCAGACGTATTTATCTGTTACGCGAAATCGCGTGTGCACACGCACACATATATACATATATATAAAAGAGAAGAACGAGAGTACGTTGTAACGAATCGCTTCGTGTATTCGACTACTTTCTTACCTTACTTCCCGTGAGTATCAGAGCGGATCGCATACGACGTCGTTACGTTACACACTTGACGAAAGTTTTAGTCCGACATGTATGTAGCCGGTGAATTCCTAATCTCATACACCTGCAGCATCCATAACTTTTCCGTCCGATCAATTCTCGATAACAGGGCGAAACGAAAACAGAGCTCTCGACCGATGAGCATCTGGGAAAAATTCACTTCGCTCCCGCGCCTCGCGCACCGTCCGCAGAGATTTATGGTCGCGGCACTCGGAATTTAAGGAACGCCGGCTAAAGGGCGGCGAGTGCCTATGAAAATTAATCCCACGCCAGATGCCGTTAAAGGCCGCGAGATTTATCTACTGCGTGCCCTTTTACCGTGAACTTTACGCTAAAAACTTTTCAACGCCCTCGCAGCTATTTTAAAAGCTCGTTACTATTGAAATAATCAACCGAACTATTTACGACGATACGCCTTGTGCGGCAAAATTGAAAAGTCAGATTAATGTTAATTAATATTTCCGTCCTGACATTTTCTGGAAAAAAAAGAGAACAAGTTGCAATGCGCAATTTAAACTTAAGCTTGCACTTAAAGTATCATTTTCTTCTCTCCTAAATTAATGTACTTTCATTTTATTGTTCTAGAATTCTAGATTGATTAAATACTGACTTAAATTCAAATTATTAGAAATCTGATACCACATCTATTCTTTCAAAAGATTGTAGAAACGATAGCATAGAAAATCGTTCCATTTGCGAAAAAGCGCGCGTAATATATCAATTATGATATATATCCACGAAGTATAACTCAGGTCCGGCTGAAAGACTACCGACAAAAAACCTTCCAACCTACGAAATTGCCCGGCTCAGATGCGCCGTAAGAACGAAAGACAGACGTTAGGGGGTGGTAGGTCAAGATGGAAGGGTGGACTGAGAAAAGTCTCAGAAACTTTGGCGCAGAACTGGCAGGTAACGTAAGACAGAGAATAGCCGGGGGACGAAGAGGTGAAGGAAAAAGAGTGCATTTAATGCTCACGGGAGGGAGAGAGCTTAGCCGATAATCCTCCTCGTTTATATTACTTTACAGCTACGCGGATCCTCTCGACCTCCAGGCATTTTCCTCGACCGTCGCTGCCATTTCCGTCTCCCTTTCGTCGCCCGCGCCGGAGACTGACAATAGGAGCCCACGGTGTTTTCATATTTCTCCACCGACAACGGGAAATCACCCGAGGATACTACAACACGGTACTAATGAAATTTCTGCCGTGGAATGACGCGCGCGCTCGCGGCCAGTTGTGCCATTCCCGGAAAAATAGTTCCAAGCTAAGCTTATGCGCGCCGAGCGTTGTCCGAGTCCGAGTTGCGCAAACGGGCGCGTTTTCGCTTGATTCCTGGACATTAAGGTAAGCGTAACGCTTTCTCGGGAGTTAAAGGATACCGGTGAAGCGATATCAAGCCAAGTGTAATTTAAAACTGTTTCACGTATTTCAAATTCTTTGTTCTTCAAACGCGAGCGCAAAGGGGATTACGTTGCCGCGTAGGCGCAAAATGAAAGGCTTTTGGGAAGTCATTCCCGATGAAAGCCCGTAAGCGCGAACGTGTAAATACGTCAAAGGGCTTAATTTTAATATCATCGTACAGTAAATTTAATTGTTACGCGTGCTCGATGCGGAAATTTATTCAATGGCTGTGGAACGTACATTAACCGCAATTTAGTCGATTACGCATGCTAGAATATGCAAAGGTATGCCAGTAAAGTGCATAAACCCATCATTCATAAATCGTTCCAGCACTTTGATATTACCAATAATGAATTGCCGCGCGAAGCGAAACGGGTAATTGTAATGACCATGGCAATACGTTATCTTCATAATATAGGGTTATTCTAGAGAAAATATCACCGTCTGGAAGACGGAATGTTTTCGCAAACAAAGACAGAATAATCACAAAGAGAATAAACATCAGCGACATCGCTCTTACTTCGTTTTATAATAAAAAAAAAAAAAAAGGTCAAGGAAGGCCAGCTCTCGGAACAGACAGAAAGTGACACACAATTCGAATGCAAAGCAGCCTTCCACGACAATGAGACTTCTCAGTCGAAAAAGCATCTCTTCAAATGTAAATCAGGATAGATTTCGCGCATGTATAATCGTCACAAAGTCACTAGTCGCAAGCGAATGCTATCAAAGACAGAAAACTATGTATTATGTGATAAGAAAAGAATAAAATCAGATCTTTTTTTCTTTGCTATATTATTGCGTTCTCTCTAAAGTAGAATCAGTGTATCTCATTGAAAACACTGTCACATCAGTTATAAGTATACCACTGAATTGATTCTGTAGTATACTTATCAGTATCATTGGTATGACAGGCGCGTATAAGTTTTCAATGAAATACACTGATTCTACTTTAGAGAGTTCCTTGTTGATGTTATAGGCGTACTTATTGGCAGGAGGGGTAAATTCTTTATTTTCTTCTCTCGATCAAGTTCGAATGAAGGAGACGGCGAAGAAACGAGAAGCGCATATTATAAGTAAAATATTGATCGTGTCGTGTGATTTATGGCCTTATCATTATTTATATATACGTTACGACAGCAATGATTAATTTCGAGCGATATAATTATCACGCGTGAATCACACGAACACGACAAAGAACTTTATCGCATCAGTCATCGATTGAACGAGTTTAAATGTGTGAAGTAATTTCCGTGCCAACTCTATGCACCGTGTCTTTTTCAGAGTATACATACAGAGTACATATACAGCGCAAAATGGCGAAAATCTTTTGGAACACCTGGAGCACAGTTTAATCACGTGGCAGAGGCGCGTATAAGTTTCGCAACAGACGCATATACGTGGTAGCAACCAACGTCTCTGCTGTTTATTTCTTACATAATTTAAGACCGTCGAGAGAGAGAGGGGACGAATATAGGTAGAAGTTACACAGAAGGGGGATGGAAACAGTGCTCTAGGCAAAATTGTACCGGCAAAGTAGAGCATGGGCACTGAATTTGTTTCAAGTATTCAGCGTATGTATAATTCAAACACAATGAAACACATTAATATATGTGTATGTATGTATAATTGTTCAAATTATCATAAGAAAGAACAGAAAATTTTACGTACATATGGGGTAGCCTAAATCTTCCGCCCTTTCACCACCGATTGACTTGAAATAAATTCAGTGAATTTTCATGCTAACATATCACATGGCGAGAATCATTAATCACAAAGTTGCAACAGTTATACAAAAGGAGAGGAAGAGAAAGAGAAAGGAAAGAGACGACAGTATGTGCAATGCAAGCCGAGCAGTTTGGTAAATTTCCTACACATTATATCTTACAGACGTTGCATGTATACTGTTATGTCACTTAAGGGAAGACAGTTACATTTGTTTCGTATCCAACGCTACTGTTCTTCAGACTTTGTTGATAAGATAATCGCAAGCAGCATAAAACATTTGTAACATTTTAAAGAAGTGTGTAATAAGATAAAAGATTAGCAGAATAAGAAAATGAAATATTTGTAAAATCTAGAGAGAGCTGTAGAGTGCACGCTGTGATATAAACGCAATTACAATTTAAAAGGTTATTGAGATATTTTAATCGCTAAATTTATCCGTTCAACACATGCACTCTAATGGTAGACCAAAAATTCATGATGTTTACTGTCCCAAGTAATGTAATCATCTGATTATTTACAATATTTAGATCATCTAGATACCTAATTGCTTGTTATCCATGCACAGCGTTAGGTGATAAAAAATGCATAACAAACAAACAAGTTGATTTTAAGTAATAAATATTTTTCACAAACATTAAATCTGTCTTTTATTTATATATCAACCCTTTTTGCTTTTGGCATAATTGCAAAAAACAAAATTGGTATTTATAGTTCGCATAATGAATTTCGTGAATTCATTTCGGAGCAATTCCTCCCGAGGCTACTTTGATTATGCATGCAAGAAATGTGTTTTTTTGGCACCACAGGTTCCTTTCATGCATACGATATGCCTTGATCTTCTATTTTCTGATCATGCATCAGCCGAAAAAGTATTGCCGATTGTTAAATTCGCAACGACGATAAATATTGTTAAATAATTAGCGGAGGAAACAAAAGTTAACGGATCAATTGACGAACTGACATGTTATTATTATTTTAAATATTCTGTAAAGATAAACTTCGCGTGAGGTCACGCGATTATCAATCAGTTAACAAGATTAGATACGTATGCCCCCACGTTGATAAGTTCCGTATCTCGTTACCTGTCACTATTCTGAAGAATGCAGCAGCTAAATTCTCTATTAAGAGCCACTCTTATTGTAACGATAACAACGTGAATTAACAGCCTTCGTGAGCGTGAGCACGTCCGTCACGAGCCATCGCCGTCGGATTCTTTTCGGTCGAGCATTCCCACGAGCGAGGGAGCCTTAATTGTAATTAATGATACCGGGAATTAGATTCGACAGTATAAGTTCAATCTCTCTGGAGAGGGAACCAAGGAACTCGCGCGACGCACTTGTCTCGTATTTAATCAGATTTGAGCTATGTACAGTGACAAGACGTCCGCCGAGTTACGCTTTACGAATTGGAGGACCTTACGAATTGGATCCTTTCCTCTTCCTCTACTTCCAAAAGGTTTACTAGTCGGAGACATTTGCTAGCATCGGATTTGCTATAGAGGATACACCGCGTATACGCGAGAATATTATGCTAAATCGGCAAGGAAGATGGAATTTAAGCTTTCTTTATGGCGACGGGATTTGTGTTAAGACCGCATTAACGTAACGTCCGTTTCGCGATTATAAGCCGAGGCTGTTCCCGCCACCCAAGTCCGGCAAGTAACAGGATCATTTCCTTGCTAATGGTATCGCGCTTCGAAGCTAACGTTTTTGCGAGGGGTAGAGCTGTGTCACGCACGAATCCACGGTGTTACGCTTTGAATACCCGCGGCCTTATCTAGGCGTCACACGTAGACGAAGTTTGTAATCGGTAAGTAGATTAGCTTATTCGGTAATTTAAGTTCATACGTGTTTCAGAAATCTGTGAGCAATTTCGCGCCTTCGTCTGCCTAACAAGAACGATGTTAGATAGTTTCGCGATAGAATTTAACCTCGCAATTCTAAAATTTCACAAATAAAGAAAAAGCAATTTAGTGTAGTGTATAGAAAAAAAAAGAAACAGGAAAATATGTATCAAAATATATTTAAATGTAATTTTTAAATTAAGAACAATAAAATCTAATAACATCACACATTTTGTCAAATATATATCAATAATTGATAAGGAAGACCAACTAACATTATTTCAAGATTTAGAAAGAAATAATAATAATTGTACTTTTAAATATAGTGCTTTTGAATTTTATGATTTAAAAACACTATGGAAAAAATGTTATATGCTTTCTAATTCATAGCATGATTAAGATATTGTTTTAAACCACCGATTCAATAGTTTGCATTTTCGAAAAATACGCATATTTAGAAAAAAGCTTAAAAAAATGTGCAATTTTATTTTATTTTTAGTTACGTTATTATGTCGTAAAATTGAATGCGAAGGCGAGGTTCTATAAGCTTCCGTCGAGATTCTATATAAGCTTCCATCGTAAGAATTTCAAGATCTAGGTACCTCGAGAGAACATTAATGCGATGCCGTCATTCGTCCTCGTGCGCTGAAAACTTAAAGGGTTCCTCAAGATCATGAATAAACCAGCTGTACTGAAGGCACATTATTGATCCGTTGCGACTGCATTTTTCAATAAGGACAGAGTTTACAGAAATTTATTATAATTAATATGAAAGTGTCGCTTCTCATTGGCAACCCGAGCTGACGCAGTGCTGTATTTAAATATCTTTAAGGCCCTGAATGCTCATTAATATCTCTGATGACATTGTTTTAACTTTGGGTTTTTGGACGAAAGCTCGATTGATGCTTGTGTCGCGAAAATTGCTCGCTGATTCATACCACGCTATGACGAAGCAATTCTGGATAACTGACGAAAACAGGGAGATAAAGTTCGGTTTTGTCATTGTTTCGTTATCGTTCGCGAAAGTTGGTGTTCTTTAATAAGCTACAACGAGGAAACTATGCGACGTACGGCGACATGATGATAAATTACCGTATTCACAGCTACGTCGCTCATTATCGAAATTTTGCACGCATGCTTGCTTACCAGATTCTAGTGATTCGCGAATATGCTTATTAATTGTATCAACATGTCTTAGAGGTGACGAGGTGTGGAAACCGACGGGGTCCACAGATACGAAATATTTCATATGAATCGTCGTTACACGGCACATTGTAAAGTGTCATATTAGTGTTCTTGAAATAAAAGTCTACAATAAGCGAGTACATAAGAAAAATGTCCAAGATCATACATAGTATGCATCGTTGTCTTTTTGCTTTACGAGCTACGCACGTATCTCAACTGATTTCAATAATATTACCTACTTATATATTTTGTATTTTGCTAGTGACATATATATTCAGTTGAAATTAGCTTAAATTAATGGATGTTCTTTGATAAAGTGATATAATCTATATTTGAACCTCGAAAATATCATACCAAATAGTATCTCATATGTGCGCGCAGCGCTGTCCTAAGATACATTTAATCAATATCATGTCAAAAAAGCCACTTTATTTTTCCTACAATATTTCAAACGTCAAGCAGAAATTAATAGTGTACGAATAATTTAAAATAAAAAAAAAGAACGAGCGGTTAGTCATTCTCGGCACTTAGTTAGATGTCGGAAACATTTATAATAAATTTTCTACTATTCGGGATCGGATCTAAATTTATCAATGACCATGTAAAAAATGTCATAAAATATGTAAGTATAAGATCTTTCTTTTCACAAAGTAGTTGGAAAGGTTAAAAGTGCATATCGCGCGAGAATAGTATTAATTATGCGAGTAATTAAATGTTAAATTCAGTGCGCAAAGGCTAAATCGATGGTTGTGTATACGAAAATATCGATTTTAGTAACTTAATAAGTAGACACGTTAATATGATGACTGTTGACGATCAACTGGCTCATCGCTAAATTAGCGTCGTGATTATCCGCAATGAGCGCCGCTCGACCGAGCGTCAAAGGATCGTAAACGTATTCAATCTCGAACTAATCGGGCGTTATAGGGTCGACCCGAATTCTGTTGCTTAATTGCTGGTATTCTAGATTCCAATAAAGTCCGTCGAGAATCTACACGTCCTTTATCAGAGTGAATTAATGAAAAACCGCATAAAGATTATTATAAAATTATTGAAATCGTGTAATAATAATTCGCGATGTATCTCTTCGTTACGCGCTGAATTTTTAATACTATAATTTAAATGCAATATTGACAATGTCTTTCTGTTTTTAATAGTAAAACGATCTTTTCAACTCTAAAGAGAATATACTGAAAATAAGAGTATCTCCAAATATATTATAAGCAACTCTTGACATAATTTGAATACTTAAATCTGCAACTTACTGCAGCTATATGTATAAAGCCAACTTGACCCGTTAGTAGAGCGTAGAGAGTGCATCAAGAGCGCCTGTGTAGTCAGTAGAGAGCGCTCGTTAACAAAAAGTATATAAATCTCGAATTTTTTTTTCAAAGGTGCATTTTGTTAGTTTCTAACTTAAATGTATCTCAACTGGCGATAAGTCTTGTTAGGAATCGATTTTCTATTTGTTCACGTGTTTTATTATTTATTGTGCTTGCACTTAAGTACTATTAAAGTTTATTGACAACTACAATATCATTCTAAAAATACGTGTCACATTTTTGTACATTCCGAGTTCGCTGCATGATATCGATTTCATATCGCCGAGAAGCATTGTGCAAACTCGCGAGATAATAGAGTTCAGAATACCATGTAATCACACAAAACTCCAAATACTTGAAGAAGAATTCGCGTATCACGATGACACGTTACAAAATCGATATTAATGTGCGCTCAACGGTATTTAACCATTTCGTCGTGAAATCGAAATTACGTTGCGAAATTACGTAATTGGTATGCGTGCATTCAAGTATCGTGTACATTAATGCTTCAAACTATTAGGGTTTACGAGCCTGTGCGAACGATCCTTTTTGTAGATCATTCAGAATTTAATGAGGAAATTCTCAGGGCATCAGCGTGTACGTCTGCGATGCACGTGGAAAGCATTTAGCCTTTGTACGTCTCGCGAATTCGGAATTCGATTGCACAAAGTCAAAACGATTGCCACTCCTTTCAATGGATTTTTATATATTATCGCTATATTAATTTGGTTCTAAAAATATTTACCACCTTGAAAAAAAACCTTAAATTAAGATCTCGTTAAAGCAAAATTCACTTCAAATTTAAACAGCGTAATATCCACATGCATCTTTTTCAAATTTAATTTTGCAAATATTATTAACGCTTCAACATTGTAGTTAAGAAAATATCATTTCCAGAATAATGCTCAGATGAAAGGGGTGACGTATTCAGGTGGTATCCTGGGGCACATTGTATATAGGTCAGTATTTGGTAATTCACGAAAGTTCATAGAGCTGACTTGTGCAAGTGAATCCGGCTTTAAAGTAGGTACGCATAAGCGAAGCAGTGTTAGCAGGGTTATTGAGAATGAATAGCCTCTTAGCTGTTATCATATTGTTACATGACTATCAACTCAAGTTACGCAAATAAGAGGGAAGGCGTTTCGTAATGTCAAGAAAATCCGAAAAGATCAAGTTTATCTAAATATAAAATAGAAATTCCGCGTGGAAATCCGACGTGACCAAATTCGATATACCATTATTTATATTTTATACGATATAGCAAGTTATGATCTCAAGAGAAATATAATGTTCAAGTGCTGAACTTCGAATAGAATAGCGCGTCCATTCTATTCGAGAAATTCTAAAATTTGATTTAAAACTCGCAACTGCATTGTTCAATTTTATAAAAGCTTTAAAATCAGTTTTGGAACAGTATATAAATTAACTATAAATATTTCTATTTGGATCACAACAAACATGAAATATTGCTTTTCCCTTATTGCCTTTCAATCTTGCGTCAAGTTATCTTTTTAATCTGTAAATATTTAATCACGATAGAAAGCATTAATCCTTTTCTAATATCTTTCGCTCAATTCTTGTTATTGCCATTCAATTTAACCATATAATTCGATATCCTCTGTTTCTGAATATGAAATCATTTTCAAGTTGTCTCCATAGCACATAAATCCTGATTGGATTTAATCTACATGCAAACTAATCGACAGTCTAATCCGGCAGTACCCACGCATGGGTCCTCGAGTTTCCTAAAGACAGTCAACCATGAAGGATCATCGTTAGAACTACAAACAGCGGTACGCAATTATAGGGAATACGAAGCGTGCACCTCATTAGCGAACAAATCCGCAAAGCCAAACTGCGAAGCTACTTAATCCTAGTAATATCAAGCGGTAAGGTCTTATATAGAGACTCATACTTTAACTAAACTCGAATCGCGTGTAGTATTACTCTTCTGCTTTAAAATTTGAAATTTCACGTCGACCGTGTTTGAATGGATGATTTCGATTCGAGTACTGACCGATATTTTTGCAGAAAAAAAAACTTCTCGTTAACCAAATATGAGATTTTTGGTGAAACAAGAGTAAGATAAAATATTTCAATATGGCACAGTCGGCACAGTTTTATACCTTCCCATCGCCAGAACCAATTCTCGATTTCTAGTGGGTAAAAGCGCGCTGGGATATCCATTTCGGTTCGACGACTTCGTTCTTTCGTAATAATCGGATTAGCGATAACGTCGTGACGGAAAGACAGCCGCGGTTGCAATAGCGAGCGAAAGCAGTTTGGAAAGCCAAGTGTCAAGCGGATTGATCCAGAGGCGTTCCTGTTGGGAATATTGTATATACCGCGATTCCTGCGATATAACGTCACGACGCTGATGGATATAAAAATAAAAAAAGAAAGAGAAGCAAACTCGCGGCATCGAAGAAATACCGACTGAAAATCGGAGAAACTCTCGCGCGATAAGCAGCGCTTGTTCGAGCGGCATCGATATCCGCCCAGTTATCGTATTCCGTGGCCCTCTTACCTTATATCCTTCTTTTTCCTCCGTCACTCTCTCGCTTACCTGTCACTCCGCGATACGGTATCTATTCGCGAACTGAGAAAAACATCGGACTCGGTAAACCGCCCCGGATCATCGGACCGGCATTCGCGATCTCATCTTCACGGAGTCACTGGGAATAACGTCACGTGATTGCGCGGGGACGAACACACCGCTCGTGAATAACGAAGGGCGCCGTCAATCTTTAACGAGGAACTCGGACGGGGAGAGAGAGAGAGAGAGAGAGAGAGAAGATCTTCACCGACGAAATGAACATCGCACGCAATAATGCAGCTCCATTGTTGCACCCGGATTAGACGACCGCCGCGCCAGTGGACCGTCCAAGAGCGAGTTCGCCAAAATGGCTTTACACGGATCGAAGCCGGTCCTCGCTCGTCCCTTAGTCCCCTAATCGGTAAACGGACCAGGGCCCTGCGCAAATTCGGTCGGACAAGCGAGTGTCCTGGTAGTTGCTTGCACTGGCTTGCAGAGCTATCCTCGCCTGGTCGGTTTCTTGAATAATTTCATGTCGACCGCCAGTTATCCGAGCATTATGCCATATTAACGGAATCTTGCTGTAATACGCGTACATTTCTTGCGTATATCTTCCTAGATGTTAAATGTTACGCGAGGCTGGTTCGGCCATTTCATCTCCGACTGCGTGACGGCGCGGCGTCATGAAATAATTGTGAAGTCTCATATGTTCTTCGCCGGAAATTAGCGAAGGGAAATTCGTCGCATTTATCTCGTGAATATCTCAGTTAGTCTAATACGTGACTGCAAGATCAACACTGACTTCAGCCAGACGAATCTCCTGCGCAAGATCGACCGAGCGTCTGTTTTAACTATTTCAATATCGTACATCTTGATTAGCAGGGAATTTGACTGTGTGTTGGTTTAAATACTTACGTACATATATAGCAAATTTCATGTGAAGGTTTCGCTAATTATATATATATAGCTTTAAATATAGCAAGAAAACTTCTGCTCTCATATAGCAATTGCTCATTATGAAAAAGGCAGATTATATCTGTTCACGTGGCTATCCGAATAACGGTTTGGCATCACGACGAAAGTAAAACGCGCAATTACACTTGATCCGAGACTTATCAGCACGAAACATCATCCGCATAGCGAGCGCTATTACATTCCGTTCTCGCTCCGATTTGCTTGAGATAGAACGCTTAATTGCGCAGCATGTACGATACACGACGACTTCTTAAGAACGTAACGTATGTAAAATGAATAGCACGATGCCAAACCTTAGCTTTATGAAACCAAATAATAAATCGATAACGCGGTTGGAGCACAACAAACGTGGCGCAATGGCAATATTTTCAGCGCAACTCGAAACTCCAGCAACGGTGTGCTTTGTACCGTTTGTTCTCCACTTGAAAACCTTTCGCCTCTCTGCGTGGACGCAATACTCGTCTTATTTGTCACGTGATATCCGACGCGTCCGGTAAACGCCGCCGTAAAAGACTGAAATCCGAATCGGTCCGATACGCAAATATTTTTGTGTCGATACGAGTCGATCGCCAGCGAGAGAGAATCGCAAAGAAGAATCATAGTGAAAAATAAAAAAAAGTAAATTGCGCATAGTGAAGAATCGACTTCTTCACGGCGCACGCGATAACGTCGTCAAACGTAAAATTTGCTCAACTTCCAATGAATACGTCGCGCTAAAGAAAATTAAAAACCTAAAAGCTCAGCGACACTAAGGAAATTTTGTTAATGAGTAAACTAAAACATTCCAACGTATATATAGGTATACGAAATATATGTACGCTGTGTACCTACTGATTGTATTAATGAAAATTAGCAGGTACGAAATTGCGGATGTGTGGGTATCGTTTTGTCGCTTGTCCGTGCAGTATCATTTTTAATTATACATCGGAGTTAATTGCGGTTAACTGATTAGGCAACTCATGAGCGCTCGCTGAGCCGCGGCTAATGATAATTGCGCTTTGCTCGTGCCAAGCGTGGCGGTTGGTGGCAAAGTGCTTCGTGCCGTTAGTGCAGAATGTGAAAGTTTGTCATGCGTGCCGCGCGTTCGCTTAACAGTTTCCACTGTTTGCGCGGCAGTCAATGGTAAGCGTCGCTTTACGCGCCAAGTTCGGGCCAAGAGAGAAGCCCCCGATCTCTTTCTCACCTCTGCATGCGCGACGCTCGTCTCGCAGTCGGCGAACGGCCCGGAAATCCACCGTGATTCGGTGAGTGGTCGCTCTTCTCGAGATAAGTAACGTCGTCTCTCCGCGAATCAGGCAGCAAAAAACGGCCAAATGGTCACGCCGTATAGCTTGGAAAGTTCGTCAACCTGGATTTCGCACGTTCGAGAGACAACGCCGGCTTTACTGGCCGATAAACGCCATTTCTTCCGGCGAGCGATGTAGAAACGACGCGCCGCCCAATGAGGACGATTCGTTCTCGGCGCGGGTCTCGAGCGCGAGCATAAACGGGAGTAAACTGCCGCTGAATTAGGTTGACGAACCTCGAGAGCGCGGCGGCGGGCGGCGACGTCGGCGTTCGAGCACCCAGCGCTGTGTCTGCTAACGAGCTTAAATTATGTCGTTACAGCTTCAGAGAGCCGCGCGGTGTCACGTTGAACGTCGAATGACGGGTTGTACTACCGGCCTGTCTCACGAACGACGTTTTCCGTATTTCATAACACGCTTCGCGTTTCAGAATTGCACGTAAAATCGCAGCTTTAAGTTTATATATTTGAGAATAAACCGTTCGAATATGACCTAATGCAGGGGCAAATTTCATCAATAGCTGCGGAAGAGGAGGAATTCATAGTTCTCTCTTGATCTTTTTTAATATCCTTTTTGTGCGCACTGTACACAAATTGCGTGAATAGTATAATTATGGAAATATACATTTCCGTTATAAATCATTTTTATTTTTGCAATTTTTATATTTGTGTGTGTTCACGTAATTTTATTCTCTTTTTTCCACGCTACAGGAAATGTATGAAAACTACTTCGTTTTTATTAAAAATAAATTCTACTTAATGTGAATAAATACATACATATACATACATTTTTTTCTGATATATTTTTTCATTCAATTTTCTTCTTCATAGATATAGAATATTATTAACCTACTTTTCGTTAATGTCATATTTCAAAAAACTTACTTTTTTATTCTACATTATGTATACCTGTCAGGCTGTATCATTGATATGATAACATTGATATTATCGAAGAAAAATAGATTTGCCGCTTTTAAATCTTCCTATACGATACTTATCTGTAATAGTCGACAAGAATAAATTGCACGTTTCTAAGCATCGCCGCGAGATTTACCCCTTATCGTCGAAAAGAGAATGGGTTCGACGTTTCCCGCATGCTCGCTTACTCGCTCGTGTCTCGAATACTATCGACGATCTCACGTATCATATAAAAAATTGTGCCTCGGTCGCTCATTTGTCCCGGTTTGACGTCTTTGCTGATGGGCTCCGTTAAAAACTCCCGTAGGGCTACCTTTCACGTGCGAGCGAAATCGTAACGTATCCGCAATGAGCAGCAACGAGAGCTACTCAGAGGGTACCCCGGAGGGTTAGTTCGCGTATATAGATCCGGAGATTGCGATGCACCCGCGTGCAAGCGCGAATGAAGAAGCCGTGTTGGGTATGGGTACCGAGCTTTGACGTTTGATCCTGGCAACCGGTCGGAATTTCGTGAATTTTCCCGAGTTCACGTAGTGACGCGATTACAGCACGAAATATAGCGCGCGACCGACAGTGCCAGCAATATTCGAGGTATTTTACGATGGTACTGGGAAGCTGAGTAATCGTCAAGTTATAATACGCCAAAAATTAACTTCATGGCACTGATGGTACCAATGATTAAGCGAACGCCACATATACATATATGAATGCTACTGCTGAACTGTCGAAGAATGCAGGAGAACGTATTCTCTCTATACTACATAGTTCTGTATAATTGTGGTCGTTACTCTTTCGATTGTTATCTTAAAAGTGTATAAGATATTAAAAATGAAATATTATATTAGACAGTGACATTCGATAGAGCGACATTTTGATACGCGATCAACTGAAATTGTACCCCCAGCTGAGAAACGAAATGATTACTCATGTGAAATCTGACACTAAGTATTGTATGATTGTCGCGAGACACTCACAACACGGAGTACTTTTATCTCAAATGTAAAGGTTGTACTTATATAAAGTAGATGTTCTGCCTCTTGTATCATGTATCAATATTCCCATTTTCTTTAAATATATATTTATTATTTAAGCATCAAAATGCAGAACATTAACATTGAAATGCTTTTAAATATTAAATAATAAATGATATTTACAAATTTAGAAAATAGACGTTGAATTCTCAAAATACATAATCTGTTAAATATTAAATGTAAATAAAGTGTTCTAAAAAACATTACAATAATATTACATTATGAAACATGATGTATTAAATATGCACCTACTCAAAATCCATGTTTTTGTACCTCGAGATAAATTTCAGAAACATTATTCAGTTTAAAAAAATAAGATCAGAAATTAAGTACATTATCTGCATATTAATTTTTGCGGCTGATTTGTAGGATATAACTCGGTATAAAAATGCACACATTTGGACACTAACATGATAAAAGTGTCGAATTGTAAATCAGCGAGTACCTAGAGTTACAGGAGTTAAAAGAAACTTCAGTCAGTTACCTCTAGTAACGTTCAGTTTGATATGTCACGCTTGATAATATGTCCGACGAGAAATGACGTGAGATCCGAAAGAAATAATAAACTTTCCACACAGTACTGTCAGTATGAATTTTTCACATTCTCGATATACCTACGCTTTTATGAATTTTTATGTCAATATAAATATCTCGTTATTATGAATCTCATTACATGCAATCAGAATTATTTATGGAACGATATATTAGGAATTATTTGAAAAATATTAAGTGTTTATATATAACTGATTAAAATATTTGATATTTTATTTTTAAAACGTATAATCGATTAATTCTGATAAAGAGGCTCAATATATAGATAATCAATATGTAGGTACCTATCGTCTATTTCAGAAACAATATAAAAATACCATAAAGGAAATAAAATAAAATAAAGAAAGATATATATTTTAAGAACATCAATATTTTACTTATTGTAATTTTATATTACATCCTACTGTTTTTTTTTATTTTTGTTGAATAACAAAATCCGAATTTAATTTCATTAATTATTATATAACAATATTAAAAAATTACTCATAAATAATATTATTAATATATTACATTCTCTGATGTTCTTAATTATGTTTTCTGAAAATCTTGTATGTGTAACAAGCACTTGATTAAAAAAATAACTTTATTGAATTTAAAGACAATTTCTCTTTCGAGAAGGTTATCTTATCATTATTTATTGAGCTCGCTCCATAAAATGTTTCTTATTTCCACATAAGGTTCCAATTTTCTATTTATACTGGTGAATTTGTTCTATTATTAGACATAATTTCCGTACAGTAAAATTAAAATACCTATACTAAAATGTGTCAATGAATAATCGATAGAACGAGTTATATTTTATGACAAAAAAATGTATGTGTGTGTATCCGGTCGTCCGCACGTTATACATAATAAAAATCGACAGATAGTTATATATATATATATATATATATATATATACATCCCAGAATTAAACTTTAATCCGATCGGCTAATTACTTAATCCGTTCTAGTTCATCCATTCTAGGGCAATGGATCTGCGAGATATTATAATATTTTAATCTCCGACATATAGTTTCTTTTCAATATTTTATACGTATATGTATAAGTATACATATATAATAAAATCTTTCAGATTATTTTTACAGAAAAATCAGATCCATTACCAAGAGTTAAAAAAATATATGAAGCCCCCCCCCCCCCCACACACACACTCATGTACAAATACGACATAGTGAAATTGTAACGCGCAAACTATGTTGAACTAAAGTACATTCAAATTAGAACAGCGTCCGATATAATTAATATCTCGAAAGAGATTATTGCGTACATTGAATCTTTTTATTCAACGTTTTCAAGCAACAAATATATATATATACAAATAGATAATGAATTACTCACTCCACGATTGATTCACCGTCGTCCGATGCCTTCCGGGTCTTCACTTTCTTCCATTGTCCGTGCACTCATTCGCGAAAAGCTGCACGGTTAATTACGATCGCACGTGCATTAATTACCGGAATACGACGATCGTGCAGCACTTTGCCCGGCACGCCCGACATTAACCGTACACGTCCGTGCTGTTTGTTACACTACGACAAAGAAACGATTGCGTGACAGATGTACGATCGCGCAAAGCTACAATCCGCCAAACGTCTCGTAAATAAGTCAAACGAGCGGATTTTTAGTGGCCGAAGGTTTTAGAAAGATCACCGATACACAAATGCCGAGTGTATATGCTGCGGGGTTAAATAATAAAACGCAAGGTTAATTATGATTGTCATATTGATTAAACGCGATGTGACGTGACGGTTCATCGACTGACCGAATACGAAAGTAACGTTGAAAACTTCGGCGATACTTGAGTGATAATAAGCGAGTTAACGGTTCATTAAGATTCAACGTATTGTCTAGAAATATGCAATCAATACTCAATATTGCGATGTGCGCAATATATCTCACAATGTGCAAATCGTGCGAGATATGTATCACTGGTAACAGTGGTAACATGCATTACTGGTAAGTGTTCGATATATCATTTTTCATTGGTTAAATTACTCAGTCCAACGATTCGCGTTCTCAATTCGGAAACGATGGGACGAGTAATCGGAAAAAGAGTTCAAAGCACGGCGCGAGATATATCCGAATCCATGCGTCAAGGAAGTAACTCTATCGACCTATAAATATAGTAGTGAAACGATTTACCATTCTCATCCTTTATCGCGCTGATTTCCGTTTCAAACAAGTAAATTACACGAGATATATATCGCAAATAACCGTCGCGGGTCGCCTCATAGCATAGTTAATCGCGCTAGCCGATGATCGTTTGTAAGGGAATGATCGTGTTCTCTCCTGATTTGGTACTTATCGCGGCCGCGTTCCGAGTAATAATAGCACGACGCGACGGCCGCGACGTACAAAATAGCCCATGGCGCTGCTTGTCTCTGTTCGACTCTCATCGTGCGAATGCCGCGAATAAAAACGGCGACCTTGTGTATACAATAGCGCGGTGTAAAGAGTCATAAAAACCAAAACAATAAGCGCCGTACATCCTATACGTTGTTGTTAAAATATTTAATATATTCCAATAACAACGTGCGCCAAATATATTTCGTTTCTTACATTTCAAGTTAAAATATAAATAAATTATTATATAATACATATTTTGCACTTTGTTTTGTAAAGTCACTAGCGTCACCTAAAATAACAATTAATTCTGAGAATATCTTAGAAGCTAGATCGAGCTTGTTATTTCGATCCTGATTGTTTTTAATTGATACGCCTATATATTATTTAGAGCAGATTTTTCGTTCTTTTTTAAATAATAATTGAAAAATGATTGAATAATTGCTCCATTTAAAAAGAAGTGTTAAGTGTGAAACATTTATAAGTGTGAAAAGTTAAATTTTATTTTGACAAAAAATGTACAGGTTATACCTATGTAAATTAAGTAATTCATTATTATCTTCTTTTCTCCATACTCTAAATTAAAGAGTAATAAAAATGTACGAGTTTAATAAATTAAAAAGTTGAAAAACTCGTCGCAAGAAATCTCTCTTTTTCTTTATTTATTAAAATCATCCAATTTTACTGCTCCTGTGACGTAAAAGATGAAAAAAATATTGATAAATTAATTTTTATAAAAATCTCTTTTCAAATCACCTTTCACTTAGTATACACAAGTTTTCTCTGCACTTAATTGACATGAGATTTATGAACTATTTATAAAATACGTTCATATGCAATCTCCTCTTAATAATCGACTATTGAACCACGAGAAGCAGAACTCGACCTGTGTCTCAAAATAAACTTCATTTGAGTTTCTCGCGAGTTGAATCGCGATTAGAAATATCACTTTGCTTTTGAGATCCATTTATCAAATTATACTTCAAGCTATATTTTAGCTCTGAGTCCTACAGTAGAAATGCGACTATAAATACGGTTCATAAAGACGTCATAAGTCTCGTCGATCTTTAGGAGTGCTGTTTAATATTATTTTGATTATTTCTTTTCGCGTGCATACGTTAAAAAGCTAAACCGTTTCGGACTTTGATTTATCGTGGGAATTACTATATAAATGCATGTAAGGTATTATGGAATTTTTCATCATGAAATTTTTCATCGGCGCTTTATTCCCCGACCTACACAGTTACGTTCGTGCATTTTCGCATGCTCACCGACATTGAGGATAAGCGGAAAAATGCCACAGCCAGGATCAAAGTCAATAAATTCGGGCAACAAACAGAATGCAATCTCCTAAAAGCTACGTTCGCGTTCGTAAGCGAAATAAATATATCTCGTGCGTCGGCTCGCTTCGAGATTCGGCTGAGGTTCAAGTCTGGCATTGTCTGTCGGGTTTCCGGTGGACCGTATCCTTTGCATCTTCCAACGTCCATTTAAACTTCCACTTTGCTTGTCGTTATCGCGCCCCTAAACCTCTTCATGCAGTTCGGCGTCTTTGCGCTCAACAAAGCGGGCGAAAAAGAAGAAGAGGACGAGAAAGAAAAGCCCGGAGGAGAGAGGCAAAGTGCGAGGGAGGGAATAAGAACGTTCAAAATGCGCTATTTTATCATAGCCTCACTGGCGGCTAAGCGTGCCTCGCGGGCGTCTACCGTTAAGAAGACGAAAACGACAACGCCGGTGTCGGCGACTGCAACGGCGATGAAACGTGCCGTCGGCCCCTGGTGTGTCCCGCGTGTGCTCGAAGCTACATGAAAATCCCATAGTCGTATGCTGGTTGGGAGTACTCGTGGCGCGACAAAGACAGATAAAGGCGGAGTCGGCGAAAGGACCCGAGGAATTATTACAACGGCAAACGGGGGGAAGGATAGGTCGTGTCGTCGCCGCAGCAATACGCGGCAACGCAATTTGCACTTGTTGCCGTCAACACAGTCTGTGCATTAAGCTTTATTAAACCGGTGCGACGCGAGTGTTTAATTTAAAATTACTTCCCGGGGCGGACATAAAATCGGCGGCGCCGTCATTCGCAGAGAATTCATCGAAATTGGATCACGCGCCCGAGAAATAAAAAATCAATCTCGCGTGCGTCAAGCAGGGACGAAACACGAGAGGATATCGATCATGGTTAAGATCACCGCGCTCGTAGCTGGCGGCTTGATTAATTGACAGAATCGATCCTGTGGTCAGCGAGTTTATGCGGTAAACGTAAGCTGATTTCGGCCACATTGTTCCAGCCGTGTGACAGTTCGGATAGAAAAGCTTTAAACTGCTTAAGCAAACCGATCTCGGATGTGAGACAGATTTCTGCAGTTACAAATTTTGGGAATGTGAAATAAATTCGCGCACAGGTCACAATAATATATAGGTGATACGACGCGCTATAAGTCAAACTAAATTGTTTCCGCTGTACGTATAAATATTGTTAATTAAAAGCGCCGCGAGAGACAGTGAAATATAGCCTGTTCGATACCCTCTATATCACCGCGCCGGTGATGTTACAGGACCGTAGAAAACATAGTTGACTTTACTGCAGAGGGAATGGCGCACATACGGAGCATCAAGCCGGGAAAATGTTGCACTAGACACGTTCGAATGATACACGTACAATAGGTGTAGTTGCGGTACATGTTGAACTGTCAGTAACAAAGTAGACCGACTGAGAGTAAACAGGCCGGGATTGTAGACTACAAAACTACGTATACCTAAACCGTGAAATGCCGCCGCGCCGTGCGATTAGAAGAGCGTTGATTTAAGCGCAGATTTCAGCGCTGCTTGAAATTTAGGTGTTTGATTTTACAGACCGATATGCTGGTGACAAGAAACAACTGAATAACTATCAATCTCACGTTTGAATTGTGTCCACATTAACGCCGCGTTTTCATGAACATCGTATCAGTAATGTTCGACATAACATGAGCAATACGTACAACCGATCTTACAAATATCACTATCGCTATCGTTTCGGCAACTTTCCTGTCGCCGAGTTATATTAACTATACATCGTGTACTCGATCGTATACATGGTTTTCAGAGTAGCGAAGGAAGTTCGTGAATGGCAGTGACGCAGAGAAAAGGGAGAGGAGCGAGCGAGTCTGTAAAATCGCTACCGCCGAGAAAGCCAATATTCTACAACGAAATCGATACTCTAAATAAATATTGTTCGATAGATACTCGAATTGTGTGTGTGACGGCGTATCTCCCGTTTGTCGCCGAAAGCCAATATTTATTTCACTGGACCGAGAAGCGAGAGTTCTGCGCTAGAGACGCGTATATTACACATATCCTTGCAAAAAAATTTTGCTGGATAAATATGTAGCTATCGATATATCGAGCCGCGCAAGTATCGAATCGCGCAGAGATATTTTCGACTAAAGTATCTTTAGTGCGCCAAATGGCTAAATGTAGAAGCTCGTAGCATAAGTACATCAAAGCTAGCTTCTCCATTAATAACACATGCGAATTTTTTTTTAACTCGTTATTAAACTGTAAAAACTGCAATTTTATATATAGCATATAATGTGTGTCTTACTTTCTGCGCGTCCGTGCCTGGAAGTGGACAGAGAACCGGAAAACTTCGCAGCTAGCAGCAATATCTGAAAGAAAAAAATACAGCCAATATTTAATTACGAAATAAAGACCATAATGCATTTATACATATATGTATGTACATTTTATGTATATATGTTATAAATATATTACGTATATTTTATATACGTTATTGTATATAAATTTATTGCGATACAATAATGCAATGTATTGATTCGCGCAGCTGATAATGCTGATAAGATATTCTTTAGATGGATTAACGTACAGGATGCGTAGCATGTTCATTACAAGCGAATCTATGAACATTACCTCCGCACTGGTAGCGCATTAATGCGAGATAATACTGATTTATGTGAAGCCTTACGGTCGAGTTTAGGTCGAGTTTGTGTCACATGATACTCCCATACATGTGAACTTCGCCTGGAATATCGATCAAATGTGTGCATCACCGGTTTTATCGCGATTTTATATTGCGTTCAATTAATTTATAATAACATTTACAATAAAATTAATGATAAACATCCCATTTTCGCATTACATTTTTTTTTCAAAACTTATTATCTTAAAATTCTTTAAAACAGAATATTAAAAAACACAATCTCTATTTATATTTGTCATATTTTATTTGTATATATTCCTTCTTCATAAATTATAATAATATGACGAGATTAAAGAAAACTAAAGGCATCAAATACCTTTTCGGTGTTATAATGATACATTCTATATTAATGTTTAATCTTTTTGGTTTATAGATATTAATGATATGGTCTTTAAATCATTTATGGTACCAGAATCTCGAAACGCTCAGCAATGGAGTTTGTCCGCGCGTCCGTGACATATATCGCGATCGCAAGGACGGAAAATTGCTACGAAGGTTTGCAAGAAAGAGGAACGCCGTGGCAACGGAGATTGGCAGTGCGCCAAAGCGCAGCGATGTGACGGAGGAAAAGAGCCGTGCATCATTGATGATTCGGTTCTGATACCGCTCCCATTCTTCACAATGCAAGATGCATCGTTGGCTTCAAGTCTCGCGAGTTAGCTTCGCGATGCATTGCAAAGCAAAAGGGCGGAAATCGGAATCCGTAATTCGATTACTGTATAAAATATATGCCGTACGGATCATACCGTCGAAATGAATCGTGCAACGCGAATTCATAACGGGAATAAATTCAGCCATCCGACATTCCGTATGTTATTGCCGCACTCGTGTCCGCGCGAAATCGAGCGAGCCAGCGTTGCAATCCGTTGACAATATTCGAAAAGCGCTCTTCATCCGTGCCAATTTTCGTGTTCGTTAATCGCGAGTTACGTCCCTCATCCGATTATGATTCGATACCCGTTGCAATTCCAGCCGCGCTGACTGTAACACCACGGACAGGTACCAAAAATTCACTGTTACGCATCGTATCGTGAGATAAAAACACCATCGCTTCTCCGCTTTTATTAAATTTCGCGAGATATACCGGTCTGTACGTAGGTTTGCTCGGAAGAGAAGAGAGAAAAAGAAAATAAGAAGAAAAAAGACAAAAGAATTTAGAAATGATTGAAAACGTGAAAGCAATCGGCCGGATAAGCATGCCGGATAATATGCATTTCGTGGGGAAAAAGAGCGGGAAATAATGCAAAGTGTGCAACTGGCAAACGAGAGATACGGTAGCGAGCTGTCGGCGCAGCTGTGACTGTTTCTACCGTCGAGTGAATCGGTTCTCTCGGCTGCTATAGTAACAGGAGATGAAGGAACAGTGGAACAGGGTCGTGATGCGACACCCTCGGAAATTAAACGTAACGACTCATGCAGTAAAAGCGCGCGAAAGCATTGGACTATTATACACAGCGGAATTAATTTGTGCGTCGAAGGATCAGTGCCAAACACTTCTGCAGGTAAATTAGAAAAGGGTCTGAAAGCTACAAATTAGAGTGTAACAGATTCTTGTGATAGCTTACACGGATATAATTAAACTAATTTCAATTACTTTAGATTTTAGAATAGAAATCGATTTGATTAAGAAATAAGATATTTTTAATTGAATAATCCGTTGCTTGAAAATAATACTTTTTACAATGGTTTGAAATAGAGTGAGTTATAACTAATATTTAACGTTATCCATTTCCGCTTTTAATTGTATAGAAATATAGATATCTGTGATAGGTACATTTCTCTAAATTATAATGCACTGCCTTATTTCGGAATTATTAAATATTGAAGTTTCTTCGTGGTTAATGACATTACAAAAAGAATTAAGTTAACTTAAAATAAAATCTGTATTTAGAATACAATTCAAAGATAATTACGAAAATTAATAAATATAAATAGTGTATTAGAATATCAATAAGGAAATATGTATAATTATTTATGGTGAGCAAGATAAAATCGAAAAAGATGAATGGTACTACTTGAACTTTATATCGCGGTCGAAAAATACGGGAAATCAATTCGCGATTTTAATAGAAGTGTAGTGAATTAAATAATGGTAGGAAATAATTCATGATGTACTTTATGCGCCTCGATATTGAAAGCATTCCTCGCTATTGCTGGAGAAGATTTCGTCGGTCTTGGAATCGCGATGGGACGATTAAGAAAACTCGATATTCAAATCAATTGCTAGCCCCGCATTGCCGTAAACCACCGACAGTCTCATAAATTCGACGAAATGCAAACCGCGTGGAAAACTGGAAAACCTTAGCGCACACCATGTAACGCGTATTACGGCAGCAGGATATACGAGATTTTCATCGCAAAGTATTTTTCTGCGCGAACAAGTTCTCGCATTATCATTAGAAAATGTGCGCGATCCACACGGTGTTCGAAAGTCACGTTTGTTCATATGCATTCATTCGCGAGCTCATTGCCATGGTACACTGTCGGAAACTGCGAAAAAGCACTTCACTCTTCATTGTGCGCCTCGACGAGAGTTTAGTTTCCGCTTTTAACATTTTTACCTTAATAGAGAAAGTGTAAATGACAGCTAACGAAGTACGCACAACGAGAGTGGTCTAGTTATGCGAATGTAATCAAGAAGGCTCTCGTCATTTCAAAGAGTCTTCAATTCCGGAGTGGAATCCTATTTTATCGTAACGTAGTAATTAGGACAGAGATTATTACAACTGCGGCGTACACAATAATGCGACGTCTCGACCCACCGACAGCAAATTACGAAACTCCGAACTCTGGAAGTAAACTCTGGTCGGTCCGATACGGAAGATCCTTGCACCAGGACCGAGTTTACTTTGGCGCTCTAAAGTACCACAACTCTCGCACAACCCGCCTACGAAATAGCATATTATAATAACTTATCGTTAATTTCGGCCTGCTTTACCGCGTAACTTTCATAACGGAAGACCGTTCGTTGCGCCGAGGTAACATTAAGTAGGTAGATCGATTTTCTATATCGACATAGAAAACAGACGTGTGCGTTGACTTGATACCAAGAAAGTTAACGTAATCTCTTATGACACCTGTATCATTATATAAACGCAGCGTGTCGCATTAGTGCACCGTCTCTTCTTAATTTATCCTCTAATCAACCAACGTCGTCTTCATTCGAAGGATAATCCTAGATATTGTCTTCATCTAATCCTGCCGATGTTGCCTATGAGGTTAATTAACAAAATTACCAGGCGCGCTCTCGGGGCGAAAATTTATCATAACACGTAGAAACGCAATCTCGGCGCAATTTCATCAACGTGTGGCGCGGCAACGAGTAACGAAACACGTACTTATCGCAAGTCGTATTATTTCAAGGTACCAAGGTGAAGCGTTGGGGGATAAAGGAGCCAGAATAATCTGCGACCCCTCCCCCTTATACGTACGTTCCATCGAAGACGCATTACTTACGCCACATTAATCCCAAGGAGCCAAAGAGGGTCGCTTTTTGCGTCGGAGTTTTATGACGGGTGAATCACGCTACACCAGAAATTGCACCCACTCTCATCGCTTCTAAACGCAACGCAAAGAGCTTGTCCCGTTTTAACGGGAACACATTGTTCAGTTAGATGGTCTATCGACAACTGTGACTTGTATGCAGCAGAATTACAAGCGTCCCCACGTTGTGCTGTCTGTAACTGATGTTTACGATCCTGTAAACCGGGGTACATACGTAGCACGCGATACTAATCATGCTTCTCAAACTTTTTGGAGTGACAACACACCAAATCTGATAAAAATGCTGATTTTAATTTATACTTTATAATGATCGTTCTTCGTCAAGTAAAATT
This sequence comes from Leptothorax acervorum, assembly GCA_035220615.1. Lineage (NCBI taxonomy): Eukaryota > Metazoa > Arthropoda > Insecta > Hymenoptera > Formicidae > Leptothorax > Leptothorax acervorum. The sequence goes on along the minus strand of JASTWQ010000452.1, from coordinate 2,045,300 downwards.
GGATTACCAAACTCGGTATTAAATGGGTTTGATAATGGATCGATATGAGTTAAACAAGTTTTCGCTGTGAATGGCATTGAAATTCAATATCGTCGAATTTAATAGTAATTGATAGTAATCGTATATTGGATTGCCGGTAAATTGGCAATCCAATACGTGAATCTCGCGGCCAGATCTCACGGAAACAAATCCTAGAATTAAAAAAAATCAAGCAAAAAGCATGATAAGCTATAAATTAAAGACTCGAGATGCATCTGATATCCTACAAAAGTAGCTGCTTCGACGTTTACAGAACATTATTTCAGGATTTTCAGGCCATTTTAGCTTGTTAATTAAAAATTTACAAAAGTATTTCGAATACGAAGTATTTGACAAATCTCAATACAGTAAAAATACAAAATAGTACACATTCCAAGCACGTGTAAAACGGAACAACATGTGCACGGAGTGAGAAAATTCTCGAGATTATTGCAGGATTCAAAGGATTCTACTCTCACAAAGGATAAAATGCAAGAAAGCGCGTATGTAATGCTATCTGCGATATCAGACGCGACAACATATTCATCGTTCAATATACTTCATGCTGCTTTACATACTTGCTGCGTTACGACATACGAACGCGCATCTATCACGAGGCATAGGCAAGACAGGAATTTCAGACTCGTACGCAAATACCGAATTTCTGTCGTATCTGTTTATCGGGAAGAGGATTGTGTCACCGAACAAATCGCACCCTATTTCTGATGCGAAACCTCGCTTAATGATTTCGTGCCATAGTCAGTTTCGTGACCGCACTGTCCAATCATCGAATAGCTTCGAATTTCATTGACCGATACTACATAGGTAGAGCGTTATGTAAATGTGGTACAAAAGCATTCGATATCTAATGATTCGATATCTAAAAGTCAAAAAGTTGAAATTCTTACATTCATACACAAGTTTCAGATTAAAAATTTTAACATGCGTATAAATCGACAAATATAATACAAAAATTAAGAATGTACACTTTATATATGATTCAACATTGTTTCAATGGGTATAAAAAAATTATTTTTAAATCGGTTAAATTTTATTCCATTTCTACACAATTCTTTCTTAAATTTTACATTTCTTAAGGATTATTATATTTTATAAGCTGGTACACAGAAAGGAAATCTTAAAAGAGACGTTTTAAAACGACATTATTCTTGGAAGATTCACATAAAGAGAAGATAGCTTTGATATAGCGAGTCTGCGGAGATCGAATATGATTCCTTAAGAGAATCGGTTCGATTAAGAATGAGTCCTGACGGTGTGAATCGCCCTCTCTCGTCGCCCACCCCCTCGCGCTCCATAAACATGGGATCGCTCGATTTTAAATGAAGCACTCAGCCGAGATTTCCCCGATCGCGGTAATGGCCCTCCCACTTTACTCTTCTTCCACCGAATTTAACGCAAACCCCATTGTCCTTTTGGCCGCATCGTAAAATGCTAATTTGTGGCAACTGGCGCTTGAATGGATGGGATAGGACGAGGGGAACGAACAAGTGACAATCGTTAGAATCGCAATCGAGGAAATCCTCGAAAAGGCTATCAATCCTCATCTTCATGTCCATGCATGTGTGTATGAGTGTGTGTGTGTGTGTACGTGTAAAAGTTTGTATTTGTGCAGAAATCACGTGCCTATGCGGGCAATCGCGAACCGAAAGGTGCTCTCGTGCGACCGCTACCATGGCGGATGGCGTTGCTGGTCGGGACTGCACCATGTTCGAAACAACACTCCGGATTGACATTAGATATCAGTGAGGTCGGTCACGCACGGGCAACGTGCCTACTACGGCGATTCCCAGCCCGCGACAAGTAAATTTTAATTGAGGCACGGATCTCTCATTTTGTCCCGTAGTTTGCGTGCGCCCACGGGGGCTTCCAAATACATTCACTTTCGAAGAAACTGTGCCACAATTGTTGGCGTTGCTGACATAAATAGCTCCACTTTAGCATAGTCACAAGGATCTAATATGATAAAAATATGACAAAAATGACGTCGATATTTATTAACGTCGATATTGTTTACCACGTTCCAAATCACTTTTCCATCGAAGTGAAATCGATTTTACCTTGACACTCGAAGCTAAATGAGAGAAATTGACAGAAAAAAAAGTTTTAGCGTCCTATTTTTAGTATAAAACAAATATCACCAAATACGTTAGAGAACCTCTTATTGACAGAAATACGATATTGATAGAGCATCTCCTGTACAGTCTACTAACTCTCCACACGATATTGTGGCTAATTGCATTTGCACGATGCTAGTACCCAGTATACGACGTCTCCTATCATTTTTATCTAATTACCGAGTTATTAACTTACCACCAGCTCTCTCCGAGGAAAGCTCTCAGAAGCGAGAGGGAAATGCAACGCGATCTGCACGATACTACAACGATTTTCCTCCTCTCCATCGAGGTCTGGACGCCCAATAAAAGAGTTTATCGAGGTATCGCTAGAAAGATAAAATTGAAAACCCAGTTCCTCCTCCCAGCCGTACCATCGAAATGGTCGTTCAATATCGACAGTCTACTCTACCTACTTGGCGCGACGCAGTCGGCGGGGGGAGTTACGCCAGGAGTGAGGTGCACCATATTTTACGGCAATCAAAAGTTCGCCGATGGAATCTTCCCGATCGTAAATAGCGTAACGACGCTCGGGGCCGAAATTTATCGCAAATTAGTTTCGTACCTGTGCGTTTTACGTGCGCGGCATGCAGTAAAAGGATATAAGTCACGTATACTATATAGATTACAGAGTATTACGAGTATTCTTACCCTTATTGATCCATAATTCGACCCTAAAAAATTCCAAAAACTGCCGGAATCGCGATCGTAAAACGCGACGCGTGCGTGTATGACGCGCACACGAGGGCCCTGTGTCCCTCTTGGACCATCTGATGGCGCACGAACAAAGACGTTTCATGCGAATAAAGTAATAGCAACCTACCGTTTTTATTCCGCCGTTCTCTCTGACTCAAATGACGTTTTAACTTTCGCGAAAGATATACGAGCGCTTGACAGCGACTTGCGACTCTTGCCGAGTCGCTTAGAATAGCCGGAATGTTTTTAAAGGGTTGTGAATCTTCTGCCCTGCGCTGCGTGGGCAATTAGCAGACGAAAAGTCGCCGATATTAAAGTCGCGACGTTATTGTTTACTGAATAACGAAGCGTCGTAATTCATATCGAAAAATAAGCGTGTATCGCGTACAGGACCGGTTGATAGAACGTTCGTGTTGCGATTGCGTCTCGTAAATATTCATTTAATCTGATCTAATCTGTATGAACATATTCCGCGCCTTGCGTAATTGCCGGCGAAATTGCAAATCGATATCTAAATGGCCTGACCCCTTTTGTAACAGTAAGCATTGCGCTGTATATATCTACGTATATCGAGATAATAGAGGAGGAAGGCGTCGGGAGAGAACGAAGGGAGGAAACGGCGACGAAAACGATCGGCCGAAATTACAGTGGCAGAGGAAAAAGACGTGTTACCAAAACGGACCGCGGTGATCCGACGTCGGGGATATCTATTACGCTCGAAACCAGAATCGGGCTTCCGCGTATATTATCGATTCACGTCGCTCCGTCAATTACCCATCTTATAGAGCGGAACGCGCGGAATCGACAACTGGATTCAGTTAGGTATATAATCCGTCTACCCGGCAAGTGACATTGATATTCCTGGCGCGTGAGTAATTCGTGCGCCCGCTAAGTGTTGAGCGATCTGTCCTGTGCATAAACGACAAACGACGTAACGAGCGTAGAATCAAATTAAAACGCAATGACGCTTTACCTCGGCCTCTCATTATCTATTCGCGCCGTGTGACTCGCCTATATACACACGCGCGCCGGCCGACCGTCGCCGAAGCCCGCGATAATAATGAATCATCCGTGAAATTATTTTGTCCTTTAAATACGATTATAATACGCTGGTGTGTGTATGCAAATTTCTCGCTACAATGGAAACAGGGGTTAAATCGACTTCAGTTGATTGTGCAAAATCTGTTACACAAAGCAAGTTAGTCTGAATTGGGTCACTGAATAGAATTTGCTTTGTAACTCGCTTTCATCGGCGTTTGAATTGCGCCGAGGAATGTGCAATCGAAAAAAAAAGAATAACAATAATGTAAATATCGGATAATTAATTTTTCGACAAACTTATCTCGAGACACATTGTTGACTTATCTTTTTCTGTACGAGCAAGTCTGCCAGAAAATGTAAGCAAATCAATGCAACGATGTAAGACAGAAGATATACATTCCGCGGGAAAGATACGTGACCCGGGGTGATGAGGGTTCGCCTTGTTGCACGAGAGAGGGAGGCAAATTGGCCCAAATCCACGAAATTCAAATGGGTCGTACCGAGTCGCCATGAGATCCCTTTCGTGGCTCGTTCCTCGTTTCCACATGTGTGGAATATCGTCGGCCAGACGGGTCTTCTCTCGGTACGTGCGGCGGAGGGCAAAGGAAATTGCGGTAGAGGCGGAAACCAAAGCAATGCTGAAATTCGTGCAATACCACGCCCCAGCAACGCATCTAATAACAATACTTGCATTAGGTCATGTGCCTCCCGATGTAGACAGCCAGAGAGATGTAGCTTAATGTAGCGCGTTCGCGTTCGTTGTTTCGTCTCGCGCTGTTTGAATGTAGACGAAGCGGAGTGCCTCTTGTTTCGGGATGCTTGAATTAAATATGCACAGGCGGTGTCACTTTTGTGCCATTCAAGAACGAAACGTGGAATTATGCACGGCGCGTAAACCGTTCGGATTGCCCTTTTGTTCGGCGCTCGGTCACGCGATAGTTTTAATTCATTTATCTCAGAACAGCATCGAAATTCGCATTCAGGAATCGAAATAGATGGCAGAGATATCCCAATGGTAGCCAGATTCGAGGAATAGCCCGATACAATTCGATATGAACGTCGATAACGCGCCGGCGAGTACAGCGGCGATAACACGTTTACGCAGCAAGATGGGCAAACAGAAAATTGTACCAACGGTACAGCTGTTTAAACTATCGTATTCGCTGAGTGCACAGCTCCGATTAATCCGAAGGGTGCTTCAAAAACAGTGCCGAAATACAATGCATATTTTTTTCTGGTAATCGTGCAAATCCATGGTGCGATAGCTGCATCAGGAATTTTTCCGAAACTTCTATATAATACAATAAAAGAATTCATATTGCAAAGAATTTATAACGCTGAACGCGAGCGATAAAAAAATTTCACATTAAATTCAACTATAATAAGCTATCCATGATATGTTAATTTGTAAAGTAATCGACGAAACCGTCCCTGCTCTCTTTTAATCCTGCCATGAATATACGGCTATTTAACGAAGGCAGTTTCATATTGGAAAAATGACGAATGAGTTATTGTAGCAGAAATTCGCCGCAGAAATTATCTCGAAATTATTTCGACTTCGATTTCGGTATCATTCCACGTGCGGCGAAGTGAATTATGATCTCAAGACGCGCATATAAATTATACGTTATCGTTAAATGTGCAAACGCACGCGCACGTATACGCATTTGACGTACACACACGGCCGTAAAGCCTCTGCTGCATCGGATACGGTAAACTCCGCTTGCAATCTCCCGATAAATTGTTTTAAGTGGATTACAAGCGCGGGTCTCTCGGAGAACTCTACACGACGATATTAACGATGGCAGAACGACGACGAGAGAGTTACGATAAATCACACAATTGTTCGGCAAAGCCTCCCTGGCATAAGAAGCAAGGCGAGAAATGCGTTCCACCACCACTACCACCACTACCACTGTCGAATGTATTCCGATAGCGTGAAACAGTTACGCTGAGACCGTGGATCTGATACAAGCGATATTTTAACGTAATGACACTACATACAGTAGAATATATAGCAGAGTGGTATAATAAAGCATAAAGAGAAAGAAAAACACTTATCGTTAAACGCATCGATATTACGGAGGCTATATAGTTTTCGTTATTACGCTGTCACTCTCGCATCGCGACTTCGACCGCCTCCGTTGGGATATTATTGTTACGGCATTCTGAATGCGAGAGCGTGATGTCGCTTCGTTATTATTACGGGTCCACTTGGGCGATGCGCATACTATCGAGCGGCAACGCCGAAGGAGAATGTCGACAGTAACATGGACTCTATATACGTGGACTCTATATATTTCTCATGAATGTGAACGCAGCATTAAACTACGGAATATGCAGGGGGGTGGCACGAGGCGCAATAAGTTCTCGCCGCGGAATCGTATCGAACGTGGAGTCCATTTATCAGGCACCGACTTGATCGTAGAGCGCAAACAGATGGTATTCCGTTCTCAATATGTGTATGGAGCCGGCTCGAAGGTTGACTGCACCTGACTGGACGGCACGGCGCGGCGCGGGCGGACACGCGTGATCGCGTGTATTTGCCCGATTACACTACGTGTCACGTTTTCGAACACATATAGCAGACAAATGGATATATCGCCGCGAGCACGAGAGCGCCAGTGCACCGCCCTTCTCGATAGAAATCTCGTAGTCTTTATCAAGGAGAAACTCTACACTAGCAAAAAAAAAATTTCTTCGCCACCCTCTTAGAATGTGGAATAACCTCGGGAATAACTATGCGCGTCGTTCGACAGCGTATCGTATATCGAGAGGGTAAAGATAGACCGAGATATTTTATGGCATAGTGTGGAACTAAATATTTCATGGCACTTATTTATACGAAGCTAAAAATGCGAGCAGCTCGCACGCAGGAGAGTCACACAATACCTACTAGCACCGGGACATGCCGTGTGTTCAAACTTCAAAGTTACCGCTGTGTTGCAAGAAATTGAAGCGTGGTAAAAATGAAAGATGTTTGATTATGCATGATAAAACCAACCACGTCCGATAAATACGGTCTACTCGTAACACGAGAGGTGAAGTGACAGAGAAACTTTTTACGGATGCAATCTATATTTTATCGAGGTCGGACTTCGTCCATATTCTATTTTTCAATATACGGTTTATGTATTTACCGAGTCGGTACAATGCCTAAATTATGCTTTCATCTTCCCGGATAAAAATATCTTAGAATGCATAAAACGTCAACTTTAATCAGTAACGCTACAGAGATTTTTGCTGGTTGCTCGCCAAGAGATTGCTATTAATAAAATAAACTTTTCGGACATTGAACTAAATGAGGAGAAGCTCCCGCGCGAGCCGGTATATGCCGCCCATTTCTAATCTCCCGCGGACAACGCGGGGATGTCTGGCATGGAAATGGTAATTTATCCGGCGACCTCGCTTGCGCGCGTTCGTAACATGTAGAAGCGAGCAACCTTGCCGTGTTACCTCGTATGCTCGATTAATCATTTAGCTGCCTAATGGCCTCTGTGAGATTCGGCGCGTACAACGAGACGGAGCGACGTGGCGTACATTTCGGCCGGGCATGTTTATTTCGTCTAGCGAAAGGTCTCGCTTTTCGGAACAGTAGCGATCCTTTTGGTCTCACGCGAGGGTGGTAACGCGCCGACGACCTGACGAGGAGAGTCGGGTCGAGCGCTCGCTTCCGATCGAATTCTTACACAGGAGAAACAGCCGTGACGGTGCGACGACAACGCGTTATCGCTACGACGGCACCGAATAGGGCGATAAAGTCTCGGCTGGAATGAGTGGAGATGACAAGAGCGAGAGAAAGAGAGAAGTAGACTCGTCACTGTATCGCCGATGTCGGCTCGATGACGAACAGGAGAAGGAAGGAAAGTGGAATGGCTAGACGGGATGGACGGGTGGTGCTCGGGGATGTTTCTGGGAAAACCAGGGAAAACGATGCCGGGGTTGTTTGCGTGTCACCGTTACATTTATTGGCAGCAGATACGATGATGCGTCAGATCGTTAGGGAGCGAGACCTTAAATAGACAGTCTTTCACGCTACCTACCCTTCGCCCCGCCCGAAGAGGGAAGATGAAGCAAAAGAACACACAGGATGAAGGGGAACGTGGAGGCGGATAAGGGGGAGGGTGGAGGATGGAGTTTATGTGGCGTTGATAACGGATGAAAAATGGAGAGTCACGGGTCCTGATTAGAATCGAGAATATGAATCGGCTCTTTCGATCGTCAATATTCATGGATGCGGCAGCGCTCCGGGCGAAATTCTCAGTTAAATGAAAAAAAAAAAAAAATGAATAGGCGCCGAGGAAACAATTGGACGGACGCGCTTCTGTACTGTATACGCAATTAAAGATACAGAATGCAGAAATCTATGACAGTATACACCAATGATCGATGACCGATAATTAAAGGATATGTTGCATGGAAAGAAGATATGCGCTTCATATCTATTTACATGTATGTCTACGTAGCGAGCAGTGAGAATAGCGAGATTAATTCTATGACATAAAGATCAAAAATAGATATCATTTTGTACAGAATTAATAATCGGAGCAAACAATCATTTTAAATTTATCAAGAGAGAGCATTTTCTCGTATGCTATAATATTTCAGCTTTATCGCAACTTGCTCAATAAGTAATTTAGCAATTAGACTACATAGCAAATCGATACTGATTGAAAAGAGCACGAAAATACGAACTGTTTTGGGCGTGCTGGCGACAGACCAAATGTTGAATATCGTCAGGAATTAATTAATGCTTCCCAATCAACTGCTTGCTTACTGCAACGAGCGAATGGAGTGCTTTTAACGTGTTTCTCATGCAGAAAATTTGTTTCCATTTATTTACACTCACAATGTGTAAGCATGACGATCCTAATTTTACATTGGTGCAAAACGTTTGCGAACCTGCCGTTCCGCTGTAGTTCAAGGCAAACGAGCGTAACGCTCGTAGTTTGCCTCTTCACCATTACGTGTATCGGCCGGCACCTGCTCTAACTGTATCCCTGGTGATATTGTCATTCGGTGCCATCCGATGCTGTTATCAAATGTTTACGAGACATTTAACGGTGTTTTTGATGCAAACGGGAAACTAGACAATACAAGTGTTTTGTATTCCGAAAGCTTATTGAATTCTAAACGACTACTAGTCATAGAAGAAACAATTCTATTTTTATTAAAACATAAATTAATCAGCTATAATTAATCAGGATTGAATTTTGACTTCTAAAAAAATTTCTAATTAACAGTAAATGTGAATTAAAATCGAATCTCTCAAAATTTCCAGAAAAGATTTTTGTCGCGAGAAATTCTATTTTATTGTTAAAAGCTTTGTAACGATTTCCGGTGGGGCAGAATACTAACATACGAAGTTATGGTTTTTGTTACTTCGTATTTCATGTTAAAACTCAAGGAAATTGCGACTAGCATGGTAATGAATTATTGTACGTCGGAAACACTATTGTAAGACCGAAACTTGGAAATTGTAAAGTTGAAGATTGCAGAACATAGTCTCTGCTTACTTAGAATAATGTATGCTACAACTACAAATAAATGGAGGTATTAATAAGAAGTAAATAAAGAAATAAGGCTTTATTATACATTTCCTATTTAATTTGGCAATAACTTTTCGGATATATATGTAATAAAAAATTATAATTTCCATTCTAAATTAATGAAATTGTGTAAATATACTTTAAGAAGATGTTAAGAGCTATATGTAATATACCATTTAATTACATTTGTTGTTAAAGACGTTATAATAAATTAGTATTTGTAATAAATGTTAATGTAAAATTATTAAATAAATAATTATAAAATTATTTATTAAGTACCTACTTCCTTCTGTTTAGAGTTTAAAAGATTAGCGCATTAGTTTTCATGAACAGGAGAATTCATGTCAATCAGGAAATAAAATTGCGGCACTGCGCGAAGAAAATTGCCTTCAACTCGTCCGTGATTTCCTAGCGGGGTCACATAAAATATTACTCGGCAGATATACCGCAAGATTCCTCGTATCCACGTACTCGAGACGCAATGTCAGGCTGAAAGCGCACCTAACTTTCCGGCAGGTAAAGCACAACAGACACAGATCATTAACGATGCATGCAAAGATTTCTCCTGGGATTCGATATCTCTTTTGCATTATTTCGTGCTTGCAGAATTCTCGTATACTATTGCAAGCGTTAATCGCCGATCTATGTATAGAATTTTAACGAATGCGAAAACGCTCGGGACTTGGAATTTATTCACCCTTTCGCCTCAGGCCTCTATATATAATGGCGGGGAAAAAATGGGACAGAAGCGATTTACCTGACCTATTGCCAAAGAGTTTATTTCACGGCGGCGGATCTATATACCGCGTGGCTGGATTTAATTGTATCGACCGTGGTGGTGGTGGAAAGCCGAAGAAACGTTTAAGGTTCACTTGTACGTGCACCGATATTTTTCAGCGAGTATGCGAGGCTCATTTTCAAGTAGATCACGTGCTTGCACGGGACTGGTACGTATAAGAAGGGAAAATCTGGGAGTAGATAGGCGGCTAAAGCGGCGTAAAATTTGGCACGATTGTACATTAGACACGCAAGCCAATTAAAACACTCTCGAATATGACGCAGCTGTGAATGAGCACCGGCGTTGGCGGTAAATCATCGTTCCCACGTTTCACATGCAATATCGTGCGCGTTTTTCATCGATAATGGCATCAGTGCATTTCATTAAATGTACGATTTAGCGGGTGAGGTAACGAGACTGTTATTTTCAATGAAAAAGCTTGGAAACTTGCAATGCGTGGAATCTGGACGCGAGACCTTTGTTGCACGGCCTTAATTGCAACGGCTGCAGTTGAATGCATGAAAAGTAGCTAGCGTAAGAATTGGAATGGTATTTTACATTGTGACGTGACGGGGGTAATTTGCATTGTAATGTAAGTCAATTATCGCGTGCTCCGTAACTCACGAACGTGTACACGCTACTGATCTCGAGGTTTGTACACGGCCCTTCCTTACGGGATTACTAGAAATGCACAGAGGCAGCTGCTTCCATCCCCTCCGTTCGAAATGTTACACTCAAGGGGAATATAGGTGATTGGAGTGCATCCCCAAAGCTACACACGGACTGTCCATGATTGAAATTATCGGATATAAAATGAGCAGGAACGGTGGGAATACATCGGTTACGGTTTTACGACATATTTCTGCAATAGCACAAAATCGCATAATATAAAATCAAATCCTGAAAATAGAAAAAACTAATAATGCAGTAGCATTTGATAAAGCAATAAAAATCACATTCAATTTCTGTCTCAGCATCTATCGTGATGTTTCTATAAATATTTAACTAGAAGATAGCTGATCTATCGGTTACAAAATATCTGTACCTATATATAGAACATTTAAAACTGACATATTACATATATTTGATATCTAAAGTGATAAATACTCACCAAACATTTGCTTTATGAAAAGCTAAAGATAAATTACTAAATATATTTTGAAAAAGAAAAGGAATTGTTCTATATCTTACATATTATATATATCTTGAAAATTTCGGGAAATCTCCAGATCGGTATCGAATGGGCAATCTACTTAGTAAGTCATCTTTGAATATTCAGCAAAATTAACTATACGACGGTAACTCAAGGAAGTTACCATTTCGCGCGATCGTGGAAACAGCTACAAATGATGGAAGCTGTTACGTCACTGCCCACTTTAAAATTCAAGACAACGGTATTAATCTTACGGCTTTGTAAACTCTTTCTTCCAATTCATTAAAACTTCGACGTCCGATATGCTGAACGAGTAAGCGTAAAAGGGAGAGGAAAGAAAATTACGGTCCTACTGGTACCAGAAAATGGTGCATAACTCGCAGTTCGGAACTCGCTCATAGCTTCGACCGGTGTAAACGAGCAACTCACTGAGAGAAACGGGCTGGCGTTTTATAATTAAGAAGAAATTGTAGATATCCAGAAGATAGCGCTCTCTCATCCTCCCTTTCTTTTGTACCTTTTTAAAACGGAAAATTCGAGCAATACCTTGTGGACATATGATGATTAACGACTTACCGCGGTAGGTAGTGGCACAAACCAATGCGTTGCGCTGGTGATTTACTATAAATGTACACAATTTTTCGTTAATTTTTTATAATATTCGTACGCGCTAGTAAACGTTCTCGTTTTAAACATCGAATCAATAAAAACGATCATATTAAAATCATGTATAAAATGTATATTTATAGTTTTCCATCTAAAAGATTACGAGACGTATCAAATGTATAAGATAAATGACCTTTCAATTAAACAGTCTTATGTCACAGTAAATTAAACGTTAACAAATCACGAACGCATCTTGGAATGCTCTATCTGTAGGAATGCTAATTTATCCATTTCTTTCGTTATAAATTTTTTACATCAACCTGATTTCGGTATGATATATCTGTTCTTTTAGGGAGTTTTCATAAATGTCTGAGAGCACACAGAGTAATTAAGCATTAAGAGAAACTTTCATGGTTAAGAATGCACGATATTTTCCGTCGGCAGACAATTCCGGCAAGATGAAAAATGGTGAGGGGATGCCTGGCAGAGTCATCGTGCATTTGTAGGATTAAGAGAAACGTGTGCGAGAATCGGAATTGCGCTCGAATATATATGTACACCGCGTGATATTTTTTTCTTCATCACGGCATTCCAATCTTCACTGTGGTAGATTGTCCCCATATGCGTTCGTGAGATTTGCAGCTTCAAAAATGTCGAACGGATACACGGAGAAGGAGGAGGAGGAGGAGGAGGTGACGAAGAAAATCGGCGGCAGGCAGTAGCGTGCAGGAGAACAATTATTGCAAACTCGTGCGTAATAAGCAGCAATCATCTAATTTAGAAATAGCATGTTTATCACGTTCATACGAGTCTCTTGAGTCTTTATTACTAGGTAATGATTCAACGTCGGCGTCTGCCGGCTATTTCCGCTACGTGAACTCAACGTCATCCCGTTCTTTCGACGCTGAGTCACGCGTGGCGCTGCACGTTTTTGCTCAGAGACCGGTTTGAACACCTCTAATGCCCGTTTCTATTAACGTCGGTTAACTATAACCTTATGTTAACTCACTCTTTGTCTCTTTCTAAGGAGGACAGTTAGAAAGAGACGAAGAGTGAGTTAAACTAAGGTCAAAGTTAACCGACGTTGGTAGAAACGGGCATAAGTCGTTTACGAACAAAAACTTTCGCGAACATGATCAAGCGTAGACGTACGATTTGCAATCGTAACAACGGTGAATACGTAAATGGTAATGTCTATTCCGTATTTAGCCAAACATTATTTAAAAATCATTTTCTAACTAATTTTTATATCTAGACAGATGCTAATCAAATTACAAAAATTGTCAATTAGATATTATGTAAAAAACAACATCTTAATTTTAGACGCAGTTCTGCAATGCGGAATCAACTCCAAAACCTTACTTTTCCACTAGAGCAAATTCCACGAAACATTAGAAATAAAATTCTGCGTCAACGTGTTATCTCAAATATTATGACCAAACTATAATCTTCTTCAAATACAATTCCATGTATTATCTACGCGATCTCCTTTTCTTCACGAAAGAGATAGTTCACCGCTTCAAACTAAACGAAAGTAAGGGTGCATGTAACATTAGCGTATTGGTGATTCGGACGAGCGATATGGAAAGCAGAAGCGAGGAAGCGCAGACAACGGAGGTGAACAGCTGACGAAGAACCACTACATAAGCACCATAAGCACCGAACGATCAGCCCCGGATACCCGAGCTGTCACGTTCAGGAAAAATATTTCTCGGTTTTCTCGACTATGGTCGCTCGAGAGTAACTGTTTCGAGTGTGTGTGCGTTACGATCGAACTTGCGTTTGCGTGTGGTCCAAACATGTGAGGCAGATATTGCGGTAGTGACCCTACAAAAGGCGTCTTTCGGACACACTATGGCACTTTGAGGCGTGTTCTCACATGCTCAAAGAGTGGCGGCGAGAGGATTGTAGCAGTGTGGTGGAAATCAGCAAGTCGCCGAACTTCTTTCCAACAAAGGGATTCACTGCTAACTCGTTATCCCCGATGCTGTTGCTTGTTTCCCGCCGTGTAGCTTCTCTCTTTTTAGCCACCCCTGTCGTGACTTGTTCTGCTCGCGTACACTTCATTAGGTACTATTCCGCGGGGACATCGGTCCACTTTGCCGCTCGAAATTACTTCTTCGAGGAAACCAATTTGCACCGACCCAGCGCCGACGCACCGAGAGAAACAGATTCTCCGCTGAGATGGAGATCAGCTATTGTCTTTATGCAAAAGCTGTTATCGCACGAAGAGCATCATGTCGGCACGCGCGCGACGAATATCAACAAGAGAACACTTGAAAAGTCATCGCGGTTGATAATTAACTTCGTGTCAATGGCGATTTACATACAATACATTAATATACCTACAGGAAATAAATATATTTTCGTGATACTTGAGCTATTGTGAACTTCAACAATTATTTAGTCTCTAATAAGAAGTATTAAGAGAATTTAAACCATGGGACTAATAACTCATTATTTATTGTCGTAATCGCAAAACGATACCGAACTTTTCTATTCAGTTTAACTCGCTCTACCTTCTCCGGGTTACATTTATTAATAGACACCTTGTATATATGTATATATATATATAAAAGAATACATAAAAGATAGCAACTCAAGGACTCTTCTAAAATCAATGAATTTACAATCTGTTTCAGATTACGCATTGAAATTGTATTATGATAATACGGAAGATTAAGATTCGATTATTGGAGCTTAATCAGTTTTATCCTTATTGATCAATGCCGAATTGCGCCAATGCGCAATCACAATGCAATGTCAACCTTCAATGCATAGCTTGATATCATCGCTATAGAGCATAAAGCATGTCATGTTATCGCGTTATACACGTATAAATTATTTCGATAAATGCATGTTTCTGTTGTCTGATCACCATTCTAGTGCACACGCTTATTGCGTTCTAAATTATTTACGCTTACGGGCCTATTATTTATTGCCGCTCATCGTATTATTCTATTGTATCCGCTAGCGTAGGTTAATGTACGTAGACATGCGACGAATAGTGAATTATTACGATACCTCATAAATGTTAAAGATAGGGGAATTACAACGTTGTAATTGGAATAACCCCGCGCATGCGGAAGTCGCGTCGCGTAAGCGGCGATAAATCTCGCTGCGTCGACATTATTTTCTAAACGAGAGTCCCTCCAACTCTAAAGAGGTTCATCCTTACTTAATTGCGCATATTATTTTAGCAGAGAGCGGCTAATTGCCTGAATGCGAAATTATTACTTGAGTAGGACACTATGTACGAAACTGAGTTTAAATGGCAGTAGTTGCCTATAACGGAGAGAGAGAGAGATAGAGAAAGCGCGCAATTTCGCCACTGGTATGTAACACTAGATAATTCCTCCTTTTTTCACTCCTTCCAGCAATTAAAGGGTAGAAGCGACAAATCTCAGTTTTCGAAAAATTTAAAACGTGACATTTCTTTCTCACGTAATAAAAGATTCGATATCAGAATTGTGTCACCCCGGCTGAGAAATATGCAATCGGCAAGCGTTATTTCACACGTAGTGGATTTGGGGTATGTGAATATGCATGTCGTTGCAATATATCGGCCGAATTACAATATTTATGCGCCTTGTAACTTCGTTCTTTGTCTTGGCACTTCGAAATTTGGCGCATCGAACAGTCCCGAAATTCGACCCGCGTTACCCACCAAATCCCTAACGAAGATCCCAAGCGACCGGGAAATTTACGACAGGCGTCAGAGAAACGGAGGACAGGCATCTATGAAACTTGAGTAAAATTCCATCCATCTCTAATAAGTCGTGCTCCTCGAATTTCCTTCTTGACATATGTTACGAAGATCGCAATAAAGTGTAGATTTTGTAAAGTACGAGTTTTTTTTTTTTTTTAGAAGAAAAAGATATCCAATTTGGAAAAATTTCATTAACCATGATCTCGATATCTTATTTCAATTTTTAATATTTCTTTCTCTTATATTATATTTTTAAAATATTGATGGTTATTTTAAAAATAATCTCAGCTCAAATTTCAAACACTCTTATTTTTTTGTACGCTTGTAAAGCAAAACAATCAGCGGCCTTCAATCTCACGATAAATGAAACGGCTGCTTTAATAAGAAGTGATGTTTTATAGACACTGCTATCTCTTCAATTAGCCTGACAGAAGAAACATAAGAGCAGTTTTGCATAATAGCGCGGAATATGAGAAACTTTAATCCACGCAATATCGCTATAAAACGTTCTCTTTTAGTCGACTGTCACGTAAATGCACAGCCCACGTAAAATATATATAGTTTTTAAGGTAAATTTAACGTGCAAATGAAGCTCCGGAGATATTTAAATTATAATTTAAACAAAAAAACCTAGTTTTATAACAAATCGTACGTGGCTCAAAAGACATATCTGATAAATCTTGAATAGAAATAAGGTTTAAAAGAACCTCGGACTTGAAGTATTTCTTTGCTGATCCGTTTCTTTTTCAGCGTAAAAACGCGTAAAAGTGTTCACAACGACATGTGAAGTCGTCAAAGAAAACTTGCCAACATTCTTTGCTCGTCGTACAGATGGAAACAATATGTCGGTCGTAAAAAAAATGTGGAGTCAGTTTGGTACAGATATTTGGCGACGCAGCAGAGCATGCCGTTTACAAAGGGCATTCTCTTCTCGTATTACCAGTTACAAACATCGCGTGGTCATCGATACACGGATCGATTTCGCGGATGACAGGTTATCCCAATGGGTCTGATAACAAGATGTATGGACGATGATGAGCCTTCGAGGAATAAGTTCAATGATAAGCGGCGGTTACGTGTAGAGATAAAGTAGTAGACGAGATGAAGCAGAGACGCCGTCGATTAACGTTCTCGGAAGTTTAACAGCAACCGCGCGCGCATCACGTAATCGAGTAGAGTTCACTGACCGTAATGATAAAGAACTTAAACAGAAGAAGTTCCGACTAATTGTAAGTTATGCAGAGGTTGTTATTAGTGAAAATGAGAGTTATTTAGATAAGATGCAATAATATACAAAATTAAAAATTCACGACGAGTAATGGCCTTGCGTAGTTCCAGAACTTGTTGAGAAAAAAAAACCAGAATTCTGTCAAGTATATTAAAATTCTAAAGTGCTGACATTACAGAAATCCGTTCACAAGTATTTTTTGTGATTCCAGGATATATATTTTACACCAATCTTTTCATTCGGACAATAATTATAACGAGAAAATGTCTTACGTGAAAAGGAACTCGTTGCTGTTTGTCCATTAATATCGGCGATTAGATAATAGTCATTGCAATTTATGCCACAAAAACAATTTCGCTGAGGAGCCAGCTGAGTAGCCACTCAAAACATCACACCGACTCGTATCGATCGTTAAACGAAATGGAGGCAATTAAATGAAATGGTTACGTTCGAAAACGCTCGCTGTTGTTTCTCGACTTCCATTCTCCATTATCTCGCGCGAAAGTCGATACACGTGTTAGGGTAAAATACATAGGTGCTTTATCAAGCACCCGTTGCAAGCGTTAAAAGCAGCTGCCTGGTGAGAAAAGAGCTTGATATTTAAGGATCACACATTTCGCGTTGAAGTCTCAATTTCTAAGCATATCGTCGATATTTGGAAATCGTCGATTTTAGTCGATATATCGCCATAATAAAAATAATTCCTGCAAAAATTTACTGGTTGATAAAAAAACGTGACAATTCGTTAAAAATAAAATATGGAAAATATCAATACTTGTTAACGATGTGCAAGAGAAATAAAAGCATTTTAAACTGTGTCACACATTTAAGTGACACAGCACACGACCCTGTTATCGACATTCATGATTTTACGTGTTCAATGCACGTTCTCCGGCACTTTGAAATCATTAACGCTAGCTCATCCCTCATACGTGTGTGTGTGTGTGTGTGTAACAAGAAAGGAAAGTTTGTTCCCTTGCAGGACGAGCAAACAATTTTTTGAACCTTTGATCTTTTCCTTCAGCGCAGTATATCGTTTCACGAAGATTAATGTGTGTCGCACGCTCGCGCATAAGAGTGACTCGCTGTAATCTCCGCGAAGGAAAAAGAATCACGTTGGCGGGATTTCGTTCGTGTTCCCTGAGATAACGCGATTTTTTCGTCGGAAGTGCGAATCATAAACTTGCAGCAACGGCCGCGAGTCCGGGGGGAAAAAAAAGACAGGGAAAAAAACGAGAAAGCGAAAAGAGAATGCAACCTCAAACAAGGGGGTAGCAGCAACGCCAGCGGCGAGTAATGCTACTTAAGCGCAATGCAAGAGAGTGAATATCGGACTGTATAAGGGGAATTTACGATAAAGTACCGCGAACTTCCGCATTGAAGACACTTCGAGTCTGATATCTCGAATGCGACGAGGGTACGACGGCGGGGACAAGGTGAGGACGCGAGACAGAGAGAGACAGGGAGGACAAGAGGCATCCTGGTGGTCCAGAGTGATGGTAGGGGGTGAAGCGCGGTGCAGCGAGCGATGGCGCAATAACGTTCGTCACCGAGAATTTCCAATATCACCGTCCGCAGTTATTGACGGACCGTAAACTCCGCCGAATGGTAATCTAAAATCGTGCGGAAAATGAGGATGCGTACAATCGATGATTCGCGGCGGCGTGGGCGATCGTTTATATATATAGCCACAGGGGTATGGCGAATATACGCGCAATTATACAGCACCGCGGCACCGTACCGTCACGGCCGTTTTCACCGATGAGTGATAAATCGCATCCTCGGCGCGTCCGCGGAGAGCGTTTCCTCTGTTCACGCCGTTCCCGCCGCGCCGCGGCCGCTCGCGAATTCGAGCCGAAATTATATCTGGATATGCGGCACCGACTTGCCGTTCATTAATCGTCCTCAATCCGGTCATATTATGTAGCACCATCGACCGCCCCGATTATTATACAACGTTATCGGGATAACTGCGCTCGCTATACGTAAACCCGATTACCACGAACGAGAAAGGAAGGAAAACCAATTGTCGCGAATATCGAGTACATTCAAGTGATGTATTCGAGCTTTCCGAGAAAAGACGCGTATATGCTATGATAAAATTCAATACTTATTTTTAAATAATCCCAGTTACAGTTAATAAGCGGTGACAAGGATTGTTCAAATGGTTCAAATTAATATCATACTTGGTCAATAGACGAATAAAAAAAACTTCTACATAGTAAATATAGACAGAAGCTAAGTTCACAAAGAATATATGAACAAAAGATACAAGCTCAAAATTTTCCCTAATATTACAATAAAACTGCATCGTCGGGACAATAAAACGACCGGGAAAGTATAAAGCAAAGTTAGCAAAGTTTTCCCAACTTAATGCGTGCTTCGGAATGTTGCGCGGCAGGGTGGAAACCACCGTAACTTCAATGGAGAAACTAGCGCATAGCATGAGAATCACATTAAAAACTCACGCGATCTTATGCACGAAGGTTAACTGCATCAACCTTCGTTCGCACACTGACGCTGACGTTGAAAATATGGTGCCCGTTAAAACGAGCCGGGCAACAAAGGTTGATGCACGGCTCCGTGAACACTGGCAACTCAATGAGCCATTTTTTAATTCGCGCAGCAAAGCCCATTTCGGGCGGTGGCACAAAGTTTCGTTTCGGAGTTGCACGGTACGCGTGGCCAAATTCCAAGAGTCATCGGAGCGGATTGATTAAAACTTTCGACGGTGTTCTCTGTCGCATTAATGTCGCGGGGTATTCGAGCCGCGTGCCAAAAGCGCAGTGAAACGGAGGCGCGAGCTGAAAAACGGCACGCCGCCGGAGACAGTATCCCCGACGCCGTGACGCAGTGTACGACGTCTTCGCGAGAGCAGGTCGGATAAAAAATAGTCGTATAAATCCTGCAGGAAATCGATCTGGCGTCCTTCTTTCTCCACGGGTTTTTCCCCTGGCACCCTTCTCCCACCTTGACACACGCGAGATTTACTCGCGGCCAGGAACCAATTTCACCTCTCCATCCGTCATATATCCACCTGATTAGGCGATTTGTTGCAGCCGGATATTCCGAGGGGATATGACATGTCGTCCCGACGACTCTTTCGAGATCGGCACCGTGACTTTACGCGTTCGTACGTCCATTATTCTACAAGTTGTTCGGCTTGCCCGCACTTTTCGCTTATTCATGAATTCTTCGGTCTCTGTCTAGATATTGAAAGTAAAATGTACGGAATACCTTACGGAATAATCTTCTCTTGAACATTAATCGAATAAGCGTTAATAGTTAAGCAATGAACGGGAAATCTCGAGGAATTAGAATATAGTAATTAATTATCCACTTGTGAAATACGGATCTATGTTAACCTGCAAGTCTTATATAGAGATCTATGAAAGCATTAGAAAGTGATGGAACTAAATTGACCTAAAATGGTTTCACTGCAGACGCAAAATTATCTCAATTAATCTTAGGGTACGAATGAATTTCTCGTGATGACATACGTCGATGCTTGTGTGCGTTAATTATATTATCTAAGACTATTATACTGCAACATTAGGTTGTACACGAGATATATATGTAGATATATATATATATACATGCAATTTATAATAATAACGTTTAATCTAATTAACAAAACCACCGCGCAAGAGAATATCGACATGTATTATTACTCAAACTTAAAATCAAATTTGTTGTACCAACATGCGACTAACTTTAGATTTAATTCCTTGCACACATTGGGCGTATTTGCTAATAAAGTTAAGTTTGCACCATAGCAAAGAAAGACTTTAAGAATGTCTGAGAAAGTAATCAACCAGCGCTAGCACTAAATCCCATGGGATTCTGGCTTCGCGTTGAATACCTTTCAGACTAACTCTCGTCCTAAATCCGTTTTATATCTACGGCGCAATGTTAAATCCATTAAAGACTTATGACTTATGAATCATAAATTATTAACCGCACATGTTACTACCCAAGAAAACGAGACCAACGTCGAGAGTAACTCGATCGGCAGAGATTGATTCGATGGCCGGTATTCATAGTCGGATCTTATTTCAAGACCGTCTTAAGTAATGTCTTAAGATGCTAATACGGCTCTGTGATTAGTTCATAACATCTTAAGATTGTACTTAAGACGGTCTTAAATATAAGATCCGACCATGAATACCGACATTACCAACCGATGAGATCCGTCGGATCCATCGGATGACCAAAACGGAGTATTATGCGAATTAATTAACTCGAAATATACCGGATTTCAGACATGCAGTTGCAATGTGAAACACCCGTCCCGTATCTGTCCGTTTGAGATGTGAATTTGTCCCGCAAATTACATTATGTACACAAGGCACGGCCTCCGGAACACGATGTGAGTCTTCCGGCCGAAGGCACAACGCGAGAGCATGCATTCTGGGCGCGCGGCTGTGCTGGTAAAATTTAGACAGCGAATTTCAGGATACGCCGAATTGCTGCAACCGGCACTGCGCAGCGGCTCGGCGACTGGGACGGGCGAGCCCGGGGACTCGTTCCGTCGGTCTCGCGTCTCGTCTCGTGTGGCGCGAGTACGCAATCCCAAAATATTCCGGAGTGGCGATATTTTCTGAACATACGGGCGGTCGACAACTGGCCGCCTGTACACAGGCCGCGTGCGTACGGATCCGAGCAATTTACAACGGCGGCCTTTTGAATTCAGCAGCGCTCAACCGAGTGCAGAATTTTAAACAATTTGCCGCGTGACATGCCGACAGTTTCTATAACAAAGCCCGCGAAATCTGTACGGATTTTTTCGTATTGGGAGCGAACAAAAAGATAAATGGGTATATTTAGGTATTCATACAGCATACCTACATTTAGCGCTAAATATGATGCATGCGCATCTACGAGTGAACATCTATGTTATCGAGTTTCTCATGTGACTGCGTTCGGAGTTTCTGCACCTATATCGGAAAAGACGGTATACGACTAACGTCAATCATTTATCTTTCAGGGGGATATATCTCTCTAATTGATGTCAATTATTGCGAATTAGTATCCTTGCCGTCAGCCAAATCTCGGTCGGTCCTATCCGGTCACCGAATATTGTAGAACAAATTGCTCGCTTGGTCTAGAGATTGGAGAATTTGCCTGAAACTGATTTCTACGCTCGACGTCGTTATTTTTGTGATACAACAGCAGCCGAATCAAAATCCGTTGAATTCGCTCGGGCATTTCGTCAGACGCAATCACAGAAACAATAGCACGAATCTAAATCATCAGACATTCGTTAGGAATGCATTTTTGAACATGTACTTCGGACGGATTTCGTGTTAACTAGCAGCTTTGCTCGTCTTTCCGAGAGAAATATTCCATACACGATCGCAGGCATTTTGACTGCATGAAACAATCGACACTTTCGACAAAACTCGATCTCGATCGATCTTTTTTTTAAAAAAGGCGACAAATGCGAGTACGGTGCCACATCCGAGTTCACCTAGGCATACATTGTTGCGAATGTAACAGAGTCGCAACACATATTTTCTCATACGGCGCCGTGCTCGGCGTAAAACTAAAAATACGCGCACGAGAGTTCGGCGTGAGTTTTTCATACTGCATTCGGCAAAATGTCATCTCGGTAACAAAATCTGGTGAAATCTGATATATCCCGAAGCGCGGTCGAATAAGTGAACAGATAAATCTTCGGTCCATATCACAATCGAAATTTTTATACACAGTACCTATATAATATTCCATCAGCACGGTTACGCACGATTTATTATTGACCAAAACACAGGCGCAAAATTTCCCCAGAAATGCCACACGCAATAATTTTCAACATACGCTTGGTCAACCATCGTTTCGACCTGTATCGAAAATGTATCATCCTATACCTCATATTTCACGATACGAACGTTTCGAACACGACGCAAGACCAGCATCTAATCGCCGTATGTGGCAATATCCGTGCTGGAATAGCGATAAGAGTGCTGAATCAAATATATGGTAGTAACCGATACGCTGAGTCTTATCTAGGCGAGCGAGTCATTGATTTATCATGCGTCGAGTACTCGCTCCGTACGATAATAACCGATAACGAGTTGGTAGGTAAATTTCTAGGTAACGGATCGATGATATCAGCTTTCGTTTCTGTTGGCACATCGCAATTTCGACGTGTTATCGTGAATCAGCGGCGTAGAATTACGCCGGTGCCACATCATCGTGTTGTGCGTTGCGTTAATAAGAAATTTAAATAAAAAATGGAAAGTACATGTACACGCGCAGAAATACAAGCAATCATACAGCCTCAACTCGGAAGTTAATTAAATTTCACTGTTGTTAACGTACAAATATATATACAGAACACACTTACGATGGCGAGACGTTGGGATGATTAATGCTTCCAGGTTATCACCGTCGTTTTGGACCAAATGGCGCTATGTCGTTTAATCTGAAACAAAAACATGAGTGTATTGTCAGTTTTGTACATTAACAAAATATAGGTAGATAATGTTTCCGGTATCAATTTACATTAAAATGCATCGCCGGGATTTATGCTAGTATTTTCGATCGGCCGCATTGCATCTAGATTTTTGCATCATAATTAAAAATTAATATTTTATTGTTATTCATTTAATATGATAATTATAGTATAGCTATTGTTTCTGTTTCATCTTGAGTTTAATCTTTCACATGTATTACTCATACGTATCTCTAATACTTCCTGAACCGTCAGATACAGTTTGAGTCATGATGCACGAATATCTGAACATGAAATGTGTCTGACCAAAAATGTCTAGTAATTCTAAATCCTGGAAGTAGAGAATTATTAATGAATTCTATATGAGATTTTTGCTGCTACACGATGTAGCCAAGAAAACACTTGAACGACGGACGCTCGCTTTCTTCCTTCAGGTACGATCGATCAAGCACGTGACTCGGTCACGAAACGCACGCGAAACATTTTCTCGCTTTAAATTATATAAGAGAAAGCAAATTCGCCACGAAAGTGCTTTTTCTGGCTTCTGTGTCGCAACAAATCTCTAAAAAATAAAAAAATTTCCGTAGCACTCATTCGCTATAATTAAACAAAGCAAGTATTATAAATGTAAATCCTAAACACGTGTGTCTTCATGCGAACACAGTTTTTAAGTGATAAAACTGGACATTGCACATAATAATGGTGAAAAGATATAATCGTATTATATTTTGTAATTAAATAATAAAACAGCCCACAACAGCTAATTAGCACTTAATAGCGAGATGGATTAAAATGCGTTTATGAATAGCGTACGTGCCGACATTGTTACGGCAAAATTATGTCCGGGTTGATTCGGAACAAATTCATACCTCGTGTCCGTCGTTTTTGTTTTTAAAACTTTATAAATAATAAAGTCTCCACTATTGGTAACGCTAAATAAAATTAATGTCATAACGTAATTTCTTTTTATAAAAAAAAAAATTCACGGAGAGATATAAGAAAAATCTGGTGAACACAAAATATAAACTGTAATAACTGTATTTGATAAGAAGTAGATCGTTAAAATAGATGTATATATTTTCGTATTGATATAGAACACCTGTGTCACGAAGATGTAACAAACAATCCATATATTACGTCAGCAGATCAATTTCCGACTATAATACAATCTTTTTCTAAAACACATTTTGTTACATTTATTTCTCTATGACAGAATCTGATTTTTAAAAAGTCCATGTCTATTATACAGCGTTCAAATATAAAAGAATGCGGTTACAAAGCAAAAGACAATAAAAACAAAGGATTTAAAAAAGAATACTTATTGAGTATCGGATTTATCATAAATTCATAAATTCTATGTTAGCTTATATACGTATATGACTTGTAGAACAGAAAAGATTTCTAAATATCAGAGCTTACGTAACGACACACTGAAAAAAGTGCATTAAAAAAAATTTATAAGACTTTCTGAACATTTATTAAAATCTATCCGCATTCGTATTCGACTGCATGATAAAGGTTTTTGAGATTTTAATTTATTTTGTCTTCCTGTTATTTTTTACAACACACACACACACACAGGAAGACAAAATAAATTAAAATCTCAAAAACCTTTATCATGCAATTGAATACGAATGCGGATATAGATTTAAATAAATGTTCAGAAAGTTTGTATATACATATACAATATATATGTATATGTATCTTATATTTAAATTTTAGTCGCGCTTTTCGGAAGTGTGTATGTGTACACTTCCAAAAAAGCACGAGTAAAATTAACAGCTTATGTTAGAAATTAGCAAAAGTAAAGGTAAATGTAGTTAGACGGAAAGAATGATAAGCACAGCGGTAGGCACAGTATATTCAATCTCAAAATATATAATGTAGTTCGCCCATATAAGGGACATTTAACGTTCAAATTAAGACATTTGTTTTCAAATTAGGAAACGCATGTCAATGATAACGCATCGTACAGCTGTGTAACAAGACTAATAATGTTGCACACGTGGGTAGTCCGAACACTATAAAAACGAGAATGGGAAATTTAAAGAACGGGATCATGTAAATCTCGCAGTGCAAACAACAGTGTGAATAAACTAGGAATAAAATATTTAATGCGAAAAAACCAATGAACAAGCGCACATACCTACCAATCATTACAATAATTTTAAATAGATTGTGTGTGTGAGAGATTCCGGGGCGATTCTCAGGAAGTATAACTCAATAATAACTAAAGTTAAAAAAAATCGCGTATCATGATCAGCAATTCTAATAAAGAAAAATCAATAAATAAGTCAAATTTTTTTTATGTAGGTGGTCCAGCTGGATTGATTCATGAAGTCATAAATAGGTGCCTCTAGCGACGTTAAAAATAACATCAAAATTTTTGGTTGGTCTCGAAAATCGAAACTTTTTTTAAAAACTATAAGGAACTCTTAATTTCTTTAAAATGAAGCGAGAACACCGATCAGAACTACGGAACTGTAATGTTGGGGTGCTAACTTCACACACCTCAGTTCTTCATTATTTTGCTAATGTAGGTAGGTATATATAGATACATATATTTTTTAATTTATTATAAAATCTATTCCAGCTCTATTATACCATAAATTATCGTAGTAAAAAACGGAAAAAAATCTAAACGGGTTCAAATGCACTTTCTTGCGATATTTTCTCGATTTTCCACAGTTAGGAAGTGCAATGAAATCTTACGAGGAACAAAAAGAGAGGGTGACTTTTAGGGACTTCAAAATGTATTTGATGCAAAAAAAAAATGATTTGAATTGAAATTTGCATTAAAATTTTCTTCGGTGTGCGAAATTCTACGCAGGAAGAGTGAATCGATATGTATCGAAAAAAAATTCATAAATCTGCGCGATAGTTATGGCAAAGCCTGGCTCGCGATATAAAGAAAGAAGATGGAGGTTACACATTGAAGTTAAGGGCTGGATTTCGGTGGCGGCCGACGACGCAGACAACGGTTAGGAAGGGCGGAATAAAGAATTCGGAATTCGATTCGACGATCGTGTAAGTTTCCATGCGAACGAGCATGCCGACAGCACGACTCGGATTCACTTCCATATACGTGAGGCAGGTTCAGCACACGTTTCGAGGAGGACCGCGGATCTTATTGAAAGTTCCTGCCCGTAAAGTCGGTCCCCGTTGACTGGCCTAGATACATGCTAGCAAAATCCCAGTTCTTTTATAACTGTAACAGATAAAACCGAGAATAGCTCCCCTTCCTTCCCTACCCTTCTTGTCCGGGAGCGACGATCAAGTTGCGATAAGGTTTGAAACGCATTGCTAACAAGTTCGCGAATCTTAGCCAAGTATTTCCGCTATGTATTTGAAGAATTCGTTCCAGTATCGGTCATTCCTGCTTCTAAAACTAAGTCTTTTATGTAAGTCCCGACGAGCATTACATAATTATAGCAAGTGACTATTCCTGCCTTTTTCTCCATTATTAGTTTTATCTGCCTTCTTAATAAACAGATACTTTTTCTATAGTACTTATATTTTTCTCTCTCAAAATATATGTACTACAATCATATCATGAATTTAGAACATTTATAAAATTATATTTCAAATTAAATAAATTTAATTCCGACATAAATCACCGACTTCTCTTTCTAGCTGTCAAAAATGACACAAGCTAAAATAGCTTTCCATTTTATTGTCCATAGATCTTCATTCTAAAGATACTTGACATAATCAATTATTTAAAAATAAAACTGGACACGTTTCACAGGAACTACTACGTGTGTTATATTATTAGAAAGTTGTAGGAAAGAAATAATCAGATTTTTCCTTGGAAAAACTTTCCTCAGATTTGGTCGAAGGAATAATAAATAAAATATAACACGGTATAAGATATACTTATCCCACTTCATCATACTTTCGCCATCATAGCGCTCAGTGTGTGTCCTTGGTATAGCTATCGATTTTACGATTTAGGCAAAATTCACTCTGTCCCAACGACGCTGGGTATATTTGCGCGATCGGGCATGCGCCATATAAATAAGGTCGGATCGATAAGCCATGCGGAGAGAAAACGAGGAAGAATGGAAAGCGCACGAGAAGCGCGATCACGGCGGCGGAAGTAGATGCTGGCATTTCCTCTCTGCAGTTCCTTTACGCGTATGGTTAGTGCGCCGCCCGGCTGACAAGAAAATCTCCGGTATCGCGGTTTTATTTCAGCCAGACGTTAACGCGCGTACGAAATCCGCGGAACGTAAGGGCGCCGTGACATCAAATAATCCTCGGGAAGTAATTTATCCCCGCGAAATCTGGCCGTGGAAAAGAAAAAGAAACAGAGAGAAAGAGAGAGTATACCGTGGAGAGATACATACGGCGGGCCATTCCCGCCGGAAGAGCAAGCGGACGAGTTTATATGAATGAGACCGCGAGTATTGGTAATCCCGAAGATTGAGTTTGCAGTGAAGTTTCCAAGTCGTTCCCTCGGTTCGGCGATTTCTTTCCTTTTTTTTTTCCCTTTCTATCAGCGTCGACGCGAGCGGTGGAATGGAATTAACGAATCAAGGGGCACGAATCGAGTGGCGTCGCTGAAAGTTCGATCTTTGACGATCGGTAGATACGATACGCAATCTTAATCATGTCTCGAACGAACTCGCCGGGAAGTTCTATCAGAGAAGCTTTCGTTCTCGGTTTCCGGTATCGCTTCGCCTATGCCGTAACCAATACGCAAACTCCGTGGAGAAGCAGAGAATAGTATCACTCATGCGAGAGAATAATTTGCCTTTATCGTGCTAAATTTATTTTCTCTGATTAAAACCAAATATTTCTGAATACACATGAAATATCTATCTGCAATAAAAAAAGGTTTTATCGCCGATCTGATTGCACCGTTACCGGATGCTACGGTGTTTTTGTACTATCAAACATTCACGATATACTGTAAACATTTTTTTATATTTGCAGAGAGATGAATATACGTCTAAAAATTCTTTTCAGATTTTTTATAAAATTCTATTACTATGGATTGCATTTTTAAGGAGTAATTCCGTAGCTATTAGCTTCTATGCAATTGCTCCTTATTCTCACTTGTCTTTTATCGTGTGCATTAAATTCGATAGGCTAAATTTGATATTTCCGTTCAGATTTAGAGATCAACTGTGTGATATGGAAGAATAACGGATGTTCACATTTGTAACCTCTTGTGTATTAATACTAATATTAGAAAGAAAAATTTCGATGCATGCTATATTAACTGTTTATTGACGGTATGACAGCCGCAGATAGAATAAGAAGAGTACTGCGATATATTATTGTAGTGACGAATAATGCAAAAGTATGATACTTTTTTGCTTCGCATAACCACGTTATGAATTCGGGACGCATCAAATCAACTTTCTGCCGTTTAATGGACATGTGTTACGCAGCACGTTTCAGAACTAACGCAGTGGCAGAGGCGGTTGCTTTATTGAAAAAAAGCAAAGAACGATACAAACTCAATTAACTTTACACAGAAACATTCACGGAAAGTTCTTTTTTTGTATATAACGCAAGCCGTACAAACGGAACGACCAGAAGCTGCGCTTCATTCTCGACTTCCGCCTACATGGTAAAAATTTTTGCTGGCCATAAAGCTCTTGCGATATAGCCGGCAATATGTGCAAATTGTCCCTAAATAAAAAGTGTACCGTAGGAATGGCACGAGAGCGTGACGGTGCGGTACAGGCCATCAGATCGATCCCTGTACGCGCAATTTTACGCCAGAACCAATTTGATTTACCGCCGGAACTTTATGAAGTCACTTACGAGATCCGGTTTACAGAAAGAAGAAATTATTCGCTTTGCAGAACATTTAATTAAATCAGAAAATAATTTAGCCGTACTTGGTAGTCTTTCCGATAATCAGCGATATCATCTTATGGCATTACGAACTGTTGATAAAAGTTTTTCACGGAACTTATTTGAATTCTCTGATTAGAAGCTTCCGTAAACGATGCAATATGCGAGACTTTCGCGTCCTCGTTTAGACATTCTGACCTAATTCAATCTCGAGAGTGCGCATCGAGAATATAGGTATCTTGCGAGATGTGATATGAAATTAACGATTTCCGACCCAATGGGTTCAATTGAGAAACTATACATATATATATATACACATGATGGCCCGTTTCTCAATAAAAAAATATTTTACTGACAGGTTCTCGACAGCTCTGGGATTTCTTCTTTTTAATTTAATGAAAAAGTCTATTATTGCCAAGTTACTTCTCCAGCATTAAATTAGACACGATTAAAATTTTACTGAAATAAAGTCCATTTTAAATTAATTAAAAAATAAATTTTATTCTTTAATTAATTTAATTTATATTTATTTACCTTCCAGACATTTAATACACTAAAGGTCTTCAATTCTTATTTGTTCGTACTTTAAAAGCTATTTAAATAAATAATTACTTTCAATTATGTTTCTTTATATAGACTATATTTTACAGATTTATTAAAAAATATCGAAACATTGCGTGTGTAAATATCTCTGAATATTTTAAAGAATCTGGAAAGTGATTTCTTCCTCTCTCTTCTTCCTTTCTCCCTTTTCTCTCTCTCTCTCTCTCTCTCTCTCCCTCTCTCTCTCTCTCTCTCTCATCATATAGGAATACTGACACATTTTAGGTTGATTAAGAACGAGTTCCATCGCTTTGAAACTTAATTAAAGTCAAAAGTAATTTTCGCCAAGTCGATATTCGGCTAGAAATAAATTAAACGTCAGCTAATTCAGTGGAATTCTTTTCACTGCATTTTAAATTGCGAAACTTCTCAGTAACCAAGTGTAACGAAAATATTTTTATAGACTAGGCTTTGTAATCAATTTGAAACATTTTCCTTGCAATTGTTGGCTCTATCAAAACTAAAACATAATTAGAAATAGGAATATAACATAACTGGCAACATATAATAAAACAGGATAATAAGAAATTTATACAAATTATATATTATATTTTTGATCGATACAGTGTAGGTATTTGTGTTGTTCTTATATATTAATTATTTGCAAATCGATCGGTATGCGTACTGATGACCCTACATTAAAAATTATTTTACATGTTATTATATTAATACATTTTTGTAAATTTTCCTCGGCAAGAATACAGGAAAGTATGTAAGACAAAGTAAAAATTAAGCTAAGATTATTTGCAAGAGTAATCGTAATTATGAAATTACAGCAAATTAATGAATATGTAGCTTTATTATTATTAGCAGCAACGAAATTGTTCAAATCTCACTTGTAAGACGTGTTAAATCACAATTCATAGCTATTACTCTTTTGAAAGTCTAAAGTTATAGATATTGTGTTCCACAATCTCTTCTACACTATCTAGTTTTTAGAAAAGTAAAGTGAGAATATATTGGAACAAGACAATTTCTGCAGCATATGTCTCTAAAAAATGATGAGGCGTAAAAACACTCACCAACCAATGTCATCCTGTCGGTTTGCTCTTTCGCCGCCGACGAGAATCACTCATATTATCGAATCCAAAAAACATGACTAATTACCGCGCGCGTTAATTAACCGCCACTCGGCACCTTATTCGCGATGCACTTCGAATGTGTAAATAACGCGAGGTACGCGATACTCCGCTCGTCAATTCGCCCGGCACTCCCGATTTTCCCGAAGCTCCTCGCACGTCGCGACATACTTCGCGTAACTGAAAAAACCGAAAAGACATCGCGCAAGATGGCGGAGCAACCCCTGATCTACGTACCGCGAACGGCTATTATGCGAAATTGATGTTCGTCACTCTCGATCCTATCCGGATATCGTTGACACTCGGCCGCGCTTACGATGCTGCTTCCACGTGTAATTAGCGCGAGACGAACACTCCGACGAAACGGAGTTTTTCTGATCGCTTTCGATCGTACGAGGGAAAAGTCGGCTGAGTAAAAATACAGATTTTCACAAAGCGAAATATCTTACAAGTTGAAATATATAATTTATCTCGCTTGCGAAATTCGTATTAACTTAAGAACCATACTGACGTGGTTTTTTTTTTCGTATAAAAAAGAAAGCATAATGTTTGAACGTTTTTCTTTTCCAACGAAATTCGCAGAGACGACTTTGACCTACGACGTGGAAGTAAGTAGCCAACTGGCGAACTACACTGACGTCGTTCATGGACTTATTGAAAGATACCAAGATATATACCTACTCGCTCTTTCTCCTGAACACACGCGGAATGTGGTAACTTAGAGTTGATGTTTCGAAAAGCGCCTTTGAGTGCAAGATAGAAAAATTTCTTTCCACTTTCAAATCAACCACATTACACAAAAAAATCATTTAGCTTAAAACATATAATAACAAATTTAATTTTTCTATTTTACTATTAAACTATTTTTCTGTTTTTTACTTTTTCTATTATATTTTTCTTCTCAATTTAATCATTTTATCTAACAAAAGTAAAATTTTATGAATTAATGAATAATAAATTTTATTTATTTAATGCACTCCCATAATGCACACTTTATCATAAATATGTATATCATTAAATATTTTATATTATTTTTAACGCAAATAATATTTGCTCTATTCTAGAATTCACACGACATTATGTCAAAAATATATCTACTATTTTGGCACAGTAAAACGATAATCCAGCGCCATCCAAGTTATAATGATCACGAAGATCGAGACTTCTCTCGCCGTATCCTGGCTTCACCATGGTTCGTTTCATTAACGTGGACAATAAACCGATTTTCCCAAAAACGATCGTGGAAATGTTAAAACGACAATTCTCAATTCTCACGTACGGATGTTCCGTGCAATTAGTGTAGTGAAAAACGTCCGCGAGACGTAGAGAGAGAACGAGCCTAACAATATCACATCTCTTCGTTGTAACGATCGATTGACCAGCGTGAATCAGGGTGTTCTAGCTTCGTTCGTTTATCCATATCTCCAGCTCTGACATCCAAGCTGGACGCGAAACATCAATGGGTCCCTGTCATACACACGATTGCAGATTCAATAAGCTGCTTCGATGAGGAAGAAGTGACGTATCTATCGACACACGAGAACAACACGATGCTGCTGACCGTGCGGGAAAACTATATTATGCAGCGAATAATCTCGCTCGCGTAATCTCGGAAGATACTGGAACACATAAGTGGGACATCCCCTTTATAACGAATCTGTATCGACCTTTATGTCATGGCGGTTATAGTGCACAGTGAGGAAAAGACATTTAATAAAAATTGAAAAATAATTATGATAGGGATAAATCAATTTCTACTTCAGGAATAAATATTGCTCAATTATATGAAAAAATATCACGAAGCTATTTTTGTAAGCTATTTTCATTTCCAGTTGAAGCTTGATAGATATA
Organism: Leptothorax acervorum; assembly: GCA_035220615.1. NCBI lineage: Eukaryota > Metazoa > Arthropoda > Insecta > Hymenoptera > Formicidae > Leptothorax > Leptothorax acervorum. The sequence continues at coordinate 2,012,592 of JASTWQ010000452.1, read as the reverse complement.
TTTATTCGTAGTGACGAAGTCTTACATATTATATTCAACTCATTGTCAATATTAATTTTTTAAAACAAAAATTTCGCACGTCAATAGAATTTATCGACGTTATCGTATTTCTCTTTTTTGTTCTGAAGTTAAATTCGTGAATAGGTCATGCGATCGCACTTGGAGCGTAATTGATGCAATCGTGATATTTACTGCGAGATCGCAGCCGCGATTAGAGATGAAACGCGAGCATTCATATGTTGTTTACACCAGATTTCGCGGTCATTCATGGTTTCGCGCGGCAAGCACATTTTGGCACGCTTTCAAAGTAACACACAGAGAGTAAGCGACTCGCGTACTTTCTGCGAGTTTCCGCGTCTGTTGCACTAGACTAGACGGCAACCACCTGACAGATCATTCGTCATGCAGGAACGAACGAGGAATTCTCTCTCTCTCTCTCTCTCTCTCTCTCTCTCTCTCTCTCGCTCTCCCTTTTTATCTCGCGAGCAGTCCCATATCCGTCGTGTAAATGTCACCGGGAATTGGCGTCGTCTCCTTGTCATCGTCGCGTTTACGTCCCCTTCCCACCACGTCTCGCTCGCACATAAAGGAATGCACGACCAGATTCCAGCGATCCCGTACGTTCCCGCGGCTCATTAAGGAAGCGCGACCGTCCCAATTTAGTACGTCGGTGACCTCCCACGCGCGACTCTCGCTATTTTTAGTCACAACACGCCCTGTCGCCAAGCATTCTGACGACAGCTGGATTGTGACGCAGAAGTTTGTGCGCCTTATAACATTTCATGAGAATCCTCAAGAGAGCCCATGTCATGCCCATGTCACAACCATAAGAAAATGATTTTGAGGGTGGATGAATTACATTTCGAAACGGTATTCCCGTGCATACGGTATGTTCCGTTTCTTCGGGATCCTTCATGTTATAGTAGGATAGGCAAGAGAGTAGAACTTAAGGGATCGGTGTCCGCTTTGCAACTTTCTTCAGCGAGCGAACGAGAAGTTACAGGAGCCTAGCTCTCGAGCGATTGACTCGAAGCTTTCTCGTGTCGCGAGCACCTGGTCGAAGGAAGCGACTGTCACGGTAGGAAGGTGCGGAGTTTGAAAGTAATTTACAGATGGAGGACCGGGTTAAGGTAAATAAACAAGATTACTTGGTAAAGTTTCCATGGAAGAGGGATGGCCTGCCTTTGTAATGATCGGGGCGTAATATGAAATTCGCTAGATAATGGTAGGTATACCGTTCCGGCTCCTCTGGATGTAGGTCGAAAGATCATAAGTCCGCCGAAGAATTAAGCCCGTGGAACATTACGGGCACGGGCCAGGCCGACTTCCAGTGAGAAATTGCGGACGAGATAATATTGGAAGTATAAAGCTTCCCCAATGGTTTCCCGCATCGCGAGCCGACGCTTTTTGCCGGCGGTAGCGATTCGTTATCGCGAGACAAGTATCACGGCGATACTTTATATCGTGCAAACCGACGTTATCCGCGAGTTTTACCGTTATTAAGACCGTCGCAGATGCCGAACATTTCGCAACACACAGGTATTATTACTCAACGCGGGCTACTTTCGTGAATTAAACCTATTAATATAGGAGTTTCTGCAACAAGTTTTAGTAGACGGAATGGATTAACAGGGATTATAGCGAATATCATTTAAGTAGACTATTACTTTATCCGACCACTAATTCCTGTCTAAACGATACTCCCTGATTTTCTTACTAATGATAGCGTACAAAATTTGTTAAGTCTCTTAAGAAAAGCTGGCTTAAAATAATCTCCTTCCTTTTAATAAACCTGTCTTCTCTCCGCAGGAAGAACTCCGAGGAAACGAGGTATTTCCTCGTTGAAATACACATGAGATGTGTATATTGCCAGACGGTGTGGAGGTAATCTGATGTGGAAAAGGCTCGCAACGCGCATAAAGTGAGCGTAAAGCCGGTAACAGTTGGGTACAAGTGGAATCAGAAAATCGATACTATGCCATGGTTTTGTGGATTGTCGTGTGAATTTTAATAGCGTGCAATGTTCGCGTTAAAAACGTTTCTAATTTTCTCGTTCTTATTATCACCTTGGTAAAACTCGTAAGTAGATGTAAGTGATCTATTTAAAGTTTTACACATGCTAAGAGAGATCAGAATTAAAATGTAATATAAAGTATAAATATAATCTAAATCTTTTAAGAATTTCTTATATTATGAATAAATACGTATCACCTACATAAGAATTATATATTATTATCGACATACATATATGTATATACATACACGTTAAATATTGTCTTTTACTTCCGTAACACTAATCAATACAATCAAGCACTAGATAAGCTATTATGGATGTAGAGTCCTCTACGTTCAAAGGTTTTCCAATGATTGCTTTTTTGCTGTTCGATGTGTCCTTTCTAACCGACTCTTGCTCCCGTGTTAAACGTTCATCTTTCGATACCACGTGCTAACTGTATAAAGAGTGGTTGCGCTAAGGCTCTCTTTCAAAGTACTTTCAACGATAAAGTCGACTACTGAATGGGCAACAACCTCTTGTAGATCGAGCGTGAAACTGCTAAAGTTTTCGCGCTATTGTCCTCTGCTAGGTTTTAACATCGATATACGAACGTCCTTTACCACGCTTTGTGAAATAATGGCTGTACCTTAATCCCTGGCAGACCCACTTGATCCTGAATTTGGAATATATGTGTATGTGAGTCTATTTATAGTCATATATGTATTTATTCAACCCTTTGAGCAGGCTTGCAGTACGAACGCACATGTACGTTTTAAAGTTTGCGCCAAAACAGTAGCACTCAATTTACTAATAAAAATAATATATTTACAACAGCAAACAAAACTACTTGTAATCTGCGATTTTAAAAAGCATGGTTTTAATATGGCGAAAAAACTCACTCCAGGCCGGTTAGCACTACGAAAACTCATTGCTCAAAAGGTTTAAAGGGTTTTAATTTCCTCCACGCAGAAATCATGATAAAAAATTATGTTGAGACACAAGGAGACTACCTCTTGTTTAATAAATAAGAAAATTAATAAACACTAAACGGATAAAATATTTTTAAATTTAATTAAAACCTTCCAACAGTAACGTAATATATGTTATATAAATGTAATATAAATGCACATAAATATAATACAAAAATATATATATATATTTTTCGTATTATATTTATGTGCATTTATATTACATATATAAATATGTATTTATATTACATACATATATATATTTAAATATTTATATTTTTATATTGCAATATCTCATTGTCAGTACATAACAATTGTGGTAGATTCAGTATAAAATTACTCCCCTGGAAATGTTCAATTAATGGTAAATTGCATATTTCGCGTCCTCTCCTGTTTAATACAATCCTCTCTAGCATTCGCCCCGAAATACCATTGATATCCGCGCAAACTGGAGTCTGGCGTTGATGATTCGCTGCAGGATAAATTATTGTTGAGATTTGTATGTACCAACAGTAATCACACTACGTGTTCGTATCCAAGCTGCGTTTCTGGTTCCACGTAAACGTGGTGAATGGTAAGCTGTATCATGCGTCGATCGGCCGCGCCGCGGGCTTAATAGAATAACTAAGCTCGACTTATACGAGACAAACAAGAGGCCGATCGTCAATTATTCGTTATACCGCAAGAGTACGAGCATTGTGGAGGTACGCGTGCAAACGAGCGGCTCACCGCACTGTACGAAGAACAGCTTAAACGTATAACGTCCGTGCGGCGTTCTTCACCATGAAATTTTAAGTCCGTGGAATTGAGAGTGCGGCTCTTCCAGCGAGCGGCTACGACATTGTTGGACGAAGGTAATCACGCTTGTCGTCTGGTAATATAACACACAGACGAGCTCCGCTGGACCAAGGAACGCCGGAACAGACCGACGGAAACGCGCTCGTTTTTAGGGTCAGTGACATAATCAGAAAGCAAATTGCAGGCCTAACGGCGTCGCATGAGAGAAGGTCGCCAAGGGAATATATATATACATATGTATATCTCTCTTATACCCTATCTCGCTTGGTGAATATATAAATCTTTAGGGTTTCAGATTGAAATCTAAATTTAGCGGTGCACAATGTTTAATAAGCTTAAATGAAATTTGCCCTGAAAATGAGACATATTTACATCATTCGCGTTGCGCGTTTGACGACTCGATAACTTGTTAGACGAAGTGGTGATTTAGTATCTTCGATCGCAAGAACCTACTAGAGCCGAGTATGTACGCCGTTGTTTCGTTGTTTCGCAATCGAACCTAGTTTAGTTTCCACTCAAGTATACCGTGATGTCGTGACCACACTCGATGCTTCCGTACGCGAACTGAATTTGCTTTCGGCGTGGACATGGTGTGGAGAGAGCTCTCGAAGGAGTGACGATGAAATCTGCTAGGGAAAATGCACACGTCAAAGGAATAGTTTGTGAGCGCGAGATCGATGTTCGCCAATCGAAACAAATTTCATTCGCTATACGGCTTGAAAAGCTCTCGGAATTGTGGGCTGGCGCCTAAAGCACGTTATACGGACGTTCTAAATTACACCGTTCAGGTAACGATCGTGCCACGGTCCGTATTATCGTTACAATAATGACGTTGTAACGGCATGATGTAATAGCCGATAATGCTCCAGCGTGAGAGTAAGTTAATAGATATTCCACAAAAAAAGACGCTTTCTCTCGAAATCATATTCCGAAATCAATTCAATTGTTCAGCTTACACCTTGGCTTACACAAAATGTAAATAAAAAGATCGCTGCAATAGGAAGCTTCGAATGATAATAAAACGAATGAATATGCATTTTTGTTTCGCTACATGTAACGTTTAGAGCGTGTTGCATCGCAATAGCGCCGAGCTTTAAAAGACCATACTCGTAAATATGCAATGTGCACGTAACCAAGCCTCTCGAAAGAAATAACGTTGATTTGTCCGCTTTACCGCCACGTTGGAGAAGGCCACGGTGGACCAAAAATTAATTGTGGTATTCCTAATTAGCAGTTAATGAATTAGTGAACGCCGCAAAATTATAGAATTCAATTATTAATCTATTTTCTCCCATTAATGATCCAAAAATACCGAAGAAGGGGAGATAATTGGGGCTCGTATTATGGATTAATTTGATATGCGGTCGAATTCAATTTAGTTGTGGCAAATAACGACCGAGGCGTCGATTAGCAATTACAATTTCGTAGCCGGAACCATGGTCAGCGGTACCATACGTACTACTGCACACGGTTCACTGTTGAAACTTTCAAAACGCCATACGTCCACCTCTATTGCCCCGTCGGCCTTTCATCCCCTCTGGTCTAGTCTCGGATCACTTCCCATTCGCAGCATGCGCGCGAGTAATGACCGCGAACGATCGATTCTGTGCGCCATATACTGGTGAACGAACAGCGCGAAATTCGTGAGAAATCTTACAGACCAAGTAGGTATCGTCGCCCGAAGGCGTATCGTTTCGATAACGCGAGTAGTTACGATATCACTCCGTGACTCTCGAACACCCTCTCGTCGTTATTCGCAGTTTGGTACAGTGAAAACGACGCCGAGGATCTACAACGTGTCTCACGTTCACGATAAGGATTACGAGTACCGACGGTTCAACGACTTCTGTACATAAGTGACTTCCCCGAAGATCGTAAGCTAGGTAAAAATAACTCCGTTAATAACGGAAAGCGCGAGCGCGCGGTCGGAGCAACAGCACGCAACAGCGATACCTAGCCGGCGGAACGAAGCGCATTCGGCCGTACGCCAAATGGAATTCTATCCTGTCTCGATTTAATTTGGATGAATGGGACAGCACGGGGCGGTGCATGGGACGGGCGCGACGATTAATTGACGAAAATTCACGTTAGAACAATGACTTTCTCGGCTGGAGTGCTGAACGAATGGTCGTCGCAGACAGCGGGGCGGATTGTAATTCTCATCAGGAATGGCCCATTCTCCGCGAAGATATTCCAAGTTCTTGCGAGAACCGTAAAGAGCGCCGGCACTTTCTCGCGGCGGCACTTATGTGCGATAAAGTTAGCGTCTGCTTCACATTTTTGCGCTGCAGTATGTGACAACGAAATGGCGGTTTAGTGGCCGACAAAGAACTCGCTGTCGACGGCGGTGGGAAGCGCGATAGAGCCATTTTCAACAAGTGCTAATTGTTATAGCTCACTTAAGTAATTAGCACGCCGTACATTAATTAAAATCTTCATCGCAAGAAGCTTCGGAAAGCATTAAGCACCGAAGGTAAATATATAGTAAAAATGTTCGTAATTTATTTCGAAGGGCGAGTATTATGGGCCGTTTTTTATTTCGATGTGGCGGTTTCCAATTGCGAGCTACACTCGCCCGCAGAAGCATTGAACTTCATTAACGAATGTATATACATTATACTCGTTCCTGGCTCTCTCTGCGTGTTCTATTATCTTCAGATTAGGAGATAATTCGTACCTAAAATTATCTTACGCTTAAAACGTATTTCAATGAAGTTTAATTAAACCGAACATCGTAAGTAACATTATCGCTATAGAAGATCTATATTATCATTTCACATATACAGTTACGTTTATTTACACAATTACTTACTAGTATAGCTGTACGTTTAACTACATCCAGTCGTATTAATCGATTCAAACGATTCGCACTAAGAAAACCACAATTATCTATTTGAAAATAAAAGCTCACTTATAAAATTATCAATCGAATAATAATCGAATAAGCCGTAGCTAAATTTTCAAAAAGGCTCAACGTTATTATTTATTATATCATTCTATCGCGTTAGTGCAAGCTATTTTTATTAATTTCTATAGCACAGTATCATATTATAGTAACGCAACTTTTACAAGTTCTTCCGAAATTAGAAATAAACATGCTTAAGCATGCATATATGTTATAGGTTTTAAAAAACGAACACTGATCCGGGGGGCAAGAGAGTCGTTAATAATAGTCCGCGCTTTATTGTGCTGTATCGCAAACACAAATAAACTTGTGATGACGATCAACTCTAATTATTCTCGATTCTGATTATTACCATCCTAAATCCAATAATATGCATAAATAAATAATAGCGTAATTCTGTTGATACGCCTAACTACGATAATTATATCGCTTATCTTTGCTTCGATTCGTCAAATTTTGCATGATTTCGCATCGGCAGGTCTGGGAATGAAAACAGATAAGATCGTTACAGAAAGAACGCTCCAGATTTCCAGTATTTCACCATATGGCTTGCCGTAAACCCATAGTGTTTCGCTCAATTCTTTCGCCACTGCAGTGCCATACATTCTATCCGCGAAGTAATTTCAAAAAAACGTGAAAAGGTGCAGCTACGCATAACACACCTGTGTGTGACACGATTTTTTTAGTTTTATATCTCTTCTAAAATAATACAATTGATCAATTTTGATATATAGATCTTGAATTATCAACGTAAAACAAAAATAGAAAAGACAGTCATCGAGATATTGCATCTGTTTCTGATGAAACATGGTATTAACAATTATTCTGTTACTTTTAGCAGAGCTATCTCTAGACAGACGCACAACCCGAGTGGACCGCGCGCGTGTTTAATTCGGCCACCCAGTGGGAGTGCGTGCTGGAATGTAACTGACAGAGAACTAAATATGATGGAGGGGTTCGTCGAGATGACGATGATCCTTGTACATATACAGCGTCATATGCAGAGCGTTCTCGAAGTGTGCGGTCTACATATTTCCCCGGAAAAAGTCAGAGTTACGGATAGAAACACAACAGCTGGTACGTAAAATCGGTATAAAGAACTCTATCCGGCACGCGAGGCAGTAAATATCGGAATCCTCGTGAAACTTCAGAGTCATATACGCCCTCGCATAATGCCGGGTTCCTGTGGGGCGTTACGAGACAGACAGACTCGTCTGCGAAATAAATCATTGCAAATACCTTCCGACACGTGATGGTGGAAGACCCGATCTACGCTCATCTGTAGAATTTTGAGCACCTCAGAATAACCTATAATTTCGTTAAAAAAACATTCGACAAACTATCTACGATAGCATAGCAATAATTAACAACGTATCAATAACGTATTAAATTAGAGAAATTAGGTCGACTGTTTACTTTAAAGATGATGGTAATTTACGTACATATATATAGAAGCGCGTAAATAATAAAAAATTAAATATTATAATTAAACTTGTATTTATTTATTATGCAGTCTTCGTATTATACATTACCTATTTATATCTATCAGTTCAAATAAATGACAGAAGGATAGCAAAACATATTAAAATTGCAATGATTTACTTTTTTTAAATCCACAACCACCTTGAATCCACTCACGAAATAACTCAGAAAAATGAAAAACAATAACCGCAATGACGCTTCGAAATATCATATGGAATAGCGTGTTTTAGTAGCATGCTTTTGCATTAGATACCGCATAGACGCATAGTCATCATGCGTAAAATTTTACCGCGTTTGCATAAACGTGTTTCGCGGTTCACGCACCTTCCACTTTTAATGCCGTCTGGATAGTTGCACGGCGCACAATGTTAAGTGACTTAAACTTTTTTACGCGGTAATTGTAATGTAGAGTCCTATCCCCTTCTCCCTTCAGCTCGACTCATAAGATATCCGCATGAAGATATTCTACGTACCGGGTGAGTCGTAACTTCGAAAAACGAACCGGCTCCCGTGGGGGACAAAAAGTTGGGTCGCGAAGAAACGTGGAAAATGGTAAACTCGATGAACAATGGTTCGTTTTTTATGAGAGTCCCGTAGCTGCTTGCGCGACCCTCGCGAATGCATAAATGTGTGCGAAAACGAAAGAAGAAAAAGAATCGCGGGACCGAGCCGCAACGGAAAACCTCGCTGCGCGTAAACAATCATGAGTGTTTCTTTGTAGCTCGACCGTAAATTCATTCCTGTCGACGATGAAATATAGTTTCCTGTACATTTTGGGCCATGTTTTCATATAATTCTTGAAACCTGATTTAATATATGCACCTATGCATTTTCGAAAAACGTAACATTGCGCCACATATAAGGAGCTTTCGACATCATTTCTATTATTAAGAAATATCGATTCATATAGTCGAATCCATCATAATTTATTTCAGGGTATAGAGAAGGAATAAGGACAGTCTCTCAAAGAGAAAATCCCGCATATTTCTATCTAATATTTATAAAGTCAATGTAACATATCAAATTAATCAAAGTATCAAAATTCCAAGATTCTTTTAAGAGAATTATTATCAAATGGAGAAAAAACTCAATACTTTATTATTATACCGGCAAATTGTTATTTTGCAAAACATATAAAATGAACAAAATTCTTTACTCCGACAAAACTGGCAGTCTTTATTTAATCAGCACAAGTGCTGATTAAATAAAGACTGCCAGTTTGGTCGAAGTAAAGGATTTTGTTCATTTTATTGCTCACTGGCGAAGGAAAGGATCTTATCTATTTTAAAACATATAAAGTTATGATTTAAATTTAATACATAAAATGTGTAAGTATATAATATAATTTTGTGAGTCTTTTACACATAATGAGTAACAATTAATAATATTGACGGACAAAACGTGAAATTGAGATGTCAGTTGTGTAAACGAGAGACGTCGTCCGCGCTGTAATGACATAACCTTTTATAACAAAGTATTAGAGATCTACCAGCGGCTGTATTTCATATGATAGACATATTCTCGCTGCAAAATTAAATATATGCTTGCGGACAATTAATTTTATCGTCCGTTGCGGCGATACAGCGATGCGTGCAAATAACGGGTTTTCATTTCACATATCAAATATTGCAGATAACTCTCTCAAAATTATATTTGCGTGAATGAGATCGCGAATATCGGCGATTGAAAGCATATAATCTCATTATCATATTTTTAAGGCAAACGTGAGTGAAAATATCGAATTACACGCGGAATTACGTTATGCGACAATAGCGAGCTTCTATATATTCCTTGCCCAATCCCGCGCATCTCGCACGATAATTCCAGAGTTTGTCTTTGTCAACACTATGACATAGCAGGCAAATAAATTTTCCATCGATCGGAGCGACCGGTAAATTTCGCAAAAGGACAAACCGGAGTGCCGTACAGTAGTGAACAACCGAACTAGAAGTGCTTCTACCGGACAATGCTTCTTACGGACTCGTTCGCACAATTCACTCTCCAATAAAATTAAGTGCCACCAATTATTTCCAACTATGTCAGATTTAGCTTCGGAACGCTCGAGCGTAGTTTCCTGGGCCGGCGCTACATTGTCATTTAATTCCATTTGCTCGAAAGCTCTTCGAGACAGTGGACATAACAGATTAGGGGAGAAAGGGAACCGTACCGAATCTAATTTATGACGGTGCCGACCAAAACCGGGTCCGGAGCATAGGTAGGTGCCACCGGATTTTTCTCCGTTTCCTGTCCACGGGAGGGAAGGAACTCGGACGTTGATTCGTGCACGACGTTAATCATCGTCTGAAATAATTATACGTTCGTGCGCGCGACGCCGTTGTCGCGTCATCGTCAAGCGAGGTGCACGTCAGGCGAACACAAAGCGTTCTCGTACGCGAACACGCGCCAGCATCGACGTACGGCGAGAGTACGAGGAGCCAGCTGTACCATTTGAGAACAATGCGGCGCGGGCGCAGCAGTTCGTACAGAAGGATCAGCTTGCCCGTCTTCCTGGGAGAACGAGAATGAGAGAAAGAGAACAGCAACGAGAAGGAGATGGAAAGAGAAAGCGAAAAAGAGAGAGACCAGAACGAGGGAGAGAGAGAGAGAGAGAGGGAGAGAACAAGAGAAAGGAGAGAAAAGAGAGAGAGAGAGAGAGAAAGAGAGAGGATTTGCCACAAGGCGATTCTACGGCATTACATACGTACCAGCGCACAATGGCTGCTCGCACTCGTAGGCGTTGTATCTTTGGACGTACCTGTCCGGTGCACAAATAGAACCGAAGGCAGAACGCTTTGAGTCCCACCGTGGTTGTTCGTATACGTGGCAACGCCGAGAACGGGCCTTACCTGAGCGACCCAACATCGACCCGGCGCGGAGCAGGCAGGCAGGAAAACGTGCCTCGAGTCTCTACCGAGCTAGGCAACCACATACCTATACCGAAGTTCGATCTATCGCTGATTTGGTTCGCACGATTGCGGGCAAGCCAAATTGAAATTCGCATTCTCAAATGAACCTGCTTAGAGGTCGATGCGCGAGTGGTTGGACGATCTATGCCAATCGCGATCTTATACGTTTAAGTTGAGAATGATGCTCCTTAAGCGATTCTACCGAATCGGTCTATGGAAAACCTGATATCGCATTAAAACAGAATTTATATGCACTGCAAACAGGAAGAACACGCTGTGTATATCGATCCGCTTTCGAGGTGGGCTGCACGGTTTTATCCCAGTGCTTAAGACTTATCGTTAATATTAGTTGCCGCGTTGACGAAGTAAGCGTCACACTCTTCAGGGCGCTCGTGTTTTATGAATGTCTCGCGTGGCCCATCGAAAATTCTATTCGACAAGCGGATACTACTCAGACAGAGAGAAGTAAAAAGGCGCGCTCATGCATTATAGACAAAGGTTCTGAAATCAGGTCTCTGTGGCGAGACTACGATCGATAATCTATTCAATCAAATAAAATTAATTTCGACAAACTCGTTTTGTCACGATCCCAATTGAATTTCAATCCGAGACTAGAAGTATATAATATCGTCGCGCCTCGTGGTTTCGGCAATTAGATCTTTATCGCAGGAAATGTTAAACGAATAAAAAATGCTTCAAAAGTACGGCGACAGAGAATTGTGCAACTTCGTAAATAAAAGTTTAAATTGAATTTTTAAAAGATTTCCCGTGAATATCTTTATCTCTGTATCCGTTACTAAATTGGTGAAATATCCCTTTGTGGGAACGGACGATCGGATTGTCTCTGTGAAGCTGGCATCTCACTTTAAAAAATCGGAAGTTTTATCAACAGTTCTGTTTGCTACAATAGGTATTTCCAGATGGTTTTTAGAAATTGTTCGGATTTTTTTTATCTCCCTGACGCGTATATAGCGGCTCATTCATTGGACGAGCTGTATTCGAACTAAACACTACGTCGCAAGCCTCTCGTTGAAATTAAGAAGATTGCAGATTTTTATATTCTCCCGTACAGCAACGAACGGAATATCCCGTGCGTGTCTGCGCAAGAATATCTCGCTGTGAGTTTTAACGAGATCATAACGGAGTGCCGAATAAATGAAGCATTCAAATATTCCATGAAAGAACTTAACTTTCAGGCGCACGCTCTCTTTAGCATCTCTCGAACGATTGCGCTATGCCTTACATCGCAACAACGTATTGTTGCGAAAGATAATTAAATATCTTTTCATATGCTTGAAAATATCATAATTTCGTAAATTATTACATGTGATACGTATTCATTGATAAAGTCACGTAACAATTTGCTCCGTTATTTGTTCGAACGTTCGGTTACGAGAAGATGTGTTAAGTTCGACGACTACCGTGAGAGAAAAGTTGCATTTTTTTCACAGACAGATTGCAGAGCCAAAAAATAAAAGCAGAATGTATGCGAGCAGAGAAGATCGCGCTGGATACACCGGAAAATACGTTTGCCGTTCAGTCGCCGAATATTCGCAAGGGATATTGGCAGGAAAGAACGCTTTTCGTTGGAATGTACCTATGCTCGTATGAGCGGAAATTCGAAAACGCCTTGCGATAGGAACTTCACGAAGATTAAAAAATACATGCAAGAAGATATTTCCTATCTTGAGTTACATCTGTATGTACCTCACTCTTAAATGCACAAGTTTTTTTTTTCGTTAACTGTGTGATCTTGCAAAATAATTTAAATACCTATTTAAAAAAAAGGAAAAGTATTTTTTGCTGGCTAAAAGATAAATTACATTTTAAAGTTCTTAATTATATCTATATATGTATAATTACTATTACAGAGATATAAATACTCGGATATTTTGTGGTTGAGTTTAATGCAAACTTGTGCAAACGTAATTTAGTTTTAATTAATAACATTGAGTGAAGACTATTTCTGAAGAAAAATGAGATTATTCTGAAGATTAAAGTTCGTTCGAAGTAATGTTCGTATGTTGGACAATCGAACTGTGTCTCCATACGTATATGTTAGCGGGATCTTAACGTGACGTTCGCGATCTGTCTTCCCACGTGCAGCCAAATTACGCGCTATACGTTCTCGTAAATGAAAGAGAATGACCTGCCACGTGAAGTCCAATCCTTTCGCGAGACATGGCGGAATTGGCAATTATTTATCCGGAAATGCTTCCGGTGTGGGACCGCCGCAAAGACACGGTGTGGCCCAACTAATTGCCAATTTCGAGCAGTAGGATTTACGCGGCAAACAAGGTTCGTGTAAACACACCGGTAAAATTCCAGTAATGCATGTGCGTGTACAAATAGTCAAAACACGTTTTCACGTTATACCCGTATCAATAACAGCAACTTGTCAGTCGATAAGTCAGTTGGGATCAGATGCTATCTGTTGGTGCCGTTGGTGGGACGAGTACGTCACGTCGTTCGCCGCGCCACAATGTCGGTCAGACATGCGATGAAATTATTCGTGACAATAATTGATAGTCGACGTATCGGTGCGCATCGCTCGCGCGCGCGCGCGCGCGATCAAAGCTGCTAAATTATTTCGTTACGCGGATACCCCGCTCGGATCCAAGCTACCCTGCTCGATACGTTTGCTATGCACACAAGCGCGAAGCGGTCCGCCAGTTGCCTCATAGTTTCGCCGTGGCCGTGATCGTTCGTTGAGCACACATACTTTTCGCATCCCCACTTTACCTGAATATATATCTACTCTTTCTCAGTGCCTGCGCCAGCGGATCTTACATACGCGTACGTGATTCGCGTCTTTCTCGAGGATCGCCGTGTTTCCCCTGCGGGGACCCGAAATCACGGCTTCCATCGGGTTTCTAACTTGGGACTCGCTTAAAACGCGTACGTGCCCGTAGCTCTTTCCATCGCCAACATTATGACGCTTCAGACTCGTATCTCATTGCGTACGATCACGTTCGAGAACTCTGGGAAACCCTGTGAGGGACACTTTCGTTCCAACAAAAATAAATGATTTCGTTCCAACAAAAATAAATGATTTCAACCCGCGCTGCCATATTAGGATATAAGTTTCGAATGGCGTATACGATGGTATAGTATACGACACTCTGCCGAGTATCGTATATAACATGTGGAAACTATTTCTTACTTCAAATATATATTGTCATTTATCAGATTTTTAAAAAGTTGCACAGGGTGTCTGATAGTTACCGTGTCACTTTTTGTGAGTAGGTAGAGCGGATTAAACTAAATACAAAAGTTTTTTACTTAGTTTCTTAATAATTAATAAAAAATTCATAAAAATCTACGAATGGGCGTGCATCCGCGCGATTCAGCAACAGCTAGCCCAGCGTTTACGCGTGCGACGAGGCATTGGGAGGAGCGCTCTGTAAACAACGGCTATGCATGAGCGATGCGTGACGCTGGACCTCCGCGCACGTAAACGGGCTGTCTTCTTCTCACCGAATCGCGCGGACACGCACGTTGATTCGCAAATCTTTATTAATTAATTTCTCATTATTTACTGCCATAATCGCAAAACGGTAAAGGACTTTTCTTATTCAGTTTAACACTCTATCTACCCACGAGAGGTAGCACGGTAATTACAGACACCCTGTATATATTGTATTAAAAAGATATTTCCAGTCATATTTCAAGAAGTTACGGTATGGATACTTTACCGAAATTCAATCGTAATTCCGGGAAGACGCGCGAAGGAAATCGTACAAACTTGGATAACATCGGAACTTTGACACCCCCGCTAGAGTAGGAAATTGCAAGCTGGTCGAGTCATCTCGTAAACGGATACGATGCAAGTGTACACAGGCGTGACTGCCGAATCTAAAAAGTTCAGTGATAAATCCAATACATTATTGCTTGAGAAAGTTGTATCGCTCCGACTTTGTTTACGACCGGATTTTGTCGAATAAAAAGCAGAACTCAATCTGCTTGGTAATAATGATGTTGCAGCGGTTA
Source organism: Leptothorax acervorum (assembly GCA_035220615.1). Classification (NCBI taxonomy): domain Eukaryota; kingdom Metazoa; phylum Arthropoda; class Insecta; order Hymenoptera; family Formicidae; genus Leptothorax; species Leptothorax acervorum. Next base: position 1,997,547 of record JASTWQ010000452.1, on the reverse strand, counting down.
TTTTGCTTAGTTACGTGATCTTAATTCAACAAACCGCAATGCTATTATAGGTATGCCCACGCGAACTGCGGTATAAATCGCCGCGGCCGTATAGGCGTGCGCAAAATAACAGATTCTCCCGTTACAAAAATAATTTCTAGCGGTAATTCAATATACAGCTATATATATAGCCATAGATTTAATCTTAATCGATAAGCGGTCAACTTGTCCTGCGTAAGACCACCTATGTAATTCCAGCCTTCACGGTTCACTTTTCATTCCACTGAAATTTCATACGCATCGCTAATTAGAAACCAGTCACCGTTGTCCATAAATTACACAAAATTATATGCATCCTTATCGATGTGTATCACAGTATAAACACGTGTAATTATTTTTGCAATATGATTCGAAATAAAACCTATGAAAAGTGAAGCGAATTTTTAGAGTAACTAGTCATAATGTATTTAACACAATCATATTTGTTTGATATCTACATTATCTCATAAACCACACTTTAATATTTAGGATATAATATTTAAACATCTGTCTAATTTTATCAATCACAGCCTATTTTTCTACGAATTTGACGAACAAGTTTCGCTTATTTCTGATCGTCGACTGTTGGTATCGCTAATGAAATTGAGTTGAGCGATATTAAGGTCAGCATATCGTCGGTACCGGATCGTCGCGCACAAGACTCTCTTCAGTTTCGCGTATATAACCCACGAATTGTTCCACGGAACGGAGACAACTATGTCGACCCGCGTGCATCAGTATGCATGTATGCTGCACGACTACGATTACAGTACGACGACGAGATGGGTCGAAGAGCTGGAAATTGAAGAGGTAGGGAGGAGAATATTTGAACGTCAATGAGTTTACCGTACCACGTCACAAACGTTGGCCAGTTTACAAATCCGATAATACCAAACGCCACCGATGACGCCGCTGTTTATGGATTATTACGGCAATATGCATTCGGGACGGGAATCAAACTGACGAGCAAGATGGACGTGCGCTTGTTGCGTAATTTCAGAGCCGCGGTTACACACAGATGCAGCAGGCTGAATTCCGCTTTGCGGTGCGGCGAGTTTTCCTCCCCGTATGCGCGTCACCCACGAGAAACGCCCTTGTCACGATCCCAATAATCCTATCGATTTCATCTCCCTTTCGCTGCCACGTTCGCCCGTGGTATCGCGGAAAAAAATTCCTCGACACGTTATCGGTAAATCGTTCTACGCTCCTTAATCTGATTTTCTCCTGCGCAACCAATAGTCGGGAATTTATATCGAGCCTCGAAGAATTCCAAGCGGACTGCTCGCTCTCTCGCATTTGATTCGATCAGATAGTAGAAAGAACGTGTGTTCCGTGTACATCCCAATAGACAACACACACACACACACACAAAAACAATCCTTCTCTTTACACATATCTCTATGGCCGTATGGAAAAGCGTACTTGCATTAAAGTGTAACAGGTATATATTCGATTCGAAATGGCATAAAAATAATTTGTGATCGATAAGATAATCGGATAAGAGTAACGTGAAAAGCTAACAGTCGGCTAAACTAAAGATAACAAAAAGGTACGGAGACGTATGTACAAACATTGCTCATAATTTCTTGTAAAATTTACTCCGTTTCTCAAATAATGAAATATAATGACATAAAATGTGACATGAATTTAATAAGGTGTAAATTAAACATAATAGGCCAAATTGACATAGCGGTTTCTGTACTTGTTGAAATAAAATGTGTAAAAAATTCGGCACGTACAATCCGCTCTGAATCCTTGGCGTAAAACCGATTTCAAACGGGATTATGCAAAACCGATTTAGTAAAGGCTATAATAGTAAAAGACCGTACGGGGCGAGCTGATAATACGAGGGACGAGCGAGGAAGTGCATTGTCTTGTTCAGGTCAGGAAGATTTCTGCAGCTCAGTTTTTCAGATGTCCTTCTTGAGAAATTCGACGGAAGAAGCGCAACCTTCGTTAGACATAAAAGCTATTTCCAGCGAACTATGTCACGCGTAATTTGAATAATTAAATGAGCACTGCCGTGCGTCAAGCGAAAAGGAAATAAATCGCGCGCTGTGCTCGTCGCTTGTTGTTATAATAATGTTCATTCGTAGAAGAATATATTTGCACTAGAAAGTAAGATAGCGTTTTATGCCAAAATTATGATTTACTGCATTTTTAAGCAAGATTTTTATAAACATTTATAAATATTCAAAAAACTTTATTATATCGCACAAACATGTTTCCTTTACTAGTTTTATTTATTTTAATGATAATTTCGATTCAACGCCCATATTTTCAGTGCTCCTGTAGTGACATATAAAAACTTTATTATTAGCTATATACCATAAATGTCTGGCTGAAAAGTCCAGAGCCCGTAAAACTGCGTGAAAGTACCAACGTCACTCTCCATCATATGCACGTAGATACGGGTGATTTATTAGTATGTCGAAACACCTTAACTTTTGGAGTAATAGCTTTCGTCGCATCGCTACGTGCGCTATTTTATATCAAAAAGACTGTTACATAAACGACATTAGCTACAATCACTATTTTAAAAACAAGATATTCACTCTCGTATTTACTCTTCAAAAAACATTAATACCTGAAAATATTTAAAAGGAAAAAACATAAATTACAAGTTGTGTCCTGAAAATTTTTAACGAGCAATGTATTACTATCTTTCATTTCGCAGCAACATGTTATTATGTCAGACGGGTAATTATATCAGTTAATTACGTAACAAGCTACAATTGCAAATGCAAGCTCAATTGTGCCGCATATCATATTCGAGTTTCCCATTCTTTTACAGAAAACAAATATTGAAATGGGGTTCAGCCGAGGATATAGTTTAATCATATAAATCGCTAGAAAATAATTTTGAACGGAAATTTCTTTACTATCTTTTTACTTTTTGTATTGATATAAATCCTACATTTCAATCTCGCTTATCTGTCGATCCATAAAACGTTTTTCCCAAGTATAAAATTATCTTATCGTCTGCAAACATATGCTTCCCTCCTAAAAGCACGTCGGTATCTCTGAGTAGATATTACTGTGTAAAAAGATAAATATACATACAAGGTAACTATGTGCATCAGATCGATACCGGCGACTTATCGGAGACATGACTTTACGTTCTACTTATCTATAAAGGGTTTTACTTATCTTTTACAAATAAAACTTCTCTATGACCTTTGATTATCATCTCGATCGTCACATCTATCACTATTCGTTATTGATGCATCTATCACATGTACAATAAGTGACAGATGTGACAATCAAGATGATAATCAAAGTTCATAGAGAAGTGTTATTTGCGAAAGATAAGCGCTAGCTTTTGTTTGTGACGTCGCGCTTTTTGGGTGAGAGACTCTCCTAGTCAGTCATAGGGCGTAGCATGTGTTCGTCGATCAGAACAATCGCTTTCCCGGAAGCCCGACCGTTCGCCTACTAAATAAAAGTTATATATTTATAACGAACACTGTGTCTTCATTGAAGAATAAAGGACATATCCCTTACAATAATCAGAAGTGGGATCAGGATTCCGTGTATCCGAGGTATCGCGTATCATGGATTTGTGTATCTGGATAGAAAATCCGGATAGTAGTAATAAAAGACAGATAAGGAGTGACAAGGAAATTGCGATTCGCGGCAAGCGGAAAAGTCGATTAGTGAACGAGAGGCTCGAATGTGGTGATCGGCTGCTTACTCGAGTAAAGAATTACGTGTATAAAACTAAACATTTATAAGCTGTGTGAACACGGTCCGCAGTAAAAGATAGGTATAACTTCATGTATAAATAGACGGATACTCTTGAGCTACTTGAATTTGATTATTTCACTAACCATCAACCAGATACAAAAATGACTCCCCCCTCTCTCTCTCTGTCTCTCTCTCTCTCTCGCTCAACATTTTCCTCGACATTATCCTCGGCGGCCTCGAATACCCAGGAAGTGACCAAAGGAGACCGGTGAAAGAGTGGAGCTACGACCAATCGTCCCTGCATATATATAGATATAATAAAGTCGCGCTTAACTAAAATCACTTCAGTCTTCCCGGCCTTCCCGCTTGATCGTCGACCCGATCATCCTATCGAGGGTCCGACTACAGCTAATAAAAAAATATATAAATAAATAAAATTATATGTATACATAAATGTGTTTAGTTTAAATGTTAACCCTAAGTCGCCATTGTTATTTTTGGTTACCATGCCCGCTACACCAGGGTCTGTGGAACCCTAAAACTTTACTGACCTGTAACTCTCGACTGAATGCATATTTTTAAGCTCATTTATAGTGAAATCGATACCCCAAATTCCGAAAAAGACGTATAGTAAAGAAATTAAGCGAAAAAATTATTTGTTTAGAAATTATAAGCTGCAGAATAAATCATATTGCGAAAAAAGTTAAAATATGATGGCTTTCATTAAAAAATCGTAAAATTTTTTTAATTGAAATTTACACAAAACGACCGGTGGATTCTTTTAAATGACACTTCGAACTAACAAAAAAAATAGTATAACGTGGTTTTCTCTAAAAAGTATATTTACAAAAATTGTACAAATTGTAAAAATTGGATATCTTAAGAGCAAATAATTAGAGAACATTTTGATGCTATAATAATGCGAGCAACTAATTTCTTTAATGTGCTTTACTCTTGAGCGCCGTATTTTATTCTTGGCATCTTCTTAAAAGTTGGATCAAAAAAATTACTTTTGTAAACAAAAAATAACAAATATAATTTTAGTATTATTAATTTTTTGCTTTGACTTATGCATACGCTATTTTTTTACAGTGGCGTGGTAGTTTAATCTTAAGCTATCTAGCCCTTCGTAACTTTTTAATAGTTGGAGAAAAAAAATTACTTTAAAGCAAAAAATAGCAAAAAATTAGCAAATTAATTCCATATATAATTCATTGTGTTCTGATAATTTGGCTTATTGTTAGATAGTTTAATATATCGATACCCGTGACTTATTGGAGATGTGACTTTACGTTCAATTTATCTAAAAAGTTACTTATCTTTCACTAGTAACACTTCTCTATGAATTTTGATTATCATCTCGATCGTCATATTTTTTACTTATGGTACACGTAATAGGTTTAACAATAACCGTCATATTTAGTAGGCGAACTTTCAAGAAAGCGACTATGCTACGACCTACCTAGGAGAGTTACTTGTCCAAAAGAGCGACGTCACAAACAAAAGCTAGCGCTGACAAAAAAGCTCGAACGGTTACATAGTTATTGATAAATCTATCACATGTGCAATGAGTGATAACTGTGACAATCAAGATGATAATCGAAGTTCATAGAAAAATGTTATTTGCGAAATAGATCAGATAAGTAACAATATATAAAGAGTTGTCGCTTCGATAATATAATAGATCTAAAGAACGCTGCTCGTCAAAATTTAACAAACCCAGGCCGCTATAGGCATTTCTTTTCGAGCTATTTTGTCAACGCTAGCTTGTGTGTGACATCACGCTTTTGGGCGAGAAACTCTCCTAACCAGTCGTAGGTCGTAGCATATTCGTCGATCAGAATAGTCGCTTTTCCGGAAGCCCGACCGTTCGCCTACTGAATAAAAGTTATATATTTATAACGAACACTGTGTCTTCATTGAAGAATAAAGGACATATCCCTTACAATAATCAGAAGTAAGATCAGGATTCCGTGTATCCGAGATATCGCATATCCAGGATTTGTGTATCTGGATAAAGGATCCGGATAATGATAAGACACGGATAAGCAGTAACGTTTCGACAAAGAAATTGCGATTCGCGGTAAGGAAAAAAGTCGACTCGCGAACCCGAGGTGGTTCAAGTGTGGTCATCGATTGCTCACTCAAGTGAAGAGTTACGTGTATGAAACTAAACATTTATAAGCTGTGTGAAGTGTGAACACGGTCCGCAGTAAAAGTAACTGACTTTATGTGAGATAATCCGGTTGTCTTGCATAAACGATAACTCGTAGAACGTGTGAATCAGAAGTCGGAAAGTCGTGTGAAATCAAGATAGCGAAAAGCATCACGATGGAAGATCCGAACGTATTCACGGTCGTCGCGTTGAAGGAGAAGCTGAGACAGATGAATCTGAAAACCAGTGGTAATAAGGCTGATCTGATTTCAAGATTGAATCAAGCAGACAGGCCTAGTCAATGGACACGAAGCATCGCGATGAACGATCCGGAAGCATTCACGATCAATGCGATAAGGGGGAAGCTAAGGCAGAAGAATCTGAGTACCAGTGGTAGTAAGTCTGAGCTGATTGCAAGACTAAATCATGCAGGCCAGTCCGATCAATGGATAAATAAAATGGACGCGGGTACAAAGTATGTAACAGAAGTACCCTACAGTGCTATGGCGGTTAGAAATCCAAGGACAGAGATTAGAGAGCCAAGACCTTGGTGTGGACAACCAAACGAATGGGAAAGAGAAATTCAATTAGCCCTCGTGGAAGGAGAAAGGTTGAGACAAGACGAATTAACGCAAAGAAAACTAGAAATAGAACTTATACGGAGAAAAAACGAACTTCCACGTTCCACGACACAAGCAACTTCTGCTACGGCGGTTAGAGATGGAAGGACAGAGATTGGAGAGCCAAAACCTTCGCGTGGACAACCAAACAAATCGGAAAAAGAACTTGAATTTTTGAAACAAGACTTAATGCAAGAATTAATGCAAAGAAAAACAGAACTTATACAGGGAAAAAACGAACCTCTACGTTTCACGACACAAGCAACTTCTTCAAGCAATACGAGCGTGATAACGACACAACGGCCTGAAAGTATAGCGTCGAAAATTAGCTTGACTAATTTGAAGGAAGTGATACTTGCGTTCGAAGGTATCACTTCCTTCGATGGAAAAAAAGAATCGTACCAGTGTTGGAAGGAACAGCTAATAAAGATGAGACAAATGTTTCAGTTAGATGACAATATGACCAAATTATTGCTGATACTGAAACTAAAGGATGATGCCGCCGAATGGTTTCATTCAGTGCCTGCGCATTATTCCTTGACGATTGATGAGTTGTTGATACGCATGGAAGCCATGTATAACCGGCGAAAAAAGCGGTTAACGCTCAGGAAAGAATTCGAGAGTAGGACGTGGCAGCACGGCGAAACGTTTTCCGAATATTTCCATGAAAAGCTTATCTTGGCAAATAGGGTTCCCATAGACGAAGATGAGATCGTAGATTACGTAATTGACGGTATTCCGGCTAAGGCAATAAAAAATCAGGCTATGATGCAGGAGTTTCCCAATAAGGAAACATTGTTAAAAGCGTTGGAAAACGTTTCTCTTGGGTTCGATCAAAAAGTGCAGCCGAAAATCGAGAAGCAGCCAGTCGTTAAGAACGTGGATGAAGCGTCAGGATCGGCTAAGAAGATCGTGGGTGATTCAGAAATAAAGCAGAAATCAAAGCGCTTTAATGCTGTTGTGTAACACGTGGCTGCCAAGTGTCCAATGCCAAAGGGTGAGAAGCGTGCTTGCTTCAGCTGTCTTCAGTTGGAACATAAATCTAAGGAGTGTCCGTCGAGAGATCATACGGAAAGCGACGTTGCAAATAAGAGTCCCGGAAATAAGAAAACCGATGACAATAGCGTCTTGGTCGGAGGGACTAAGGATTTCCGTAGAGACTTGGATTATCAGCTAACTAACGATAGTAAAGATTTTGTGTTAAATTGTAAACTCGACACTTTGTTAGACATGGGTAGTCCCGTAAGTTTCATAAACGTACAGTTTCGTACCGCCAAATCTAATTACACCAATAATATCAGGAGATAAGGAGTATAGAGATTTAAATGATAGCATATTAGAAGCGAAAGAACGTTCAACTGTTAAAATGGCGCTTAACAGTAAGGAACCAAAAAGTGTATCGTTATTGGTAGTACCCGCAAAGTCAATGATAACTTCCGTAGTGATTGGTAGAGATATTTTACAATTTTTTGACCCTTTGCAACATGATGGGTCGCTCAGCGACCCACCTTTTTCCACTCAGTCTTTAATTATTTTAACAAGCTTCTTGGGGTATTACATACCGGTTTTTTTGTTTTTGTCCCCAATACATGAATGAATGAATGAATGAATGAATACATGAGTGTAAAAAAAGTAGGAAACCGTAAATTTTTATTTGCAAAATTTACGGCAAAAGGTACTAGATATAGATAAACAAAGAGTCAAAAATTTTGCTTTTTATGAAAAAAAAAAATTTTCTACTAAATTATTGTCAATATCAAAATAGCAATTTTTGAACTTATTTAGGACACTCTAAAGTATTTTTCTGAATTTTTTCGGATTCTTTCGCTACGTTGCTTTTTTTATTATAAATTAACAATCTTTAAAAATTATGAAAAAAATGATGTATTCTACTGTAAATCCAAATATATATTTGAATATCTCTTATAACGGTGCCCTGAGAGTTTTTTGGATCTCTGAATCCTAATCTGAGGTCAGAATTTTCGAGTAAAAAAAGAAAAAAAAATCAGTAAAATCAGAAAGAAGAGAAAAAATCAGTAAAATCATAAAAATCAGAAAACACGACGTTATTTGAAGATATTGAAGTGATTTTAAGGCATAACTTTATGTATACTCGACCGGTTGAATTGTTCATCGATCAAAAATAAACCCAGAAAACAAGTCCTAAAATAACCCCATGTACTTACTAATTTTCACAAAAATTAAACAATTTTTCGATTATTGGTCCGCCATATTAAATCGGCCATTTTTAATTTTAAAATTTTGAATTCTGATTCGTAATCAACGACCCAGCGCGTAAACAGCGAAAAATCCCCGGGTACAAAGTTTAAAAAAATCGATCTGATACAAAAATTCGTGACACAAAGGGTTAAGTTAATACTTGAAGATCCTAAGCCTTTTCATTTCGCTCCCCGTAGACTTTCATATACTGAGAAAATTGCTCTTCGTGTTTTATTGGATTCTTTGCTCGATACAGAAATTATACGTTCCAGCGAGTCGGAATACGCTTTACCTATTGTGTTGGTGCGGAAAAAAACAGGCGATTTGTGGTTATAAATAGATTTTCATGAGTTAAACAAGCTATTAGTGAGATATAATTATCTAATGCCAAATATAGAAGACTTAGGTAATTTATTCATTGTATGTGTGTGTGTGTGTGTGGATAGAAATATTTTATAAAACCAGATCTAAAGAATGAATTTTGTCACATAAAACTGGCCAAAGATTCGATTATGTATACTGCCTTTACTACACCGTTTGGTCAGTATCAATTTGTTTGTATGTCGTTTGGCTTAAAGGTGGTACCGCTTATAGATTTCAGCGATATATCAATACAGTATTAGCTTAACTTATACTAAAATCACAGATTAGTAGTTGTTTATATGGATGACGTTCTTATAAGCCTGCGCCATTGTTAATCAATGTTTAAATAATGTGTTCCAATAACTTCTGTATAAAGGTAGGCTTAATAGCAAAAAATTGTTGGTGCCTTACCTTTTGCTTGAATGCAATAAAGTTATATTAAAGTTATATTAATTATAACGTCGAAAAGGCTTGAGACACATATTACTATTTTGCAAAAAGTATTTAAATTATTTGTAGCAAATAAGCATCAACTAAGAACCGATAAATGCACATTTTTACAAACGGAAATAGAGTTTGTGGGATATTTAATTTCGGAAGGCGGAAGTCTGACAAAAGAAGGAGTAAAGCAGTTCAAAAATTCTCAGTCCCTCGTAATACGAAGGAAGTAGGTATAGTTTTGTAGCCTTATGTTTCTATTATTTTCGAAAGTTTATACAATAGTTTTCAATAATCGCTAAGCCACTCTATAACCTATTGCGAAAGAATATTCCGTTCAATTTCGGAGCAAACAAGCCGCTCGCATTTGAAAACCTAAAGGAACAATTAATAACAGTGCCTTTATTAGCAATATATAATCCTAGTATAAAAACGAACTTCATTGCGATTCGAGTATGGCAAGCTTCGGAGCTGTGTCAATGCAACTTGGCAATGATAAGCAATTTCATCCAGTTTTCTTCTTCTCGATACGAACGACTGATGCGGAAAGTATAGATATCACAGTTTCGAGCTGGAGATGCTGGCAACTATGTATGCTTTGCGACGTTTTAGAGTATATTTAAGCAGAATTAAGTTTAAAATAGTTACCAACTGTAAGTCGTGAACACTCGCTTTTAAGAAAAAAGATAGGTATAACTTCATGTATAAACAGACGGATACTCTTGAGCTACTTGAATTTAATTATTTCACTAACCATCAACCAGATACAAAAATGACTCCCCCCTCTCTCTCTCTGTCTCTCTCTCTCTCTCTCGCTCAACATTTTCCTCGACATTATCCTCAGCGGCCTCGAATACCCAGGAAGTGACCAAAGGAGACCGGTGAAAGAGTGGAGCTACGACCAATCGTCCCTGCATATATATAGATATAATAAAGTCGCGCTTAACTAAAATCACTTCAGTCTTCCCGGCCTTCCCGCTTGATCGTCGACCCGATCATCCTATCGAGGGTCCGACTACAGCTAATAAAAAAATATATAAATAAATAAAATTATATGTATACATAAATGTGTTTAGTTTAAATGTTAACCCTAAGTCGCCATTGTTATTTTTGGTTACCATGCCCGCTACACCAGGGTCTGTGGAACCCTAAAACTTTACTGACCTGTAACTCTCGACTGAATGCATATTTTTAAGCTCATTTATAGTGAAATCGATACCCCAAATTCCGAAAAAGACGTATAGTAAAGAAATTAAGCGAAAAAATTATTTGTTTAGAAATTATAAGCTGCAGAATAAATCATATTGCGAAAAAAGTTAAAATATGATGGCTTTCATTAAAAAATCGTAAAATTTTTTTAATTGAAATTTACACAAAACGACCGGTGGATTCTTTTAAATGACACTTCGAACTAACAAAAAAAAATAGTATAATGTGGTTTTCTCTAAAAAGTATATTTACAAAAATTGTAAAAATTGGATATCTTAAGAGCAAATAATTAGAGAACATTTTGATGCTATAATAATGCGAGCAACTAATTTCTTTAATGTGCTTCACTCTTGAGCGCCGTATTTTATTTTTGGCATCTTCTTAAAAGTTGGATCAAAAAAATTACTTTTGTAAACAAAAAATAACAAATATAATTTTGGTATTATTAATTTTTTGCTTTGACTTATGCATACGCTATTTTTTTACAGTGGCGTGGTAGTTTAATCTTAAGCTATCTAGCCCTTCGTAACTTTTTAATAGTTGGAAAAAAAAAATTACTTTAAAGCAAAAAATAGCAAAAAATTAGCAAATTAATTCCATATATAATTCATTGTGTTCTGATAATTTGGCTTATTGTTAGATAGTTTAATATATCGATACCCGTGACTTATTGGAGATATGACTTTACGTTCAATTTATCTAAAAAGTTACTTATCTTTCACTAGTAACACTTCTCTATGAATTTTGATTATCATCTCGATCGTCATATTTTTTACTTATGGTACACGTGATAGGTTTAACAATAACCGTGATATTTAGTAGGCAAACTTTCAAGAAAGCGACTGTACTGATCGACAAACATGCTACGACCTACGACTAGGAGAGTTACTTGTCCAAAAGAGCGACGTCACAAACAAAAGCTAGCGCTGACAAAAAAGCTCGAACGGTTACATAGTTATTGATAAACCTATCACATGTGCAATGAGTGATAGCTGTGACAATCAAGATAATAATCGAAGTTCATAGAAAAATGTTATTTGCGAAATAGATCAGATAAGTAACAATATATAAAGAGTTGTCGCTTCGATAATATAATAGATCTAAAGAACGCTGCTCGTCAAAATTTAACAAACCCAGGCCGCTATAGGCATTTCTTTTCGAGCTATTTTGTCAACGCTAGCTTGTGTGTGACATCGCGCTTTTGGGCGAGAAACTCTCCTAACCAGTCGTAGGTCGTAGCATATTCGTCGATCAGAATAGTCGCTTTTCCGGAAGCCCGACCGTTCGCCTACTGAATAAAAGTTATATATTTATAACGAACACTGTGTCTTCATTGAAGAATAAAGGACATATCCCTTACAATAATCAGAAGTAAGATCAGGATTCCGTGTATCCGAGATATCGCATATCCAGGATTTGTGTATCTGGATAAAGGATCCGGATAATGATAAGACACGGATAAGCAGTAACGTTTCGACAAAGAAATTGCGATTCGCGGTAAGGAAAAAAATCGACTCGCGAACCCGAGGTGGTTCAAGTGTGGTCATCGATTGCTCACTCAAGTGAAGAGTTACGTGTATGAAACTAAACATTTATAAGCTGTGTGAAGTGTGAACACGGTCCGCAGTAAAAGTAACTGACTTTATGTGAGATAATCCGGTTGTCTTGCATAAACGATTACTCGTAAAACGTGTAAATCAAAAGTCAGAAAGTCGTGTGAAATCGAGATAACGAGCAACGAAGCATCACGATGATAGATCCGAACGTATTCTCAGTCGTCGCTTTAAAGGAGAAGCTGAGGCAGATGAATCTGAGTACCAGTGGTAATAAGTCTGAGCTGATTGTAAGACTGAATCAAGCAGACCCATCCGGTCAATGGATAAATGATATTGACGCGGATACAGTAGAAGTGATTGAAGAACCCTACGGTGCTACGGCGGTTAGAGATGCAAGGACAGAGATTGGAGAGCCAGAACCTACACGTGGACAACTAAACGGATGCCAAAGAGAAATTTTGAGACCAGACGAATTAATTCCCAAAAAACTAGGAATAGGACTTATACAGAGAGAAAACGAACTTCTACGTTCCACGACACAAGTAACTTCTGCAAGCAATACGAGTGCGATAACGACACAACGGCCTAAAAGTATAGTGTCAAAAATTAGCTTAACTAATTTGAAGGAAGTGATACCTGCGTTCGATGGAAAAAAAGGATCGTACCAGTGCTGGAAGGAACAGCTAATGATAGTGAGACAAATGTATCAGTTAGATGACAATATGACCAAATTGTTGCTGGTGACGAAGCTAAGGGGTGATGCCGCCAAATGGTTTCATTCAGCTCCTGCACATCTTTCCTTGGCGATTGATGAGTTGTTGATACGCATGGAAGCCATGTGTGACCGGCGAGAAAAGCTGCTAACGCTCAGGAAAGAATTCAAGAGTAGGACGTGGCAGCACGGCGAAACGTTTGCCGAATATTTCCGTGAAAAGCTTATCTTGGCAAATAAGATTCCCATAGACGAAGATGAGATCGTCAATTACCTACTTGACGGTATTCCGGCTAAGGAAATCAAACATCAGGCTATGACGCAGCAGTTTCCCAATAAGGAAACATTGTTAAAGGCGTTGGAAAACGTTTCTCTTGAGTCCGACCAAAAAGTGCAGCCAAAAATCGAAAAGCAGCCAGTCGTCAAGAACGTGGATGAAGCGTCAGGATCGGCTAAGAAAATCGAGGGTGATTCAGAAATAAATCAGGAATCAAAGGGCTTTAATTATACTGTTGTGGAACACATGGCTGCCAAGTGTCCAATGCCAAAGGATGAGAAGAGTGCTTGCTTCAATAGTCTTCAGTTGGAACATAAATCTAAGGAGTGCCCGTCGAGAGATCATACGGAAAGCGACGTTGCAAAGAAGAGTCCCGGAAATAAGAAAACCGATGTCAATAGCGTATTGGTCGGAGGGACCAAGGATTTCCGTAAAGACTTGGATTATCAGCTAACTAACGATAGCAAGGATTTTGTGTTAAATTGTAAACTCGACACTTTGTTAGACACGGGTAGTCTCGCAAGTTTCATAAAAGACATTTTCGTACCGCCAAATTTAATTACACCAATATTATCAGGAGATAATGAGTGTAGAGATTTAAATGATAGCATATTAGAAGCGAAAGGACGTTTAACGGTTAAAATGGCGCTTAACAGTAAGGAACCGAAAAGTGTATCGTTATTGGTAGTACCCGCGAAGTCAATGGAAACTTCCGTAGTGATTGGTAGAGATAATTTACAATTTTTTAGAAAAGAAAATTCGTCTGACGAGGAAGCCGAAAATCAAGTAATTCGTGAAATATTAAACATTGATATTGACGATTTAAAAAGTAAGCCACAAGATTCGTTAAAAGTTAATCCAAACGTAAATTCAGAAGCACAAAAAAAAGTAAAGAAATTATTTGACGAGAATTACGATAAGCCCGAGAAACCCGATCAGCCGACAACTGATGCAAAGGTTAACCCTTTGCGTCAAGATGGGTCGCTCAGCGACCCACCTCTTTCCGCTCAGTTTTTAATTATTGTAACGAGCTACTTTGTATTAATTACCGGTTATTTAATTATTTTAATTATTTTGTTTTTGTAGAGTCCCTAATATGTAAACAAATGTAAAAAAAGTAGAAAACCGTAAATTTTTATTTGCATAATTACTATAGATAAACAAAGAATCAAAATTTGTGCTTTTTATGAAAAAAGAAATGCATTTTTTTACTAAAATATTGTCAATATCAAAACAGCAATTTATGAACTTATTTAGGACACCCTGAAGTATTTTTCAGAATTTTTTCAGATTTTTTCCCTTTGTTGTTTTTTTTATTATAAATTAATAATCTTTGAAAAATATGGAAAAATTGGAGTTTTTTACTATAAATCCAAATATATAGTTTCAATATCTCTTATGGTGCCCTGAGAGTTTTTTGGATCACTAAATCCTAATCTGAGGTCAGAATTTTCAAGTAAAAAAGAAAAAAGAATCAGTAACAAAACCGTTTATAAAACCACGGGTCAAACTCCGAGTAGACTTTTATTTGGCGTCAATCAGTGAGGCAGGGCAGTTGATAAGATTCAATAACACTTAGAAACTAATAGCTATTAATGATAACAATCGCGATCTATATTGTTTGCGAGCGAGAGCAGCGGAAAAGATAAAGAAAAGGGTCAAAAATACAACAAAGAATATTTTGATAAGAAGCGTAAAACCCCACATATTTATAAAGTTGGTGATTATGTAATGATAAAAAAACATTTAGATACTAGCAAAGGCGTTTTGCGTAAAATCATCCCTGAGTTCAAAGGACCGTACGAAGTAGCGAGAGTCCTTCGCAACGATAGATATGTCATAAAAGATGTCGCCGATCATCAAGTAATGCGTAAGCCGTACCGTACGAAGGAACATGGGAAGCGATGAATACAAGCCCTTGGACTAAATGTTAGGATAATCAAGAGATAACTCCGAAGGCGGAGAATAGTTAATTAAGAATGGCCAAGTGATGGTTTGTCAATTTACCAATAAACGTGTAACCGTATATACAGAGGCTTATCACTTCGATAATATAATAGATCTAAGAAACACCGTTCGTTAAAACAAGCGCTCGACGAGGACTTGTATCCAGGAGGTCGATTATGTATCTTGAAAAAAGGTGAAAAGTACAAAAGTGAACAGATTTACTAGATTTCAACCAATAAAATCGTAGATAGTAAAGTTCCTCACTTTTGTAATTTCCTCGTTTTAAGATACATAATCGACCCTCAGGCCGCTATAAGCATTTCTTTTCGAGCTTTTTTGCCAGCGCGAGCTTTTGTTTGTAACGTCGCTTTTGGGCGAGAGACTCTCCTAGTCAGTCGTAGGTCGTAGCATGTTCGTCGATCAGAACAGTCGCTTTCTTGGAAACCCGACCGTTCGCCTACTAAATAAAAGTTATATATTCATAACGAACACTACTGTATCTTCATTGAAGAATAAAGGACATATCCCTTACACACATTTAAAGTTATTTGAAACATTACTTGCACATGATGATAAATTACTTGGAATAAACTTTCTATACAAAAGTAAGTCGTATTTGAGCCTTAAATTCTCTATGTGACTTTTTTATTTTTATGTAAATTATACGTAAAGTTTTTTTCACCTCTGTCTTACGTTTCAGAGACTTTCTTTTCGGTTGCAATGCGCGATACGATGCACTCGACTACTTTCTTCGGCAAGCGAGCGAGCTAACAACTACTTGATATCAACCTTCCAAGTTACATGAAGATCTCCAAGAAACTACTTTCGCAAAAGTTTCACCGAGTAAGGGAGAATCGAAAATCGGTGTGGTGTGCGAAGTAGGTATATTCTGAATTCTGTGCGTGTGTGCATGCGTGCGTGTATATGCGTGAGTGCGTGCGTGCATATATGTGTATAGATATTTAAATGCATCAAATTGTAGCAACAATCACATCAATAACAGCTAAATCGGACGGAATTAAAACATCGAAAAATTATATTTCAGAAACAATATCTTGAATAAATTCAGAAATTATCGCCTCTCGACGCAAAAATGATTCATACATG
The DNA here is from genome assembly GCA_035220615.1 of Leptothorax acervorum. Classification (NCBI taxonomy): domain Eukaryota; kingdom Metazoa; phylum Arthropoda; class Insecta; order Hymenoptera; family Formicidae; genus Leptothorax; species Leptothorax acervorum. The sequence continues at coordinate 1,981,238 of JASTWQ010000452.1, read as the reverse complement.
TTGAAGTAAATTCAAAGAAATAAATAAACAAGATAAAATCGTATAACTCTAATGAAGTGTCTGTCAACATTCTTGCTACAGACTGCAATATGACTCAGTACCTACTGTCCGGCAAAGCAATTCGGTCTTGTGGCAACACGTCCGAGGTTTAAAGCGGGTAGCCACCAAATGAAATATCGATCGGCTTTGTCGCGGCGTGCGTATACTTTTGTAGAGAAATGGCGCACATTATTTACAGATGCTGCCTCCGCAGAATGAGCAATAATCGTGTTTTACTAAATGGTTAGCTGCACCGCTGTTCGTCGGAAAACATCAAAGTAAAACTATCAGATTTTCGAATTTAATTGGAAATATGAAGCACGATATGAAGAAAACATGTTGTTCTTCTCGTGCTCAATCCTAATTTTTTGCGAAGAATCGATGTTTGAATTATTTATTACGCTATACGATTTGATTAGATATTCTAACAGACTACAGCAAGAGATTAATATAAGTTTTCACGTGAAAAAAGAGCTTATAATATGAAAGTAAAAAAATCTTTTTCAATCACGCGTATTTTATAGGAAAAGAGAGAGATAGAGGTATGTCTCGAAGACGTTTGCTGCTACAAAATTTCCATCTCTAGATTCGTTTGCAGATTCGAAAGTTTTTCGGAAATTCCCTCGAGCGATAAGGGCGCGGTTGCGATTTGCCGTTTCTATGTATTATGTATATGTGAAAACCGTTACGTTGACTACGTATATAGTATACTGAACGGCACGTAACTTTCGGGGAAAGTTTAATAACGTTCGGAAGATTGAAATTAGTCGAGTATCGGGGGAGAGCAACTTTCGCGCATGTACGAATTTGCAAATATCCTTACGGCATAATACGTATATTATTATGCACAACAGTTTGGATCTGGTAGACCACAACCTTCTGACAATGAGACGTAAATGCGTTATTCCGGCAATAGCGGAAATTCCGGAGAAAGCCACTTACGACGAATAATCCTAACCGCTCTCGACTAAACCTTGATGATACCGCGATGAACTCTGGCTCCGTGACTTCTGGCGTTGTCTAACATGCTTATTAACAAAACGGTTAACTCCTCCTACATGACCGCAATTAAACGATCGATTGCGCATACGTTCGTTTGCCGTCCTGTCGTTAAGCTGGGTACCCCGCCACGATACTCGATATTCCTCAATAGCATACCGAAACGTCATGCAACGCAACCCAACACCCGCGCGTGCCGCGCTGCCGTTGTCACGACCGATATCCTCGCGGCGCGGCGTCAGGGGATCGGTATCGCGACTGTTCAATGTCCCGTGAAAATTGCGCTTAATACGCGGAATACCACCCCCCGTCCGGGTGGTGCACCGGAGCCACATCAGTATAATTTTATCGAGCCGGCTGGGACTGTCTTTAATATTCCGTACGTCGCAACGAGGCCGCAGCACGCAACTCCGCAAGTTCCGAAATGATAAAAAAAGCCCGCGACACGCACTCGCTCAGAATCGGTGCGCGAGCGAGAGCCGCGAGAGCTGCGCGCGGTGCGTACCTTGCATACATACTTGCGATATCGATCAATATCTATATAGCGATATCCTATTGTCCCATAGCGCACCTTCCACCGTTCACGATAGACACGCTTCGTTTTTTTATGCCTGTAGGTATTGCCCAATCCCGCAGATGGATCTATTCAATGAACGCGGAACAAAAGCGTGCATTTGTCATCCTATTCGTCTCAGAGCGAGAGGCTTATTTCTAATGCCACGAATTCATCACGATAATAAATGTTGGAATAAAACAAGTTAATTATGTCGTTTATCGTGCACGACGAAGCGCATTGACAAATGTAGCAGGACTTGTATTACGCTACGTTCTATATTAATTAACCTGAATAAAAATGAAAAATTGGCGATTTTTTTAAGTAAGAAACAAATCGGGTTAATTATACATCTTATCATTATGTCATAAAGAGGGAGAAAGCGTCAACTGATAAATGAAGAATAATGGTAAGAAAATACGAAACAAATCAATACGTTATACTACAAGATATGCAAATGCCCGTATGAATATTCAGAATCATTAGCTCGCTCGTCTTCACTTTCTTTTGCACATAAAGAACACCAATTTCCAATCACAGTTTCACCATTAGAACTCGGGCATTCGCCAACCAATTATACGCCTTTAATTACACCAGTAATTGCGATTTAATTTCTATGAAACACCACTTAACAGTTGTTTAATCTCGAATTACGTTACGTACTAAATATCTGCAGTTACAGATATAATGAACATTTTCTGAAACATTTAATTTTGTTGCTATCATATTAAAAAGGTATTAAGATCAAATATATGAAATTATTCTGGTACTAATTTGCATTTTAACGAGATCCTAATTACTATTTCATTGCCCTCTCTCTGATTGTCGTTGTTTTGAAATGCAGCGCGCCGAGAAAAACTGACCTGTCGAGAGCGTGCGTACGTAGGACGTTTAAAATTCAAGTTTACCCGTGCGGTAAACAGGAAATTCCAGTCTCGGTAGGTTAAGAGTAATATAACAAGAGAACAACTTCTCCAAGTAACGGAGCGAGTGGCGAAACCGCCGTCCCTAGATAGAAGCAACAATTACTGAATTCAGAGGGCGAAAACCGCATTTACGTTAATTTGAACCTTACGCTTCATGTGATATATGGAGGATTATCGGAAAGCTTTAACCTTCGTCCATGATTTACGCCATTCGAGGAAGTTTCCGTAGACTCCTACGCGCTTTGTTGAGAACATGAGAGAACATGTTCGCATGTAACCGAATGATCTAAACGAATAAAATTGCAACCACGTGAATTTACATTAAACGCAGCTGTTCATTATTTTCATATAAACGGTGAACGTTGGATAGCAGAGATAAATACTGCAGCCAAAATTACGTAATATATTAGCAATCCTAATTACTGCGTAATTATATACTTTTTTCTTAAACTTGTGATTTAAGCTACGTTAAGCATGAATAATAAAATAGTGATTAATGACTGCGGATGGCAAATTATGAAGTTCTCTAAATTTCGTGAAAAACGCGGAATTTATTAACGGTGGTAATAAATCCGGAAAAAGCGTTTACAGAATTTATGGATAAGCACGCTGATGTGTGTGAAAGAATAACATCACTGACAGTTTTGTTGAAAAACAAAAATTGAGAAATACACTTATAATAACAACTTGCTTTATTTTCACGGCAGTAACTTGCACAATGACAGCTATGCTAAAATGCAGTAGAATATTGCACGGTAATATAAATTATTCTACGGTGATATATATGTATATAAATCACTTAATACAAATAAACGTTATGCTTAGCAACAATAATTATATTTAAAAAATTGATTTTCTAAAAAATTTACTCGAATTTCTAGACTTAAAAATACTCAGAAAAAGTATCATACAAATGTAAAAACTTTTTCAAAAATGCGATTAAATCAAGTTTAGCCGAATCAAGTTTTTAAATTTTCGAAAAATATATTTTTAGATCTAAAAATTATGAAAATGTCTATATATAATATATGTATACTTAATAAAGTTCAATGAAAATGAGTGATTCAATATTGTATCAATTCGAAATACAAATAAATCATCAGTAAAAAAGTACTTGTCAGTATATTTATCGATGTAATATCTACATATATACACGTATATACCTGATGTGATAATTACGGGTCGTGATATGCGTTCTATAATGTTGGGAGCCTTTGTGAACTATTAATTAGAACATATTTCTGTTAGCATGGAACTCTATGCCGCCCACAATAATGTATAAAATCCTCTACAGAAGAGACTATTCGCTCATTGAATCAGGGTATGTAATAATTGCTATAGTAGTATCGACAGTATCAACATTATCATAACTCACTATAGGATCATGTAATTTTGTAATTATATTTTCTATCTTTTATATCATTATTAATTTATGATTTATGTAATAAGATACAAAAATGCATATTAAGAAAATCGATACTCTTTCGTAAAATAAATTCTATAACAAAAAAGTGTGCAAATTAGAAACTTGCACATTGCTTCCTCATCATTTTCTTTCGCTCATAAAGTTTTCTCTATGAGGAATTGGCCAATTTATTAGCATATAATAGATTGGCTTCCTCATAGAGAAAGCTTTATAAGCGAAAAAAATGATGAAGAAGCAATGTGCAAGTTTCTAATTCGCATGACACTTTTTTATTATATTAACAATTCTTTTCCACTTCTATTATATTCTTCAGTCTTTCTACCCCTATTTCATATATAATTCTTTAAGATTTCGTTGATTAGTTCTTGAGTTATAGACGTTTGAAATTTCGAGGGATCCGTACATACATAGGAGCCTAAAGCTGGGTCTAATCAACCAAATATTAAAAAATTATATACATATATGAAATAGGGGTAGAAAAGACTAAAGAATATAATAGAATTAGAAATAGCCCGATATCTCAAAATTTGCGGAAGTTAGAGCTACCACGGACATTTCTCAAAAAGTTCAAAATTTTATAAAAAATAAACCCCTTTACCGATCATCGTCAAATTCAATACCAATTTTCCTTTAATGATACTCTACATTAAAAAGAACACACGGACATTAAAAAAAAAATGCGATTTTTCGACGTTTTAGAACTTTCTGAACACATTGGCAGCGGCAACTAAAAAAAATTTTTTTTTACGAAAACAAAGCTTTCTCTATGACCTCTATGAGAAAGCAAAATTGCTAAAATTAAATAAAATTGACGAAATTAAAATTCTTTACAATATTATAGATTGTTATATACTAAGTCAATAAATGTTAATGCGTATTTTTATTCCGTACTTTGATAATGCCAAACACGCTTAATGTTCAGAGAAGCAATGTACGTTGCTACCAAATAATTCGTTGGCTACTGGTATTTAAAGCCATACGTATTATCAGAATGCATTTTCAGCTTGCTAGATAAAGTTCATATATTTGTGCGAATAATAAATACAACTGACAGATATAATAATTACATATTTAGTGTACATAATATGACAGAGACATTTATTATCGAGATTACTTAATTGTTTTACGAGTTCAAAAATTAGAAATTATTTAATAGTTAGCCATTACACCTGTAGAATTAGCATATAAGTTTTGGGCAATGGCTTATGCATAATTCAAGCGCGCCAATCACAGAAACGCCGATCTATCGAAATGAAATAATACGAAGGTCGATTAGCGCCGAGTTTTACATGCAGCTCACTGCAAAACGTGCACGTGCGATAGTGCAGTCGAAAAGGAGGAAACGATCCAGCCTCATCTCCTGCGCTCGAGACGGAGTTCCTGCGTCGAGTAGAGCCAGGGATTGTAAAGTTCCTGAGAAATTGCTATTGCACGTGCCGATCTTCGGGGCTTGAGAGTCGAGACACACACTCGCGCGCCATGGGCTCAAATTGAACCGGAATCGACGAGGAAAGATAAAAGACGACTTGCCCCGGCCTCCGTGTACGGAGGAGTATGTTAAGTTGACTCACCGACCGGAAATTATTCGAGAAAACGTAAAAATATCACGACCACTTCGTGCATATGTATCCCGACCATCTTTATAACCCTTCTAGACTATTTTACAACGTGTAACGACCCTTTCGAAACTGGTGGTTGGCGCAAATCTGCAGCTCTACGCGAGTGCATGCTACTATCGTTAAGCCGTAAAGATGCAAGAAGACGCGGTAGAAACCTTGCAAGTCTCTGTGCCATTTTTTGCGCCAGAACCCCGAACATCCGATGGCTCCGCGAAAACGAAATGGCGTTTGCTTAATATTGCCCCTTCATTTCGAGGTCGTCAAACTGTTTAAGTAGTTTTGTAGTCGCTCCTTTCGTCGTGTATTTAAAATTATTATATTTTACTAACCGATCTTGTAATGCGATAGGTGCAACGAATTATAATGTCGTGAATCTACGTTATATTCATTTCGAGTAATGTAATTATTTATTTTTAAAAATAAAGATGTGTGCTACCGATTTCTGATTATTACATATCCGTATCAGGATTATGTTTACCGAAGTTAGTGGATATTTATTGGTAATTCTGCTACAATAATTTCAAAATAAATAAACCTATGTTAATTAACGTAAAACTTGAGTTATCTTTATAACAAAGTCGAAAATACAAATAGTGACGAGAAATGCAAATTAAGTTACAAGCGCAAATTTATTATTAGACTTATTTAATATTATAATAAATTACTCATTTATTATTGTAATTATTATAATCAAATAAAGCAAAGCTTTTGATGTTTATTTAATTACTACGTATGTAATTTTAAACTCGCCATCATAAGGCATTTAATTAATGATACTTTTTACAAACATAAATATAGCATAAATGTATACATTTGTTCCTTTTCGTCGTTTACAATATTGTATAACAAGGCAGGCTTGTCTTAAAAAAATAGAGAAAAAAAACAAATATTTAATGTGCTAAAGTAAGAAATTCGTAAATACAGAATAAAAGCATTAAATCCAAAAAGTGTAAATGTAGAAAATTAAATTGAAAATTAATGTAATAAATCCACAAGCTTTATAGACTTGGACCAATTACATAGCTGTACCAATAAAGCGGAGATGATATCTATATAATAAAATCTACAGTTCTAAAAACAATCATTTTTTATTAATTATTTGTGACAGAAAAGAAATTACACATATCACAAAATAATTGTGATCCTTATGGACGTTGCACAAGAGACTACCAGTGCTAAATAATAGCCGTGTTAAATTATTTTGGAGATTACATGTAATACAATCATGCATGTACTAAAAACGACTCAATTTTTCGAAATTATAGTAAGAAACAAATATAGCAATAATTAATATAAACTAAAAAGAAAAAAAACTGTAACGCGCGTTCCACTTACTGTTTTTAGTAGCGTATTTATGATTCCAATGCAGTGAACATTGCGAAATCATTCAATTATACTATCTTCCATAAAAGAATACGTGAAAGAAATGCTTATGTCGATAAAAAGCGATATTCTCATTGTGTACATTCACATTTTGCTCTCGCGAAATGACTTTCATATTGCTGAAATACTTGAGGCACGACTATTTACAGTTGGAATGTGCATTTGTTCCTTTTCATTCGAAATCAACATCACAGGTTATTGGCGAATAAGATCGTACAGCCAACACAGAACAACAATGTCCTTTTATATGTGTATTATATATACATATGTCTGCATATGTAAATTCCACGGTCATTCGCGTCTTATATTGGGGTTTGGGGACAAGACCCAGAAACAGCGACTATATTGTGTAAATGTGTTTCAGCAACGGGAACCAATTCTGACGCGCGCGTATTAACATTAACCGATAGATCGCCACTATCGGTTCATACGTGCCCCCCACTCCGCAAGCAGTTCGCAATCCCTAGGGAAATCCGTCATATTGGCATTCGAGAAACGTCAATTGCATTGTGTGACGGTGATAGAGCTTTACCGTTAAGGATATCATGTCCCGCCCGCAACGTCACGATATTAAAATCGCGTAATATACCAACTTAATTCAACGAAATATGGATAGAGCATTATTAGAGAAACGTTCAATACGGAATTTAGCATTATATAGCATGTCATATAAATAAATGAATATTTCAGAAGTAGATGACTATTTCAGGCGAATATTTTCTTTGAATATTGGATGAGAAAATTACGGAAGCAACGAAAACAGTTCGAAAAGTTTCTGGCTTGCAAACGACTCCGTGCTTCGGCGTACCGATCGATTGTGCGCGAGCGAACAACCGTCAGCGATTCGTTATACAAATGACTCCTGCAAGCTCGTAACGGTGCGCTGAATGAAAGATTATCTGCGGCAACGTCGATATAGTTATCCGCTACGCACCGTGCAAACTCGTGACACCCTGAATTATCGATACACTATCTCGGACTGTCTCGTTCCGAAAAGACCTTTAGCATCCGAAATAAATTGCGCGTGACGTTGTCTTCGACGGTAAAATAAACGTTGCTCGCAATTTCTCGGGGCGAAGGGCAAAGAAGGATTACGATGACGTTGTTCGTAAATGAGTTTGTCATAATTACGCCATAAAATTACTATCATCTCGGCGTCAAGTACAATAACGGCAGTCAAGTATAATTCACCGGCATAATTACATTCCGGATTTACAAAAGACCTCAATCGGAGGAGTAAATCGCTGACCGAAAGCTTGTAAGCTAATTCCGCATAATAACAAGCAGTATAGGTAATTGGTTAGTAATCCCGATTCAGAGTAGTAGGTAATATGTACACACACGATACGATACTATTAAATTTACCGGTAACGCACTCGCGGCAATGTTAAGTGATCAAATTGTGATAATTGTCACACAAATGGAACGCTATGCGGCGCGAACTTGACGGTTTAAGAGTTAAATGGGCACTGTTAGTCTAATTGGGTAAACCCCATTCGACTAATACCCATTAATTCCTACTAATATCCTGATCTTGTACAACCAGCATTCCCCCAGCGGTTTATCCCACGGTTTCGACGATTTTCGGGGACCGAATTTCCGCATCCCGTCGTAGGTAAAATTGTTGCCGCGTTGAGAGCAGATTCGCCTAAGGTTCCTCCGGATCTCCCGTAAATTTGTGCAGAGCTGCTTGCTCTCGCACGCGTGCGCCCCGCTCTCGCAATTTTACATCGCTCTCAGGAAACGGCCGGCGCACGACGCTTGCTCTTATGAAGAATGAATATTTTAGCATGAGCATCTTTAGCATGAGCATCTTTAGCATGAGCTCATCGACCACGCTCCGGAAGTTCAACATCGCACTCCGGAATGTAACGTCGGCCGATATGCCGACCGGTTACGCGAATAGAGCGTGAAGCATAGCCAATTTACTTCTCGATATCGCAATTAGATCATTATGTACAAACTCCCGTAATTGGGCTATATGTTTGCCTATATGTGCTGTACACGCTTAACGAGCTCGGCATAGTAGTCGTGGGAAAATGGAGCAAACAACTTTGAAAAAGTAAAGCCGTCAGCACAGCAGCATAAAATAAATACACAACTCGCGCGCAGCTGATTCGCGCCAAGGAAAATTCACATTTTTCTATTCTCAGCATACAACCTGAAACAGAACTTTGTTTATCAAATTCGATATCACATATCAATGTTGGCTTTTCAAACGATTTTTCATTTCTGGCCATTCGATTCATGAATGAAGATTAGAGAGCGATAATAAATCTGAAAAATTTTTATAAAACATCGTACGAAAACGAGTTTATTTATCAACACAAATATTAAAAAATGATAAAGTTTCGATAGAGTACGTAATAAAAACTATTTCATAAAAATAAAAGTCTACGCAATAGTCGACATGGTAACTAGTTTTGCTTAAAGTTACATTTTCAGAATTAACACATTCATTTCTCTGTATAGATCTTTTCACACGTATATATTTTAAATTAAGTTTCAGAATAAAAGTATAAAATTGTTTTTATCATTCTCCCAGCATATCAGTTATCATTATATGCGTGCGCATTAAATAATACCATATCGATAATATGTTTCAGACGATATTAATCAGTAGATATTAATCAATAGTAGCACAATAATCAATAGCGGTACAATAATATATTACAATGAATGAGGTCTTCATTATGTGGAAGATAGATAGACATGCAACATCGTTTGTAAAATCATTTGTTCATCAGTACCTATGGTTGTGTTAAATTCGTGAAAGGAATTTAACACACGATACATCGACGATGGATTATCCGAATACAACGATGCCAGGAATTCCAGCATTAAACGGTCGAATTTCGTGTATTTTAGTATTTGGCCCCGAGTCGTATCTGTACATACATAGAAGTCTGTGGTCGTAACGAAGAGAGAACGCAAAAACAATTGTCTCAGTGTATGTTAATGAATTCTCAATCCCTAACCCTCCCGCGCTTTTCATTCGGTAAGCCAAATCGAATAAATCTAACAAGTAGTAACCTACCTAGGCTTTCGAGTCAGTAATAAAGAAAGGAAACGAGCGCGTTTCGATGACGCGTTCGTTCTTCCGATCCCGCACAAGTTTCCCTATATACTTCCGCTTCGCTGGCCGCGCCTCCTCGACAAAACGGAAAAAATATTGGCGCGGTATGACGATGGCGTGCTAGACCGGAAAATAATAATTGACTTAATAATTAAAACGTGATCATACCGATTTCTTTCTGATTCATTTCCGATATCGATAAGCGCTGCAGCTTTAATAAAAAGCGAGCGAGCTTGGTATTGTACAAAATGAAACGCGTACCAGGTATTTTCTATTAATATAATCGCCTTTCATAAATTTAACACAACTGTTTAATACAATTCTGTATAAAATATGTGCAAGATAAATTTCTTCATATATATATGTAATAAATAAAATATGCCGAATCTCGTGCATAGACTTTGCACTAATTTAATATAAGCATTTATTCAATCGAACAGAGATGTGTGAAACTGAAATAGTCATTAATCCCTTTTACGGTATTTCTCGCAATAAGTATAAGATCTACTTCACGTTTCACATTCAACTGCAGTTAATCGACCGGCAAAAAACAGGATATAACGATAGAGAATAAATTTATTGCCGGAAGGGTGCGTCGACGCGGTCGTACGCACCCTTTTAACCCATTAACTCGCACATTCGGTTGTAAATAGGGCCAAACAGGTATGATCTTACATATCGTGGAAGTCGCACGCAATATCATCTTGAAATTCAAGCAGATGGAACGATTGCGAAGTCTATGCTATGTTGCAGTCACACGCTAATACAATTCTGCACGTCATATCAAATATTTAACGTGTCATAATTCCTTCAACAACTTACGTACATGATAATTCACGCAAATTGTTTGATTTATAAATTAAATATCTTCAAAAAAGAAATTGTCTAAAATATATTGCAAAATTCGAGATCCACTTTGCGCCGAAAGAAAAAAATTTCGCATTTTTTGCATATTCACAAATGGAAAAAAGCGCGCAAAGGTACCGCGAGTGGCATCGAGCGCGACCTCGATTTTAATGGTACCTTACGTTAATGCCTATGCGTCTTGAGTAGGTATAAAGCCAGCTTTATATCGCCAGCGATTTGCTTGATATTAAAAATCAAGGCGAACATGACTCACACATATATGCAAAACCGATAGCGATTTGAAGTAATGTGAAAGAAGAAGTGATCCTTTGTATATATTTGACGATGCATGTGCTCAGAATTTAAATTAAATCCAGTTGGTGGTTTATTAAATTAGCGAACAATAAATCTATTGATATGTAATAGGATTTCAGAATCACAAGCATTACATGTTGCTCATTCTATTACTTGACTGTTCACTGTTAAATATCATTTAAACCAATACCTTGAATTAAACAACATTTTGTTATTTTTACCATGTGTGTCGAAATTTATTATTTTAACACGAAACAGTAATATTTTAATTCCATTAGTTTCGTTAAATTAACATTGTTTTAATTAAATTAACGATATATTGAGTATAGAAGCAGTGACCCATAGGAATGGTTAAGGCTGCGTTCTGATATTCACTGCCAATACTGAAAATCTATAGTATACGTGACATAAACTATAGATTTTCAGTACTGGCAGTGTATACGCAGCCTAAAAATATATATAATTGGACTTAAATTGAATATAATTGGGCATTACGAATTTAACAGTGTTGGTACAATTGAATTTTCGCGATAAATTGTTACCGTGAGATGTGTCGTTTCTCAAATCGTATCAAACTACACATCGGAGATTGAGAATTGGAAAATAGAATATAATTAATCAAATAATTTTATTTTTACATTATCTCCCTATGTCCATTTCATACCAATGTAGATTAATTTTAACCTCGATTTAACTTACTTTTTATCTTTTTCTAATTCTTATAACTAAAAAAAACTAAAAAAAGATAAACAGCAAGTTAAACCGAGCTTGAAGTTAACCTGCATTGATAGAAATAAACATCATTAATAAAATAAATTCTAATCTCCAATTTGCGCGACCCTAAATTTTCAATCCTTTAACCTGATCTCTAACGGTCTTCGATAAAGAATGAACAGCATGCATGCACTTGCACGTGAATAAAAATGGCGAGCCGCTGGCGCTTTCTATTCTTACGTTTTCTTTCAATATTTTTTCACCGTTAAGAAAATGTCTACGCTTGAACTGAATTGCCATAGCTATACTCAAGTGAACGATGAAAAGCACGCGGCCCTCGTCTTTGATATTAAAACGACGGAGCACATGTACACGCATGGAACATCTCTTTTTATATGAATCGGACGACTACATACACGCGTTTATACCGTTTTCTCTCTTTCTCTCTTGCAGAAATAAAACCTTCACAATAGCGCTCACTCCAGCTCCGCCATATCTCCTATTCGGCTGCGTCTCGATGTGCATCTGCACGATTTCGCGTATATTTTCGGCATTTCGCGCATTACGGGTTTATGAGGAGTCGATGGAAATAATCTCGCGAATGTCAAGCCTTCGAATCGCGGACAAGCGTGGAACACAGCAGAAGCGAACATCGACAGAATTATAATATGTTGTGTTATATACAACTTGATACATGCAAATGCACTTCTTGCCCTATTTCAAGCCGCGAGAAAAATTGCGCGTGTTCCAGTTTTTTATTACGCGCAGAATGAATAACATGTTTCTCGTTATTACGCACATTGGGAAATCTACGGTCCAATAATTTTTCATTAAGTTAACTGTGTACAACAGCTACTGCACCGCGGACAACACAAACTGCTGACCAAAAGTACCTTTCATACGTTAACTCTGTAATATTTAGGTGTCAGCAATTCATAGTAGGGGTATTCAAATAAGTTAAAGTTTAACGGTTTAACAGGTTATGTCGGGTTAAAAAGTTAATTCTTTGTAGGTTAGAAAAAGACGAAGAGTGAGTTTAACCCGACATAACCTGTTAAACCGTTAAACTTTAACTTATTTGAATACCCCTAGTGATATATTAAGTTTCCAGTATTACGAATAGTAATTTTACGTGATTTTCACATGATACATTCGTGCATACGTGTGTTCACGATAATACTTTTCTGGTAATGCATTCTAATATCTTTAATAGAATCAACTAGATTGTTTTTCTTTTTAAGTTACAGTGTACAGGTGATTTTTGTGATTGATCATACTTATCTCAAATCTGCCTTTCCGCATACCCCAACATATTGTTGGTAGCTATTTCATTATACGCCTCCCCTAGGAAATAGTGTCAATTTGTACGACGTTGATTAATGCCTATATGAAAAATGCAACCCACGGACTCGAGTAGATTCGAGCTCCACCTTGGCAGACATCGGGTCAGTCGGCCTCACTTGAACTTTGGCTTTAATCTAACTTTCTTACCCAGGACTTCTCTCAACATTTTAATCATTTTCATATTAGAAGCTGTCGAACTAACGGCCGATGTATTTCCGATATTCAGATTCTGCCCGAATTACAATCAAAGTAGTAAGTGGAGTTTCCCGATTTGTTTGTTCAGGAAAAAAGCGGCCAATAAAATTAAATATTTAATTGATTAAACATATTCTAAACTCAATCACGTTTTATCCCGTAAGAAATATGTTAATGACACTTGTTTAGATACGCGAATACGCTTTAAAATTTAGATTGTATTCCTTTAAAAAATATTTTTACGAACTACAATGCATTTTCAGTTATATATAGATAAAATTAACACGTTGCTATTGTGAATGTAATTGTCAATATTTGATGATAAATATTGCTATGACTCAAATCGTGCTCGATTACCATTAATCACCATCAATCATGCTCTATAGAATCCTATTTTCATTTCGTGTCAGACATACATCAAGAGATATAATCATTAAATTATAAACTGATAGCTTCATTTGTGATCACAGTTTTTAGTTTATATTATCCTCGATATTATCTATATATATAAACCTTGTGTAGTTTTATTTATATATATGTACCTACATATATAAAACTAATTAAAATTCTTATCCATCATATAAAAATTGTGGAAGCATTTATCTCGTCGCGATGGAACTATTTGTACACATAAAAGTAGCTAATAAAACTTATTGTAAAATATTAATGCAATGCATCGATTTCGGGCATATATGACTCAATGATGATGTATGTGATTGCAAATCTAGAAAATTCTAAATTAAAAAATATCGAGAGAGAACGATATACTTATGTATCATATTCTACGTTTTACGATACAAGGTAACTGGAATTAGATCTTGTTTACTAGATCGAGAACTGGATATCTTATGTAAGACTAGTAGCCGCCATAGAAAAGTAATTAAGTGTCGGATTACGTACAAGGACACGAGGATATACATCATTAATTGTCAGATGATGCCCGGGAAGAAATCAGCATATTATAAAAATATTCGTTATATAATAAATTCTTTTTTTTTCGTTATATAGATTAAACGATCATAAAGCTGTGTTAAAAACGTATGACGTCAATACTCATAAAAAGCTATAAATAAAAATAGAGAAAAGATTGAAGAAAAAACAAAGTGCTTCGAAAAAACTTATATGTATTAAATAACATACACATTTTTTTACAGCATTAAAACTTGTGGCGCTAGTATAAACAGTATAAGACTTTAAACACTTGGACATATTTGTTTATATCAATCTTCACCTCCCACGGAGCGCACTAAGAACACGATGGCGTGCCAGATAAATAAGCAACGGGTTTACATTAACTGCAATTTTACGGACTCCTGCTAGTACCTAAATTGATATACGTAAGGAAACCTCGTTTATTTTGATTTGTTATGAGCGAAACAATCGTGCTTCCAGGCGCGATATTATTTCTGACGTTAGTCGATATTCAAGTAATATTTCTTATTATACAAACACGACATTTGCGCTAAGAACTAACAATAAGTTATTATTCTCTTTCTCTATATTTTTAACGAATTGAACTTGAACGTAATGAAGTTCTGTGGTATTTCTATTTTCAAGAAACTTTATAGAAAGTTTTTTCTTGGACGAGCGATTAAATTCGATGTAAAATGTAGCTGCCACTGTTAATCCAGATTCAGACCAAGCAAACGAGCAGGAACGAATATGAATGAACAACTTGCTTCGATGAGTGTTCGTTCGCTCTCGTTTACTTGATCTGGATCTAGCTTGCTTTACACATCGCAATATATACGCATGGTAATATGACGTTAAGTTAATGAATATATGCAATGAACAATGTACCTACATTGCATTAATTTTAACATTCTCGCATTTGCACTTCGAGAGGAATTACGACTGAAGGGCTTTAGCAATTTCCTCGGAACTAGAGCATTCGAAGCATCGCGTAATATCTGTTTGAAGATACGTAAGAAGCGTTAAACGCGATATACTATCGCATAACGTGTACTTTAACATATCGCATAATATAAAGAGCACTTTGTGCATACGACCCATTGTTGACATTAAGGAACGTTATGATGTTTTAAATTTTTCTACTCTTCCGAATGTAATCACATGCAATTGGCACACACTTTGTGTGTGTGTGTGTGTGTGTGTGTGTGTGTGTGTAAGGCGAGTTAAAAAATAATTAAAAACTTTTGCAAATGTTTCACCCACCGAGACGTAAAAGTGATTCAGCGGATGAGAGAATTAAATCGTGATATTTAGTTGCATATACTATTCATTAGTGAGCAAAAATTTCATTAAACTGATACAGCAACACCGCGGCATGATTAAAAACGTTAATTTCCTCAGTGTATTTATGTAATAACACGCAGTAGCAGTATATAATCGCAATAACGATTGTGATAATCGAAGTAATTACGGTAATAGCATGAGACTCGAGACCCCATTAATTATATAACATAATCTCGCTGTAATATCCGTAGGTATTACATGGGAAAAAAAATAATTTTTTTCATGCGCTATCTTCCGCGAGTATTCTTAAATGTTTTTATTGCGAGACAGTGGAAGAGCGGAGGGAACCGAAGTGCAACGTGATAAACGCGCACATTCGGGGAGATCATGGCTATACTAAATCCAACAACAATTACCAGCTTTGTCGCGTGGCCGCTAGAAGCCCTTGTTATCCCGCCACGATAGAGCGGCTCAATATTTCAAACACGTTTTTCTCCCCTGAACAACCTGTAAAACTTCCAGTGATGATATATTGTTCGCGAAAGTACTATTGAATAATCCCGAACGATACACGAAGACCAACAAATAAATACAAGCTAACTTGCAAAGTGTGGTACCTAATATACTCGATTAAGTTTTAGTTAATTTTCCCTGAAATTGAATTTCACCGATATTTGCTACAATTTCTACATTTTCAACATTAAATGCATTGATAAAATGTTATATAGAAAATTAATGTAAATTAACTGAATGGCATTTCTTTGAAGCACCTTTACAGAGTTTCAATATAATTTATAGAGTTCTGACTATTTTCCAAAGAGTTTCAGCAATTTCTGATACATTTTTTAAGAGTTCTGGCGATTAAATGTAAGAAAAAAAATAAAGGATCCGAAGAGATACAAGATGTTTAGGCTTCCGCAAAAATTGATAGTGCTTTCTGTACAACAAGATTCTGTTACTTGAAGAGCTAATAAAGATTGAAAAGAATTTTTGTTATTGTTTTTCCAATTCTAAACTTATCAAATATATACTGAATCTTCAAGAATCCGACATAATGTAGAAGAGAAACATAAAAGTCTTCTTCTTTGTATATTAAAAAATGTAACTATTAAGAAAATTTCCTAGACATCGGATTTAAGACATGCTGCAGTGTCTTCAAGTGTCTTAGATTTTATATTACTGTAAAAAGCTGCAAATACAAGGAGAAGTACGAGAATCGAATTAACTTCCGGCGCGATGTTTTTCCTTCGACGCTCAGCAGCTCGTCGCTCTTATTTGACGACGTCTGAGGAATTTGAAGTAGCTCTCTATACATAGGAAAAATTATTATTCGAAGCACGATAAGGTCTCATAAGTCTTACATTACGCGCACACGACGGGGATTGTAAATCGCGCTGACAAGGCATAATGATTTCAACGTGATCGTATTAAAAATTCATAGTCATCCCGCTATGTCGTCTCGTCCATTACGAACGATCGATGAGGATTTAGGAAGCTTCAACTCAATCTGTTCCTTTCGCGGTCCATTCAGTCCACAAACGATTCGCCTCATGCGTGAGTGAAAAGACAGGAAGAGAAAGACAGTAGGAAAGCAAACAAACCGAGCAAATAAACCAAAAAATGTGAGGGTTCCCTTTTTCACATTTGACATGTATATATAGAGGAATAACAAGAGAAATATATAAGGAGATTGTATTGTCCATGCTGCTTACGGATTTAAAGCTTGAAGAATTTCGCCTCGACTCTTTCTGACTTTGCAAATGCACAAGATTTCTTTTACGCGTCGGAAAAAGGTAAATAAAGCTGTAGAGAACGGCGGGACGAGAAAGTTGCACGGGGATAAATTCAAGGAAGTTAAAATAAGCACCGGCTAAAACGCCTTATCGTTTTGATTGACGACTCCGACGTCGACCGCGCTTCGTTATGACGCTTGATAAGTCCTCGAAGCAACGTCACTAATGATCCGAATGATGTATAAAATAAAGAGCGTTATGCACGAAATAAAACATCCCTTACGTGGAGAGAAATAGAGAGAGGGAGAGGAAAAAAAAGTCCCCGCGTGCCCCGGCCATTATCGGTCACGTAGATCTCCATTGCGTGCTGCTCCTATATATCCTAAGGCCACAGTCAACGGTGCCACACTCGGAGTGGACTTTAAATCAGATTACAGTGTGCACTTTCCCGCCAACAGAAGTGAAAACACGCACGTATACGGTGTAATATGTGTACCGGGGGCGGAGGGAGTAAACAAGCTGCGTCGAATCCGAACGTACATTTTGCGTTCTAGGAAGGAACCCGTGAAATTGCACGAACCAGATATGTGTACGCGAGGAATAATTAATATTTTGGAAAGGATTGATTTCGCGGGGTGAAAATATCACTGAAACGTTCCACACGACCCTTTCATGTCTGCTCGGTTACGGCAATGCAATATCCGTTGCATCTCTCCCATCTGCGTTTATATCGGCGATACATAATAAGCCTAGAGACTTAATCAAGGTAAGTGCCCTTTATGGTATGTACATAATGTAGCGCTGTCTGTCAACGTAACACGTAGCTATTTACGGTACAAAACTGTTCTTGTTTTATCTTCCATTAATATAGTGAGGTCAATCTATTCTCTACACAGATATTTTGAAGTATCAAGAAAGAATAGACTCCTTATAGTTTCAGCAAATCATTTTCATTTAATGTCTCAATTAATACAATAACCTTCTGGCTCTATTTCTATTCATTATAGGGGAAAATTATATATGAAAAATATTTCTGCGAAAATATTTACACTCCATTTCTTCTTCATTACATTTATCATAAAATAAAATTAACCTAGCATTATTTTCGAACAACTTATGAGAATAATTTATAAGTATGTTAATCTTAAACTTGTGCCTGTTTCTATCCTAGAAATTACGTGCCTAATCGTCGCCATTCTTTAAAAGATAAAATGTTCTCACGGCCGACGCAGCAAAATGTTGCTTTTTAAATTGCGCTGAATTGTGCTAAACTTGTGCTGACTAGGACCGTAAATAGTCGCGGTGGATCCCATAAAACTTCTCCAAAAACAATAGAAGAAAAGTACTTTTCTTATATTTCTTATTTATTTTGCTAACTTACTTTAATTTCACGCATATTGCATCATATATTAAAGAAAATATTGTTTGAAATAATGAAATGAGATGTGCGCAAACACATATCGCAAAATTCATTTAAAATTTCTACAGATATTACCTCGGATATTACTTGCAAGTTATTAATATATCATGCATTAATATAATTTGTTTAATGATAATAATATATGCACATATATGTATATAGAAAATAGTAAATAATATATACATATAATACATGATAATACAATTGTTTAATAATTTATTGAAAATAAATACTTATCTAATATCAAGGCATTATCAGTGTGTCTATAATTATGAGTTTATACCATTCTACGTCATCGATGAAAATTCCAGTAAACCTGCAATCTTGACACGTTTAAGGCTCCTGTTCACTCACTGCAGCCATCTTGGATTGATGACGTCAGAAGCGAGAAAAATATCATAAAAATTCTTGCAACGTACATTCAAATAAAATTGTTTTTCAATAAGATAGCATTTGTATTCGATAGAATAGAGTTGTAAAATATACCGAAAACCGAGCCGAAAACATTCCTTTAATCCACATATGTCAAATTGAATTCTGCTAATCAAGGACAAAAACTAACCGTTTGACAGCTGCCGAATTGAAATAAATATTTGTTTTCACATATTAAATTATAACCAAATGGGAATCTTCGGTATATTTTAACACTACAATTGTTTAAATATAAAAACACTGCACTAAAACGGAAAATGACGTTGTAAATCGCAAGAATAATTTAGCTCTTTAACGTCATTTTTCACGCCTTTTAGTTCATAATTTTGACGCTGTGTGTAGGTACTGTCAACGCGGACTTGGCAATCGAGCCAGCAGGAGCCTTAAGATGAACTAAGGAAGATCGGCCTCGGTTGACTTTAGCACGCTTGACACTCAAGGAAAAAGCGACAGTTTCCAGCGAGGTTTTCGGATTTCCGCGAAAACGTTTCGCGTTCGCCCGACGTTTCTATTTCTGCGCGTTGCATTTTCCAACAAAGAATGTCGCCGTTGTCGTCTTAGTCGGCATCGCATCGGTATAAACGTAAACCACCGTCTGCGATCCCGTCGGAGATAACGTCACAATGAGCGACAGAAACCTGCTGACTTCGAAGAAACGTTTCACCGCCGGCGGGCCATGGAAATGCCTGCGTGCCGATGCACACCGTTGCGTCGCACGGACCACACAATTCGGTAAAATTGCGTAGACCGTGAGCGGGCATTCTTGTCTCATGAATGACTTTTCGCAGCACGCCATGAGTCAGGGTCTTCTCGAAAGGTCGATACTATTTTAATGCGAGTGACGCCATGCGAACTGGCACCATGCGAAGCAATGTGACTAATGATCGCGTCAGATTTGCGAACGGGGTATCGAAGGATAAGCAATGTTAAACATTAAAGACGCGTGCTGAAATTAAAATGTGCCGCGTATACAATTGTCTGATCACTCGCATTGATAATCTCGTTGATTTTAACATTTTCCTTGCATGAGAAATCTTAAACAGGGCTTTTTAAAGCTTAGATTTTAATAATAACGCACGAAAGGGAAAAGTGACGAAAATAATCTTGTTATTTATACATAACAAGTTAAATGTATTATCCAACAATAGCCCCTGGCTTGTGTTACCTATATAGATGGGATAACCAACCTATTATCTAAAAGGGAGACCATGTTTCGTGCTAAAAGCGGGTCTAGCTATCTTTAACGTATATCTACGTTAAACTTGAATTTAAAGTCTATAAAGTAAAATTGGAAATAATATCTCGAGTAATATCTGCTCGATCGCGCATAGTGATTATTGTCTTTTCATCTTTTCTTTTGTCACTGTATAAATATAACAAAAACTTACTTAATCTCTTTTGTTCTCGAGAAAAAGTATCTCAACTCTGGACATAAATTATTGGCCTATTTTATGCAGCATCTATTTCTATCCTTTGCTTTTTCTCGCCTTCTATTACAGATATCCGTTCCTTTTGGCCACCTTTTGTCCGATATTCCATTATGTTTCGACAGAAACTTGTAAAAATCGCCGTGACCGATGGCACTATACATCGTCGCATATCTAAATTCAAAGTCCCTCAGTTATTTTCCACCTAACACATTTTTTTTTCGGAATGGCGACATAGGTGCGGTATCACTGGGAGATTACGATGACACGTACGATTGCGGGACACGCATGGTTCTCGAGGTAGGGCCAACGGTGAACTCGATGCCTCGCATGATTCATACGCGGTATGAGTAACTTTTATCAGAGAGCGTCTCCTAGCGCGTCGCAACGGCTAGTGGGAGTAGAGGAATGCAGCGGAAGGGGGCTCAAGAGAGTTCAATGACGTAGCCGATTTATGGCTACAACGAATAGAGCCGTGGATCGAACGTGCCGATACCTCTGTATGTAACAAAATAGATCGATACGTACTCTATTACGTTTCAGGTAACATAATAAAAACGATATAGGTATACTATATATTAAAACACAAATACAAATATCGTGATAGTGCTGTGGCAGATAAACATTTACGGATATATTCGGCACATAATATTTTTCACGCTGACAGTGAATATTATTATTACAAACATGAAAAATACATCAAACAATCAATTTCGTTCCGCTTGTTAGCACTACGTCTGCGAACGTCAGTATCTTCGATCGCGCGAAAAAAATGTGAAAACAATTCCGAGAAGTATATTTAACTAACCTTGAAAAAAAAACACACACACACAAAGTAAATATCGAACCGAAAACGAATTGGTCTTGTTAATATAGCACAGCTTTATATCAAAACGTGAAATCGATAAATAAAAAAGCCTCGTGTATTTCCGTTCAGGATACGATCGACGCATATAAAAATATCAAACTGCGATTTCAAATTTTCAGGCACCGAAATGACATACATCCGTTGGAACGTTTATTGAAACGGAAATGAGCGTTTCAGGTCCGTTCGTTCACTGTCGCCAGAGGAATAAATCATTGTGCTGAGGTACATACAAAATTTATCTCAGGGCACTGCTATTTGCTTGTCGAGTTATATTAATTTCCATTAAATTTTTCTCATTAATTTTTTTTTTCTGTCAATGCCAAGTTTCAGCTTGCTCTTTGCATTTTAAAACTTTTTAATTAAAAAAGGTTATTACTTGTATTTAATTCATCGTCACGTATCACTTAAGTATTATTACAAGTTTATTATCTAATCAGTATTTCGAAATTAGTGTACACATTTAATCAGTACCTTACTACTCGCTTCAACGACCTTCCGCCGGTTATTTTTGACGTACTTCGACAAACGAAAGCTCTTTGCCGAAGAAATTGACTTTTCTCCTCGCACTCGAGGATCTTCTAAATTGCGAGATGAGATCTCATAATTAAATGCTCTACGAAATTGTCGACCCTTGCTCGCTACTCAGCGGCTCAATTGTCATTTTAATAGAACGGTTCGGTTGTCTCGACTTTCAACGAAGGGAAGGAAGGGATCGTACAAATAACTGCGTTTATAATATTGCAAAGCGGATCTCATCCCCGGGAGAAAGTTCCTCGAACTTGATAATAACGCACACTCGGAATCGACAAACGCGCACCAATTATGCTGGCAAACTGGGCTCGCAGCTCTTGTCATCTCCGGAAGCAATAACGACATTTATTTACAAAACGCGCGGTAAACTTCTCGCCAATTATAAGTATTTCATAATCGAAGTAACTTAACGATGTCTGATTGGAAAAAAAGGCTAAAACAGTCTCCAACGCCACGTAAAAACTTGCAGAAAAAACGACTCTGCTCCGAATAAAAATTTGTGTATCTTCGAAAAGGCAAACACGCGATATCAGTAGTGAGATAGTAAAAGAACGATGATCGAAACGGATTCTCACCCGGTCTCCCGAAGAGTTTGATATCTTATTTCATGTCGGCTGCAAATAGATTGATCGCTCCTGTAAAAGAATTGATATCTCACTTCGAAACTGTTGCTCCGAACAACAGTGACTTGCGGAAGATTGATATATGTAGAGTAAACATTGAAAGAGCGCGTTCTGCCAGACCTTTTTTACGGAAAGAAAATTTATTTCACCTATCTTTTTATTTAAGTATAAGTAAGTAAGTTCTAATAACTTTTCAAAGTGAGTTATTTCTCGCACATTCGTTTCAGGTAAAATGAAAGCGAAAAGCGCAGCTGAATTTTCTTCTTATCCCGTATTTTTTTTTAAATTATACTTTCTATGATATATGAAGTTCCGAATTCACGTTACCCGAAATAATTCCATTTGTCAATTTTAAGAAAACAATAAAATTATGTCGGCGAGCTTTCTTGAAACTTTTAAACGATTCTCATATAATTTATTAACGATTGCATGGCGGAGTACGTATACGAGTTTAACATCTCGTCGTATATTACATATTCAAATGAAAGTATAAAAGTATCGAAAAAGTTTGTTACTAATTATATCGCATAATTATATCGCGAAGCGATTTCATGGTTAAAGCGTGTAAACATTCGAAAAAGTTTGACTATGTTTAGGGACGCATGCCGATGTCAATCACTTACGTATAACGTGGGGGACGCGTTCCGTGTTATATGAATCCATATTATACGAGTTACACAGATTACACATAATATATATGGATCCTGTGTGCACATTTACGAAAGACGGGGTTTATTATTGAAAAATGTAAAATGAATGCTGTAACAGAAAAATATAATATTTTTTATTTCGCTTTAAAACAAACTTTTAAAATCTTTTCGTCGTGTAACACGAATCCGCGTTACATGAACCAGTGTTACATGGAATTTACTGTATTTGAATGCCCAAGAATATCAATTTTATGCTTTCAATGTGCCGACATTCCGTAAAATAGTACGAAACTATATCCCGAGTATTGGCGCCATTGTTATTCAATGATGCAGTCGCGATATCGGTACATGCGCTACGCATAATACATTTGGCGCTGTACAATCACGATATTCCCAATCGGGCAAAACGTCCAGGAATCCAAGATTCGCACTACATAATTTAGAGATACGCGGATGCAATTATATTATTTCCCGCGCGCAGATGGCCGAATACCGTTTCATATTTCGACCGATCGTATTCTCATCTAACATTAAACGCATCTGAAATATTTATCGTCATTACGACATTACGTTAACACACGTCGACGCCGCTCGCGCGTTCTATCGTCGAGTTCGCAAATATGTCGTTCCATCAGCGGAATTGCATTTCGGTAATCCCGGATACCATCTCGCTCTGTCTCGCATTCCATTCTTTCTCGCGCGATTCGAAGCTCAGGACGGATAAACGTCAGAAAATCCGGACGGTAGCGTTTAATATTGGAGGACACGCGAGTCGGTGGAGCGAGGAGGCGCGATCGCGATCGCAACGCGACGCGACGGTACCGTCGCGTCGTCGCGCCGAGCGAGCGGCCCGCAGCCGGGACCTGCCGGGAGCTCGGCTCGCGCCGTCGGAAGAGTCGAAGACAACGGAGAATGGAGATCCCGTGAGATCGCGCACGAGGTTCGCCGGCCGCAGCCGACGCGGCCGCTCCGGACGGGATTCCATTCCGGACCGAGAGCCAAGACCGCGTTACCTGAACGAAACGAGCGCACACGGCCGATCGCAGCGTGCACCGCCTCGTGTGCCACGGACCGGAGCGCGCGCTAGGTCGGCTCCTCTCGATCGGCGTTCTCGTGCATCCGAGCAGGAGAGCGTACCTGCTCGCGCGCGCGCGCGAGGGTATACACGCACGGCGCCGTGCGTGTGTGTGGAAGAACGGCTGCGAGATGAGCGGATAAGCTCTTTGTAAGCGGGAAGAAAAAGAAGAGATTGTGGCACTTACCCTCCTCGTCTCTCCGTCCGACGGCTATTCCGACGGCGGTCTCTCGTATCCGTTTAATCGAAGCGACCGGGCAAACTTCACGCCGTTGACTCCGGCACCTTCATCCGCTCCCCTCTTCCCTCACGCGGTTTCGTCACTCTTGTTGCTCCCCTTATCTCCCGCGCTGCTTGACCACAAAGGACGCCGCACGCACGGCCGCGCGACACACCGAGACGATACCACCGAGAATACTTCGGGCCCCTCACGATGCACAAACCCCCGGCACACTACCGAACTGATCGGACTCCTCGAACTCCGACGAGCGCGCGTTTCCCGGCCCGCGTCGTTCGAAAACGTGGCGCACGGCGTCACATCGTCCCGCGCGCACTGGAAACACACACATACACACCGGCCGCGGGCGCGTCCTTAACACTAAAGGACGCTCGGGGAAAGGTCGGCCGGACGGTTACGCGACGGTACGCGGCGCCGAGGATCCTTGTATATTACTGTGACCGCGCGCGCGCGCGAGCGTGATAATAACGTGAAGTAATGCGCGAAACGGGATACAGTACCGTCGCACGCCGGTGCACCGTACCAACGCGGTACGCAACGTACTCCCAAGGAATGCGTTCCCACGAGGGCGATCTCTCCCTCGAAGCACTGGTATACGAAGCCGAACGAATCCAACAACGATAGATCGAGATAGATCTGGCTCGTTCGATCTCTCGTCGAAGCTAGGGAGAAGGAGAGAGATCGACGCGACGCGACGCAAACAACGACACAACCCACGCGCGCTGCTGACTGCGGCGGACTGAGCGTCGGGACGCGGCCGAGGTGCGCGCTCGCGACCGGCGCGCTCCTAGCGGCCAATGGCGACCCGACGCCCGACGACGCGCCTGTGAGTCCTGTGACCGGTCGACGGATCCTCGCGCGCGCTCCGATTCGCATCCATTCGCATCGCGATTCGGAGTAACGTACGATTGTAAGGCGAGCGTTAAGGGTGAGTACCCGTAGATTTTCCTGATATCCTCCGTACACCCCCTTCCAGCCTCTGAGCGAAGAAAACGGATAAAAAAGATCGACAGGACATTCGCCAACGCGTGTAACAATCGGATATTCCAAAGATTCATATCCGGCGTAATGGAATTCTTTCGCGAATTCTGTGAATTGATTATATTCCCCGCCGCGGGAATACCGAGGTAATCTATCTCGGTGAACGCGAATCGCTTAATGAAGCCGCATTTACGGACCTCTCTCTCGATTCCACGCAAAGTCGATTAATAATTCTGAAAATCTTCTTGACAATATTCCGTTGTTTGCGACGGGAATTATATCAACGCTGCTAACAAAACACGCGCGTGAAAGAAGGAGCAAGTAAATTCTATCGATCAAATATCTCGATATTAAACAATACCTATATATATAAATTTAGATTCAATATTTTAATACGCATGTTGCGCTATTTGTCTGTAATAATTTATGTTTATTTGGTAACGTATATTTACGCAAACCGGAGGCTCGCAAACGCCTCGCATAAAACAAAACTATTCATTAATAAACGTATGTGTATCTATAGTCGCGCGGAATGTAATTATTAATTAGCGAACCGGGAAAAACAGCGAACAGCCGGCTACGTTTTTAACGTTAAACCATGTTAAACGCTTATTATCAGACTTTACATATATTACAATGTAGTTAAGTTCGTGTGTAAGCGTAATTCCATACGGTAGTGGATATAGTAGCGATTAATTAAACTTCGAGTCTCTCTTGCAGTGCAAACGAATAATACAATACGCAGCACGGTTGCATTGCCGACGGTAACAAGTTAGATATTTTATCATTGCGTTAAATCTATCTCATTAAAAGGACGTAGTAAATAAAATATCCTCGCTATCTTCGGATGTTGCAGATAGGTAAATATTATACGGACGTTGCACTGTGTAAATACTTTATCGGCCTCTTTTCGGGATTTCGCCTTACGTCTTACGTGTCCTGTCCGGTGCTTTCCCCACTGACATAAATTTCTTACTAATGAAGTTTTAATGGGTGGTCGATTTGATGTAAGAGTAGTTTAATCAAAGTAATAAATTCTCCCTTGGTTCAACGATCAAATCTCCATCAATTTGCAGAAAATACAATGTAACCAATTATTTAACGATGATATGAAAATTGAATAATAGAGAGGCGAGTGGAACAATGCCCTAGCAATTGATTTTCACATTTTCAGTAATTTACATGATAGAGTGCACATCAATTACTGAAATTTTACGTACATTGTTTCCACTTTTTTCCTTTCATTAATTTTGTTCGAGTTATTGAATGGATTTCGAAAAATTTTTGGCAGGCATTATTTGACGAGTTTTTGTAATTCTTGATACGCGATTTTAAAACAAACTTAAAATTCTTCTTTCCTTAATTTATGCGTTAAGTCGTCACATTATTCGTCAATGTATCACGTAGCGCAACAATGCCCTTTCCAATACAACAGTGCTGCGACAATGTACAAATTTTATTCTGACGTAACTGAGTGGGCGAGATAAATACCATTTATTAGTACCAATTGAATAAATTATGTTTCATTCATCGCGCCCTCCGTTCGAGCTCGCGTTCCCACCGTTTATCCTCCTGCCCCTCTATCATCCTCTTTCAATCCTTTCCACCCATTTGCCTTCTCTCCGTTTTCGCTTTAAGCATGCAGTAATTTGTTGCAATGGATAATAAACCATCGAAGTGTGTTCCAATTTAAAGAAAAATAAAATTAATTGCACGTTTGCGGTGCATAACGGAACGTATTGATATTTTGTGGTGATAACAAATTGAATGAAATTTACATTCAATTATTTATACAAATTAAGCAATTTTATTTGATTGTTATTTTTGTTATCTCGTTTAACTTTTATATTTTATTTAATCTCAGAGAATATTAAAAGAATAAAGAATATCCTTATGACATACACACAAACACGCGTGCGCGCGCACGCATGTGAACACATTTAATTGTTAAAGCTAATTAGATACCTATTATTTATACATCATACAATAAATGGTCTCATGTCAAAACGAAATAATGTGCAGCGACGGATATATGATAAATCAATAAATGTATTAAATTTCCGCCATACACATTAATTTAATTATTATAAATTGCATTATTTTAAACATTGTGGATTAGGTATGTTTAACAATATAGATGAATGGATACCGAGCTAAATATGAGATTTATAGAATCTGCCTTATCGGATATTTCGCGTTGTATGAAACATTTTAACGTTATACCGGTTATATGCTTTATTATACCCAGTCTTATAAGAGGGATAGAAACGAGTACCTACCACATCAAGTGGATTCACCACCGCACAAAATTCAATATAGAAAGAAAGCTACAATATCTTATATTTTACCAAGAAGTTCTCTTATTTTAATATTAACATGAATGATGATTACTATAGATGAGAAATCCACAAATTATCAAGTTGGTGAATTTTTAATTATCTTTTATATAGATAAATCACAATTTTTTATAATTCTATTGAAATATTTCTCTGCTAGTAAGTCATATTTTCAATCCGATAATATCGTCAATTATTATTTAAATATACTTTTACAGTTTTGACACTTACTGCCCACAACATTACATTATCAACGAACGTCATATTATAAGGAAAATCTCCTTTATCTCGTCTGCTTCTTCAGCTGATTTTTAAAAATAGAAAATACGTGATTAATATGCATGTGGTTACAGCGTGCGCTTAGTATATTTAATACTTCTTTCGATCAGTTCTGTAGTCGAGTAAACCGATATACGTCATTGCAGTTTAATCAAACCAGCGGCGAGATGGTTGGACGCTGCGACACAAAGAATATGCACGTATTCTATATATGCGAGTAAGTTAATAATAAATTTGTGATAGCGGAAATATGACAGAGAGGAGAGGGGACGTAAGCTGGGACGCACGTAGCACAATTCAGAATAGCTTTCACAAGACAGACGTGTTACATCACTTACATCATCCAGCTAGTATATGTGCAGAAAGCGAAAAAGTCCAACTGAAATGGAAATGAGCAAACTTAATTATATTTTCTAAAAGACCGTTTATTAATTGAGAGTCATAAAAATTAGATATTTGCTAGAAGAGACGTGTAATATTAAATAACATATTTCTTTTTACTGTAATTATTATTAAATTAATAACGCTTAAGAGAATTCATTACTGACAGATGAAATCGATACAAAACTGTGCCATTTGCGTCAGTTAATATTAATTAACCAATTACCGGCTCTTCGTTAAGGATGATTCAACGCAATGTGGTGGAGACGTGCGACAGATGGGAAAGTAAATAATGAGGTGTTCTGTAATGAAACTTGTAGCAAAAGGAGCTACGGCAATTTTTCAGGCTTGTCTCATAGTTGTCCTTCTGTGTGAAAAGTGGAAGCAGCACTCAAGATGAAGGCGTACTGAATTAAAGGCATTTTTATTATTTTTAGAAAAAAATAATCACACACTAAACCAAATGTTAAAGACAATTAAATATATAGATAATATATCTGAAATATACTATTAATATAATATTGACATAATCCGATAATCTTTAATATGTGACAATATTATTATACATATAATGTAATACATTACATTATAATATGTCACATTATTTTTGTTAACAAAATTAATAAAGTCAAGAAAATATAACATATTTGCATCAAACATTATTTATTGATGACAGATGTAAGAAGATTCAATTCAAAATATTTTTTTATGTTCAACAAAAGAATTGATAATGCTATTTGTAAATCCCGATATGGTGGTTTCTTAAACTTGTAGAGCTAATGTTCCAGTTACTTCACACTGTTCGGAACTATCAAGAGAATGTAATTAAGCGGAGAATGTGGATTATGTCACGCGTATTAAACTCGAGGCACTCGAAATACCTACCGTGAGGATGCTTAACGATGCGCATATCTTATTAAAATATTTACTCGATTTAAACGTGCTATTATATTTTATCTATAATCATAATATTTTAATAGAACTTAATAAATGATTTAGAGAAATACGTTGTCTTAGCTTATCTTGGTTTGTATAAATATGTATATAATTTCCTAAATTTATTAAATTAACCTAAATTGTTGAGAAGAGTACACAGCTACTTTTAAGACAGAGTATTAAATAAACGTTGTAATATGAAAAAGCAGTGTTTCAAACCTAGTGCAAATATAGCATTTTCCCAACGGGGTTTGTTCTAAATGCGACATAAACATCACTGTTTAATGAAATTTTGTAGCTTATTTAAATTGCTTTAATAAACATCTACTTCTTGACAAGAAATATTTATCGAATTTGGCTAGACTTCGAAAAATTACGAGAGCGTTTGACTTAATTTCTTTAATATATAATGATACGATAAATACGATGGCATGCTTCTTAAGAATCTTTTTTAATTAAATTAGTACAGGATTACTGAATATTTTTTTCATTGTGTCATTATTATAACAATAGAACTAGAGTCTTAATATTGTAATGAATAGATATATAAGAACAAAAATAAAGTAAATGAAACAAACGGATTTTATCTGATTCTGATTTTATTTTTAATATAGGTAAAAGATGTAAAAAATATTTTTTATTTATAATTATTAAAAATATCATAGGATCAATTTATTAGATAATAAACAACACATTATTAAATATGTTATAATTAACTAAAGACTTTCAATACTGAAATATATTTAATTTAATAATTCAATACAAAGTTATATAAATCGTATGTTTCGGTTTTATTTCAGTTTTACCATCTTCAGCGATGGTGACAGACAAATTAAATAATTTAAGCATCATAAATTAAATAATTTATGATGCTTAAATTAGCATCAAATGATTTGTTGGGGGGGGGGGGAAGGGTAAGGGATTTTAATGCTCCAACGAAAACTGTGTTTTCAGTCGGACAAAAAATCGGCGCGCGGTTTAGTATGTTGGAAATTCGTGTACTTGGAAATACACGAAAGATTTAAAATTTATTAAACAAATTTTAAATCTCTCGTTTTAATATCAGCGTATAGCTCTCATTTGCCTTATATCGTGTCTTTGATTAAATAATCTCACGCTATTCAATGAGTATTAGATGAGCATCTCAAGATTGAATAAATAAAGACAGTATAATTTTCACGAAGAAATATTAGTAAATTTCTGCTATTCGTGCTCAACATATTATTTATATTCTACTCCCTTACGATCGTGAAAATAAATTTATTGCATTATATGTTAAGCACCTTAGGTACTGAGTTCGCAATAAGAATAAATCTCATTACATCTTATTAATAATATCTTATAAATACAGTCCAAGCAAATTTTTCTTACATTTGCGTTTAAGGTTTTCTTCTCTTTTATCCACTTATTTCATCTCGATAAATGTTCTCTTGATAATTATTCAATCTTTTAATTAAAATCACTTATTTTCCGCAATTACTTATTTATAACAATTTTTTTTTATTAACTTTGCGGGAATATATGATACTTATTTGTTTGGTACACAGCGATGTTTGTTATTGAGATTTGACTTTCATTATTCCAGTCGCTTATTTTCATTATTCCGGCTGGCTGTTCTGATTTTTCTTTTCTTTTTATCTTTTCGTATATTTTAATATCCATACCGTCTCACAGTCCTGTTCCAGGACCCTTTACCGATTACTTCGCTCAGTGCCGAGCGTTTGATTACGCGACATAGCCGAAAGGGACGATGTTTAATTTCTTCGCCTCTGCATAAATGCCCCTATAAGAAACATTATGGATACACGAGCAGATTGTTGGTGAGGGTGCGCGCAAGAGAGATCATGTTGTACACACAGATGCACACACACACACACACACACACACACACACACACACACACACACACACACACACACACACACACACACACAAACACACACACATATATATATATATATGTATGTACATATATAAGCGTACGTGCGTGAGCGAACGAAGGGGCCGTTAGTGACAGTGGCTTTGTAAAACCACCTCCTAGCTTTCAGTTTTACAATACGCGCCACCCCCTTTTGTACCCCCCGGTAAAACGATGTGCGCACGGTGTTACGTTAAAGCGGAAAGAGGCCGCGCTTTTCAATAAGCGGGCTGCCGCTGCGTCTCGCCGCGAGAACGGTACAATTAGTTATTACCACAAACTGGCGTTATTATCTTAAAAGCCGCTACTTCGTACAACGGCCGGAAGTTTTCTCGGGGGAAAACGCTTCCGCGGAAAGTTGAAATATTAGCCGTTCTCGTAAATTTCGCTGCTTTCTTTATACAAAAAATTGCACATCAGTCATTAATAAGACAGTATAATCAGAAGAATTATGGATATAGTGTTGATTTCATTTATCGTATGAAAGAAAAAAACAAGTCGCGCAACAAATTGTCTGATTTCGATCTCTGGAAATAAAAACGTACGCCTTTATGTATAAAAATAAATTGCGCTATAAAATGCCAATTTGATCCAAGTCGTATCGGAAAATTAATACTTATTAAAACAAAAAGCGGAACATAATAAATGTAACAGCTTGTGCGAAAAGAGAAATGAAATCTCTGTTTTGTGAAGAAACAGCTTGAACATAGTTTCTGTAATACAGAAGGTATTGGCAGTCTGTTATTGATTTGAGTCGGATGCGCATAAGGCAGAATTGTCTTATAAAGAATCTGTTGGTAAACATCTGTATTTTCCTTTATAATTACGTTATGTATAAAAATAAATACACATTTTTAATAATTTAGATCATATAGAGATCAAAGAATTCGGTCTGTAGATATGTTTGGGATAGGATTCCTTAAATAAAACACACAAGCATAGATTCCATGGTAGAGTTTTACTTGCTTCTTATATTTAGTACGGTATATAATGATTACAATCTAAGACTCTGCGTATAAATAGTATCCGCACAGGATCTCTTTCAATATGTTCGTACACAATTAGCGCCATGCTTTTAATGTACCTTTAGTGCCAGCTTTGAGAGCTCATATACATCGATCGATCTGATAGTGTCGGGTGTGCCATCGCTATTATCGACGGTAATATCGTTAAAGTAACACACTGATCAACGGTAAACGTCCCCGGTATCGGAAGGTATCTACATATTGCTACTGATTCCGAACTCCGTAATTGCAGCTTGAATATGCACGTCGAGTGGTTCGCTCGCGCTGACGCCGCTATGCTGATACCCATTCAGAAAGTAACACGTGCCCGTTTCACTTGCTGGCATTCCCTTGGGTAGATTGTCCTTGGTCCGCGGTTCCAATATGAATCCCGATTTTTGTATTAAGCACCTGTAAGCACATTTGCAGTATCGTGAACGACGCGCGTAAGCGTACCTATATAAGTATAATACATATATGCGAGAAGATATATCTTGTAAAAAAAACGTACAGGTACGTAGTTGGACTGACGTTGACACGAAGTGGCTCGCTCGTAGATTCAAATCTATTCGCCAACGTGACGTTATGTCCAAAGAGACAGTATCTTGGCATCTTCTTGCCCACGACGCCTGCCAATACCATCCCGGTGTGAATGCCGATGCGCATCTGATAGAACAGTAAGCAGGACAATCTAGTGAGTCGATAACAGTTCTATACGCCGTATATATATTGGCAAATATAAAAAAGTTAGATGACAATCGCAAAAAATGTCAACGAGAAAAAGAAACGTAACTTGCTTTAAATGTTAATGCAACCGTGGATATGGTTTTCTCGTATATTTTCAAACCGGCCGCTTGTTGTCGTAGTTAAGAAATACTTTAAATGGAAAAAGTTTTAATAGCATTCAAGGCGAGAATAATAAACAACGGATTGTCTGCCCGAATGGATATGTAATAATCAGAAATATCTCTTAATTGAAAAACTTTGAGAGAAATATGGCATTTTCTGAGAAAGTCAGAGAGTTGGGATTTGACAATTGAAAGTTGAGATATTGTACTGATTATCATTTTTAATACGAAAGAGAAAGAAGAAGACTTATTTATATACAAATAAAAATTATATTTAGAAAAAATTTGGCAAATAATGTCACAAAGAATGTATTTGTAATGTTTCTAGTATTACGAGAAATATCATTTGTGCGTATGAGTGAAATATCATATTTATAAAATTTTATATTTTTTCCTCTCTAAAAAATGGCATGTAAGAGATTTTATTGTTGCCGCTTTTCCGCAATGCCGATTGGTTCTTTCATTGTGCTTACTTCGTAAGTGACTGTCATTGTATATTTTGACAGTTGTGTGTATCAAGGCTAAATAGCGCGCGCGAAGCGCGCGTCTGTGGTGTCTAGTAAAATATATATTTTACATTGAAACATGAAACGCAATACCATGAGTAGTACTTAAAAACAGTATTTTCATGCCACTGTTAACGTTCGTACTTCATTATAATGTGTTTTTCTCGCCCAGTGTAATGGAAGTAGAAACGCGGTTGGTTGTAATATACTAAATTGCATAAAATTACAATAAAACTGCAAATGTTTATCTATGCTATTACTGTCGATATGCTGAAAGAAAATTGCATTGCATGTAACCACGATCTTATCTGTAATCGTGTAATCATCGATGTACCTTTATTGGCTTGCCTTCGTGAGTCAGGTGATGAGAGCACGTTTGTATCATCTTTAGGCCCATCCAAGCAATTTGTTGTGCATGTGTATTGGTATTTCGATGAAGGCCGCATGCAACGCAGTAGGCATCGCCGATTGTCTCTACCTGTGTTCATACAAGAAGAAAAGTAAAATCAATGCAGCCTCCATTCATGTTCACATATAATAACTGCTTTTATTATAGACCATGTTTGACGTAATTAGAATTTCTCGATAAATTAAGCTGATACTCGTGAAACATGTTTTTTTTTTTTACTCTATCGGCATTATATTACTTGCTATTGTTAAAAAGCGAAAATGCTGATAAAGAATTTGTCAGCTAAATTTAGTTCTTGCGATGTCTCACAGATGGCAGCAGCATACATTTTAGCGACCTAACGAGAGAGACTGTAATTTATACCAATTGATATTTCTAAGTGATTGACATAAAAGTATATAGGTAATATTTAGAAAACTTTTGTGTATGATAAATTAATAATTATTTTTTAATACGTCGAGGAACATTTAATTGCAATTTATCTTTCAACTATTAGATATCAATTAAAAGCTTCAAAAAGTGAAGAATGAATAGCTTTGCTTGATTAATATAATTTAACAAATTAATAATAATACAAAATATATGTATATCAGTCCATATGGTCTTTATGCAAGTATTATTCCCAACTTATATCATACCTTATACACATCCAACTGACCACAATAAAGGTCAAATTGCTCGTATAGATTTTGAAGCATGTTGATGACCATCATCGGGGTTGTTGTAGCGCAGATAGATGTAAATCCGACTATGTCGCTAAACAGCATTGTGACATCTGGATACGTTTTTGCCTCGATTGTCTCTCCTAAACGATTTAGATATCATATTTTTATTAAGAATTTTTCATAAAATAATAATATAATGGTTAATAGTATATTCAAGCCATAGTATATTAAAAACACCGCCGGATGAAATTACATTTATATGCACGGAAAAAAAAATAAAGTTACTTCAATTAAACGCAACGTCACGGGCTGCCACAAACATAAACAATTAATTCAATTGGATATTATTTGAATGAAAACATCAGATTGTTGTTTTAATAATCCAAATATTTGGATCAAATAATACCCAATTGAATTAACTGTTTAGTCCGTGACGTCGCGTTTAATTGAAGCAACTGAATTTTTTTTCTGTGTGCGAACGTAGTTTATTGATTTTGTTTAGTAGTTAACATAAAATTTGTACTCCTTTTATAGTTAATTCTTTAGAAATTACATCAACTGACTAAAAACCCATGGTCGAAATTAATAATGTCTCGACGATTGATCCGAAAAAGTGCTGTGTGAATCCGACAAACCAAGTTGGCTCACAGTTTTTCAATGTCCATATCGGAAAGACGTTATATATTGCCAGTCACGGTCGATTTAAATTACTTTAATTTTTTAATTCTTTATATTAATTCTTCCCATTTTCATACGTTATTACACTAGATTCCACTTGGAGAGTAAAGAGAGAATCTTGAGGAAGGAACAAAAGTATATTGCTCTATCTTATGATCGAACATAGATTGTTATAATTTACCCAGCCACAGACGTTTCGCAATATCCGGCGGAAATATAAGATGTAGAAGGCTGACATTCTTTTCTCTTTCCGCATCGACAGCCAGGTTAGCTTCTTCAATAGAACTTTTCAATTTATCCATACGTCTCCTTAAGCCATCCTGAAAGAAGATTACGCCATTGTATTTTGTACGGATATCAGGATAGTACAAAACATTAATTCGTTTTTTTTAATTATATTAAATGCAATGCAATTGCTGTACATTATTCTGTCTCACAACCATTAATGACACAAAACAACCATTGATACAAAATATAAATATCAAATTTTTACGTAAAATAACACGGATGCTCGACTCGTGACCACATAAAAAAACCAGCTCTGAATTTACTCACTTGTGCCCTAGCTTGCTCGCCAACGAGTATAACGTCCCTTGTAGCGTCGTGAAGAGGGATATCAGAAATGAAGAGTCCTCGACCCGTCAAGCCCTCCAAACCGTTCAAGAACGGTGAGCTTACGAATAAAATCGAGTCTGATTCTGGACAGTGTACCATCTGACCCTTCATTTCCATGCCCTGTAATAAGGCATAGGTTTTCTTATAAATTTATCTTACACGCGCGTGTTCGAACAATATTTTAGTAATTCACTTCGCGCAGCAAGAGTCAAATGATTTCCTCATCTAGTCTGCTTTCATTTACATGTTTGTGTTTTACGCAGTACTCCGATGAGTTCGCGAGTAAGTTAATCATCGTTAGCAATCATGTTATGAGCCATACCTCCGCGGGATATTTATCGACATCGTGCGGTCTCTGGAGGGTCAGGATAAATGGTGTATTCGCGCGCTTTAGGATCTCGTGAAAGGTCAGAGTGACGCCGTGAGGTCGTGTGAAGACGAAATATGTCGATATCTCCCTGCCGAGACGGTTCAAATGGTGTCCGAAAATTTTCATGAAACCAACGCCGAGTTGAACCAGCTCCAGCTGACGATCGACGACGAAGTGCCACGGGAACGCCTTGCAAAAGCTCGCTACCCCCATGCGAAGGTCCGTTGCTTCAGTTGAGAGTGGACGGAAAGTGGATGACACCACGACGTCGCAATCGTCGTCTACGCCCAGCTGTTCGCTATAACGCTCCGGAGTAATCCGGTATCTGTAATATTCAAGGGGAAGCGGTTGCAGGTGCTGTCCTTTCTGCCGCGTAGAAGAAAAATATTCAATAAGGGAGCACGTCAGTCGCGCCTTTTTCCGTATACATCGCGAAGCAATATATGCGCGTTAGAAACGCTGTTTCGGCGTTATCGTGGAGTATTCCGCGTATAAATATCGGAATTGAACTTATACTTAACTTCATTTATACATGCAGATGTGATTGGTAAAAAAGAATCAATATTTCTTATGATAGCATAATCCGGGGTAATTACTGCCGTTCTTCGCGCAGATAAATGTAACCAAAAACCGATGAAACGTTTAATTAAACTCGGAAACGTAAGCGATGTGCGGTGACAATGTTTCAATGTTTTGCACGTCATTTACATGTTCGCGCGTCTATCCTCATCCTTTTAGAATTAACGTGAGACTCGGCAGTACCGCACCTATCATCAAATATTTGCCACTGAGGAGAATCAATATTTGTTCAAACGAAAGGTTTGTACTCTCACGTGCTCTGCCTTTGCCTATACCTGCACGAATTAAATTCTACTCACGTGACATTATTTCGGTACACGCGATTCGGTGAGCAAACATTAAATACGCTATGCAAAAGCATACGACCGATATAATAACATTCGATAAAATAAATCTGCATTTCCTTTCTATTTTTTCGGGCCACCACATTTAGTATGTGACCGGTGCAAATGCATACGTCGCATGATTGAAACGAAATTGAAACTCTATACATAAACATATGAATTATATTTGCATAAATAATGAATGATATACAAATAAATGCATATAAATTATTTGCATAAGGAATAATATTTGCCAGGTCGCAAGAGTCATTCAGAATATGACGCTTATTGGAGTTTATGTCACAGCGTATTCATGTTGATCAACGACAATTCTAAAATTTCATATATCTATCTCTGTACAGTCACCATTTACATTCGTTTATACATCAGGGACATCTAATCGCAATTGAATTGAAAAATTTCGGCGAATATTGAAAAAGCCATAATCGTGTTGCACAGTTGATGTTGTGTCACCAATTTTCGCCGTATTTCTCCAAATCGTATTTCCAGAGGTTGTATCGTTTTGATTTCATATTTGTTTGCTTCTCTCTCTCTCATTCTTGTTCTCTTTTTATCGTTTTACGAGTAGTCGTCGAATCAGAATTGTGTCGCTTTAAAGTGAAGTAACACGGACCTCTGTATTCTCTGTCGCGGAAAACTCGTTCGCGCGTGACGTTTGATAACAATTTTTGTATTCTTCACTAAACGCAGAGATAGCCTACAAAATTTCCTTCGCTTTTACGCTCCGATAGCGTTCTTTATGCCTACCGCTTTCAAAATCGGATTGAAAAGGAACGGAAATTAAAATATCTGGATGAGACTTGGGGCCGGTATCCCCGATAGAAACGCGATATGACATACGATAAAAAAAAATCGAGCTTTTCGGTCGCGATAAAGTGGAGTAAAAAGCCTCATAAAAAGATTTACCTAAAAAATTTGGTATTGTAGGGATCCGGCAGTATATAGACATCGGCTTTGTCATTGTAGAACTGCCTGGCTATGCCTTTCAGACTGCCCACCAGAAGATAGGCGATAGAAGGGTGGTCGGTGGTGAAGTGTAGTTCCAGCGCTTCCGGTGTGGCGATACACACAAACTCCGCCTCGGTGTCCGATCCCGACTGATGCTGGACAACATCGTTTACGCCGTCGAGTGTGGTCAGGAAAGCGGTCAGATCGTTCCCAAGGCAACGAAAGGCCCGTTCTAAGAGATTCACGCAAGCCCATGTGATCAGCTCCTGCCCGAGATGATCGAAAAACGCGTTCACGTCGACGTCTGCAAAAGTTCCGCAAACATGAATTCGCCTTGAGGGAATTTTCGTCGAGTCACTTTGGAACCGTTTATTTCTCTCTTTTGCGATATTCAGAGAAGTGAGTTTCGTAAACAATAGACAGAATATACAGTACAGTTTCTTAAAGTATATAACGCAAAAGCTTTACACACGTATAAAACAGATTTATTGCAAATACAATACTCTATTTTTTTTTGTTAAAAAAATGCTTTACGTTTATCTTAAGGATGCACAGTAACGGGTATCTTCTTAAAGATTTTTCTTCCGTTTTACAAAGGGTTTATTCCTTCTAAACTTTTGTTGAAAGTATCCATGAATGCTTAACATGAATGTCGAATACTGGAATCAGTGCATTGGAGAATTGCAAGTGAATCTCGCGGGATCGATAACACATGCCGCGTTTCAACTCTGTTAAGCCTGGCATGTTCGGGTCCCTTGCAAATCCGGAAATAGATGCGGTGAGCAAGGGCTGCTTTAACGATCTCGTATTATTTCACATCAAATGTCGTTACGAAAACATGATAATTATAATAGCGGTTGTACGGTGTCGTGATGCGATGCGATACTCCCCGCTAATTATTCGGATTATATCGCATACCGCTCCCATGATATTCAACTGTCGTATTATATTGCGACCACAGAATAGCGAATCGATGAAGTTTGTCCGGTACTCATTGATATTCTAATTCTTTTAATCGACAGGCTAGCTTTTGGCGAATAAGCATCGACCTAATGACATTCTCAAAGCTTTACGGTAATCGCGTATGTCGTTAGCCGATAAATATGATAAATCAGGCGATGAAATATTGCAAATGTTTGTTCGCGATCAAACGATATAGGATAATATATTGTCTGGAAATGGAAATGTTATCTGTGATTTATGTGTATATTTACGCTGCGATTAACCCGGAAGCGCGGACAAAGAAAATTTTCGGTTAGAACTTTCTGGGTCACGGTGATACGAGAGCGAAATAAGCGGCGGACGGTCTGTCTGCGTTATTCCCGTATGAATGCGTCGAGTGCTTTCTTTTATATCGTATTTTCGTGATATCATAAATTCTGACGGTAAACGATTTTACGGTTACAAATTTTTGCGTCTAATTTTCGGCATGCCATATGATACTCCTATATCTGAACTACATACCATTGCTAAAATTGAATACATTGATGCGGTAATTACTAGACAGCTTGCTAATGCCTATAAGCATGATCATTCTAATCCTCTTATCAGCTGTATTGGTGATTATAACATTAATGATATTCCTATGAAAATTAAATGCCGCTTGCCTAAGCATTTTGTTCCCAGTATTCCTAAATGAATTGATGGGTGGATGCTGTATTTTATTTCGCACTGAGTACTTTTCATGGTGGATATGGAACTGTTTTTAACATAATATATTATTTAATTTATCATTTTATATTTGTGTAAATTATTTATATTTATCTTTGTATTTTATCTTTTGACCATGACTATTGCTCATTGTTATTTTTGACGCTTTACACGTCATTTTATTTTCTGACTACATTTATATACACTTTCACTTATTTATTTATTTATTATTTCCTATATATTTATCTATTTTCCTTATCCACCCTCCTTTCCTTTTTCCTATGTTTTTTTGCTGCTGCATGCTCAATGGGTTTTTTGTAAATTTTCCCATATGTTTCATTCCGGAACTAAGCGTCCTTCCGATATTACAATCTTTATATTTTTTTCGGTACTATTTGCTTATGATATATGCAGGTTTGGCTGGTCCTGGGAACTGCGCTACATAGTTACATTGGAAACAAAAAAAAAAAAAAAAAAAAAGCGATTTTACGGTTCGACATTGCGAACTGTCGGGCGTACAGTAGGGCCGTATAGACTATTCGTAAGTCAATCTTGCAAATGACCTAATGTCCTGTATATCTATGGTGACAGCCGAGGTCTTAGAGTTTCTCTCGAGATTGCATTACGTTGGTACTAGAAGTATCTTCTATGCTCTGGTAACCGCAGCAACAACCACTTCCTGTCGTGTATACGAAATGCGAAGTGATCGCGCTGCAGGCGAAAGGACGAAAAGGGGTTCTGGGTCACGAGGGAGGAAATAATGTGCGGCTTATGCTGACGATTTGTCTCGCTACGAGTCCTTATGAGCAAAAATACATGCTTTCCCCCCGCTTGATAAACGACTGTGCGTATATTTGTCAACGGGCGATAAGCGCGGTTTATACGCGCATCGCTCGTCGCGCTGCTAATAGACTGCAGGCACGGACTGCAGAATTTAATGGTTCGATGATTTTCTAGTGGCGCAAATATTGCCAAGTAAACAGAGGAAATTGTTAATTCATTATCGCAATCTCGTTTATTAATCACAAAATATTCCCAAAGCTATTCTTATTTATGCTCACATGCGCAATGTACTGAATCGTGTATTAATTGCATTAAAATACGTGCGGCCTGTGCGCTTTTATCAGTGAACTTCGATATTCAAGGGCCGGCATAATTGTTAACG
The DNA here is from genome assembly GCA_035220615.1 of Leptothorax acervorum. Taxonomy (NCBI): domain Eukaryota; kingdom Metazoa; phylum Arthropoda; class Insecta; order Hymenoptera; family Formicidae; genus Leptothorax; species Leptothorax acervorum. The sequence continues at coordinate 1,939,998 of JASTWQ010000452.1, read as the reverse complement.
CGGGGGAAAGAGATTCCACCAGGATGGCAATTTCTTTACGGTGTACGCCTTTACGGTGTACGCCTATAGGAAAAAAAAAAAGACCGCAGGGCGATTTTGTTTGAACTTGAAAGTGCCGTGCTATACGCTACCCTTGTCCTTTTTTTCAGGATTACATGCTTGGATACGGAGAGATCACTTCGACCGAGAATACGTATATGCTGCCATATCGTCGTCAAAGGAGCGTCTTGACGCAGGAGATAAGTTGGCGATATATTTAACAGAAAACCATCACGGTGCATGCGTTACATGTTTTATGGCGGGTAAACAGGCGTTTCATATAATCGCTCACGGTGTGCTCGCATGGTGCAGCGTTCTCTAATGTGGTTACGTAACATCGCGCGTCGGGTTTATTGCGTTAGGGCATACCGTATTTCTAAGTTACGGGCGCTAAATTCCGTCCCGCGCGATGCGTTTCACGTATACCAGACTATTAGTCACAAAGGGCGCATTATTACTCGAACGACGACCGTTGTCTTCGGCAAACGGACGCGACTGGGGACCCCATTCATAAGTTCCGATGAGGAAGTCAGATCCGAATACATTACATGCGCACATCGATTGTCTGTGATGATTAATGGGACGTTTCTGAAGTGTACTCCACTGTAACTACAGTACTCGACGGCCGAACGTAAATTGGGTTAATATGCGCTCGAAGATGAAGGATTATGGAAAAGCGTCTGACAACAACGTCGCTGTCAGACAGCATTATCCTTGAGCTTCTTGGATAATCGAGATCTATGACTGCCCGTTATTGAATTTAAAGTGTATGCGGTTATTATATAGTGTTGACTCTTTTGGATACAGTAAAATTATCAATTCAAAACTCCTCAAATAATAATTTCGAGTAGCTGAAGTCTTGCGCTTCTAAATATGTTGCAAATGAAAAGGACATGTTTAGCATGGTACACGTTGATGCAATATTAATTCATTAATGCATATTAAAAGCAGAAGACGACTAGGTATGTGCATGAAGCGTGTGTATAATATTTAGAGAAGATATTAACCTTTCACAATTCAAATAGATTTATGCTTATACATTTTGCATAATGCGGCGTACATTACACTTCTTTTATCTTAAATACATTTATATTAAAATAAAAGGATTCTATGTACGTAAAATCCGCAAAGACACTTGAAAAGTCTGTTACACCGCTGGTTATGATTGCCAGCAACAGACGAGTGTTCCAAGTGACAGCAGTAACAACTTTCTGAAGAGACTTTAACAACCTTACTCCTTCCCGAAGAGTATGGCTTGCTTATTTCAATTAGCATTTTGAAATATACCGGTTCCGCGTACGCTACGCGTTAGTCGTCGTTTCAATATAGGTAGATTTATCGCAAAGAAACTCAACAAGTTTGCAAAGTTTCCAAAGACACCGTGCATTTCTGATACTTGCACGTGCATATTACACGAAATTAATTATCGTTAATGAGCATGTTTGTAATTTATTATAGAAGTGCAGGAGGGTGTACTATCTAGAAATAATTAATGATATGAAGATTTCTAATTATAGTCTGTATACATACTGCGTTATTAACAAAATAGAAGCATAAACTATATACTGTGTAAGATCGTAAAATCTTTAAGGGGGGAACCTGCTATAGAACGCTTTAAAAAGAATCATTTTTTACGATTTTTTTTCTCGGCTCCAATAAAACGAATCTTTTCTAAACTTCTGAGGTGTTTTAGTACACATTTTGATATTAACAAAAAAATTTTTTTATACAAAAATATTGATCTTTAATATAAAATGTTTAGCAATATTTACAACGCCTTTATTTCATTCTCGTACACTCTAGCGTGCGTAATTTGTGTCTGTAACAAAAAAACAAAAACATTTCTTAATTTTCATGTAATTACTTCTATGTGAACCTCAAAAACTTTTTAAATATCGAAAATTAAACAAATTGAGAGACTTTGAAGAAAAACTGAAGTGAAACTTTTTCTTCAAAATCTCACAATTTGCTTAATTTTCGATATTTAAAAAGTTTTTGAGGTTCACATAGAAGGTAATTACATGAAAATTAAGAAATGTTTTTGTTTTTTTGTTACGGACACAAATTACGCACGCTACAGTGTACGAGAATGAAAAAAAGGCGTTGTGAATATCGCTAAACATTTCATATTAAAGATCAATATTTTTGTATAAAAAATTTTTTTTGTTAATGTCAAAATGTGTACTAAAACACCCCAGAAGTTTAGAAAAGATTCGTTTTATTAGAACCGAGAAAAAAAATCGCAAAAAATTATTCTTTTTCAAGCTTTCTATAGCAGGTTCCCCCCTTAATGTAAATTGTAAAGATGAGGGGGATGAATTTAATTTACTCGCGGAATAGAAATGTGAGACCCGTACAATTGTATTGTAATACAGTATACAATAACATTGAGGTACATAATGCCATTGTTCGAAGTCGGTGCTGACTCATGGGAACGAGCTTTTACGATACGGAAATTGAGGGGGCGAGTTGTAAGGCAAAATAATTTTTCGTTTCTCCTTGCTCCACGGCTTTTCTATATACAATCGATGAAATATTCAGTCGGGCTTCGCGCGTCTCTCGTTCTACTTCTCGGGAGACACGGCAGTCTCGGCTGAGTTCGCGAGCCTATGAATGGTCCATTTTATAATATAAGATTATCCTTACGGGACTATAAAGAGATAAAACAAGTTCGGAGGAGAAGTGACGCACTTCTCCAATTTTGATGGGGGGTAAGGAAGAAGCATTTTGCTTTGTCGTTGCGTGTAAGGTTGAATCAATAAGGTTCTACTTGAGCGTGCATAAGATATAGGACTCGCCGTGTAACGGCGGATCGGTATAGCATCGCGGGCATGATTTTCCGAGACCGGGCTCATCTAGTTCATTAATCTTTCGGAGTAGGTACGTATTACCTATCCGGAGGTTTCTTCGTTAACGCCAGGAAACCTGCACACATATAGCCGCCTATTTGTGTAGTCTATCTGTCTTGCAACAGCGTTCTTGTTAAAATTGCATCGAATCGTGTGATTGCAAATATCGATAAAGGTATATCAGAGCACTTAATAGTTTCTAATCTCTGATAGCAAATATCGGAACTCTGATTCACACGAGTTTATGATGAAGTGCGCTCGAGCTATTTCAAAACGAATAAAAAGAAGATATCGTAAAATTTTTGTTCGATATAACGTAACACACATAACTTGTGCAAACAAGCATAATTTAGACAATTATTTCTTTATTTATTCTCCCGACTGCATATTTAAAGTGTGTACATTTAATGTTTGTACATTCAAAAGAGAGATTGACATCAGCGTTACTTTTCAAAAATAATATTAGCGTTACTTTTCTTTACACAAATTATCCTCGCGGTTGCATTTCAAGCTGAAATCAAAAATGCATGTGACAGACTACAGAGTTAAAACGCAGGACAAAATTAAAATATTATCATACGACGCCAGCTTGCGCGTCGCTATATGCAGTTGCTAGGGAAAGTAGAACGCGTAACCAAGGGTCCGGGACGAACACATTTAGTAAAGCTGGAATAATTCGAATGTGAAGAAGAACGACTGCCTCGTCCGGCGCCCCGAGCTTTATTTGTAACGACAGAAACGTTCGCGGACCTCATTTTAACTTCCATTGCAAGTGTGCATGAAAAATGACTACATCTCTTTTTTTTTAATATTTTATTATTTCAGTTTTGCAATTTTTGTATTGAATTTGCAGGTAACTTTGTTAATTCTCGTAACTCCCGAATTCGTTTCTCTCCTATTGGAGAAAATCCATTAATTCTTTCGACAGAAATAAAAGCGCAGGTTAAGAAAAAATACTTCACCAATTGCTTAATTAATGGATCGCACTGTTAATGTCTTGGCTCCTGGATTTCATTTGAGACGTGGTAAATATCGATTTGGTTTTTCGCGCTAGTTTTTCTATTTTCGTTCAATTAAAAACTCGGTCAAGCCTGTATTAACGGATTCTTGCGTTATCAGCTGCGCAGCAAAACCAAAGCAGACAATGGTACTTAAGATATAATTGCGAAAAATGCAAAAATGTAACATAGAATCGCATAAAAGTAATGTTTAACACTGGCAGGAAATAATTCCAAATTAACTTTCACTTGTTTGAATAAAACAATTAAAAATCGGTTAATATTCGGGACTAAAGAAAACTTCACAAAATTTCATATCCTTCTCTTATAACAGTTCTTTCAACCGTATAAGAATAAAATCGCGTTTAGCAATCCGGTCTTATTATAAATTATATAAAAAACAAACTTATTTGTGTAGATTATATATGTTTCATAAAAACATCTTAATCACATAAGGGATTATGTGTCTTTCAATTTCTTTAATTTCTTTCAGTTCGTACAATTTCTTCCGATTCTGACAAATTTACATAATCTTGGAACTAACGTCCTAAGCTTTTTCTCAAGCAAACAACGTGTCGACGTGATAAGTTTTCATAATTTGGTTGCGATAGATTTATGATAATCGTCTCAGCGTTTAAAGTCGGATCTAAACTAAGCAAGCGAGCGCGAGCAAACACGAATGGGATAAATTGTTTCAATAATGAGTGCGAACGATGCCTTACGGCAGCAAGTTGTGTTTGTTCTTCAAACTTAAATTCGTAACGTTCTGTTACGAAGTAAATGATAAATAGTTTACCGTATCGTGAAAACGAATCAATGCAGTAAATATGATCTTAAAACGTATTTAACATTACGACGTTAAATAGTCGTCTCTGTTTGTATAACGAGTTGGAATCAGACATCTAATTTTCTATTATTATTTATTTAATTATAAAAATATCTTACCACAATCGTAATTTAGTGTCTCGTAAATGTCTTCCAGTAAATTATAGTTTTCCTCCTCTTCAACATTGTTGAGAAGTTTTTCTCTGAAAAATAAAACAATACATAGATATATTTTGTTAATAAAAATTATGTATATTTAATCAAAATTTAAGTGAGAACTTGCGAAGCTGTTACTTTGTAATTGTTAGTAATTGAAATTTGATTTATGTTTTTTACAAATGTAGAATTTCTATAAAAATTTACATTAATGAGTATGTTAAATAGATACATTTTTACTCGAATTTCAGTATACATACATTGTCTCTCGTCTAGTTACTTTAAATTAAATATATTATACGCGATGTAACCTTCTCTCTTTTTATATTGATTTCTAAACTGCAAATTTTACTATATTAAATTAAATTACTTTATGGTTACTATATACATGGCATACAGATTTTCTTGATATACTTATTGTTAGTATAAATTTCATTAATAATTTGGTATAATATATAATCTTTAAAAATATGTTGTGTCATACTTATACTTTTTAAAAAATAAAACATTAAAACATAGCTGTATTCATTGGTAACCCATTGGACCCAAAAAGTTTATAAGTTTAATGAATTAAATAACTAACAATGAAAAAGTTAATTTACAATATTAAAAATTGTTTTGTGACAACGTTTCATTTAATTTCTTTTATTCTTTCCACAGAATACCTAGTATGTTTCTGCATAACACATATAATAAAGAACTTTTTTAATGAATATACTTACAAAGACGATGTTGTCGACGTTGGAAGAGGTACTTCATGTTTATTTAATAGAGCTTCTAGCGCCACAGCCACCACTTCATTCTACAATAAAAATTAGGATTTTAAAAATAATTATAAAGGAACAAAGTCAATTGTTGTATTAAAATAAATTATTTTTTATTCCGCAGCCATTTTGCGTTAATATATTCAATTAAATCTAACAAAAATTAATAAAATATCTGAAATGATTGAAATATTTATAATGCAGATCGTTAAGAAACACAGTAACATTTCATAAATTGTGAAAATAATATACAAAATTTTGTTTAAAGAGATGTGATGAAAGCTAATATTATAAGCTCTTTTAATTGTTATAAAGTCAATCATAAAACTACATATAACATATTACATTCAAAAATATTTAACGCATGGGAGCATGCTGCAAAAAGTTTACTCGTGCACATGCATAATTCAGTGCTGTGTATTATGGCAGTAATTTTGAACTTTTATCGAATAACGTTGTCGGTGGAGGCTGTACGTATATTTTTCTTAAGCGCATTTGAAAGATTGATATTTTCATGCACGCAGGTCATGTATCAATGTAGTCGACTAAATTATACGAATTATACGATTTAAGACGTGCGTGTAATTCGGCAATCGTAGTGCAGTAATAATCCGATAGTTATTATGCGGTGCCTAGAATTTCGTCGTAAATTACGACCTGCATTTTACAACGAGAATTATGGCACCATTTGGAGCGTTCATATGGGCAATTCTTCTCAAGAGAATAGCGCTTGGGGCACTCATATGGGACATTACTTCAGCCATGTGACCTTCATTGCATAACGCTGTTAGGAGCAGAATTATTCTATAACTTAGCTCTTGCACGGATTCACACTAAGTTACGATTAATATCACGTTAAATGGCAATTAATTGTGGCTAACTATATGTATTCTAACTATTACGCCTAGGGACTATGCGCGAATTAGGGGAATCATAGGACCATGGCTTCTACAAGGCTGTTTCAACATTTAACAAAGTAATGCTGAATACTGCGTACGAAAAACTTTAATACTACATAATGCGATACTTTATTATGCAACATAATGCATAGTAAATTATAAAAGGTGAGATACGATTTGCGTAAAATATTCTTTGAACTGTATGCTTATTATTATTATAATTATTTTTAAGTGCATTATATCTTTAGCTGGCATAATAGAACTTATTTATAAAATATCAGTAGATTAATAAATTGCGGAAAATTTTTGCGTTTCAAGAAAACTGAGAGAAACTCACATATAAACATATCTCTCTGTATAAATGATACCACGAAATTTAATGTTGGCAGAAGAGGAAAACAAGATCTCTTTGATTTGGATATTCCGCTTCAACGGAATTCATTCGATATACATAACAATTTGTCAAAATGATATCCGACAAATGGCATTATCCACTAACATTGACAGATGATATCCATTTGTATTGGCACATCACGAGAAACTGCTTCTAAAGTAATCAATAACTTACGCGAGTAAAATCAATTTTATTTCACACAATTTTGCTAGATGTACCGATATACTTAACAGTTAGCAAAATATAATTTACAAAATATGCACAACAGTATGAAATTTTCATATTAGATGGAGCGACATTATTGATGTAAATGATGCAAATTACTATTATAATCCAAGATTATCATAACATCAAAAGTTTTAATGTAATCTATTAGAGCAATTAATTAAATCCTGAATGTTAGTTAGTTTAGCGGGACATGAATTATGTACCAGCATTCATTAATAATTGATTATAGTCTATGTTGGGAATTAGATCAGGGATGATCCTGCGGAAAATCAGGATAACAAGCTAATCTTCTTTGCGTATTAACGTTTCTTGTCGTGCGTACGTCATGAGAATCATAATAATGCGAATTAAATGTACTGGCTCACAAAGAACAGGAGATTAGGATAATTATGTTTTAGATGCTATGTTAACATACAGCGATATATATGTATTGTGGCGCCCGCGCCGTCGATTCCAGGCGCATTGTTTCCAGTCGCGTTAAATTCACCGCATCTTAATTTTCAACTCGTCTGATAATATAATACAAACGAACTGCTATAATGGAATTACGTACACAAAAAGAAGGAAAATGGGAAAAGCGGTTTAATTAGTGCCTCGCGTATAAGTAGTTAAATTACTTTCTAACTTTCCAGAGACAGTTGCGCTCTTAATAGAAAATATAAAATTTAATGGCTAATTACCCCGTACGATTAATACATCAAAAGGCAAAGCGAAAGAATATATAACAAATATTTTAATATTTTCATAATTTGATTATGAACTTATTTATATTAAGGAGCGCAAAATACGCTTTCAAAAATGTTTCTTTGCTCAAATGTATTTACGGAAACTATAAAAACATTTCACGATATATTTTTTACATAAGAGACAAAAGAGAAAAATATGATAGAAATTTGGCAATGCAAAATGTTGTTCAACCAACGCCTAGATAGTCACATGCCGATTGGAGCCAAAATCGATAGGAGGTCGCTTTAGAATGGCAGAGGAAGGTCATTCAAACTACTTGTGGGAGGACATTCGAAACAGACATGCGAAATGACATGTCTGTCAGTTTATGCAGTCGCAGGAAGTCCTACGTCAATTTTTGTTAAATATGATTGTAAATAATTTTCGGTATTTTCTATATTTGACTTTTAGTTGTATCAGTTATTTTTACTATTGCAGCAACTGAAACCGATTAACATTTTATGCATGTATGTTCTCGTATAAAAAAATTTTATTGCGGTATGATTATTTTACATTTTATTATTGTATAATATTAATAAGAAAGAAAAGACAGAAAGAAAATAAGTTAAAAAGTAAATAGTTTTAGTAATGACATCTCTAAATAATTAAGCTTGTAAATGCATATAGTGCTTAGGTAAGTGAGCTGCGATAGTATTGCGAGATGTCGTCAGCTAATATTTTTATAGCCTCGAGTGTCGGCCATTATTTCACGCCGGCTTCGAGAAATCAAAGTAAGAGCACAGCGAGAGGAACTTAAGTGACTTAATACGTGAAGATCCCTTTTTATTTTTGCATTTCAAATACTTCACAACGCGATGGCTGCTGCAACGAGATTCGCGCGCGACGTCTCTGCCCCGCTATCAGTAGGTACAGCCAATATTACTATTTTATCGGGCACTTTCGCACGGCAGGAATATTCATAAAGCCTCGTCGCCTGAAAGAGAAAGGAAATAAATGATGGGAAGCAAATTACTGACGCACAGCAACGGAGCGATACATAAAAATGTATATGTATCCGCACGACGAAACAACATAAAGCTTGTGCTCGAATTAATGTGCAATTTATTTCTCATAAATGTTTACCTAATGTTTTCGCCGCGAGAAATGTTATAAATCTCCATATTCATCGTTTCGTAAACGTATAAAACTACGTTTCATGCACTTCTTCATTTTTGACAAGGCGTATAAATTACGATGTTATACACATATGTTTCGTCGTGCAACCAATACACACACGCAAGCTTCGTAATTCTCCAATAAAACTTCTGCACACTTCTCAAAATTCTTTTTCGCGTTTAGAAGTTTTATGAATACTACGCATCAAGCAACTTCTTGCAAAATCACACTGATGTTGAGAGCCGTGGACATACACCTGATTCAGGCATACACGGCTGCGCTTTCGTCACGATGCGCGTATCGACGCAATTCCGCAAGTAGGAGGAAAACTTGATTTCCGTCAATTTAACTAAGTAACGAAGTTTCTGTCTCGTCCGTCCAATTCATCGAGTGAAATGGAGCCCCGTGTCGAACCGGTCGCCTGTCACCATAAAGCTTGTTCCTACCGATGTGTCATTCACGGTAACAATGATTAGTCACGAGCGTCGCGTCCCGTAAAATTCACGATGCAAATGCAACGTGTTTTTGCAATTTCCATTCGTCCTTGTGTATTTACGCGGTGGGATTGCACGGATTAAAGTAGGGTATACCAACCGGGTAGAACAATTCACCATATTGTGTCCGACTGTAATCTGCGAACGTTAAACCATGTAATAGGCACGGACCGTCTGTTGAATAGCATAGTTTAATTACTTTTGGCGGCGCACTGGATGTTCGTGCTACTGCAGATTGCTCGAGTAACCCAGTTGTACCCAGTTGTACCCTTCCGTTAGTCAAGCTCATTTGTGTATTATTATACAGAAATAATTACGATCTTTATGTTACATCTCAACGTTCACCGCCACCGGTCGTAACAACAATCCTAATAGTTTAAAGAAACGTTAATATAGTCATATCTCGTTATATAAGTATAATATTCCTCTTTCTCCTTTTTGTTCTCAAAATAAACATTGTAGCAGAATACTTTGTTATATTTGTTACATCATTAACTCTTTGCGAAAGACAGTCTCTTGTTGTAAGTAACCTTAGCTTCTCATAAAGACTTGGAGTTTGTACTACAGAGAGCGCAAAGGGACGCTATACTCGAGAAAATAGAATGACGAGAAAAAAGATTAATCTCGTGCACGTCCCTGATGTAGAACGTACCTAACGTTTCTTTAATAAAAAGCCGACAGCTTTTGGTAAGAGCGAGTGCCACGCGGTTAAGTAAGACACACTGAATGTCTTTTCGTTTTGCGGAAATGGCCGCGTAGTCTTGCGAGCTCGCATTTTACTCGACCGGACGCGCGATACTTTTAGCAGCTATTTTCATCAGGAAAGGAATCCTTGAACATACTGCTGAACTGGCACATTCGAGTGTCGAAAGAGATACTGCAGACAATGTAATGACACATTTGTGAAATAATGAACAAAATTTTATTCTCTGTTAGTGTTCTCTATAAAATTTTCCTGTACTATTGCGTCAAAAAGATATATCTCTAGATACAGGGCAGCAAACAAAATTACGATTCTTTATTATGGTTCTTTACGTTCGCAGGAGATGCGATGCCAAACTTGCCGAGCGTTATTTTGCTGGTTTATCTCTGACTTCTGGCCAACTTTGGGAGATGTTACAAGATTACGGCATTTCTCTGTTGCTTCTTGGCGCGTGTTTTCCTCATGTCAAGCGAAATATCATATGCAATTCTCCAGAGTCATGAAACCGTAATAGCTGACTACTTTCATATGTCTGTGTGTGTATGTCGAGTTGAAACAGATACAATTTATATAGTGAACTTGTGAGTTTAATGAAACACTTTCTAGTGTAAGAATAATCACAATAAGATAAACACAAAAGATTCCAGACATAAAGGAGCTGTATTGTAAGGTTGAATAGCAGTCTTTGAATGGAGTGTTTTGTTTGCAAAAGGAGAGATCCTTTTCTTCCGAAATGTCTAATCATTTGTACGTGTTAACATTGTTATATACGTACGATATATTAATACCGTACCTATATTAATATACCAACATTAAATGCTCTATGAATTATTTCCGTTCCATTAAGCGCTTACAAATAGAACTGCTGCAAATTCTATAAAAAAATGGCGCGATAGATATACTGTTTGCCCGTTGGGATTTTCAGTATGAGACACACACATTGCAACGTCGATTTGATAAAAGTTGAATCTCTCCCTAGCGGTATTTATGTTCCGATAAAAGGTAAATATCCAGCATATAAATTATCATAAATTCATCCAGCGTACAATAATGTTTACTTTTGCGCCTTTTAGCAGGGAAAATACAAACATATTTATTTTAGATAGGCATTAGGTACAGAACCAGAAAAAGGTACAGATTCAGTTAAGCCTTAGTTCAGCTTATAAAGAGAGATGTTTATGCGAAGTAAAGAAATCTCATATTAAATTTCCTATACGAGAACATCTTTCTGTAACATAATTTTCAAGGCGCCGCCGGAAATTCTATTCGACCTCACGTTTCCGCTTACATCCATTCGAAACTATTCAAGAGAGAAAGAGAGAGAGAAAGAAATATACGGAAGAGTATCTGCGACCATTTATCGATCTGGCATATTTCTCGCCCGTAATGGCCCCGAAAGCATCCAAGCTAGTCCCTCGAAGAACTGCGCTTCCCAGAGAAAATCATTCGTCCGCATATATGTGGAGCGTCGTGCAACGAGGATCATCTATCACCGGGGTGGCCCGTCGTAAAAACGTACGGAGGGTAACACGCGTGTTATGCAAATCTATCAAATCGATCGCGGTATTTCCATAACATTGCGATAGCGTGGCAGACGGTAGCGTGGTATATACGACGGAACTGCATTTACGACCCTTACGATTACCCGACGATGTTGGAAGTGCCGTTAGAAACGACGGATGTATCGATCGCCCCTGAAGAGCGAGTACTTTTGCATTGCAACGAACACGATTAAGTTTTATGGTAAGATACAGATGGGAAACGTTGTTGTTATGAGTTTATTAGATTTACTTGAGATGGGAAAATCATACAAAAATTCAAAAATATATGTGTATTAATATGTACAATAATTATACCACCAAATAGACAGTAATTCTTTATAATCTCATTATATTCCGTAATTAATAATAATATCTGTGCTTCGCAATGATTGCCGTGATATACTTGCGCCATTCCAAGTAATCATCCGATCGAAGCTTAAGCCACTGATTGAAAAATTGTACGTTAATCTCCATTTAAGTAATATCCGATAATTCCGACTAATGCCTCAAGCTTGCACGTGTAATTAAAATTTTCCCAGCGCTTTATCTCGATCCTCTTCCACGTGCACGTAAATTTCAGCTTGCTACATGCGACAGGTATAGTACCGCGTATGGACTTTCGACTGTGCTTAAAGTTCCAAAGTGCCATGATGTAGTGCGTCGGTTATCGTAGTAACTGCATTCACGGTCCCGTGAATTTATACGCAATATTTGCGTCGGTTGTCGGATACGCAGTGGCACCTGCGCGGCGGGTTGGAGGGGAGAAAGCTTGAAATGTTAATATCACGCATCGGCTACGAGCGATATGATTCGACGCAGAAATATTGTGTTAAAAATATCCCGCGCATCTGGCATCCGGATGAAATTTAATAAAACGCGGGACATCAAATCCGAATATATCTATTTCGCCCGTCATTTCCTCTCGGATACGACGTTTATTAAATCGTAATTAATGTCCGCATCGCCGATATTACGTTATTATTTTAGTAAATTTCCCGCGCGCGAGGTAAAACGCCGTTCAATCCACGCCCGGGTATATCAACTCCCCGATCTCTCGATTAACGCAAGCCGCATGATACATCACAGTGCTTCTAACACCGAACTGACGATCGAGGTACACCATTATTGGGTCAGGCACGATAAGTAAGTTACGTGCTACTGAAGTTTCTCGCGGGCTGCGAACGGGCGTTTCTCACGACACAGCGCCACAGCGTTTAAGAAGCCGCCGGTTAGAAATGGCTCGTTTAATACCGCCGCTCTCCGGGATTAGGCGGGATAATCTGCTTAATGCTCGTTTACGAGCAGCTCCTTTAGACGCACAAAGGAATTTCACGACATTCCACTGTAAAAATTTCAATTCTCTGACAAGTGAGAAATAGTGGTTGCACCGTACTTCTCCGACGTAGTACTTCGTAGTACTTCTCTTCTTTCCTCGTCGACTCCTTCGTTGGACGGTACCGCATTTACGTTCGTCTTGCGCTCTTCTGTGACGTTGAAAAAATAATAATTGACAGAGCGCGATGGTCGAAAGCCACCTGCAGATACAATTCCTTGATACCGCGCTCGTTAGATTAATTGCATTTGGAATTTGCAATCCGCCTTTTCCATCGCTACGCTACGTTGCGCGCAGGTATTATACTCGTAAAATCCAATTCCGATTTTGCAGCACCTTTTCTCTCTATACACACACACACAGACACACATACACAGTAGATATATCTATACGATATATCCAATCTACTTTTTTACGCGCTGTGTTAATTCTCTTCGTATCGATATATAATGGTTTATATATATATGGTATATATTGATTTTATTTTTTAATGCTCGCGTCATGTCGTGCTCGTGAGAAGCTATCGTATAATATCGGTTCTTCGATGAAGAAAAGTGCGCGATGACATCCATTATAGGTACCAGAAATATCTTAGGACGTCCTTGGAAAGATCTCTCTTTTCATTTCGAGAGATTAAAACGGAAGCTGATAGAAAGACGTCGCGCACTGCTAGGCAGGCTGCGTTTTGCTGGGTTAATAGCTCCTGACCCTTACTTCGGATTTACAGCATTCACCTGCTTTAGAGCGTGTTCTCCACGGTACATTAGCGATTCGTAACATTCGCCCTCTTGTGGTCATTTATTCATCCGCTTTGGGAAACTGTTTGCTACATCAAGCACTGTTTGCGACGAACGAAGGAATATTCGGCTATGTATACACGTTGCAGAGCAATCTCGTGTTCTCCATCCTTCCAGACTAATTGCTCTTGACCCTTTTAGCTTGAAGCTGTGCGCCGAATACTCGTTTCTACGTCATCTCCGAGTACGGGGCTCGTCGATTCTTTGAAAAAAGTCCGGGGAACGTACAATTCCAAAGACTTATAGTACTTACGGCGCGAACAAAGAACGTTAAGTTCCCTAGAGAAGTAACAAAATTATAACTTTTTTTCATATTTTTATGCGAACTCACATCTGGCCGCGCTATCCGTATTTTGTATTACATATTACAAAGATTCAACAGTCTCATTTAGGACCGAATTCTGTACGGTTTATTGATTTTCATGGCACCAGTAGAATATCGCAAGCGTTGAAATTGAAACTCTGGCCATAACTACATTACTGCGAACTGGCAATCGGATTCTAAAATTGCGATTATAATTTTCAAATAACCACACATATATTTAATGGACTACGGTTTACGTTGTTTCGTCGAATTCAAAGTGAAGAATTTACTAGAATGACTGAATTTCTACAGACACACGGAGACGTGCCGCCGTTCTCGCTGCATTGAAGACGAAAGTTTCAGTCATTAGAAATCTTCCGTTGCACTTGTCAATTAGAATACGATATTAAAGACCTTATATATACCATCACGTGAATTAAACGGAACTCACGCTTCACAGCCCATTGTCTCGCTTGAACTTTCACGAAAGTTTAACCAATAATGAAACCTTTGATTTGTTCCTTCGAATCTCCGTCTCAGTAATATTTATCCAGAGCGACTTTAATCCAATATGAGACGTTTCCAGAATTACATTTATTCTAGATCCCGCAAAAAATTGTCTCCAATTATATTTATTAGATATTGATTGAAGAAAGGAAGAAGACAAAAAAACATTTCTTACAAGACGTTTATTGCGTTTATTTGAGCTCTCTTGACTTTATCTATTTAAGGCGAGTAAAGTAATTAATTATTTTGTCGTAGTTACAGATCGATGGCCAGTACGAATCTCGGGCGCGACTGGGTATGCAATTAATCAAATTCTATGGTACAAATAAGTATACGTATACTTGATTGGAATTTTCAAAACCGGTTTTGATCTTTGGTGAATTGAACTGAAGATTAGTTTGTCTTTTTATAGTTTTATGTCGAGTATTTCTGAGATTTAGGCGCTAGTGATAAGATATAAGATGGCTCCTGATCTAAAATTTCTACATTTTGTCCATCGATATCATTGTTCGGTTCTAAAATGTGTGGTCTATGACGACTATTGTAAGTATTGAGATCTGTTAGAAAATAATGGATTTTTGAGAATATTCTTTTTATGTTTAGTCACTTTTTGTTGTAATTAACGCTTAGTTTAGCTTACGCATGACGCAATCTTTGCATTTTATCATATACATGTTTTTCGAATCATGATGTATTGGACTTTGACATATATCTACTTTGCTATATTTGCCTAAAATTTATTGAGAACTCTATATCTAGTTGTCAAATTAGTACCTTTAAATCGTCTTTTTAAGTTAAAATCGTTTTTATGTTTAAAATTGTTATAATTATTATAATAATGAATCACTTTACGTCTGTTTTTTTATAGTAGAATTTTGGGGAAAGCGAATAATCTGTCTTTTACGAAAGAAGACGGTTTCTATCGCGTAAAATTATGATATAATACGATGTAGTCAACAAGTATCGTTCGAAACACGTTCGATTTTATCCGTTAATATGAACTTCGCGTCACGTTCCGTTCTCGTGCCTATTCTTGCGAGAAACTATTCATTTCCACTTCACTCGTATATCAAATGCTGATAGTGGGCTGTGTATATGCAGGCTTAACGCCTCTTGGATTTGCACACGCCCCGTTATCATCCTAAGTGCCGCGTTCTCGTCTACCTTAATCTGCCATCAAACCATTAACTCCCCGAAATACCAATGACATTTGCCAACTACAGATACGATCATGCGAGGGGAATCGATCTAACGTGATTGGGTAGCAATGGAAAATTCGTCGAATTGCCGCATTTCAATAATCGGGCTGATATTATCTTGACGATGAAACTTGTACGACCTAGTACCCAGCTAGCGTATTCTCTTTAAAGCGTATCGGAAAGTATATAAAATATTATCTCTTCGTAGAGAGAATATTTATCGAAGTAGTATCGATTTGTTTCGTGTTAAGAAGCTATTATTCATGATTATCACGAATGGCTTAACGAAACTACTACGGCTACATCAGTGATAAACATCAGTAATATGTTTCATATCTCTTCAAGTTGCTTACTACGTAATTTATCACGTAAGTTCTAAAGCTGCGCGAGGAAAGCATTATGGAAGCATTATGAAAGAAGTACACATTAGTGGAAGAGACAAGACTTTCGTGCCAAGTTTAATGCAAAAGGCTTTAGTAAGAAGCTCTATACCTTCGCAAGACAAGGTTTGAAAACATTGGCCGTTCGCGTGAGTCGCTAACGCGGTTTGCTTCCGCCGCGGAGGAGGAACTTGGAAACTCCTGCTTTCTCTCTAACGGCGACGGCAGGAAACTTTTCGTTCGGATTTATTACATATTTCTGACCCAGTTCACAATGAAAAACTGTCCCGATTCCCATAGTGATTCTCCGTAACCGCGCGCGCGTTTATCGTATGGAAAGTTTGATAGCGGTTTCTATACAAGAAGAAGAGAATGTGGGAGTTCGTGCAGTATTGTAAATAATTATTAACAAAAAATGCACATTATTATCAATGTAATGTACATGCCCGTAATAGGGCAACGAAAGTAATTTTGCTGGGCTATTAGGCAATGTGGAGTATCAAAGTAGGTACTCAAACGCGCGTTGTTGACTCTTATATTAATTTATCTCGCGTTCTTTAGAGCGCGCAAGCCAGTTAAATTAAGGTAAATGTCGCCTCAATTTATCCGCGCCGACATTTAGGTCGATGTGATAAATATAAATTCGACTATCCGACGCTTGGATACTGCACGTCAAAACGACCCCAATTCGGCGTCTCGGCCGTCTCGTTTATCACGATCGTTGCCGTCTTTGAAAACGGAACTCGGTCGCACAATCCAAATCCGCGGTTATACCGGCTTTAAAGGCGGGAACGCGGGCGAAGAAGTAAAATCGCAAACAGAGGAGAGTGTACATAGACGACAAAGTGCAGGAATAAAACCTCGGACGAGCTGAACCAATTGCGTGTCACCGCCTGCGCTAATCCGACTTTGAACTCATCGGGAGAAAAGCCGTATAAGAGCCAGCTGATCCCTTCGGGCGTTAAAACAATTTCTTACGCGGTCTCTAGATCTCTACTTTCATCTAAATCTTTAAAAGCTCGGGAACGATGCATGCAACATCTATTTGTATGTTTGGCTAAGACGTCGACAAGATATTAAAGAAGTACATGCTGAACAGTGGGTAAAAGCAACGCTGCGATGAGATCAGGTGAGGATGACTGTGTGTGCGAGACGGTATAGCGAAAGCTGAAGGAATAAAATCGTTGTTTGTTTAATTATACCGAAGGGTTAGTCAAGAGGGTCACCGCGGCTCTTAGGTGCTTCAAGTTAAGTGTCTGTGTGTCCTCAAGGTCGTCACCATCTTCTCCTAAAAGCGACGACGTTATCTGAACCGATGATTGCCGCGACGGCTTGCTACCTCGCTCGTCCTGCCTGATTCTCGCGATTCTGCGGTGGTCCCCTTCCCTGGTGCTATCATCCCTGTGGGTTAGCTTGAAGCGTCTGCTAGAGAATGGACATGCCATCTTGCAAATTCGTCGCTCTATTGTAGTCCGAGGTATTATCACCCACAAATTATCAACGTGAGACGTGAACACGCGGTATTAATTAATTAGAGACATGCCGCGCGTCTCGTCGTATTTATCGGCGATCAGCTGGTGCTGGCTGAACCTCTCTGCGTCCGTGTACCCTCTCACCGCACTTCCCAGCGATTTTTGCATAAACGTGATGTTCTTTTATAAGACTGTTCGTAGCCCTAATGTCATATCGATGTGTTCTAAGCGATACGCGAACACGTGAGGCCGACCCGAAAAAAAATCGCAACCAACACCGCCTTCGTCGTTGCCTTCTCGATCGTTGCCGTGTTGGCGTCGCTGGTACCGATGTCAATGACGACCGTTGAAGGGCCCGTCATCCTCGCGATCTCCAGTTATCGTTTACTGCACGTTGTGGAGGGAAGCCTCACGTCACCGCAACGCGCTCACTGCCTCACGTTTATCCGGCGTCGTCCTACGGCCGCCGTCGGGCCGGATGCGATGCACACGGTTGCATATTACTTAACTCGCGTTCGCCCTTTAAAACTCGCTCTCCCAAAATAGCATTTTACAACATTTTCTCTTCACTGTGGCTTTGCAAAACTGTTTTCGCTACGTGGTCTCTGTCGTTTCTTATCCTCTACTCACGATCTCGCTTAGGATGTCAAAAGTACGCCCCCAATCACGCGAGATTGACAACCGTAATTCGCGCGCGGATTCACCCTGTCAGGGTTGCGGCAGATCGTCGACGGGTACACGGGTACATAGTCAACGACGTGACGGCTACGTACGTTACCGTGCCAGAGCGCGTAGCGCCATACTGCTCGCGGATTGACCGAGGCGCAACGAGCAACGCTCCGAGGCGGCAGAGAGGAGAGGAGAGCGACGAGGAAGGCACCCGAGCGAGGGTGAGTCTACGGCATAAGGGGTGCGCGGAGGGTAGAGGCGCCACGATGGAGGGCAGCGGGACGCCTGCGCGTGTTTTCCAGCCTTCCTCTCAAACTACCGCGCTTTCTGTCCTCTCCGCTCCGCAGGTCGCAGAGGCGAAAACCTACCTGCCTGCTTGCCTGTCTGCCTTGCTTGCTTTGCTTGCTTTGCCTACCTTACCTGGTCGGCCTGCCTTAAAATTACCTGCTGGCTTTTCCATACGTTTATCTGAGATTTTCAAGAAATTTACCACACGACTTGTTATTTATTATTAACTTGTCCAATTTAGCTGCAATAGCCGCATGTAGTTGATAGATGAAAACCTCGTACGTAAGAGCATGCATCTTCATTTATTTTAGCAATTTATTGAACATTAAACGCATTTGTAATAAAATTAATAGAACATAAATGTATTGCATGAGCGGGATGCAAATCGTAATCTTCAAAATTATTAAAATTTCTGAGAAAAGAGGAAAGCGACAAACAAAAGCGATGATCTAATTGAATAAAATAGTAAATAGTGATAAGAAAATTTGTCATATAAAGAATTGTCGTTTCTATTAATAAATCTATCTTTTTTCAATTTTATAGCATTTAATATTTAAATTAACTTATTCACTTTCTCTCTCTCTCTCTCTCTTAGAATTTTATAATTCTCATTCTTCCGTAATCAAGATCGTGATTCCATTATCTTGCATCTCTTGAGATAGTCTGTTAAGTTGATATTATGTATTCATGTCAGGCAACATTTACCGCGAAAGTTCCAGCGACATTATTGTAATTATTATGCGTTCACAATAGATAATTATTGTATATCTAGACAAAAAGTTGCAATATTAAAATATTTTCTTATAAATTTCTACGATTGATGAAGTCTTTTAAGAATTTTATTAACATTTTTTTAATACAAATATCTATAATACTTGCATTCTGCCAAAGGCACAGAATGAAAATTAATTCATCATGATTATCGCAAAGATATATACAATATCTAATTAACGGACACACGATCCGGACATAAGAAAGTGATACACTACGAAATTAAAGCGCCTAACATCTTCCAAGTTAATGGCACATCCTTTCTCCGGGTGTAGCAAGAGGTATTTGAAGTAGATCCTATTACTTTTATGTACTTTTGTACTACTGTTCTTTCGCGCTGTTTTATATTACCGTAGACCAATTCTTCTCTGTAAAATTCTGGCATAACCACTTAAACGCCATATCCCTCGAAATGCTTCAATACTTCCAAATCTGAACTGACAACATCGATAATATGTTACTATTAACATAATTGCTTAAACGCCATATTAATGTAATTTGATAACATCGATAACCGATAATTGTTAATGTAATTTTATTTATTTTGTCCTCTCTGAAATGTCCTCTCAATTATATAGTTCATGATAAAGTGTTAAAACGGGGTTGCACGAGATTATCGACGAAACAAGCGAAGAGCGTAAAGGACAGTAGAATGGATGAGTTTGGTAACGAAATTTGTTCAGCACTTTTCTGCCTCGTGTCTATACTACAGGCAATAGGGTAGGGTATTCATCTCGATGTTCGACAATTTAGAGCGATCGATGTGTACCATTATCACGAGGAACATTGCTTCGTGCCGCAGTTGAATGTCAGTGGTCTATCTAAGAGGAAGTCGGTTGGTTCGGTCATTGCTCAAGAGATTCCCGACGGAAACGCGCCGTAAATTACGATCACTGTAGAGATCTGTGTAAATATCGGCCGAAAGAGAGCTAGAAAACCAAAGACGTATTGCACGAATGTTCACGGCATCGGCAGAATATATCTAATAAAAAAGAAAAAAAAAATTAATACGCAGCATCTTGCGATAATGTTTTTCTCTAATATACGAGTATAAGCATCGATGCAACGTTGAGCGTTGTTGAGAAAATAATCACCCGATTGTGATAAAATGGGGGCAATAAGGATATAAATATCTCTCAGGAGAGGCGAATATCGAATATTGCAGAATTAGCACATTAAATCAACGATTCGCTCAGCTCATATTTCTTGAATTATTCAGAAAAGTAGAACCACATCTCTTTTCTGCCCGTTGTCTTTATTGTTTGTGCCTTTCATCATTTAATGAATTGAATCGTGGCAATAATGCGTAATGTTTCGCGTCATTAGGAAAGTCACAGATTTTTGTACGCGCCTCTTACTTATTACATATTCAAATTTATAATTTTAGGATTATATGTCACTACAAATAATAACGAAATACTTTTCGTGCGTTTCTATTTACTAATTTTGAAATAAAATTGTTTTCATGTGAATTTCTGTGAATTAAAAGAAATAAAATACATATGATGTAAAATGTTCTTCTTTGTAATATTGTAATTTAGTTTGTTATGATGTACGCATTTATATAATACATAGCCGTAGCAACAATGCGTATGTTTCACAATCAGAAATTATAAATTTAATTAATTAAATAAGTGCGAAAATGTTATGCGAGTGCGAGTTTGTAAACATGCATATGTGATATTAACGCATAGACTGTGTTGGCCGTCCATATAATGCATTCCATTAACTGCCGCAGACAACTGATCCGCGCGTGGTCAAAGGAACGTGTAACACTCCGCTGTTCAAAATCGAATTACATCATAACAATTAGTGAGTGAAACTGCATTTTTGGCAGCGCATCGAAACGCCGCGAATGCGAAAATACGATTTGTGGAATGTGTTTTCCATTTAGCTAGATTACCTCCATTCGCTAGATGTGAAATTTGACTATAGTCTCATGGGCTTCCCTTTTCCAGTGCGGAATTTTTTGTTTTTCTTTCTATTCTTTCTCTTTCACTTCTTCCCTCTGCCTTCTCTCTCTCTCTCTTTTTCTCTCTGTCTGGTAAATTTATTCATCGTAAAGACTACATTTTTACTTGCTGAGTTTGCGCTCACGATATCGCACCGATCTCGTACTCCTTTCTTGCATATAATTTTAGAACAATTTACATGTATCTCCTGCTTACAACTGCGAGAGGTCTTCATTCGCTTAAAACTAAAACGTGCCTTATTTCGAAAACAATCTATAACATGTAGAAGATATGGTGATATTTACATAATTTTACTTTTTTAAGTGTAAAATATAATTTATATGATTCTTAATGCATGATAATGTAAACTTAAAAATTCGCAATTTATTTACAAAATAGATTTCATATTTTTACGCTCAATGCTTTTGTTTCATTGACAATTTATGTAGTAATAAGGGCTTAATTTTTTATTAATTAAACTCACGAATATATCTATGTATGATTCGAACACAATGTGATCATGATTTGCTAAGCTCTTGCGCTTTCTTTTGATTATGGTAAGTTTTAGCTTATCCTGAAACAGCTGAGCACCACCGTACAGCCGCGTTAGTAATACTTATCCAAGCTTACTGATCACGTTTTGTTTTGTCCTTTTGGAAGAAAGGAGATTTATCCTATTTTATTTGCATACTTAGCGTATATTCTCTTCTTTTTCTTTCTTTTAGTAATATGGTTTATTGCCTCGATATACGTATAAAAAGTTTCAGATAATAATTGGGGATCAAATTCTCGATTGTAGTTAAGTATCTTCACATACATACATATACACACACATTGTACATGTATTTACATATAAATATAGTTCTTGACAGTTTATGGCGAGATGCCAAAGCTTGCTTGATGCAAAATCATGATACAATTAAGTCTTTATAACGCTGCAGCTCTCATGACCGGAATGCATATTAGAGAAGATAAATAGGAAGAACTAACGAGCAGATTTGTGTAAACAAATTAATTAATGTTTGCCGGAAACATTCGCTCTGTTTAAAGAAAAAGGAAGTGTAAGTGAGTTAGTAGCAGAAGCTCACATAAGCGCAGAAATTACCCTAAGGAGAGACTCATAAAACTTGGTGATCAATAACTGTCTGGTGATCAATAACTTAGGCGAGCGTTGACGGTGAGATTATCAAGACGCATCGTTACTGCGACGATGGAAGTGTGACTTTTTATTAGCAGCCTGGATTCATTTGTTACATCAAGATTTGTCTTACAATTAGTGAAAAGAATAACAGAAATATTTTTGAAAATATAATGTAAAATTATAGAATAAAAAATAATTAATTTAATATAAAGTTGCTGAATAATGCAACACCGCGGGGTTATATGTATATTACAGTTTATACATATAGCGTAGAGAAAAATGCAAGCCGTTTTTTGAAAAACAAGCCGGCGTCAATATCAATCACCAGCTATAGCCAGATACAAATTGCTATGACCTCGCTGACAAGTGAGTTCGTGGAAGAAATACTCCGTGTAATAGTTTCCCGTATATTTTCTGCCTTCTCAGAATTTCATGGAACAGCTTTCCGGAAAATAGCCGAAGTATTTTGTATTCTTGTCGCGTTGGGGCTGGTTACTGCTGCATATCGAAGAAAAAGGTCTGATATGGCGGTCATGCCCGGGCGGGATTCCGTGCAAATGCGAATGATACTTTCACGAAAGCGTACCTAAATCGATTGTCCCTTTCGTTATATATCTACAATTCTTGTGTACTGCAATTGCAATATAATCACGGTAGGATAAACATTACGCGTTAAAAAAAACAAATAAATACCTACACTATAATATATTCTACAAAATTGTGTACCTATTATAAATTCTTATAATCTTCTTTTTTCATTACGAAATTTCCATACGACAAGAGGGTACAGATATTGATGATACTCATATTCATATCTTTATTAGAGTACACGTCTACATATTTCACACGTTGAAGCTACTACAAACCCTTCATTGTACGCATTCTCGGAGATTTTATAGCTCGATAGGAACGAAACAAAGCGATTCTCACTCCCTTTTATTTCTTCTTTTCCAGTTTACTCCACGCGCGTGCATCTGATGGCTTTTCTCAAGGCATGATATACTATTTTCTAGAATTGTTTTCGCGCGCGCACACACACACACACACACATGCTCATTTCTAGCAACATGAATCAACGTGTAGAACACATATCTTTTATGTTCTTTCTTTAGATTATAGTCGCGCTGAACTTATATTGCACACATAAATAAAATCCTGTCATATATTCTATTGGATTATTTAACTGTAAAAACTTCAGCTTTATCACTATACGTTAGCAGTTTCGAAAAAATCACACAGTTTCCCACGTGTGTAATATTTTCTTTGTAAATTACGTTTACCGTTTTTTAAATGTCGATCTGTTTACCAAAATTTTGCAAGCTCGTATTCCCTTCACTTCCAGCCGGGAATATTTCTACCGATATTTGAATTGAACGAAATGCATTGATTAAACGCACACAGATGCAATGGCAAATATCTAGAAATAGGGAGCTTTACCTTTCGATGGTTTTATTTATCTTTGTCAGGTACTGCAACTAGACGAAGCTACATGTCGTATGAGTACGCGAGGTA
Source organism: Leptothorax acervorum (assembly GCA_035220615.1). Lineage (NCBI taxonomy): Eukaryota > Metazoa > Arthropoda > Insecta > Hymenoptera > Formicidae > Leptothorax > Leptothorax acervorum. The sequence goes on along the minus strand of JASTWQ010000452.1, from coordinate 1,915,941 downwards.
TATAAATATACGAATCTCTCTCTTGAAATTCTAGTTTTGCACGATGAAAACGAGGTCACTTTATCAAAATTTCAAGATCGCCTTCAATCAATGTACTTGCACTTTTGACTTTATAGTCTTGCGCTCGCCGCGCGAGAGATCCCACTTTAATTGGAGTGATCTTATAATCGGTACATTTCGTACGGTAGTCGAATCGTGCGATTCACGAGCGCAAAAACCGTGTAAGTCGGCATTAATCTTCGCCCCTCTGCTCTGGCAAGATCGTGGAAAAGAGGGAAATTGATGGTTGCGCGGGGATGCCCTGCGAACATCACCGCCCGAAGTGCCGTTTCATTATAAAAATCGACAAGGGACAGGGTGGAATCTGCCATCGTCGACCTCCACCAGGATGTCGGCGATATAAAATCGATAATGCAGGTCATCGGGAGGCATCCGGTGACGTCAGTTATCTCTGTGTTATGGGCACCATTACCACGAGCTCCCCCGGCTGGTACACGCATTTCTCGATCTCCCTCTCGGCAGAGGAAAGGCCCGGTCATCGATATTCGACACGTGACGGTATTTTTAATTAAGTCCGGAGTGCTATTTATCATCGCCGAGGTCGACCGAAGGATCTACGCGAAAGTCATTGATTAACTGCTTTCGGATATGAGAGAGCGGCTGAAAGTGATAACGATAGATTAATTGGCTGTCGTATATATGACATGAAATTATCCAAAAGTTTTCGAATTAAGATACTTTTCGAATCAACGCTGCTATCGCACTTTTGCAAAGTTCCTACACGTAATTGCATTCAATTTTATTTTCTATAAAAATCTCCTCTAGACAAAAGAATAATGTTCTAATATATTTCTACAGATAACAAATAGATATTTATTATGTGCAACATATATATAGACAAATCATTACATAAATTTATATAGAATTATGTTTTTCATGTAATAAGTGATTAAGCATTTCGCCGCAAAGATGCGCGGTAAACAGGATGTCGTTCTGAAAATGTGGTTTTTATTTCATCGTTTTGTCGTTAATTTTTAAATAGGCTTATTCCCAGAGAAGATCACGAAAGTAGCAAAGTTTTGTTTCAAAAGGCTATCAGGAGGGATAATGAAACCGTGTGTTCAGGAATCGTGTTTATTTATATAACATGTACTTATGAGGGCGGTAGATAAATTTACGAGGCACCTGAATGAGTAGTTGGTGGCAAAATATCAGGTGTCACCTTCACTGTCATGAGAGCCTATTTCAGCGCGATTTATACCGCAGGCGTGGGCGGTTCGATAATTATTCAAGTTTCTTGAGTATTATTTCCTTATTTTCTGTGTTGACATACTAATAAATTATAAGTAAACACTTGATCATTTTTAAAATCACATTTAACGATCATCGTACCCCGTTCTTGTTATTATTTCTTATTACTATTTTGATTTAAAGCTGGACTGAAAGTTTCTAATAAAAAAGTGAGTATTGAATGATATTGATACATATTTTTTCTCATCTTGTTCGACAGAATCATTTATCAATGCCATTCTTGTTGTGAAAATATTGTTTGATATGTCAAGAGTACTATAATATTTTTATAAACTAAAGAAATATATGGAGTTAATAAATTTACTTTTCTATAAGTAATAAATTTTTATATATAACTGTACTGCTAGTACAAGTTTTCTACACAGAAAAAAAAAGAATATTCTTGATTTGAAAATATCTTTAGTTTCAACATGGAAATCTTGAAATAAGATTATATTGCGTTATTATATTAAACGATTATATTAAACGAAGAAAACTTGCTTAAATGAAGAATTTATATAGTTCAACCAAGAAAAAAATGTTGAAACAAAACGTTGAAATTCTTATAAGATTAAAGTTGTTTCGTATATAAGCAAGATTATCGATAATCTTTTCTTTGTTTAATATAATCTTTTAATATAATAACAAAATATAAAGTATTATTTCAAGATTTCCACGTTGAAACTAAAGATATTTTCAAATCAAGTAGAATATTTTTTTCTGTGTAGGGTCGCGGTCAGAGTAGTTGCAACACTTTTTATAAATAAGTTTAGGAAAATAAGTTATAGTTATAAGTTATATTTATAGTTTTTTAAAAATAAGTTTAGTTTTTTAAGTGTTGCAACTACCTACTGTGACCGCGACTGTACAAATGTTACAAATTATAAATAAAATAGATAGGCTAATCTTATGTCTGATAAGACTTTATTGTGACTATAGCATAGCTCATGACATTCTTCACATATTTCCAAGATGTATGATGCTTTTAGTCTTAGGCTTTCATAACCGGCTCCGAATCAATTCTTCGGCACCTACAGATTCCCCTATCACCCGTGAATCACTCCAAACCATTTAATCCTGATGGTCGATAACCATGCGTTTCATTTGACGGTCGATGCGATTGGCTCCCTCGGACGCGACGCAATTCATGAAATTGGAAGCCATGCATCTCCATCCACTTATAGATCGCGCATTGCTCTTGCATTTTTTAAACCGGACGTCATTGATAATTTCAACGCAAACTCAATAAATGCGCGGTCGGATCGAGTGTTTCTTTTTTTTTTAACTTCTGTGTTCACACTTCGCTCTTTTATCGATTGCATTTTATCGCCACGTATTTATCGGCAAAAATTTTTACTTTTACTTCTTCGGGCTCGTATATCGCACGTCTATACGCGCCAAAATGATACGATTGGCAGCGGATCAATAAGAACGAAGACGAACGATGTTTTCATCGTATTTCTGGAAAATTGAGTACTAAGGAGAGAGAGAGAGAGAGAGGTGGAACCATTTTCGTTTTACACAATGGGAACGAGGTCGCTGCAACTCCCTTAGGAATGCCACGTACGCCGTGGCGATAAAAGCATTCCGCCAAGTGCGACGATAGATACGGAAATAGGTATATAACATTACCCATTCCTTTGCTAGCGGCGATAATGAAATAATAGGCAATCGTCATTTCGGGTAATTGAGTTCTTGCGCTATTTATATTTATATAAGATTTTCATCCGGTAACTCGATTTCTTTCTATCAATAGAGATAACCGATCCACACTTTATTGATTCACACTTTACGACCGATCAATGAATATATTGACATTTATAATTGTAAAAATAATATTATTAATATTGCTTTCTAAGATTAAAGTTAACTTGTCCTTTTTTGTCCGTCTTTTTTTTCTTTTCTATTTTCGAGGAGCACCGTGCAATATTGTAGTGACTAAGCGTTTTTAAATTGTCACATTACGCCCTTTTTCCATACGTGTTTTATAGCATTACTCAGCATAGCGCTGAATGAAATGGGGTCACTTTGAATAGTTAACGCCGAAGACACCATTCTCGTACAATTCCTACGGAAAATTTCCGTCTCAAGGATTTGCCCGGCTGGAACTTTATAACATGGAGTTCGTTCAATTCTTAAAGTACTTTTTACGAGAAAGACTTTTTTCAATCTTCTCTATTGCGCACACTTACATTTTCACCATCTCCAACTTGAAGATTTTTCTATCAATATTTACCAAAGTTAAAAAAAAGTTAAAAAAAACATAACTCGGTACAAATTATTATTAGCGATAAAGTTGTCATCAATCACAATTCAAAAGGTTCTCGCAATAAAATCTATATCTCTGTTTAAAGAAGAAAAAGTATATATTAGCTTGTTTAATATTTAACTTTGCTGATATATACACAGATACCTTCATTATAATTATTGTAATTTAGCCATTTTTTGCTGAGATAACAAAGCTACTGTCTCACTCGTTATCTTAACTAGCGATGTGTATTGCAATTTATTCTCTCTGGTAAACGTTTTGCGACGAATTTTTTTACAGCGTGGTTAATAATGTAAATTAATGACATCAAAGTGGAATTATACGCGATCTACATGTCTGATACGAGACGTAATTTATATCGCCGTAATTATATTCATTGGCCGCATTAAATAGATTTTCCAAAGATAGAATATTTGTACAATGTTCAACACAACGTTATTGAAACAGTATAACAAGAGTGAAGTCGTAATTCCATCATTGAAATTATTCGCGTGCAGTGTTTGCATGATGGAATAAATTTTAGTTTGTTATTAGTCATTACGTTATTAATTGTTATTTAAACCGAACGTTATTGTTCTCAATCTATTCTAAAGTCGGTTGCTTTTAATTGTCATATGTATAATACAGTTCAATTAAATAACAAATTAAGTGCTTCATTTGCATTTATCTTGAAACGCTACCAGAGAAAAACGTCGTCACGAAGCGCATAAATTTCCCATCGATCTCTCCACAGTGCTGGAAAAAGAAATTGACTTGAAGAAATCGCTCGTTACCAGGAGAGGGAGAGGACGCGTAAGAACCACCTTATGCTGCAGTTTGAAACTTCCTAAACGACATTGCCCGACATTCATGGCACCGGGAGGTTGCATTTCATTACATTATCAACTCGCTCGCGCAAAAAGCGTCCGCGCTTATTTTCTCGTCGAGTCGGCCGAAAAATTCAGAGAGATATCGCAGAAATAAATAACCGCGCCCCTACGATCGCATGGAAGAAATTACGGTATTCGAGCGGGCAAGTCGAGCTGACAGAAGTCGTTCCCGTTCGCTAATCTCACGAAGGTCTTATAAGTATTCATTCGTGAAGTTATAACGCCGCCGCCGCGGCCGTGGCAAAGCGGATTGGGAGGACCGAAGGGGTGGTGGTGCAGCTCGCTCGAGGGCGGCTCGTGCAAGAGGAGCGCAACTAGGTGGTGTTCTAGGTGGCGCAACCACGACGAACGGAAAATCGATACCCCATCGTTTGCCGGCGAACGAAACGGGCTGTCTTCCAGTACGCGGCTCGTGTGCACGAGGTAAACACGGCCATCACGGATCGGCAATCGGAATGGAGTGACGCGTGAGAAGTGAGGCCAGCCCCCCCGATTATCCCCCAGTCCGGTTATCAGGAGCAGCAGCAGCAGCAGCATGGTACGTCCGTGCGGAACACTTGATGACACGATGACGGCGCGGACGCGCGCGCGCGCGCGACGTCGACAGGTGCTGATAATCGCGTTACTGATTGCATTCGAATTGTGAATGGTATAATAACCCGCGAGGGTTCCGCGGATCACACGTTGCATGGAGATGCCCCGCGGAGTCTGTCAGCAGTCAGCACCTGGTGCGACGTCGAAGGCAAACGCGTGTACAAAATTCACCCCCGGTGAATTACAATTATGTCATTTATTTCCCCTTGTATGCGCAGTACGGTTTTGTGAATTACGCCCTCGAGCTCCTGGTCGTGAAGACCTTCGGCAACGAGACGTGGGAGACGATAAAGTAGGTAAAAAATAGACAGCCTGTCTCTGTTGTCTTTCCATGCTTTTCTCTTGCGCGGTTTTCCTATACACCTGCACGAACCCTCCCTACGGCATTTCGCTTGACTACCGTCCGTCCGACGGCCAATCAAGTGTTGACATAGGTCAGTTGTAGAGAGGATGGTTCGTACATTGAGTGGAATAATTTTATTAGAATTATATATAGGATATTTATACGATGTCACATTATATGTCATGTTACATCCACATCAAAGTTGTTGTGCTCATCAAAGTTGCTCTGCCACGTGCGCGGTTTTTCTCACTATCTGTTAATATTGAGAATTATAGAGATATCCCTTGGACCTTCCCACTCGTGTTATATATTATCTCTGATTTATGCTGAAAGCTTTTAACACAAACAATTTTTTAATTTTCGACTTCCATGTGAGATATTTTATTTTACAGAAATAAAAGATTACAAGAGTTCTCAACTTTTTTATAAACCTAAATTTAAAAATACAAATTACCTTTTTTATTTTAATTATTGCTATATTTTAATGATAGACCATAAACTTGCTGTATTGATTACATTCTAAATTGCGTAATAAAAATATTCTGAAGTATAGGATTCGCTTATACCTCAAAATACAAAATATTTTATGAGCAATATAGGGATCGTTTAAAATTGCCTATGAGGGAGTCAATTTGTCCGCCCTAAATGAAGTTTGTAATATTACCGGCAAAATCGGGTTGCAAAATAATGTTAGGTAATATCAGAGGTATCATCTGGTTTTTATAGCCACATCATAACACAATTAGAAAGTAACGTATAGCACTTGACACATGCTTTAGGATATAAGCTTTAACAATGTTATTTAAAAGAAAATTGAACTATAATTGAGTTGTTTAAATAAAGTTGATAATAAACTTTATACATTTACTTAATACATTTAAAATTAATTACAAGATAAAATATAAAGATTATTATCAATTTTTAGAACCAATATTAAAATCTGACTTACTAATATTATTTTAATTATTATTTCTATTATGTAGTTATATATTTATTTAATGTAGTTATTGGTGGCATTTTATTATAAGTATACTTTCTTCTAAAGAACTTTTCTGGGAGATAGTCTAAGTTGTTCCGTGATATGAATATTGGTAAAGCTGTTGCAGACGCTCTCAAAAGACGCTGAAGTAAGCTTTCAAGTGACACCTGATATCCATATCAAAGAACTAAACTACTTTGAACACTTGACACGTAAATTGAATGACAGCAAGACCGCGTAAAGTGTTTAACAAATTATCAAGTTTTTCAATATTTTTGTAAAGTGATTAAATGTATGCAAATATATATTTAGAATTTAAAGCTGTCATAAAATAATTATTTAACTTCCAGGCTAATACCAAATTTCGGCAAAATGGAGAATTTGGAAATGTCATAAATAACGGTTGAATTTTATAAATGCGAATTATGTATTATTTCAGATTATTATATATTTTTTCTTCTCATTATCGGATTCTTACAATTGTATTGATGATTTAGAAAAGATGCAGCGGTTAATATGGAAGGACAGTTTCTGGTGCGACAAATTTACGACGATGAGATTACGTATAATCTGATATCCGCTGCTGTCAATAAGCTTAGTACGTACATATGCTTACGACAGAATGCGAGATGTGCGGACTTATTTGGAACAGAAAATTTTATTAGACATCTTGTGCTTTAGATCTACCTGCCAACGAAATACTCGAATTATTTGGTCGAATGTTCTTCGAGTTCTGCCAAGATTCCGGTTACGACAAGATTCTTCAAGTTCTTGGAGCAACACCTAGAGATTTTTTGCAGGTAAATCTTGAAGGTTGTCCACATCAATTATCGATTTCTCTTATATAATCAGTTTATTAGTGCGCTTGGTTATACCGGTTTACCGATACGAAAAGTAGAATCTGTATCTTAGGTATATTCAACTTAATCCCGTTTACGCTTCAGAATCACGTTAGGGACAGCTTTAATAGTCGTTAAATCGTATGTTTTCCGCGTTTGGTACGTATATCGTTACCGTAATTTACCGCTAAAACCGTTTGCTAAACCAGTCACAGATAAAGCAGGATATGCATGGGTAAACATATATAAATAAATTAGAAAGCCTCATCGTTAATATTATTTTCATATAATTTCGTATGTTTTAGAAGTACGAATAAGTATAGAATTAGAGTAATAATAATTATTAATAAATTAGCATATAAATTATTATTAGTAACATAACATTATAAAAAAGTAAATATAGGTATTATACGATTATTTCTTGATACTGAGTAAAATTTCAATTTATATTGCTGTACAGCGATAGGTGAATTTTAAATGTATATTCAATTTCTCTCAATTATTCATCCCCGTGTAGCAGAGAAAAGCGCAATTAAATGCAGCATGTATGGTTTTTCTGCTTCCTGCAGAATTTTATTTACATTATTTCGTCTACACTTTGCAGTACAATAATGAGAATTACCATGTCGCATAAAAGTGCTTCAAACATTAATATCAACTGTTACACAACTACATTTTATATTACCTTTTCTTTCATTTTTTGTTTACTTTACGTTAACTATGAAATATAATATTTATTATCTTGTATTTAATAAAAACGGAAATCTATTCAAATGTTACTTACACGGATTATAATATTATTGTAGCGTCGAGAGAATATTTTTATCGTAAATATACACATTTTAAATTCATACTCGATATTGGGAACAATACATGTGCGCACATATCGGATATACACATATGTATACGTCGGTATCACGTTCCAGAATTTGGACGCGCTTCACGATCATTTGGGTACTTTATATCCGGGTATGAGGGCACCATCGTTTAGATGTACAGAGAGACCCGAGGATGGAGCGCTTATTTTACATTATTATTCAGATCGACCTGGTTTGGAATACATCGTTATTGGAATTGTTAAGGTATTCTATTTACTGCTCTGTAAAAATTAAATTCGTTATGTAAGACTCGAGAAATCGAAATCGCGGCACGAAATTTAATTACTCTTGAATATTATTTTTGAAAATATATTCAACGCTATAAAAACTCGACTCCGGAAAAGTTTCGCGAGAAAGAGTGCAGCGATGATTATATTTAACGGGAATGCTTTAACGATTAGTCGATGGAAAGAGTGTTAGAAGAAATTTCAATTTACTTCTGAAATAGACCGTCGCAAAAAAACTGCACGACACAGACGTTGACATGCAAATAGTGAAGACTAAAAACGAGTGCGATCATGTGCAATTCCTCATAACTGACACATCAGGGCCAGGAGTCGTATCGAACCCTATGATCGCCGAATTGGAAACATTGTCTGTTGGTGAGTGGTTTATCACTGTTTGTTTCCAATAAAAAGCATCGACATGAAAAAAATCATTTGATAGTAAAATCACAAATCACGTAATATTACATAGAAAAAAAACTGTGAATATATATATCTTATTGATAAAAAAAGAAATAATAGATATCTAACGAATTATCGTAGAGCCAAAGGTCAGCCCAACGACGTTCTGTCGAGTTTTTCCATTCCATCTAATGTTTAATCGGGACCTTACAATACTTCAAACCGGATGTACCATAACGCGTGTTATACCGCGCGTTACCAGCGGTCATTGCAAACTAAGTGACATTCTCTTAACTGTGAGTTGACTAGCCATCAAACTACAATATGTTCATTATAATCTATAAATTCGCCTCTTGTTTGTTTTATCGCAAATTCATGATTTTGTACTTTGACGTATTTTGCACATAACACATATTTTCTTATTTTGCATCTTTTAGACTAATTAATTAATCATTAATCATAGATCCATTAGAAGAAGTGCTCTCGATTGTTACTGCATAAAAATTTACGAATTATGAATAAAAGAACATTTATTCGATAATATCACTTCAGCATTAGCGCTGCATGAAATATTGTCTACGCTGATATCGATTACTAATTTTCAATAACCCTCCCTAATTGTTCCTTGTCAAAGGAATTGCATTAGTGCATATAACGCATTGCGCCTGCCATTACATACATGCCTATAAGCACGTGAATGTATATCAAATGCAGCTTATTGTGATGGACACAGAGCGTGTTGACCGAGCCACCCATTTAACATAATTTGCGTTATTGTTCATGCGCACCAAATGTAATGTTGTCAATTAGAGCTCACCATTATAATCCCGCATTAAAAAAATCGTAGGCACATTGAGTGTGCTATTACTGCGAATATTGCGTCACGTAATTTTGTTTAAAACAACCGCAATATCCAATACATTTTGATATATGCAAATCAATTTAATAAACTATTACATGTAATTGGGTTAATTAACTGTCATTTCGGATCTTCATAGGTCAGACCGCATCTGGAATTAACATTTGAGAATATATTGTCTCACATTAATACAGTATATGTGTTGAGAACGAAAAAGGGAGTTATGCGTGTCGACGCTGCCGAGGAATATTCATACTTACGTTTAAAGGTCAGTAATCTATTAAAAAAAATGAATCAAGAATAAGTTAGAATCAATAGAGAACTCACAGTTTTTAATAACTATTCCAGGGTCAAATGTTGTATATACGTGAGACCGATGTGGTTATCTTTCTATGTTATCCAAGTGTTATGAACCTGGACGATTTAACTAGGTAAGATTTACATAATCTTTTATCATCATCATTAATCTATTATCGCTCTCTTATTGCGCAATAAATAAGGTAACTATGTAACACAGAAAGATAAGGATAGAAAGGTATATATAGCTTATTAGCATAAACTTCTGCGCAAAACCTTGTTGTTAGACTCGTTAAACTTCTTCTTCCTGCTTTTGCGGAAAAGGAAGTTGCGTCTTGATAATTTCTTATTTCTCTCAGTCAACTTCGGAATCTTTTGTGCGTCCGTTAAACGTAATTGGTTCAAGTTTCGTGTTGACATTACTAAAAGTTTTATACGTGACGTACCACCTTTGACACGGCGGAGAGTGGTTTTTCGTTGCCGCGCGTGACGAACGTCTCCGCCGCCGTCGCGATATCGCCCCGTGTGTTGTTCTTTCGGCTCCAGGCGGGGTCTGTACTTGAGCGACGTCCCTCTGCACGACGCCACTCGAGATCTGGTCCTGATGTCGGAGCAATTTGAGGCGGATTACAAACTGACGCGAAACTTGGAATTGCTCACCGATAAGCTGCAGCAGACGTATCGCGAACTCGACGGCGAGAAGCAGAAGACCGACAGGTAGGGATCTCCGCCCACGGCATTTCCTGATCATCTCGGCGAATCCTTGCCTCCGGACTTGTTCGTCGTTTATCAGTAACACGATTACTGGGATCTGCGGAATCTGCGACGTACTTTTTTTCCGCGCCGCGGAGCGCTTCAGGAAGCGGAGCCCTTCCGATGGAAATTAACGGAAATGGATTTATAACGGGATACGATACCGCGAGACTCGCGAAGGGACCGGCTTCCGCTTGCGTTCGAAGAGAGCAGAAATCATTTCTGAGATTTCCCGCAATTGAGACTCCCTCGTCGAAACTGTCCAAATTTAATTTCTACCGTCGACTTGCGGGAAATTTCCCCGAGAACTGTTCGCGAATGTTAATCCGATTAGGCAAAACTAGCGCGCGCGCGACGGGAAGTTGCGACGCGACGACGTTGAATAAAAGATCATCTGTATTCACTGTAGGTTGCTTTACTCGGTGCTTCCTATTTCGGTGGCGAACGAGCTCAGGCATTCACGACCAGTACCAGCGAAAAAGTATGATTGCGTTACTCTTCTGTTCTCCGGGATAGTCGGTTTCGGGGCTTATTGCGCCGCTCACACAGACTCTAACGGCGCTATGAAGATCGTTAACATGCTCAACGAGCTGTACACGGCTTTCGACGTGTTGACTGACCCGAAAAAGAATCCTAACGTTTATAAGGTAAACATCATACGATAAATTTAATTTTTGCAATTGTGTATCTTGAAAACAGATTGCTAGATACAATACAATAAATTATCATACACTTTGTATTATTACACTGCTTTGTATATCTGCAAATTCAAATACTTGTATTATTACACTGAAGAAGGTTAAAAAAAAAAGAACCGAAACGTTTGTGAAATTTCTTGTATTAAGCCTATTATGTAAATCGTATATATTACATTATCATTATACTGTAATTGTCGCTCGATCACCTGGCGTTTGGGTTTCATTTGCCTAGTTCAAATTTGTTTATCGTACACTTCTTAAAAGGCATTTATAAATCTTTATAATAAAACGCTCTAAGAAGAGGAAGCGTATTCGACGTAATCACTCGTAAATACGGTATCGATAACACTCTCGGATATATCTCAAGTTTCCATTAATTTCGCTTTTCGATCTAGGTGGAGACCGTGGGTGATAAATATATGGCGGTGAGTGGATTGCCGGAACCCTGTCGTTGTCATGCACGATGCATCGCTCGTCTAGCGTTGGACATGATGGATCTCGCGGCGGATGAAGTGCAAATCGATGGGGAACCCGTGGTATGTACAAGTTGTCTGCACTCTGCTGGCTATACTTTGTTACATGACTATGTAGCGAAACGCTCTTTGATCTGAAAAGAGTTGACGGTATAAGTCAATTTAAGATTGGACGTTAAACGTTGCACGTGTTCTAACGGCTACATCGAAAGAATTGCCGTTAAGGGGATCCTAAAGCCGTCTGTACCACCGACGGAGATGTGATTTTCGCACAGCTACCAGTTTTTTTTGGATTTATAGAATTAAAAATCCTTCTCCAGGATTAAAGTATAAACGCAAACGGATACGGCTCTGTTCGTGTTTTCTCTCGTTAAAAAAGAAAAAAAAATTTTTATATAGAGGAAAGTCCCCGATTATGAGATACCACATCTATTTTGTGTGATTGCCGGAAGTCTATGGGCAGAATTGAAAAATATAGTAGGTCATTTTGAAGGGAATTTAATAAGCTTTAAGATACTGAAATGTAAAATTTAATTTAAATATTGATTTTTTAGAAAATTAGAAAAATGTAAAAAATGAGCTTTTGGCAAAATCGAAAAAGTGTGCTCTTAATACGGGAGACCCCGGGAAATCGCTAATAAAGTGCAAAATACATCATATTGTAATTAGAAAACTTTATTTAAAGTTTCTGAAAGACAAATGTAATGGAGAAGCACATTTGCAACAATCGTAAACACACTTATACCCAATATTGTACCTAATCTGCCCCCTCCCCCCTTCCCCCTCAAATCAAGGTCAGCACACACTTATAATTTTGTATAAACCTTCCCTTAACGTTAATATAGTATTTTCTCTTATTTTATTACTGTACAATAACTTTCATACTCCAGCAACCCAGGAGTATCTCATGTTACGAGCCCCACGCCTTGCGGTTTCGCGATTACCAAATCTAATCTCTACAATTGAGCAACTCAACATATCCCGTATTTTCCTATTAATAGGATCTTACTCTATCGCTGCATGCAGAACACATTGCCAAATATTTATTAATTATATAATAAACAAGGTTTAAAGTCTCATATCCACGGCACTTGACAACATCCAATTTCACAATTTCTTTCTCTACAACGACTACACGCACGATCAAACAATAAATTTTACACTAAATAGGTTTTACCTCAAGGACAATAAGTTTATGGTGGAACCAACTGATAGGGCTTATTAGTTTAGCAGAAACCTCGCTATCGCATATTAGGAGCCTATATCTCATAATAGGGGACTTTCCTCTAATAAATTTTTTTTCTTTTTTAACGAAAACACGACCAGAGCCGTATCCGTTTGCGTTTATACTTTAATCCTGGAAAAGGATTTTTAATTCTATAAATCCAATAAAAACTCGTAGCTGTGCGAAAATCACATTTCGTATCGACATCGTCGGAGTTCGGCCTTCGGTTTAGGATCCCCTTAAAGGAGTTATCGAGACAGTCCATCTGTCGACTTTTGTAGAAAGTTGAAATCTTCTTCGTATTTTTATACAGTTAGATGTATATATATATATATTGTGTGCGCGAACCGTCTTCAGTTTCTCGAGGGACAGATGGCATGTCTCACTACTATTTTTGCAAAGAGAGCTAACTTCTTTCTCCGAGTGCAATAGAATTCTCACGTTACTTAAATATTTAACAACGGATCACAGTTAGAATACTCCGTGCAATTCGCGATTCAGTTTTGAAGAGAAAAAGGTAAAATTTAAAGAATGTAATGGTGCAGTTTTAATGAATTTAAACTTCAGTGCTGCAGACATGTGATACAGAGAAAAGAAGACAATCACTGTAAAATACTTTTTACGCTTGTATTAAAAGTGATTTTAATAAGTCTCTTTATGATTTAAATAATTAATATACTTTGTGATAAAAAATGAGCTCATAGAAAATGTTATACGTGTCACAGGAACAAGAGAAAAACATACCTATTTCTTTTTTAAACTTCTTAAAAGTTTGTTTGTAATACTATGTTGATTATATAATTATTGTCTTACAGAAAATTACAATTGGTATACACAGTGGAGAAGTTGTTACTGGTGTAATTGGTCATCGTATGCCTCGTTACTGTTTATTCGGAAATACTGTAAATCTTACGAGTCGAACGGAGACCACCGGCCAACCAGGAAAAATCAATGTTTCGGAAGACGCTTACAGGTAAATTATTTTAAATATCGCTAATATATTCTAAATATGTAAATATAAATTATTTTATATATGTGATAAAATATATTTAAAATTTGGTTTCTTGTTTTTATAATTATATTTTATATAAATGTTTTTATCGTACTCTATCTCTTTCATTCAGTTCTTCTCAGATTAAAGAAAGTTGCTAACGGATCGCAACTTTGGTTTCCCGAACGTGTCTACATATATTACATTGTCTCACGACATACTTTCCGTTATTCTTGAATGTTTCTGATACTCGCAATACGAGTGTACTCGTATCTCTGACAAAGTATCTCTCTCTAATTCCCAAGATTCATTAACATAGTTCCATTATAAGCCACTATCACCCGACCTTCTGAACTTAACTTTTTCTCAAACCTTAGACCTTAGACCTACTTGAATGTCTCGCGCGATTTCGCTCTCATATATAAAAAGTGTAAAGTACGACATACATTTAGATGCAGGATTCACATTTATCAAAGTCTTCGTCATAGTTTTGCTTTACTTTCTCTATATATTTTACCAAACTCTAATCGAAGATTCGAATTTATACGGCGACTTTAAAAGACTTCGACGCGCGCATTTGCTGGATTCTGCAGCTGAGTCTACAGAAAGTGCATTTTATCGAATCACATTGAAATTCTAAAGCATACCTATGCATGATAAAATATTTCTGAAATTCACTGCCGGAGCAAAAAGAAACGGTCGACACCGGTCATTTCATTTTACGGCCGCGAGCAAGATTTTCCATCAGTCTTGCAGCAGATCCAGATAATTTCTCAGAGACTCCGGAATCTGCAGTTTCTTGACTCCATGAGGTAGTGCCCAGTTGCTATGAAGAATCTCGCGGATTCGGCAACGGCACAGATGCCGGAGTTCCGCCGGACGAATTCCGCTACGTTCCGGAGGTACTAGATTTTGGTTCGTCAGATTGGGATATTGCTCGTACAGAGGTACACTGAAGATACCGCTGTGAGCGGCGATGTGATCGGGAGTTCTGACGCAGGCGGAGGTCACGGTTCGCAGTAGCATCTTCAGACATGTCAGCAAGTGTTCCGGGTAAACCACTTCCTCCTCACCGGGATGTGCTTTGAACTCACTGAGTCTCGTTAGAATAATCTCCATCGGCGACGGGGCCAGGTTGTCGGACTCGACCGACGCGCCGTAGCGCAGCATGATCAACAGGATGTCCGGCGCGCCGTGTTGGATCGCGACCCTCAGAGGCAGAACCTGTCCGTACGACTCCATGGGCACGTCGATGAAACGTCTCTTTATCGGCGAGGACTCGCAACGGTACTCCAGCCGGCCGCTAATCGCGTGATCCAGGAAGTACACCAGTGCCCGGATGTTCTCCTCGCGATCGTCGAAGTCGCACTTCCAGCCGGACAGAAAGTGCGTTACGCGCGTACCGAAAATCGCCCCGACCAACAATCGCTCGAACGTCTTCTCGCAGTAGAATATGTCGTTCAGTAGCCGGCTGACGATCACGTTGTTGCTGATGTCCCAGTCGTAGCAGAGCTTCGCCGCTACGTACAGAACGTTGTGGAACTTGCCGAGCAGGCAGACCGACCCGTTCTCCATCATCGTGATATTGTGATAACGCAGAGCCGAAAGGACGATCCTCTCGCACACATCCTGTTTGTCGAGATTTTCCGCTGGAAGCACCAAGCCCAGGCGTGAATTCACAGTCCCATCGGTTGTAAAACAGCGAGTAAAAAGACTTATGAAAAGTCATGGAATTTCTCCGCGTATAGAACGCGGGCGAGACGCGAGATGCAAATTATTCTGGAATTCGATGGTGATGCGTTTGTGGCGCGTGGTATTTTTCACCGTTACTGCAACGGCATTGGCGAAACAACGAAGACAAATAGAAAGGATTAGGCACGGTTTAATGTAACGGTACGATCATAATGGGCGGCGATATCTTTGCGTGTTTCAGGCATTCCCGTATATAGCGTCGCGGAGACGGATAAGAATTTTTCGGATAAAACTATATGTGCATCGTTAATATCGTGGAACAGCGTATCGTCTATAGGCGAATTTAGGAATTTTCTGTTGGACACACAAATAATAAAATAACGTTATCACACTAATGGTTATCGATTCCCGATAGCGGTCCATTTGTCACTTACGCGACTCACGCGTACCTAAATATGCGCGTAATATGTGAACGTGGATATCATAAATCTTGTTTTACCTTCTGCACAACTGTTTATCACATCCGTAAAATAATTTACCAACTCGCGACGTTTATATCGCGAGGCTAGGCAACTGCGTTCCATTTCCGAGAACAGTCTGTCGAAATAACAATCTATCAATACCTCCATGATTTTCGAGTGACTTCAATTAAAAGGCAACGCGCGATATTTCGAGTATTCGACGGTGCATGTAATTTCAATGACGGGTAAATATCGCGTAACGGTCGTCGCGAACGTTCACGTTTTAATGATTATCAACAGAAGAAACAAGCCAGCACACACGACAGGGCTAATTCGATTAGACGTAAAATACGCATTTTCAAGGCTTCCTCGATGCACCCTTCCCGAGATACTCTACATCCATGTTAGAAAAGGCTGGTGTAGGCTTCTTATACCTCATATATGTACAAGAGAGGGCAGAGTCGAGATTTATTTAAATATAACAAATATATCGTAAAGAACGCAAGGAGTGATAACATATTTCTATGCATATTACTCTTTTTCTTTTTAAGATGGCTATTATATTAGCGTTTAGATTTTCACAAATGCTTATACGATTTGTTGCAGGTATCTCTGTATGCCGGAAAACCAAGATCCGCAGTTTCTTTTGGAATACAGAGGTCCTGTCTCCATGAAGGGAAAATCCGAGCCTATGAACGTGTGGTTCCTGTCCAGAGAAAGAGAGCTGACATCGTAAATTATTACGGCAATGAATTTTATAGCAATAATTTCGAGAAATCAGTTTGAGGATTAAGATAAATGTACCACGAAGTTAATAAAGTTCGTATATTTATTCAAAGAAAGGTAGCTAATAATTAGGATAACGTTTTAACAATGAATGTATTTTGTTCAAGACACTTTTATGACCATGTACCATATGTTTAATTATATGCAAAAAAGTTTATAAAAAGTTTATTGTATCGGAACATCGTCGATGTTCCACGATCGTTCTCAAGCGTAGTGTAAAATCGAGCGTCGACACTTCGTTCTCAGCTCGGCAGGCTGTTCCGCAATCATGAGTTGTACACTTGCCTTGTACAAGGCAATCAAATATAATCGTTATTTATTTGGCGACATTACGACGGTAAAATTTCCTTTCCCGTTTCGCGTGACCCACGTCACCCGACAGGTCATCGATAACCGCTTCTAGCGTGGAGGTCATAGACGCGCGCGCGAAATGTCCTGTCCTCTTAGTTAGGAAAAAAAATGAACAAGAATAACCAGATGGATAGCCCACGCTATATGCTCGTAGGCAGAAGGTGTAACGGAACTTGTTCTAGTACCCTTTAAGCCTTATACACGTTGCAAGGTCGATCTAATAGATTTTACAAGCATTCTATTTGGTCTTAGAGACGTTAGCGACGTGTATTTCTTCATTATGCAACACAGCTTTACATAAAATTTAACAAGTGGAGTATTAAAATATCTTTGTAAAAATGATTCCATTTATTTACCTGTAAAATTATTTTATTTCTAATAATAATTATGATCGTAACTATTGCGTTGAATCTTTTAATCGTTACTTTTATTAACATATAATTTGAACACAAGCGTGCTCAAAACAATGATTTTTAGAGCTAATACATACAGCTGTATCTTAATATTAATTGATAAATGAATAATCATCAATGTGACCAATTTTAGTGCATGACGAGCATTATCCAATGAGTAGGCAGAACGCACCGTTATCATTACCAAATGATATGAGACAAGTTCTGAGATGTTCTTAATTTAGGAGCGATTTTCTTAATCATTAATATAGAAAACTATTAGAGCCTATGTGTCATGGAAATAATTTTCTCTAACTTCTCAAAGCATCTCTTAAAACTTACCTATATTATGTAGATATATGTAAATCTAGAGATATAAAAAACTTTACATATTATACAACGGAAATTTTTAGAAGACGAAATATTAGATCGGCAAGACGCATTTATGCTAATTGATATAAGGAAATGAAAGAGAAATTATTGGCTAAGGTCAGATTAGGCAACATTAAATGTTATCGTAAAATCAGCCAAATCTTCAATATTTTTTTTCCCATTCACGACATTTATCATCATTGTGTCTACGCACAATGAATATTGCAACATCGTTGAATTATCGATTATCGTGGAGAGAGAAGTTTGGTAGATACAATGTGGACTGCGAGCGACCGCACGCGCTTTCCATTCACACGGCCATTCACGGGGAACAGCCGTGCGCGGGTTACGGCGAAAACGGTCCGACGAAAACGTCGGGAGAGGAGGAGGAGGCATTCTGCAACATCGGCGGTGAAATTTCGGCAGGTGCACACACCGACGAACGTGCGCTCACTTACGCACACCTACGCGCCAAGAACGGCGCGCGTCCACGTGAAAGGCGGTGAACGGTAAAGAGTCAGGTATTTAAATGAGGAACCGGATGGTCGATCCAGCGGGTGGCTCGGTAGAGGACGCCACGACCACCACTTAGCCCAGGCAGGAGGCAGGTACCTGAGGTACCTGTCTGGCGACTACAGGCCGACTCGGAGAGAACCCAAAGAACCCGTTCTCGTCCTTCCACGGTTCTCGCCTTTCTCCCCTCTCTCCCCCCCCCCCTCCTCTTCCTACCGGCTCCGCACACCTTCCTCGTAGACGGCCCGACGGTTTCCCACTCCCCGCGCTTTCCTTGTGCCCATAGTCCCGGGGCCCCGACTTCAGTCCCCACCCGGACCGCGAAACTGCATGAGTGAGTGTCAGCGGCACTCAGTACAGTTACTGACGTTCCGTGCTGTGAACGATCGCCCGTCGTTGATCGTCGTCGTCGTCATCGGCTTTAACGTCTGAGTCGAGTGCAATCGAGTTTTACTATGCGCCGCTCTTGATACACATATGCGGTTCTGTAAGTGGTGCTATCCTCTTCTCCACGGTCCCGGACGATCCGGTCTCCCTCTCCTCTTCTTCATCTCACGAGCGATTTTCTCTTTCTCTTTTTGCGTATGCCAGTCCCGTAAGTTCCATCGGTCTCTCTCTTTCTCTTTCACGCGTGGCAGGTAGTCCGCGATCTCGCATGGCCACAGGTGTGCGCAAGGTGCTAACGTTTTCTCGACGAACGGAGCCGCGGGGCCTTATGTTGCTCGGCCGATCGACCTGATTCGAGCGGCCGCGGCGGCGCAATTCGTCAGGCTCTCCCGTCTCGAACGTCCTTGCGCGCGATGGACCCAGATCGCGATCGACAAATCACAGTCGATTGCTAGAATTTGGGCGATTTCGCGAAGTGATCGGTGTTCATTTGTGCACGGAGTTACGTGCAATCTTAATTGTGAATCTTAGCATACAAATTAATTAACGAATAAGATATACATTTTCTTGTGCAGTATCCCCCGCGCAATAATCGCGGTGCGTGCAATGTGGTCTACTGAGATCGAATAAAAACAGTTTTAATTTCGCCGATACTCTGAAAATCGTGGAAATCTCGATGATGTGGTAGCACAAATTAAAATTTGCTAAATTAATTTTATATGATTAAATTACTCTGTGTGAAGTCTGCGATATTCGAAAAGAGTTGATTAAAGGCATATATTAATTTTTCTAGTTAAATGTTAAAATTGGCGATATTAAAGAAACAATATTAGTTCATTAATTGTGAATCTCAGCATACAAATTAATTAACGAATAAGATATATATTTTCTTGTGGAGTATTCCCTGTGCAATAATCGCGGTGCGTGCAATGTGGTCCACTGAGATCGAATAAAAACAGTTTTAATTTTGCCGATACTCTGAAAATCGTGGAAACTTCGACAATATGTGGTAGCACCAATTAAAATTTATTAAATTAATTTTATATGATTGAATTGCTCTATGTGAAGCCTGCAATATTCGAAAAGAGTTGGTTATAAGGGCATATATTAATTTTCTAGTTAAATGTTTAAATTGGCGATATCGAAGAAGCAATATTAGTTCAATATTTCAATGTATACGCTAGCAGCACGAGTGAGCGAGCTCGCGAACATGTCGATGGAAAAGCGGTCCGTTCCAACGGCACTCGACTTTGATCGAGTGTTATATTGTTCCGAATTGCAGTTGTTTCAGGGCGAACGGTCTACGTTGCATTTGTGGTGAATTAATATCACTGTAACTCCCGATAGATGCACCTGTTTAAAACACGCGGCCATTTCGGGAAGTATTAGGTTCAATCGCCGCGCGATTAAGGTTCTTTGACGACTATAAATACAAGCGTTATCATTAATACGATTTAAACTTGTAACACGGAGGAGGGCCACGAAAGGAAAGAGAAAGAGGGACCCGTTAGGAGAGGGGCTAATTTAATCCTTGACTTTCCAAATTCCTCGTCAAGGTGAAGCCTATCGAGTGAGCCACGGTGACTTTGTATGCACGTATGGCTGAGACCGTCACGATGACCGTACCGCCGCCACTACCTGCGAAGACACAGGCCCGGGATGCGAGCCAGGCGGCCGCACGGCAGACTGTGTCAATCCGGACCGTTTCCCCTTCCGTCTCGCCGCCGCTCGCCGTCGGGCCCGGAGCAACGGTATTTGTCGGAGTTAGCGCGCCTACCGCCGATTCCGTGACAACCTGCAGCGGGAGAAGAATCCCGGAAGTGCAATCGGTGAACGGCGGCTGCGAGGAGCGGAGCAACGTCGTCGAGTCGTCGCGGCAGCATCAACCCTGGCATCAGCAGTCTCAGCATCAGCGTCAGCATCAGCAGGCCGCGCACATAGTGAAGATCAAGATCAATCCGGATGGCGACAAGAACAGTAGGGTGATATCGACGGTACGGTTGACCCTGGACGAGAACGACCGGAACGATCGCGAGGAGATCGTAAACAGTACCGCGCGCGAACGCGAACGTTCGGACAGACGCGGGGACGACGGTGCGGTGGTGGTGAGTCAGGTGAGTGCGACAAACTTGGTGAACGAGCGACACTGTGCGAGTGCCGGTGTCGGTGAGGGCTGTGTGAGGATCAGTGTCTTCAGCGGCGATCCTACGATCGACTCCGACAATCAGGAGCGCAACAACAACAACAACAACAATAACAACAGCAACGGCAACGGCAACGACAGCGATAAGCGTAGTCAGGATAACGACAGGAGCGAAAACAGAGACATGGTACACCGCGGTACCACGGAAACCCTGAACTCGTCCACCCTCGGTGGCCGTTCAAGCGCCTGTTTCTACTACAACTCCTATCACCAGAGCCCATTGAGCAGCATGGTGATGTCGAGCGGACAGTGTTCGCCCAGCGACACCCTGGACAGCGGCACTTGCAGCGATCTTGATGGAACGCCGCCGCCATTGCCAAAGAAGAAGAACTCCAGCACGGTGATATTGTCGAGCAGCGGCACGCACAACCGTACTGGTAGCCTGACCAGCAGCGGCGCCGAAGTCGACAGCGACGACAATGAGAGCAACATCAGCTGCGACTCCTTGAACGGTGCCGAGGTGAACGGCGACGCGCGGGTCGTATGTCGAATGCACGAGACGTCGAAGGACGTTGAGGAAACGGTGGGCGTAGTTGAGAAATTAGGTCGAGTCACACTGGCGAACGGCGTTAATGAAGCGATCGAGGAATCGAGCGGCGTCCATCATCATCAGGTCTCGATAACGGAACTCGGTTGCGCCAGACGCTCGCCGGTGTCGTCGGCCAGCGTCTCGCCGTCGCCATCCGGAACGTCGTCCCTGTCGAAAGCCTCCTCGACGCCGCGGGTGAGGAGTCCCGATCCCGGCGCGATCGAACAGAACGGCCAATCGGCTTTGTCGCCGGTAATCAAAGAGTGCACGTACGAGGAGAGGAAGCAACGGGAACAGGAGAGGATAGAGCAGGAGGGCGTCGATGCCAAACAGAATCGGTCGACTGGTCACAAATACCTGTACGAGGACGACAGGTACTACAATTTCCACGTGAACGAGCTGCGCGATAATAACAAGAGCTCGAACGGCGAGCACGGGGTTGCCGAGAACGACGAGTGTTTCGCCGGTTACAAAATCCACGACAAGGAAGCCATACGAAGTGCCAAAGGGACCGTGCGCGGTGTGAAGAACAGAGTACGAGCGGGCATCGCGACATTCCTGCAGTCGCCTACCTCCAAGGTTTGAATAAATAAATTTTATAGAATAAATTTATAACTTATCTGATACTCGTTGCGAGATTCAATTTCACAGAGAGCGCCAATCAGTTAGCGACATAATTGTATTTGTAAAATTTTCACATATATGTTTCACAGAACACGGCAAAAAACGGAACGCGACCTATTTCAGGAATATCCAATCAATAAAGAGCTAAATTATTAATTTAACTTCAAAGAGTGGAAATTAATTTACCGCGCAATGATATTTGTGAGTTTTTCACGCATATACAGAGCGGCAAAAAGAGAAACACGATTTATTTCAGGGATATTCATCCAGTAAAGAGCTAAATTATTTAACTCTAAAGAGCTTAATCAGTGTTTACGGAGCAATACTCGTTTTCAAACGTATATAAATTACGAGATTAAAAGAACAGTGCGTAAATTTCCAATAAAGGCTGTCGACGGAAATTAATTTAAAAAATACTCTGTGTTAATAATGTGCATATCGGTGAATATATATGCACGTTAGAGCTATTTGTATAAGAAAGTAACTAACGTATAATAATGTTTTATTTATGGACTATGTAACATACCTCTTCGTATGTTTGCGGCTCTGCGCACTTTAAATATCGACCAATCGACACGGTAGTAGAGCTGAGCCCCGTAAACGATGGGTCGACTTGTTACGCAAATCAGGTGCTGGCAAGTACCTGAGGTGCGTATTGACGAGCCGGAATCGGTATCGGAGCTACGACGTGCGCAAGCCCGTCGGGTTTGAACGCTTTAAATCCGTGCATCAAGCTAGATGCACTTGATTCGCGCATGGTCTACAGGTCGACGCGAAGCGTTAGATTTACAGTTAGATAGCCGTACCCCGTCCTCCATCGTTCGCCACTTTGAATCAGATGGCATAAATTGGTATAAACTATATCGCGCATTCGAATTCGCATTCCACACATCGTGCGTCTTGCAAGACGTGGTAAACCAAACGTCTTCGTAAAGAAGCAAGTAATCCTTGATAATGATCGATTACGAGACGTATGATTGATATATTGACATATAATTATTGACATTTAAAAAAAAAATTGTTAATCTATAAATGCGCAAATGAAAGGTCTCATGTTATTTTTCAAAGATACAATGGAATCGGCAATATTTGCATAGTGAATGTTTATAAAGCTGTTGTTTAAGCGACTTGTCGTTGAAGCGAGAAAAGAAAAGGAAAAAAAAGAAACCAAGTGATTTATTCCCATTCTTTTCGCATGGCAGTGCGTTAGGATTTTATGACCAATCTGAAGCCACCCTAGGGACCCTCCTCCTAGGCTTTCATATATACCTCTGTCATAAAATAAATAAAAGCGACGTCCCATAGACAGGTTCCTTGACGGCTCAGGCAGCAATGCACAGATGAGGATCGTGCAGTGAATGATAATCTTCCCCGCAATGTCCTTTGACAAATATTTACTATCGTCTTGTCGTTGAACACGTTTAGTTGTCGCGATAATCGGCTTACCTGTGGCGTATACGAGCTTATACTTGCTGTCTTATCGGCTATTCGATGCATTTCGCATTAAATTCCTCTCAGTTCCCGCGGCGAGAAATCCCTGCCTATTAAGATCTCGCGAAATACGTTCGTGGCAAAGCGGCATAATATAATATTGCGTCTTTATTGCGAAGTTTCCGGTGTTGCTATGCGAGCGTCGCCGGCGTCGTGCGTACGCGATGTTCATATACCATCGATGCGGAACGGATCGACGTAACGGTAGATTCGATAAAACGATATTACGGCAGAGCGTATCGAGAAACGCGACGTACGCAACGTACTGAGAAAACCTCGGCCGCGAAACACAGAGGCCACGTTACGTCCCCATGTTCGTCTTGCCTCCTCTCGTGTATTCCTCTTTGTTATCCGCGCACCCGCGCTGCTGCCATCCATTCCGCTCTCGAGCTCGTGTGCGGCCGCGCACGGCCCAGCGCGGCCTATTTCGCGAAATTACAGAGACCGAGGGTACCTCGCTTGCACGCAAATGCGCTCTGGCAACGGCTGAGAAGTAATCCCGCGCTTCCTCGCGGCTGAATCTCCTGCCTTTGAGACCTCCACGCCTCGATTGCACTTTTCACGTGCAGTCCACCGCGAACGTGCGATTATCTCCGTTCTCCATGAAAATCGACCCTCGCGACGCAAATGATGACATTTTAATGAGCTGCATTCTATATGCGTCGTGGTAATTACTAGTAGTCTGCCAGAAAACTTCGTCTTGCATTTATTAAATCAATTTTCACGAATATTTTATTTCAAACCCTAACTTTTAATGTATTCACACACACAATAATATTTCTACTTATTTATAATTAATTACAAATGTATAAATTGTTTGTATTGTCGATATTTAAAATCGACAACAAATGAATTTAAAATTAAATTTTGTGAATGAGGAAAATGTAGCCAGTCGTGGTTATTGGTATGCTTTATGTAGCGTAGCGCATTCTCTGAAATTAGTGACCGAAAGTAACACTTGCACTTTCGGAATGCTCGCTTCAAGCTCGGATAACGATTTGATTGATCGCTATGGAAAGCCGCCGTATGCCAATAGATTTTTTATGTGGTCGATATATCAACCGCACATTCATGGTAACCGCAATTTACGACATCGAAATGTCGTGCGTGATATCGCAGACCGCGCCACTGACCAGTGTAAGAAACTTGATTTCACATAAAAAAAAAGAAATTAAGTAGGTGTACCAAGACTTCGACCTGAAATCATAAATATCGCTCCGGGTAAACCACCGTGCGGAGCGTGCCCTACATTCGTCGTTGCTCGTTTCCTTATTGTACACGAAGGCACGTAGATTCATCTCGATACTCTGTACATCCTGTATAGTATCACATAAAGATTTTCTAACTTTTATTTTTTGTTACAACTGATTTTGATAGAGACATTATAGAACCTTAAATGTAATTGTTGTTGACGTTTTTAATGGTTTTACCACAGGACAAGAATTAATAATTAGATTATGATATTCTTGATAAATATGTTATATTATATATATATTTCGTTACTTTGGATTATCATTCGAATATTATATTATTCGAAGTTAATGTGTTTTTATATGATTTGATTGTATATATTCTCCTTCATACAAAAAATATATATATATATATATATTTTCCAATAATATATTTTATATATATACATGATATAAAGTATCATTTTTAGGAAAATGCAACGTAAAATTTATTTAAATGTTCATAGCTGCAGACATTTGCTTTGCGACAATTTTCTCCTGTTGCTTAACGCTTTCTCTGCATAATAGAATTCTTGCGGTTGGGGCAAACAGTCGGAATTGCAAATGTTGGCATATCATGCAAAATTACTTCCGAGTCTGAGAACTTCGTCGTTGTTCACATCATAGTGTGGCGATCTTGAAATCTTGCGAATTTCGATTACGCTTTCACGATAAATGCTGTTACGCGTGATTGTTATTAGGCTATTTAGCTAGTTTCAAAGGGAAACAACGTGCAATAGGAAATGACAGCTCTACTTCCGTATAATTAACAGTTCAAAGCACAGTTTCAAGTACAGCAAAGTGCCTGACATAATCCGCGTCTGAAACTGCCACAGCCATTTCTTAGAACGAAACATATACGGGATTACCTGTCTCATGTTGGTTGAAACTCGTGAGTCGACTTTAACCAGAACTCCTCAATAAATCGAAGAAACACACTCCATTTAAGTAAACAAATAAAAATAATTGCATATATATATATATATTCTGGCCTGCGTTTGTTTATTCCTATTGGGAGCTATTGGGAAAATAAAATATATAATACACGTAACATGTATTATAGATTTTACGTGTATTATATATTTTATTTTTTTAATAGCTCCCAATGGGAATAAACGAAAAACGAACGCAGGCCTGATCGTTAATAAATGCGTATATGCACATATAATTTATTTCACTTTTGGTCCTATGGCAACACATTAAATATCTTGCTCTCATATTAAGCGATACGTTTTACTGCCGCGGAATTATATTTATTATCTATAATTAATATCTAGTATGAAGAAAATAATCTTTTGTTAAGTCGATCGTAATTGCATATAGAAGTGCACACGCCTTGCGCATTAATTGCATGCCATTTCAATGAGTGATTATATATCACGGAACAGTACACAATTAAAACGTTATACATTTAATGGCCAGATAATCTGTTTAGTGAGTAGAGATATCCGCTTCGCTTTAAACTCCGTGATATAGAGAGTGGCTGGTTTTATTGCCGGCGTATTTAATTAAAGAATCTTCATAAAACCTTAACTGATGGCGTAGCGAAATAATTAAGTTAAATCTGGGAATATTATTTTCGCGCGGAATTCATTGAAACTATATGATGGCAATTAATTGGCAATTTAGGTATCAACGGTAAAAAAGAAGGAAGCTTATGAACTTTGATAAGATGTGATTGCATGTATTGAAATCGCGCGCGGTTAACGTACTTATATTTATTAGCTAACTTCAACAAGAAACAAAACTTTCTTCTTCCAGAAGAAAACTAGTCATTATCTTTCTCTTACTCGCGTACATTTTATCAGTGCGTAACTAGTTACATAATTACCCGTTTTGTTACACGTAATAACATATAAAAGCATATTGGACGCATTCAACCGATAATATAGCCGGAATTTCTCGGAATATATACTTTCTCATGAAAGTGGAACAGTAATAAATTAACAGTAATTCGTTAAAATGAAAGAGTGATTGCGAATTGTTCTCGAAATTATTATTTCGTTTTCATAATACAGTTAACAACGTTTCTGTCAAACTCCGATGTGTTACACATCGCCGCATTCGAAATCTCGACGTATATCTTGCTCTGATCAAACATATAGCTTCATTGCTTCGTGCTTTATGCGCGCGGTAGGTATCGACGCACGTGTCTACGCATACAGATTGCAAGTTAAGTAGCGTTACTCTCGTTTAGCATTACTATAAATTTTCATGAAGCTGATTCACACGTGTACGCCACGTAACCCAGTTCGGTATCTTAGCGACTGACTGTGTATGAAGAAGGTGAAATGATCGATGATAAACGCGGCACAGATACGACCTACTTCGTCATCTGCCACCGCGGGCTAACTTTCTTTCTTTCTCATTACGAAAATTATGCCTGCGAAATCATGATCATATTGATTGGGCTTTATCTGTCCTCGATATAACCGTACGGATGAGCTTTATTCGAACTGCTTCTCTCATTACACGAATTGATTTCTGCCGCGCGATATACGTCGATCAAATATAAAATTGATATTGCTTCGCGAAATTAAATTAATAGATTCCGTCCCGCGTGCTACCAACGAAATGTTCAGGTCGCATATCTCTCGCTGAACGATAATAGCCTTTCGAAATCGCGCGTCTACAATCTTTCTTTATGTAAATATACTTTCGCATTTCTATCATCCGGAAAGTTCTCCAACGGCTACGTAAACGACTTATGTAAGTACACCTGAATTACTGATATATCTCGCATTAGCTTTGCTAATAAAGCACGATGCCGACGACACCGGACGGCTTGTAAGACGCGCGACCTACTTCATCTACCGATTTCCGCTTTTACGAGGTTGCCTGAATGCCTGATGCGTATTCCGCGTATTCAAGAGAGATGGATTTGCCGGTGGCAGGTGGCGGGAGGTCGGCATCATGAATTTCCCGGTTGAAGAAAACGCGCTAGGCATGTCCACGCGAGACAAATCGGGTGGGAAAAGAGAAAGCGGGTCAAAGAGGCCACCGCGGCGACAACAGCAACAGCAATGAGTAGTTTTAGCCTTCTCTTGGATTCGTTTAAGCATGTCCCCTTGTATTTTTTTCGCATTTTCTCCATCATCCCCGTTGTCTCGTATTCCCTTTACGCTCCTGCTGTCCTGCTCGTCTCCCACGTACGTTCGAGCTTTTTACAAAAGCTCTCCTCGGCCAGTACATTTATCGACGAGAAATTCGAAACCGTGCGGCGTGAGCTTGTCCTTTACTTAGCATCTTGTTTTCCAATTATCTAATAATAGGATCTACGATATTGCTATTCCATGCGAACAAGATAATGCGGATATTGAATTTACGATTGGATTACTAAACAAACTTGCAATGTACATATACAAATAATCTCGTAATAATTTCATATTTTGAGTTAACTTGTAACATAATATCTGTTGAAATCATTAATAATAATTTTGAGGTAGCATATTAAGTAAAAAAGTTATTGATGATATAATTAGCAATTGTGTTGTTAAATATAGGAAATATATCTTATGTTTATATGTACAGTACCGTGCAAAAGTTTGCGTACTTTTGATTTTTTCGACTTAACTTGGTTTTACGCTATCTGACGTGTCTTTGTGAAGAATGATCGCAGAGCGATGTGTAAAAAAGCGTTTCAAAGCTTAAACTTTCAGCTTTCGAATGCTTCAAGGCTCGTTTGGATAATGCTAATACCGGCAGCAGAACATAGTTTTTTTGTTTTTTTTTTTAGAAAAAAGAGCTTGAAATGCACTGCTTATTTCAAATCGTCATAACTCAGTGAAAAAAATGGTAGCGTAATGATTAAAAAAGCATTTTAAAGAGGAAATGTTATATTTTATGATACAATCAATAAAATTTGGAGAATAAATTTAGTTCTCCTTATGCACACCATCAAAGTTAAAGTTGATTCTTCAATTTTGCAAGGTCCATTTTAAATTACCGCCGTTTGTAGTAAAATCTTCGCAGAGGAACGAGCCTTAAAGCATTCAAAAGCTGAGGATTTAATCTTTAAAAGCGTTTGTCTGCGAAGATTTTACTACAAACGGCGCTAATTTAAAATTAACCTTGCAAAATTGCGAAGAATAAACTTCAATTTGATGGCGTGCACATGGAGAACTAAATTTATTCTTTAAATTTTATTAATTGTATCATAAAGTATAACATTTCCTCTTTAAAATGCTTTTTTGATCATTACGTTACCATTTTTTTTCACTGAGTTATGACGATTTGAAGTGAGCAGTGCATTTCAAGCTCTTTTTTCTAAAAAACTTCTGCCGCCGGTATTAGCATTATCCAAACGAGCCTTGAAGCATTCGAAAGCTGAAAGTTTAAGCTTTAAAACGCTTTTTTTTAAACATCGCTCTGCGATCATTCTTCACAAAGATACGTCAGATAGCGTGAAACCAAGTTAAGTCAAAAAAATCAAAAGTACGTAAACTTTTGCACGGTACTGTATATATCAATAAATTATTCTATAAATCCAGAGTTTGCAAATAGAATTTACACAATATACGTACTATATATAACTATTGAAAAATATATATAGCTGCGTTTTTTCTTTTTCGTATATGTATATGTGATCTTTAACTCTGAGATAAAAAAGAGGCACAGGTACACAAAACTCACGGTGTGTCGGAACAATAACTACAACCATAATCGTAACCATATCCAGTCCAAAACGACGTCTTTTTTTCTCGCAGTCTTTAAAGATAACAACAATTTCTACCTAAGAGTAATCTAGAGCGATATTCTATTCTCATCAACCATATGACTTGAACTACTTTGGATGATTTGCCTCGCGTGTTTTCGTCCAGCAAAGAACAGTAACAATACAGTAAAATGTTCTTCATCAACGAACGTTACCTACTGCTTATACTCGATGCCTTATAATTTGTAGCCGATGCACCGTTATCAAATGATGAAAGAGCACAGGTGTGCATTTGCATATAGCGTGTTCAGACGCGTGACACGAGTAACCCAAAATTTGGAGAATCTCCGTCTGACCGAAACCGGTTTACAAAATCTATAACGGAAACCACAATATTCCAAAAATTGTAACGGGAATCGCATGCCACTCGAATTTGGTACAATCTAGATGAACGTAAAATACCATATTTTGTCGCAATTTGTGTCACCTTGACCTAACATACATTAATATTCTGAAGTTACACATTATTTTCCTCTTGCCGAGAGATAGCATATGAGAAATAATGCACGGTATGTTAAACCGTGAAAAAAAAACCGTATCCGTTTTCCTGGCTTAGAAAATTTCTAATCCCGCACTTTCAACCTTGCACGGGATGTGCGATCCTAGCTGCATCCATTTCCCATATCTTTTTAATGAATATTTTTCGAACCGCGAATGTGCACGGATTATACATTTAATTAATTAAAAGTCACGCGTGCGTGTAATCCATGTGTAATATATGTCTGGAATATATATTCAGGTGCGATGTAAATAGCTAATCTCTTATCAAGGAAGAACTCCGGCGGGAAACAGCTATTTCTGTACGAGAGCTGCCTTGCAATACAGTTCTCAGTGTCAGAAAGGATCTGCGGGAATGCTGTTTTGGATTACCTATCGTAAATACTTTCCGCAACACCGGCGTTATACTGCGGTACTTACTCACGATGAGAATGTCGACACGGTAATATGACGCTCCTTTCTAGTCATGAGATCGTTGACATTTCTGCGGCGGACGCGCGGTTGCAATCATGCATAAATAATTGACCGTACTTATGAAAGTGCACTTTCTTCTTCGGATTCACACCTCGTTCTGATGGACGTGCGGCACCCACCAACGCTTGCGAAATGATTATCGCCTCTCGCTACCTACAATCGTATAATGCATTCTATTATCGGAGATGAGTAAAAGGCTGACTTCTCATCATAATGACGCGCTTTGTTTAATGACTCATAATTAAGCTTCGCTATATGTATCTCAAAATAGAAGCACGTACTAACTGAAGAATCTTGTTTTTCTAGTGAGTAGTTGATAAACAGGAAATGGGAAAAAATCTCTTACACATATAGAATTACTTATATTAGAATTAAATATATTATTGACAGTACAATTGTTACTGATCGTGTTTCAAGAAATTATATTTTCTGCATGAATAACTAAAAAGAGGGTTTTAAGATTAATATATTATTTTATTGCATATTATTTAATTATTTATATAAAAATTATTACACGATTGTTTAAAAATTATAATATTTTTTATAGTTTTTTCTATAATTGTTTGAATAAAATTTACTTGTTAAAAGTAAATTAAAAGTAAGTTAAAAGTAAGTTAAAAGTAAGTTCAAAATTTACTTAATTGTTAAAATTTGTTTGAATAGAATATTTACTTGTTAAAAGAAACATGGCTAAAGCGTATGGATTAAACTATAAGTTAATTAATAAGATTTCAATAATAAAATTATGTAAGTAAGAAGTGCACGAGAGTAGGAAATCGATTCGGAAATTAGTACGGAGATTACAAGTTTTCCTACATTGAACACGTAACAGGCAGTGAAAGCTTTCAGTTTCAATTTCAACGAAATCAAACTTCAACTAGACTTGTGTTCAAACTTGCATTCGTGAATGCCAATTAAAAGATCAAAAGAAATTATATAGATCACTCTCTGTTCTATACTTTAATGGCTTGAAATATAATAGATTACATGGCTCGGAAGAGCAGGAATCAAATGTGAGAAACTTTTGATCCTGCTTGTAAAATAGCTGTTAACTTTAAACTCAATCTCTGCAGAGCATATAACTTTTTGCTTGAAAGTAACAAATTTAACATAAATTAAAGAGAAGATATAAATATATATACCGTGCGAAAAAAGTACGGTGATAAACAAGCGCCACATTTAAAAGAAATGGAATCCTTTTCAGTAAAATGGAAAGAAGCACGGCAGATTCTCACAGTGTATAATATTTTGTATTTAAACGAGCGCTTGTTCTGAATGAAATTGTTCGCGATATGCAATTTTCTACGGCGTGTTTACTTTCTGTTTGTATAATTGCTCGACTTTTAATTTTAAATGACGAGACGAGAAACGCGAGCGGCGAGTGATACCAGCTGATACCGACGTAATGCTTCGCACGATTTACATTTTCGGAATAATCCGCGGATTTTATCGAGCCCCTCGTAACTCACGAGTCTGTGGGCCAATTCGCGACCACAATTACTCGATTTAAAATGATCGACCGGAACATGTGACGGTACTCTCGCGCAAAACCGCATGTAACCTCGCGTATGAATTCGCGATTGACATTTCGCTATATGAGGTAGGTCAAGCCTGATGCGAAGAGCGCAGGAACGGCCAATTGCATGCCGATACGCGCACGTGATCCGCGGTGCAGCGGGAGTTTCTGATCGGATGTGTTCTTGAGCGAGAGATCCATCGATCGCACGTCGCGGACTTTGACGGGAAATGCACGTGAAATTACATCACGCTCGTGTAGACTTTAAGAGAGGAACTTGGCAGAATGCATTCATCGGACGGCGGCGCATTTGCATCGATTATCCCGACAAAGGTCAGATCTCGACTGACATCACCGCGCGCGATGCACACGGCGACGCAGATACAGAATCGCCGCACGCACGTGCGACGAGGGAGCCGTTCTTTCTTCGGTGCTTGTGTCATACAAAGCGGGGAACGGGGGCTAAATCGCGATGACGTAGAGTAGGTGTCCCAAGGTGTCCATATTACTGTGCCTGTTCCTATTAGTGTGCCTTTGTATTTGAAGAAGTTATAAAAAAAATTTTGCACAAATAAATAAAAAAAATAAATTTTTTAAAATTTAGTTGAACTATTTATGTATATAATACAAAAGAAAATATTCTATTTTTTAACTATTAAAAGAATTAAAGTATAGTAAACATTTTTCGAAAGGTGCATGCACACTAATAGGAACAGGCACAGTAATATGGACACTACCGAATACGAAGATAAGAAGATTTTCTTCATCCGGCGGGGTCACGTGTGCCGTATAATACATTCTGCTGATCGGAGCCGCGTGACTTTTATTATACCCGTGCCATCCGCGCGCGTGTTCGCGAGATTCGAATCCGCTTATTACGTAATCGAAGTGGAAGAAAAAAACGTGACACCCAGGATAGAACGTGGCCTAAAGTCGTACGTTTCAAGCGTGGCCACCTTTATGTGCGCTAAGCACACGCGTGAAAGTGTTTGTCTTTCGCCGGCAGGATCATATACCTCAGACCCGGCGGCGATACGCTTAGGCGGTGCAGGTGCACGATCGCTTTCTCCTTTTTACACATTTGCCTTGAGAACGTGTGGTCAATACATTGCGTTAATGCTGATCGCGATGTCTCCGCGCGAGCATGCCAATCGTCTTGTGCAATCACGGGACCGCACGTGAGAACTTGAAGAGATCGCACCGCGCCGTTGCCTCTCTATCTGAACGTACATCGCACACTCTACATACTCGTTGTATCCCTTTCCGTTATATCCCTTTCTCTTCGACTCCGATTCCGAGCTCGAATCTCATTCTCGTATACGAGTGCGCCGTGAAAGTCGTATCGCGTACTTAGAGATCATTATTACAGAAATAGCTGAGTATACAGCGGACTTCCATTACGCCTCCCACTCTCTAGCAATAGAATCCCACTAAACCGGCTAACGATTGCGCCGCAATCGTTAGCCACTCACTATCGTCATTATATGTTACTGGCGCTGATATGAGCCGCATTGATATGACAAGTATACACATTAGATGATCGGCTATTGAATTCGCCAACATAAAATACGTCTGGCAATTACCTGAGAATGTTTACGTTAAACAGCTGAGGATGTTAAATAGATGGGGAAAAATGAACGTCTCATATCGCATATTTATATCAGTATTTTGACGCCGCGTCGCCGCGCGCCGTAAGAGACTTCGTTAACTTAATTTCACGCTCGTTTAACCACCCCTCATAATGCGTATTTCTAGTCCGTGATGCAGGTTGCCACGCGTTAACGAGCAGAGTTTATTATCCGGACTGCATTTATCGGAAAAAATCTTAACACCTCGCAAATGGGGTTTGATACTTCGGCCAACAGCAGGAAGATTCAATTGCGCGCACAAACGGCATAAATAAAAACGCTTTCATAAAGTTAATATAACTTTTATCTATTTCAAAGTATGTAAACTTGTCTTTTGTTATAACTTACTTTTAAAAAATCATAAAGAAGAAATTTTACATATCAACAGATATAAATAATAATGAACTTACGTTACGCCCATATAAAGCGTAGTTTTACGTTTTACGTGTTCTGCCAGCAAAGTGTTAACACATTAAATTCCGGTCAGTGGGCGACCTGTTCTCTTGTAACATTATCCCAGTTACGGAGAAATCGTCTCTTCGGCGCCTCGATTTGTCTGCATTACCAGCTAGAGTTATTCTACCTCAATTAATCGCTAGTTCAAAGCGTGCCGTCGTTTCGTATGTAACACGTACGGCCAGGTGCAACTTTCATTAAACGCTCGTGAAATTATCTTGTATTTGAGTACGCGTACACCGAGCTGCGCTGTGTTATATCGCCATGAAATTCAGACTCATTAAATTACCCATGCTACACGCTACATGTATATTATAATTATACGCTTGCATTATATTTTGCATTACATCGACGTTCAATTAATAATATGATAATCATGTACATGATTGATATAGTTTGAATCAGTTTTTAAAGCTAAAATAAAAATAAAAGCTATACATTTCTCTTCTCTGTAGAGATTAATTACTTGATAAAGCAGAAAGAGAACTGAGAATTATAGATTATGAAAAGGGTTGATTAATTTACAACCGATCAGTGGTCAAAGATGTTAAAAAAAGACACATATCAAGATTAATACAAGGAAAAACCAAGGTAAAATTATAAGAGGGAAAGTAGAAAGATTTTAATAAATTAAAGGAAAAAGTGCTTTTTGCAAGAATCTTTTTGTTATCAGTTGATATTGCAGTAACAATTTTTTAATGGCATACAAAAGCAATGTTTTGGCATGTAAATATATTTTACTTTTTTTATATCTATGCACGTTTTGTTGCACAATCTTACGCTATCTTAATTATTTGAAAAACAGGATGCATAGAGAGGGAAAGTGATATCCCGCAAATAATTCGATGTCGCATTACTACCACTCCACCTGCGCATCCCTGTGGTTATATTGCTACAGGCAGGTAACAGATGGCTTGTGTCCAAAGTTATTTCCAAAGGTATTTTATTTATATGGTTATAAATATATATATGTTTAATTCGTAGTATCTAATATAATTACTTTAATTTACTTTTAGCTTATATAATAAACATACTATTTGTAAGAAAGGGGACGGGAGATTCAATTATAAAAAATTTATTTGATTATCATTGTAGTGGTATTTCGCATACCTATCACTTATATGTTATTAGAATACTGTATAAATATAAATGAATAAGTAATCTGTATGTGTGTTGCATAAAAGTATAAAGAAAAACTTATGTAAGCTATGTCTTTATAGAAAGTACGTAATATGTGCGTCTTATTGTTAGAAATATGTATTAGAGGTGTGTATTAGAAAGAGATGGGCGGCAGTGTGGTCTAGTGGTAGAGCGCCAGACTCACAATCCGGAGAACCGGGTTCGAGTCCACTTGAGTACACTGGAATTGATTTCCAGAAACTGCGCCCCCCATGCGAGAAAAATTCTCAAATGGGAAAAACTGGGCTCCGTCTTTCGGAAGAGACGTTAAACCGTTGGTCCAAATACTATATGGCAGTATCCACCATGCCAGGGTGCTGTGGGCTAATCACCCGCACATCTGAATTTAAAGCGATTATGAAACCTCTAAGAGGAGGCCAAGGCCCGATTTGGGCTGTAGCGCCATTGATGATGATGATAATTAGAAAGAGTTATGAAGGAATCCTGTAGAAAAAATACGATTCGAGAGGTGTGCTACATATTTAATTTTTAAATTTGCAATATTATGTTACATTATGTTTAATTAGTATATAAATTATTAAATTATATAGCAAATTTTATAAATCTAACAATATTCTATAATTAGTAAACGCTAAATTTTCTGATGTTGAAATTTGATCGAACAGTTGCATCTAATACAATATATATACATATATATGTATATAACATATATAATATACATATCACAGTTTCGAACATTTTCGAACATAAGGTTAATTAAGCGAATACAATTTACAAAATATTGATAGGATTTATAAATTTATAAAAATACTAATTACGTTATAAATAATTTGATAATTTTTATAAAATAATGAGTCGTTTTTCTAAAATTAATTATAATTAAGTGTATAAACAAAATCATTTACTATTATGTTATCATCTTTTTTTTTATAATTTAGAGGAGTACGCGTAAGCATTTTTCATGATTTGTAAACGCAATGCTTACTAGACTTTGCAAATACTAATTACGCTAATTAGTAACTTATGAATTTATGTAAAAAATACGTCAAAATTGTTTAAAATTATGCATATTAACAAATGCATTAGTTCGATTCACTATTATTGCATCTTTTCTTCTTATAATTTAGAAGAGCGTCCTTTCTGAGAAAATTTCTGTTAAACGGTTTTACTAGAGAATGTAAATTTTGGCTGCTCTTAATTTGCCATCCTCTTTACATAGGATCTAATTTTGTATGTTCCAATACTACTTTCGGGGTCATATTATCAACTGCGCCTAAAATTTAAAAAAATTATACGATGCTAAATCTCTATACTTACGTAATCTCTATATTTACGTTTACTCTTTGCTATTATCCTCAAGCATCCTCTTACGTTTGCCTATCTTTGAAGCTGCAAAAGACGTTTTGCTCGTGGAGGGCGTTTTAATTTCGTCCTCCAAAAGAACGGCTTCCGTGTCTTGTTGGTTGACAACTGTCTTATTGTATATCGTAGTATAACCGGTCTTGTAAAAATTATTACTATTCATATGCTTAGCTATATGAAATATCATAGTGTCTTCTATGTTCGTATTATATGAGCACGTGTCGCATTTATATTGACGGCTCTCGTTGTGAGCATCTTTAACATGGGTGATTATCGCGGTTTTGTAAGCACTCTTAAAATTACAAATACAGCATTTCCAACGATTGTCTGGCTTACATTTCATCTCGGTGTCACTAGGTACAACCTGCGCGGCAACTTTCTCTTGGCTCTCGCATGGCTCTTGCTAATCTATTTTAGAGGCCAAGAGAAAAAGAGAAATGTGTATTTATATTATACAAAGAGTATGTGCAATATAAATAATAATATAGACAAACCAACGAACAAAATATATGACAGAGCGTCCTAATGTTCATTTTCCAAAAAATCAAAGAGCATAGACATATACGTTTAGTCAAATCTTGTTTTAAAATTTTTAGGACACTCTGTGGTTTGACGAGCTTGCTCAGCAAACAACAAAAATGTTATTCCGGTTAATGAACCGGGATAAAATTTTTATGTGTACCAAAATGATGTGCTTATCAGTATATCTACCTGTTTTTCTCCTCGTTGTCCAAAACATTATTGCATTGCTCTAAAACATTATTGCATTTGTCAAGCATCTCTTCCAATTCGTCAAGCTTCTCGTTCAACCTATTTCGCTAATAACATTCACAATAAATAATACTGTTAGTAATTAGTAATTTCGCACAAATTTCCGTTCAGCTTACTCTTGTTTGAAGCATGATAGATCGCTGGCAAACTTTAGAATTTCTATCCGCTGATTCTCCTTGTCCGTAATGTCTTTTATCCTCGTAAACATGCTTATCATGGACTCAAAATATAATTCTTGCGTACGCTTAAAATTTGCTCTGCATTCGTCCATTATACGGAATTTAACTGGACAAATTGTACTATTTTCAATATCACTCAATCGTAATGCAGCAGTATTAATTTCCCAACCGTTGGTATATCTTACTTGACACGCGAGAAGAATTCTAAAGAAACAAATTCAGAAAAACGCCGAAATAATAAATAAAGAAATGATAATTAGAACAGGAACATAAAAAGATTTGAAATGTAACGTAATTAAAAAGGACCAAATATTACAATTATATTGGCAATTGTTTTCGAATTCTATTATATTCTTCAGTCTTTTCTACCTCTTTTTCATATATAATTCTTTAAGATTTGGTTGATTAGTTTTTGAATTAAAGGCATTTAAAATTTCGGGGAATCCGTACATACATAAAAGCCTTATAAAGTTGAGTCTAATCAACCAAATCTTAAAGAATTATATATGAAATAGGGGTAGAAAAGACTGAAGAATATAATAAAATTAGAAATAGTCCAATATTTCAAAATTTGCAAAAGTTAGAGCAACCACGGGCATTTCTAAAAAAATTCAAAATTTTATAAAGAAAGAAGCTCTTTACCGATCATTGGTAAATTCAATACCAACCTTCCTTAAATAATACTCTATCGATTAAAAAAAAATTCAGCCCGATATCTCAATATTTGCGGAAGTTAGAGCAACCACGGACATTTCTAAAAAAATTAAAATTTTTTTTTAAAAAGAACCCCTTTTCCGATCATCGCCAAATTCAATACCAACCTTCCTTGAATGATACTCTATCGATTAAAAAAAAACAACCCAATATCTCAATATTTGCGGAAGTTAGAGCAACCACGGACATCAAATCCGCACATACACACACACACACACACATACGAACATTTTTTTTAAATGCAATTTTTCGACGTTTTAGAACATTCTGAACATTGGCAGCGGCAACTAAAAAAAAATTTTTTTACGAAAACAAAGCTTCCTCTATGAGGAAGCAAAAAAGAAAAAAAAAGATTTTATATTCTTAAAATTTCTTAAGTTCGGCAAGCAACTTCTCAAGATACGGCACAATGTTCTAGCTAGACAATCCAATTATATTCCAGAAATGATTGATGGTAGTATTAATAGTTTTAATAACTTTCGTTTTCATGCACACTCTATTCTAATATACCATACAATACAATTTTGCAAGCCTGGAACATGCCTTTTATGTCGTGCCGCATTTTCCGAAGAGATCTCTATTGGATCGTAAGATTCACGAAGCGTGAATAATGTTGTGTGGGATCATCGCGACGTGCAAAAAGTTATTCACGTCGTATGATCCGCGCCGGCTTCACACGTCCTACAAGAAACCATGATGGCGACTATGATGGATAAATTATTTTCTTGCGAGCATCCCTTTCTCATAGATCATGTAAGAAAAGCTGTGCTTTCTTAAAACTCATATGTAGACTGAAAAATGTTAAAACGTTAAAGCGCTCGTGACTGACAACCAGTCATCTTTATAACACGTCATAATTACTGGTAGACAAAGGTATAATTAAGAATCAGCAACATTTTATATTTGTATACTTCGTGATATAAAGCCAAGGAGGATAAATAATACCTACAATCTTCTACACTTTTAAACAGAGCACGAAAATAGATGACCTTATCAAATTTTTTCACGTGTGGAAATGAAATCCAGTACAGCGACATTGATATGCCATCAGAGAAAGGACACACTGAGTCGAGGTCATTTTAATTCTTGTCTTCACTTTTTGAGATTCAATAGGGATTCGAGTTATACGTGCATGCTGATTACCAATGAAATATGCACGTCACATCATCCACTTTGTTTTGCAAAACAAAACAATGTTTTGTAAAATTTGGTTTGGAAAACGGCATTAATTTTAATAGATTAGGAAAAAATTCCTGATATACATATGTACAATCATATATTTATGATTCTATGATTTATTATATGTACATAATTTCTTTCTTTTTGAGTGATGTTAAGTTTTAATTTTAGCTTCACTTTAATATTAGGAATGTACGAGAATGCGCGCGGAACACACACATATGTACAAAAAGTTTGCTCCCTAGTCCCAGTAGTTTTATTACAGCTTATGATGCGAAGCACGGCACTTTGTTAGGCCATCTGGCTCGCGTGTACGTGGCCGTATTGGCTCTCCTTTTTTTAAGATAATATGCAATTATGATCGAAGGCAATTACTATACGTGTCATTTGCGTAGGGTAACGGGTATCGAACGGGTAGGAACAAGTAGGTTAGCAAAAAATTAGTAATGGTTAGCCGAGATCTTAGCCACGCATACCTCCACAATGATAATGTGCTTTTATGGTGCTGATCATGCACCTGGTATGACGAGTCCGGTTTCCCCCGTTGAAGTACGTTCATTAGCAGTCGTGTCGAGCGAGCACGTGGTGATCTATAATGCTGATCGGACGCGATCGCTCTGCGCATATGCGCATGGAATGGTCATATCGCAGCGAAAATTATATCAACCTCTGCGTCATATCGCAGCGAACGTTACGAACTGTTGAATTCAATAAATTTACAACCACACTGATGTTTTCGCACAAGGCCATCCCGTGTGAAAACAGTTTGGAAAATTGTAATGACATTTCAGTCACATATGAAAGTGAGGTTTCCAATAATAGATAAATGTAAAAGGTTTCAATCGCGTTGCAAAAGGACATTTGTGACGTGATAAAAAATATTTTTATTCTAACAGCACGAGAGCACATTTCATTTGTTACGCTTTAAGCTCAATAAATGGCAGTCTGGAATTTTCGCGAGAATGATAACATTAATGAAGATAGACGATTGTTTTTCTATATACATATACAATATAATTTATTTTATATACTCGTACAAGTTACAGTAAAAATCATAAAGAACACATGATATTAAAATGTATTCTATTCTATGTAATATTTGATAATACTAAATGACGTGAATATTTTCATATTTACGTGACTTTACTAATCCTGCACCGTAAATGCAAATATCAAAAATGGCAATTACGTAAAGTGCTTTATAGATGAAGAATTGTTGCCGGCATTATGCGCGACACTGAATTACCTTGCCACTTTTGCGCGGTGAAAGCTAATTTAACATAATCATTTCCCCTTCCTTTCTGTATTTCACCTGCCATTTACCGCTATCTCCTTCTCTATCTTCGTTTATCTCGAGAGGACTACCTAAACGACATTACATAATTTAGTTGGAAAAGTATATTAGGTATTATACACACGCGCGCAAGAAGCAGGCAATTCAAAAGGCAGCTAGATTATTGCGGAGATTGCATCCGTCTCTGATATGCGAAAACTTATACGACGTTATGTCATGTTGAACGTGACATTTTTTTTTATGTGGATGACGATTTAATTTAATCATTGCGGAAATGCAGTTTTTATGAGTAAAATTCTAATACATACAGTATACATTTTTTATTGCAAACACTAATTTGACGATATTATATCTTGTCATAAATATGTAGTAAAAAATAGTACAATAAAAAATAATACAGTAGTAACTTTTCTTGGAAACCGTACAAGCATACTGATGCACATAATCCAACAGTTGTGCACGTGCCAATGAAATCGATTGTGTAAAGAAACAGCAAATGAATGCATGCATTGTTGAACAAGAATCGAAGTTCGAGCGACTTGTGATTGAATCGCTGAACCATAAAGAGAGAAAAGTCTCTCTTCCATACAAGAATTGTCACCCGTGCTATTATTCAAGAATCGATTGCCGATAAAAGGAAAGGTTAAAGTCTCGCGTTTATCAGTTTAGTTTCGAAACTTTATTAATTCATCAATGTTTATTATCATTCTTTCGCTTATGATATCGTCGTATGAATCAACATTTAAAATTATTAGGTCAGTAACTAAAGTTACTACTATATCTGCAAAATACGACGGCATTTATTGAAAATAAAGCAATGAGGGAATGAGTTCGAGAAGTCATTAACCATTGAACAGATAGCGCTTTTAATAGGAAGTATCTCGCTTATTAGTACGTATAAAAGTATCAACAGAATATAAAACTTGTACACAATATCGTTAAGATGAGCGATATCATTTGTAACAGAGAAGCTCAGTTATCTTCCGGAAATTGATGAGATAACATCAGTATTTGGTTGTCAGTATTTTATGACTCGCGTTTTATAGCTATTAGGTATATATCGACAAAAATATATACATTGTATATTAATAAATTATATACTGAAATATGTCATATGCCGGTA
Organism: Leptothorax acervorum; assembly: GCA_035220615.1. Lineage (NCBI taxonomy): Eukaryota > Metazoa > Arthropoda > Insecta > Hymenoptera > Formicidae > Leptothorax > Leptothorax acervorum. The sequence continues at coordinate 1,873,880 of JASTWQ010000452.1, read as the reverse complement.
TTCATAGTCCGATCTAATATTTAAGATCATCTTAAGTAGGTACTAGCTCGAGACGCTATACAGTCATTTTATTATTGGCTGGATGAAGTCTTAAGACTGCCTTTGACTAGACTTAAGATGATCTTAAATATAAGATCTGACTATGAATACCGGCTATAGTGTCATAGAAGTAATTATCTCCTCGTAGAGATCTCAATCTGGGATAGAATTTTAATATTTGGTTCACTCTAAGAATTATTTGGAATCCTATATTACATTCTTTGATAACGTACTACATCCCATTTCAGGCTTACGTGGAAAGAGAAAAGGGCAAAGTGGTGCTTTACACGACATCGTTGGGCATTGTTAGAGAGACCTTTACCAATTGTATGAAGATGAAGCAAATGTTGTGGACGAACATGGTCAAGTACGACGAAGCAGATTTATTCCGCGACACAGAATTACAGAGCGAACTCAAGGAACGAACCAATTCAGAATTCGTAACGTTGCCACAACTCTTCGTCGATGGTCAATATATTGGGGTATGTATGCATCTTTAATTCAAACTTATTGAAAAAGTTGCGAGTAATAGAAGGAAAGTATATCACACAGTAAAGAAAACAATTTAAAGAAATATTCGAAAAAATATGCTTTAATAAAGATATTTAATTATAAATAATTAACAAGATAGACATAATTTAAACAACAATTTAATTGAACCGGAAATGAAGATAGAACTTGATTTCGATTATATTTATTAATTCTAGAAGTGTTAATTAAGGTAGGAATTCAATAAGGAAAGATGTTATCGAAAGTTGGTAAAGAATTTAATAAATCTATTGCATAAAGCTATGAGTCATAGCCTTGGAAATTTTATGATTTAAAAATACTTATATTTATATATACATTTACAAATCATAATTGGAACATTAATGCGCATTATATCAGCATTAATTGATTATTTACTGTATTTATAAGATGCATTACTTAGATCGAAAATTGTGTTTCGTAATTATTTTAAAATTAAATATTCGGGATGTAAACGCTTTATATGTATGAAAGGTTACATGTGATAACAATACGTAATAAAACGTGAGCAGCTGGCGTTGAACGTTCCGTCATCTGCGTTTGACATTCGTCTAAGTCTTACTTGTAAGTTATTTTCTTCTTGGCAGCGGTATCGATCTCTCTGTCTCTCTCAGCCCTTTTACAGGTAAAATAACTTCTAATAAGAAAAGTTATATTGCGCATACTAGCATTCGAATACTCTATGATCCTTTCGAATCCATCCTCTCTTACGCTTTATGAAGAATTTGTACAAGGCCGATGACGCATTATGCAACTCGGGATATTCGACATCGAGAAAGTCAGGAGATGGATGACGTGAAATGTCAAAGATAACTGTCGAGCGCAAATTCGATAAATGTACGAACGAAAATTTGATATTAAATCGCATCTGTTCTGTAGACACAAAATACGAATAGATGAGTCAGTAAAGGGGGATAGTGCGCTTAAATTTGTCATAACGAGAATTATTATTCTCATACTTGATTAAACGAAGCATATAAAATGCAACGGTTAGCTACCATAGGGAAGAATGACTGAACGAAGAGAAGTAAATGAGAAATATTTTATTTTAAAGAAATCCTATCATATCTTTGGAACTATACTCCCGCATACAATGACAAAATGCGATAGCGAGAATAGCAAAGTATTCTGTTTCAGCTTACAATTCTCAGGTGTAGAGTGTCGTGTTTCACAGATCTTATTACGTTGCATCTCCTGTGGAATTGTTATTGAAACATGAAAGAAAATGAAATAGAAAAGTTAGAGACGACAACAAAAAGTTATTTAACATACGAAATATTGAATTTCTTACATAATGCACTGCTTCTTCGTTAAAAATACAAGTTTTCATAATTTTTTACGTATTAATCGCCGATATATTCTGCCGATTTTAACAAATATTTATTTTAGAAAGAAATATGAGTCACATAACTAGATCATAATTTGTCGTTCGTGTAATTATAGATACTGAGTTATAATTGGAAGGTTACTTAATCGAGGATAAGCTATTAGGAACTAAGCCACAACAAACAATCATTACCGCAGTGGTCACTTAAATATTACAGCACTAGGGAACGACCACGAGCCTATGTGTTCCCATTGTTTCGTAATTGCTCTCATTCACGATGGAGGTAATACAAGTTCGTATCATCATGCGCGACGCAAGATGCCTTTATATACCTCCATAAAAGAGCATGTCACTTTTATTGCGATGCGGTAAGGATCTTCGTAACCATGAGCTTCAGTTATATTCACACACTTTTCCTAAGGTGATGATGTCAGCGATATACTTCGATTAATTTATGAATATACACGATAAAAATGTTAATTGCTCATATTTCCCAGTGTGGTTTCAGGATATGCTGAAACAGAGAGAATTCTGTGTAGCGTGTAAAAGAAATTTTTATAACAAAAACTTGAAACGATAAATTATTCAATATAGAGAATTAAACAGAGAGCTTTTGCAGATAAAAATTTATTTATTAAACGTACACGATATTCTTGATTATATTATTTAAATAATTTTGCTAATTAGAGATGTTTTTTTTTAAATAAATGTATGAAAATGTCAAAAACTTATATCACTTTTCTTCTTCAGGAATTCTTTCCGAAAACTTAATATCAGTCTTTCAAATAAAAAAATATTGGATAAACAGCATGCTTTTAGCTTTAAGAGTCACACACACACGATCATGCTGTTATTTGATTTTCTCTCTCTCTGCCTCCGTCGTGGTATCCGTTTCTCAAGAGTTACTTCCAGCAACCGATAGTTGAGAGAACAGATATATGCGTAAGTGAAATGTCAAGCTATTTGATCCAAGGCCGCGGGAGAGAACGCGAGGTGCGATTGCCTGCGTTACACCGTCTTTACGGTTGCTGGTGTCTAGCACACAAGTGTACACACGTAAAGCTACCCGAACTGCATTCCAATCCTACCGCGTCATGCAATTATCTCGACGTACGAAACAACCGATCGGTGCCGAAAATCAACGAAACATCTTCGAAATGTTCCTGTCGTCGCCATTTGCCAAATCAATTTGTATATTTTATCTCGCTTTCACCCTTGCCCATATTCTTGCCTATCTTTGTACGACATCTTTTGACAGTTTACACGGCGCGTAGTGAAAGGAGTACATCGTCGTAACTACAATTGCAATAAAACACCTATTACGTTACATCAGACACGAGATTACAAGATGCGCACTGACAAGCATCTTTGAAATGTCGCATCGTTTCACTCACTATTTACAAAAAAAAACGCGTAATATATTCTACCTAATTGAAAATATATTTTTTACTAAAATACGTATTGTGATACAATTAATTGACTCAAGGATGTTTGATGGTTAGAAAGATAATCTTTCGGGACGAAAGAGCGAAATTTCCTTCTTGAATAAATCAGCGGCGCGTCAAACTTTTAAACTAGTTATCGCGCGTGCTTCATTAAAAGCCTCATTAACAGCGGCATGAAAATGTATGATATGGCCATTACCGCGTGGATGCGCATAGCCGTGTTATACGCTAGGGAAGATCAGGGGGAAGGAAATAAAAATCACAATAAAATTCTTCTTTTCGCTACAGCCGCATTCCTCGACGACTATAGACCGAGAATGTTACATCGCCGCGTCTCGAAACACGCATCGCGATTTCCGTCTGTTCGGCAGAGAGCTTTTGACGCGCGTGCGACATATACCTACCCACCGGAGAATTTCTGTTTATGGCGTAACCGTTAGTTAGCGACAGACGAAATGAACGAGGCGGAAAGAAAGCGTCGAATAACTCGAACGGTTTAAATGTCGTGCTATTAAATGCTTGAGTTTCACAATTTTTTTTCCTCGTTACAGGGTGTCGACACCGTCGAACGACTTAACGAGTCAGGAGAACTACGCCGCATACTGGAGCCTTACCAGGTAAGCTGATTTTGTCGAGCATGATAGAAGATCATAGCGTATATCCGCAATATCCTCTTCGCCCCCGAGGTATACTTTAACATGGATGTGCCATTCGCCCAGCAAAAGCGTGGAATTAATAATCTATATCGTCGGAGTTTATCGATTGACATTGCTCTCAACATGCCAAGTGCATTCTTCTTATATGTTGTAACAATTCAAATCCGCACGAATGCATAAGAAAATCACAGTCAGACACTAATTTTAATAACTAGAAGCCGTAACGCATTAGTTAATTATAACGTCGCGTAATGTTTCGTAATCTGGCGTGTCCAGTTAAAACCATTCAAAGCGGAGAAACGTTGTGCATAACTTCCGCCTACATTTTAAATTTAGATTACTCATAGAATTTTTAGCCTCTGACGTCAAATGTACGTAATATTATCGAAGTCTAATTATATACCTTCGCGTAACAATTCTATACAGAGTTGAATTAATTAATTACATCAGCATTGGAAAAGATAACATTCCATTATTTTATGAAACAACTTATGTAACAAGATGTATTGTTAAACACGAAGCTTCCAAGTAAGTAATAATAATAGCTGATGTACAGAATGGGAACGATTCGATATTCTCTTAGGATTTTTTACGCGCTATCACATAGAACTATCATCGAGATTCTCGAACGATTCGCATGATCGCGTTATACGCCCGCGACGCGTTTATTTCCACGCAGAATCAGCTATCTAAGGTAGACAGAGAGAACAGCGGACTGTGATGAAACGTACATACAAACAAGACAAGTAGTTGTGAACGCAAGGTTGTACGGTCCTTTCACTTTTATCTGAAATACGTGCCTCTCTCTCTCTCTCTCTCTCTCTCTCTCTCTCTCTCTTTCTCTTTCCGTCTAACCGCCCACCTCCTTTTCCAGCGTGATAATAAATTTTGTCGTGCAATTCAGGTTTACCTTGCTGCAACTAAAGGTCGTTTACATCTATGCGGCCATTGTTATTTCTGTGTCGCATACCAATCTTGTATCTTGCGCATACACAAACTCCTCGAATCTATGTCCATATATATATATATATATATATATATATATATATAGGTAGCAATTTTCTTTACATAATTTATTTAATAATTTAGTAATTTGTTTAATTTTATTAACCTAAATTAATATTTTGTATAACATAATTTTGTGTATAATGTAGCAAAAGCATAAAAGATTTAAATTAGGGTATGTGTGTATCAAAAATTGACAAAATAAAAGAGTTTTAAATACACAAAGTATTAACAATATAATACATGTTTCTTAATTTTGAAACCAAATTTATATTATATGCACTAAGCAAATGAAAGGATTAATGATACGTTAATTGATTTATATAGCGCATTAGTTTCCGTTTTTTTATTTTTTTTTATTTTTATTTCTAAACATATGTCAGTCTCAAATACACCGCTTGGTGGATATTTAGTTAAAGACAAGTTTGATATTCCCCCATAAGGTAGTCATTATTCCAAACTCGTTACGTACTCTATAAAGTCAATTTACATTTCAGGTATTAGACCCGCAGTTAGTAACAAGTAAAAGTGAAAGTGAAAACTAGTTTCGTAACGTCAAATAAGGTTCGATGGAAGGTCTGTCCGAACATCGTTGTCACAAATTTATTCAATTTATCGCTAAAGTTTATGCTATGAGACCATATCAGAGTATTTCAATATGTAAATTTAATAGATACTTGATAGAAGACTTTAAAGAAAGATAATAAAGAAACCAAAAACATCGAATAGGAAATAATGCTCTACAAAGTATTTGTCTTGTTTTTTAATGTTATCCATTTATATGCCTGGAGCAATAAGTCTGGAATTATAGCTCACAATAGAAGCAACTTTGTGACAACTATGATTTGAATTTGATCTCCTCGGGAATAAAGTTCTCTCTTATCTTGTCACAGCTAAGATAAACTTAAAATTAGTTAAGGATACTTTTAATCTATTTTACCCCACAAGCTTAGATCACTTCCAATTTATATAAATCGGATTTTTATCGGATTTTATCGGATTCGGATAGATTAGCAAAAGTCAATGCAATTTGCAATCATACAGTAAAGAAAGGTATGCGGTAGAGGTACGGTTGCAGTTTAGCTTCCAATTGAATCAGATCACGGTCGCTATTTGCTGGGATATTTTTCATACGAGCACAAGCAGACGAATGGACGTACGATACACTACTCTACACACGCTAGTGAAAATGTTCCCTGCAAACCGCCGCCTTGTGCTGCTTTTTTAGAAGCCACTGCGCTAAAATCTGCTAACTGCCTGCAACAAACAATTAGTCATCATTAGTTTTATAATGCGCTGCTTAATTCAACGTTACGAAACGTTTGCGTTTCAGTGCAAGGATGCATGCGCCGTTTGTACCTACTGCGGCGGATTCCAGCGGCTGCTATGTCCCATCTGTCACGGCAGCAAGAGATCCGTACACCGCAACGAGTTCACCGTGGAATTCGTCGCCTTAAAGTGCGCCAAGTGTGACATTTTCGGTATGATACGTTGCCCGCATTGCTGAAGGAGTTCCGCGCGGGAATATCCACGTACATCTGCTCAAATAATTTCTCTTAATCTTAACGACCGTCTACTAACTTATATCTCTATTTAAGGTGCTACGAGAGTATATTTTATGCTATGCTTTAAGCAAAGGACATACACGAAACGCATACAGACACTAACTAATCGCGCAGCCGCGCTGTCGCATGTTGTAAGATATCGGTTAATAAAACTTTGTGTAAAGTTTTGTAAATTTGTGTACCTCACTGGAACCTCCTTAAATCCGAAAGAGTTGCCTTCGAATTGTCCTAAAAGTTCCTCCGTATGTGTGCTCATTTCTCCGGGAATAAAGTTTATACTACAATTCTCCACCTTTTATTTTGCGTCGTTTGTTCGCGGGGTAATTTCAACAAAGTCGCAGGATTAGCCGCCCTGCAACGAGCATCCCAACGATTGTCATAGTAACCATAGTAGACTAATCTAGATTAACGAACGTTACTTTCACTTTGTCCATGATCTAATTAAAAAGGCACAAAACACAGCTACCGTGCTGTTGTTTTCGCTGCATTTGACATGTTATTAAATATAGCGTGAAAAGAAACGTTTTTTAATAATAAGAAAGAAACTACCTCATTTTTCTTAAAATGCTTATTTTCTCACATGTTGAAATTAATGACAATAGTGGAACTAATAATACTAGTGATCAAACTCTTAAGGGTTTAATATACTCCCGCATACATCGTCATTGTTCTTTCCGTACAATTTTTACGAAGAAATACATGTGAGACAATGATTCTTTCTAAAAGTATATAAAACAAATGAATGAATTATTTATACTTGCAGATCATGAGATCAGATAAGTGAAACAAAATAAGCGTACTTGAAACACTATTATTGCATTCATTTATAAGCAAAAACGTGTGGGAAGAAAGAAAAATGTAAGATAGAGAGATATCAGAAAGCGCGTTTGCACGACGGTAACTTCTATAGTACTACATTTTGTTCTGTCAAGCGTGCAGAGAAAAGTGTTCTCACGTTTTGAGTGGAAAGAATCAATCGAAACGCGCGCTTTGTGCTCTATCACATTTAATTATTTACAGCCAAATTACACGGTAAAGTAAGCCAGGATGCTTCAGGAAAGTAGAGCAAGGCGGATTGCTGTGAAAATTCGATATAATCGCCTTTCGTATTTATTCACAAATATTCATTCGTATTAGTACAACAATTACGAAGTAATGTTAAGTAAAAGCAACCATTACACGGTTCGCGCGTAATGTCATTTACGTTTATAAGTATAATTTTTACTTCCTGACATCGAAATCGAAATCTCTAGCTCAACTATATAATTATTTCTTATTTGTGTTATTAAAATGCAGTTATATCAGCCTATATAGTGTACTTATTCTCTACTTTCTCCAGAGATACACGCTTATTATGGCAATTTCAATTTCTCGATAATACACTGTCTCATAATTCAACGTGAACTACGTTAAAAGCGGCTAAACATGACATCGGATTGGTTATCTTTATTTACACGTGCAACAAGTTAAATCGATACCGCCACTGCTATTCCTGAAGATATCTTCAACAAGAAAGTGACTGGTTTGGCTCTCATCTCGAGTTAATTGGAAAAAAGGTAATTCGTTCAAACTGTACACAAATAAGTTTTTAATTTTAACATAAAATTTTCCTTTCTTTTATTAATAACTTTAAAACAGTTTAAAATGTTGATCTTTATCGTCTATTTTTTTCACTCATTGAGCTTGTTTTTCCCAGTTTAGAAAAAAAACAGTTATGTTTTTTTTTACATTACCAAGAAGAGAAATTTATTCGCTTGATATATTCAATTTAAGCATCAAAAATTAAAACCGTGAAAGTATGTAGGTTTGTGTGTATTTGCTGAGCGCTATTCCATGTACGTATACGTGCAGTCGAAGTGACTGTAGTGGAAGTGGGTACACAGACAATTTGAATCGATCGCTGCTCGCTAGCTGCGTACTTTTACATATTCAGGAATTGATGTGCATGGGTGCATCATGTCGTGCGGTAAATATAAAAATAAAAGTACATAAAAGTATCGAAATTTATATTTACAACAGGATTACCTCTTAGATATAGTCAAAGTCTTTTCAACCAAGATATAATCGACATTTCGGTACGCGGACAATGACAAAGTTAAAATAGCAATTGGTAAATTTTTGCACAGTAATGCGAAAAATTAATACTTTTGTTATATAATTTTCAACGCTGGATTTTAAAAGTTCATTTTTTCATGCATATTACAACACGTTTATTATAATTGTATGTTATTACAACGTTTGATGGAATGCTCGAATTCATTTTCATAGCCGTTTATTAGCCATTGTAGTAAAATCCATGTGTTAGCTATTAATTGTAATAATATACGAGTGTCTACGTCAATTATAATGTTACAATAAATCTATTATATAATAACTTTATTTCGGTAATATGATATCTTAATTTTACTGCGTAAGTGCTGCGTGATTTACGTTACAAAACGATTTGTGTTACAAGGATGTATTACGTAATAAGATGGATGTTAACATCGTCGATAGATGTCGAATTCAAACTAAGTCCTTCTCGAAACGAATGGAATTAAAGATTGTCAGATAAGTGTGTGATGTAATTTGCCAAGTCCTTCAAATCGGTGCATGTTTATTCAGCGTGGGATAATCGAGAACGGATTTGATCTAGAATCCGCAATCATAGAAGTGGGACACCACGCAAAAAACAGCTAAGTGAAAATGATAGTTCACAACATAGCGTTGAGAATAACAAGTTTCATGTTGAATACATCCAGCACGTGCGACTCCTCTACGCAAGGTCTTGTAACTTCTATAACTTCGTAGTAAAAATGTCAATATGTTTATTGCGCTCTAATAACAGTGGAATTTAAAAAGGGTTTAAAACTGCGTACAAACGTGAACGCGGAAGTATAATCAAGTTAAAAGCATGGGACAGTCCTCTCTTTTCTCTATATCATCATGAACAAAATACAAAGTCAATAAGGTTTTAACGAGTTAATAATAACATGTTTATCGCAGTTGTTAATTCAACTAGATTTGAGTGGCCCTCAGGAATATTAAATATTTGTCCACTGTACGCAAAAAATTATTAACAACTTCTTATTACACAATTTAATACATATTTATAGAATAATCATTTATTGTGTTATTACATACCGATATTAATAATAATATAATTTATGTTTTGCATAGTTTATTACGATTCAAAATATTCAATTCGATGTTTTAATGTAATATCCGGACAAGAATATATTATTTGTATATTACTGCGTATTTGCGTTAAATTAGTTATAATTAGTACAATATTTCCTCTTTTATTAGTACATATATAATATCGTATATTTAATATTTTACATTTATTTAAATTATATATTTGACTGCTATATACAAGTTTGTTTTGGTAATAATCCGCGCGTTACGGTTTAGGATGGCTTCCGGTTTACATAAATAGATATGTTTACAAATTTACATAGTGACATAATTGCATAACTTCTATAAGATAATTACTTAGTTACCCCGTGTCTCTGTAAATTCCATCCCCTACATCTTCTACTAAATTCTGTAATTTATATCCAATTACTACTTAATATGCATTGTCTTTTCTTCCTATCACATCCCTCTTAATTGCACACGTCCCTTCATTTACACACATGGCTTCTCGTTCCGTATTGTTTCCTCATTCTTGCTTCTTCCTTCCTTCGTCTTTCGGCCTCTTCTCCTCTCTGTGGTAATATAATATATAAATGCGAATGTTTACAAGTTTAATGCATAAAACGCATCGCTATGTTATCCTTAAGATTCAGATCTTTTTCATATTACACACATGGCTTCTCAACAATTTATTCGAGCATGACATCACGAGCTCGACAGTACGAGCTGTTCTCGTACGAGTGCACGCAACATGAGATATCTACATAAATACGATTCCGTCTGTACGGAACTGTTACGGGACTTGGAAGGGTGGTTCGGAGGGGCAAAAAGCCTTTACCCGCGATCATAGCCGATGCACTCAATAAAGCGGAAGAGAGCCCGATGACGCAGGTGTCGCACACTTACAAACGAAGGTACGGAGTTGGATGGAGAAGAATATATCAGGATGTTAAGGTGGATGCTGGGGCTACCTAAGACCCCGTAGCTCAGATAATGGGAGAGCCGGGATTCAGAGATCACCATGGCGAGAGCATTGCGAAGGGTGTGATTTAACGATCGCCTCTTGCGTGCAACGAGGCACACCGCAGCCGTCGTGGGAGGTTTCAAGGGCAAACACGTGTTGCGAACGCTTCGGCGTAGATTTTCGGCGGATGTACATGCGTAGGGATACATTCGAGCTCTATGCGCGCAACAACGCTACGCTATGCGCATTTCACTGAGTTTATGGAAAAAAAAAGAGCTCGAGGTCATGCAAAATAGAACGAAATTCTCTGTTTATTCAAAGAGTATCCAAACGCCAATGTTTATTGCAAATAACGTCAAAAACGGCAAAGAGAACATTTTAGGATAGAAAAGGGATTTGAAAGATTTGATAATATAATATAATAGTACACTCTGCTATTTCGTTTATAATTCAAATAAATATATATTCTTTATTCCTACCGTTTTAACTGCTTTTTATATATTTCTTTCTTTCTTTGTCTCCATCTCCTTCTGTCTATCTCTCTGCTTTTTTAATCGTGTACAAATTAAATTCATAATATTAGAGGAAAGTCCCCCCCTATTATGAGATAGGATTCCTATTATGAGATAACGGGGTTTCTTTTAAACTATTAGACCCTATCTGGGCCTATTAGTTTAAAAGAAACCCCGTTATCTCATATTAGGGGACTTTCCTCTATATTATGCTTCAACAAGAATAATTACAAGTCAGTGACAATGGCAGGATATAACAAAACGTACAAATTAATGAACTAAAATAAAAGACCGTGAACGGAGGGAGAGGAAATTGGAGAAGAAACAAGAGAGAACGAAGGGCGCGACGAGAAAGACCGCGCGATGATGGAGCGCAAGAGGGAAGTATTACCCGGCACGAGCAGCCAAAGGAGACCTTCACCGAGACCGAGGAAGGTCGACATTGCCCCTGTGCCGTGTGCTCGTAGCACCCCACCCCATATATAGTATGCGGCAGGCAGGAGAACCCTGGATAGTATCAGCCGTCACGAGCAACAGCGGCGGCAGCAGCGCAACGGCGGTAGAGGTACACAGCAACCCCTGCCGCCTACCACGGTATAAAGAGGACACCGTCGCCACCGCCGCCACCACTACTTTCATCATCTCACTACCACTACCTACTACAATATCTCCTGCTTACTGGCGCTTGGCGTTCACCCTGGCCTAGAGGAGATAGCCTTGCTCCTGTGTGACGACTTGACGGGGGTGAGAGAGGCGACCGTGGCAACGGGGGATGCACGAGGGTCAAGAAGGGCGAGGCGAGGGGTTCGGCGAGGGGGATGGACGCAGGCGCGAACGCAGACGCAATAGGAGGACGCGAAACGGCGCCGAGCATTCCGGCGACGCCAGACAACGCGGCACAATCGAGACGAGATAATCGCTGTGGGACGGAGAGCTTTAAACTACCCCCGTGACTGTCCACCTACACAGTCGGTCCGCAGCGTTCGATCGTGCACTGAGGATGGGAGTTGTGAAGACGGTGTCCGAGAGCATCCTTGAGGAGATCGTGGTGCCGAGCGAGGAAGCGAATTATTCGCAACAGGGTTACGCCGGTAAGGGAGTTGATTCTTTTTTTTTTTTGGTAGTTTTACGGACAAAAAGAGAGAGGAGTCGCGAGGCCGTGGCCGGACGGAATCCGATGGAGCGCAAGTCGAGCGCACCCCGGAGTAGTATCAAGTGCCGCGATCAAGGTCGCCCCATCGTTCGCTCGCTCCTTCGTTCGGTTTCAGACCGGCTTCGGCGCAGGAATTCGTGCTGCTCGCGACGCCGTATTATAGCTTTAAAGGCGATGTGGCGAGCCGCCCACCGGAGAGCGACTGCTAACAGGTGTTTGGAGATACAGATATACCGCCCGCGGTGTTCTCGTGCACCAGCCCCGACGGAGAAATCTTGGCCGTTGTAACGTCAGACCGTACTCGCAGACAGTCGAGAGCACTAGCTTGAATTCGCGACGATTTGTGTGACCCCAAGGAATGCTAACAACGTCGTTCGGTCGCGAATTTTTCGGCCGATTAATTGCCCCTAATCAATTGCCCCATCAATTGGCACTAATTAGCAGAAATAGTATTGAATTAATCCATGCCTTAGGTCGTAACAAATTATCAAAAACAAATTTCTCTTTTAAGTTTAATGTTAAGCTGAACTGACAATGAGCTAAAAGGATGGTTGAAATATTATTTAAATGTTAAAGATGAGAGACTGTTACTTCGGATGTTGGGTCACACGTCAGCGGTTAATTGCATTGCATCGCGTTCTGGTAGTTTAAAACACATTAATTGAACCATGTAACGCGTATATTGAGCTGTCAGCATGTCTAGAAATTAAAGCGATACGCGCGTGATGTTCCATCAACACGTTAATGTTATTGGCATCGCGTTGTTGCTAATATCGCGACTTGAGTGTGATAGCGCATGCATGCCGCTTCCAGTACGAAAAAGCAAGGCTTTAACACTATTTATACTTGTAAGAATCGATAAGTGCCGCGATGAAGTTTTACAAAGAACAAGGCGACTTCGCCTCCACGTCCCCCGCTCTGTGACAGTGTTGGCGGAAATTAGCAGGTGCGATAGATAGAAACATTGCCTGTCGATCATTCGGTGGGGGGAGGTGTTGTGGGTAATGTCTGATCCAGATCTACTTTCAATACGGAAATTGCATTGTATTGATTAAAACCAGGTTACAGTAAACTGACCCAATTTCTGGCCGGTAGGCGTAAGTTTCGAATCGATTAGACGGCGCGAATTAAAGCTACGTAGAACATTTACAAGCTAATTGGCCGCATTACAATTTCCTTAATTTTCGAGTTTGCTTTCATATGCAGCACACCCAAGAATAATTTACATTTCTCGTGTGATTTCCCGTTTATTTTCGCGGCCGAATTATTCATAAAATCGCTCGGTTCCAAGCGATTTTATGAATAATAAAGAGTATTTTCACATGTTTTCAAATCACAACAAAATTAAAATAAAACAAAACGAGATAACTTTACGTTGTGTTGATGTATCCTTCTCTAAAAACATTTTATATTATACTGTAATTTGAAAGTAAATTCATATCTCGCTACACAAATTGATTTAATTTATTTCATTTATATGTCGCTTGTATAACAATAATATAGGAAAAAACTCTGAGAATGTATTAAACCTGATATGGTGAAAAATACAAATAATGTTGAATTTTTGCCCTTGGCCTCGGTAACGACCAAGCGGCTCAATAGGAAACTCGCGATTCCAGAAGAAGCCACACGTAGGCAAGCGCTTTCAGGGAAAGCCGCAAATTGATAGCGAGGTATTAAAGGATTGTATAGTTCAACATAATACTTGATATACTACCCGCTATCATTATAACGATATTAGTATACCTATTACTTGCGTAATTAAGCTTCACGGGGCACATGCGTATAATTTGACTTATAACGACGCTGAAGGAATTTAATTGACTAATGTAATTTTAAGTGATTAAAAATCTGTTTATAATGATTTTATTTTTAACAGTAGATTACTATTTTGCTTTTATTATATAAAAATATATTATTACGAACCATTTTTACGTTAATTAACTACGGCAAATAAATCTTCTGTCTTTCAACCTTTCATTTGTTCGTATAGCAATTAGTACCACGATCTAAAAAGGCACAAATTAAATAAGTGGAGTTAAGCAAACTAATATTTGCCAGCTGGATCCCAAGGATAATAAATCGAAAATTAGGCACGAGTTGAAGTCCAGGAAATAATTCAGTTGCGAAGCATTACATGATTGATCGTCTATCGCAAGTTTGAAACGTAACATTTCCTTGTGATATCATTATATTAGCGCCATAGCTCAAATTATAATCAGTCTCATAAAAAATAGTGATAAATTTTTTAGTAAGTTTTATAAAGCCGACTTAGCGTTGTGTATTGGTAGTAACTTTTGAAGGTATTAAAGTTGTGTAAGCTTTTCATAGATATAGTCTACTTGGTCAAGGACTGTAAACTTTACTCGCTGAAATCCTTTCAAGAAATCGCACGTGCGCAATTGTAGCCATTTATAAGCAAAGATTTTCCTCAATTAAGCTCTTCTTACGCATTTGTTTTCCAACAAAAGTTAATCCGTTTTATTAAAGTCTTTGTTTCTATAATGCAACTTATACGTTTGTAAAATATGATTTTGTATCTATAAGAGATAAATCCCTCGTAGACGTAACTTCGAACGGTCAGCTTGAAACGCCTGCTTGTTGCACAACAGAATAGCATAAATGCTTGAATCAGCTGAAATCAGATATGAATTGGAGATATAGAACGAGTAAAAATATACTCAATACAATGAAATGAGAGAGTTATGCAAAAGTTATAATAACTTTATTATTTTTTTAATATCAAATATGTAATTTAATTTAAAAAATTACGTAGTAAGAGAGAAGAGATTATTTAAGTACGTCATGTTATATTTAGTTTACATTGCACGTGTCTAAAGATAAAGTCACGTCTGGATGAGCATCGGCATTATTGGGTTAAAAGAATAACGTTTGCATAAAAAAAATCGTCACAGTTAAGTTAATATGCATGAAAAAAGTTATTATGCATGAAAAGTTGATATTGAATATCAAAGAGGATTTATATTTGGTGTCTTTTATTTAGATGTCTGGCGGAATTCGTAATCTTAGATATATTAAAGTAACAAATGTCAACATGGAATAATCGTTAATAATTGATAGAATATGATGAACGTTTGAGATACAATTGTATTTTCGTCCTTAATTTGCACTATGTCAAACATTCAGATTAGTAAAAACTTACTATCTACTTTAAGAATAATTTGATCGATTTGTTAAGCTTTGTCTTCAAATTCATCGGTTATTCGTTCAGCGAAATTCAATTCCTCCTTTTCAGAATCATCAATTCCTTCATACTCAGAGCTCCGTTCAGGAATCGAAATCGCATCTATCTCCCTGCCCACGTCCTGCATTTCACTTTCTTCTATTTTGTCCGTGGTGGATAATTCATCTTGCCTTTTCAAGAATTGCGCTACGTCAGCCTCCAATCCTTCTCTTGGAAGGACATCGTTTTGTTGCCGGCCGATAGCATCCAAGAGCATGCTCATTGTTTCCGTATAATCCGGCTCGAACATTCTTCCCTCGGGATTCTTTTTAAATAAATACTCGGCCTGGAACGAGAATATATTTCTTACTCAGTGCGATATTTCAGCGTGCCGTTGAGTTTGAAGGTCGAATAACAATAAGTATTTTGATAAATATTTTGATGCATGAAAATATTTTCTAACAAATCCAATAAATTAATTAAATTCACAAATAAAGCGCGCAATATAGCGCCGAATAATTATGACTAAAAGCAAAATATAGCGAGGCGTGTTTTATGACAGATTGAACTGACTCAAAAGTACTTCAACTCACAATTCTTTTTTTAATTGAAATGCGTATATGGAACGTTTTATTTTCCGGCTGTTGTAGTTTCTATAATTAACCCGGCTGTTTCTGCATTCTTCCCTCGTACGTGAGAATACGCGAACATGTAGGATCGACCTCATAATCTGTTTAAAAACAGAACAGGTCGTGTACTATCCCCTATCTACAACTAATATTACGACCCACTTTCACTTTTAATGTCATTCGTTTCACTTTGCTCTGGATTTTTACATCAGAATTCTTCTTGTGATTCAACATTGGACAACCCACGCATCGTTTTATTTTCACACCATTTCAATTCTCCATATATCACGCGAAAGCTTTGCCGTTGTTTTATTTCTAACTGCAACAATGATTGACGTAACAATGCAGCTATCATAAATGTTGCTGCATAGTTTTACTGTAAACAATATTTAATGCGGGATCGTTCGACAATAAGCGGAAATGGTGATCGACATTTATAAAATGTAAAAGTTATATAGGATATTACGCGAGAAACCGTTATATATTATTATTTTGTAATTGTTTATTGTAGATATATATATATATATATATATATTAAACACTGCTCGCACAGGTCCATTATTTTCTATTATTAGATATATTAAACTGGTGGTATAAATGAAATTTGACTATAAAATTTGACAATTAATAATGATAGAAATTTAATGATGTTCCCTTTTGCATTGTTTTGGAGTGCTAATGAATTATTATTCGCATGAATATCAACACCGGTTGCGTGAGGTTTGTCGCTGTTAATAAATTAGTTACTTCTGCGGTAAGCGTCATCGCCATATTTTACATGTGCATGAATACCTATGTGGTGCCAGTACAATACAGCCAATACAAAAGCCACAGAATACTTTAACTTTAATAAATAAAAGTATAACTAATATTGTAAATAATGTCTTGCATTACAAGGATTAATCCACCCCGCTCGAAAATGTTTTAAGCAAATAAATTAATATAAAGAATTAATAAAAGAAGCTATTAGCAGTTGGCCACATTATTCATTTCATATATTATATTAAATAAAAGCATAAGTCTGATTTTTTTATATAACATGCATTGGTTTTTTTAATACAATTTTTTTCTCTTCGGTAGCATCCACGTGCCATTTAATGTGTTTTATCCAATTTTCTTCATACGTCGATGTTGTGAAATAACTTTTTAATAGATGTATCTACTGTTACCTCGTTATGATCGCGTTGGGTTTAAACTTCACGAGACGAGATTTGTTACATAAATGGAAAATCGAAACTCCACAACGTATAAAAAACTTTTGTTCTGTAATTTCTTAAAGTTCCTTGTTTTCTTAGAAAGATAAGCTATTGGAAGCATAAATAATTTTACTGAAGTATTTGCTATTTTTAAACTCATTATTTCATTATTTCTCACCAAAATTGTCTGCCGAGATGTAAGACTACGATAATGTAACTTGCAAAGTCGTAAAATTTTGTTGCATCACTCATTTGTATTTATGGCAGTTGCAGTTATGTGAATGTTACACTGCGTTGCATTCGTAATTTTAGCACAGTCATGACGTCGCACATCGCGCATTCCCCCTCGTTATTAATTTTCCTTTATAACTTGGTCCGCGCAACCGGCACGCTCTTATGCAAGAGCGTCTAAAGATACTGGCTTTATTGTTGCGTTATCGTGTTCTATTACCTCGCAATCTCGTATTCGCTCGTGTCTCGATATTTCCCAAACAACGTTAGAATCCTGATTTGTTTGCACGCGGTCCGCATAGAAATGATCACATTATCTACCTCTAAGAGATGTTATAGAGTTCGTTTTTCCGTATTGCGCACATTGGTGATAATGGAGAACATATGGCTCAGAAAGGTTTAGTTAGAGGTAAGACTACGCAAGTCCAATATAATATTTATAAAGCAATACGTCTACACGTACGATCTTAATAGTCACGTTTTTTCAATTAAATGAAATGAACAATGGTAGATGGAAATGGTAGATTGAAGTGAATGCGATTGAATCTTTGTGAGTCGAACTCGCGATAATTTAAGGCAAATTCGAAAATAACAAATCTACTAAGGGCTGGTTGTTCCAACCTGTTGGTAAACTAACTAATAGTTAAATCATATGTCTATCTTTGACTAACTCAAAGAAAAACAAAGACATATATATGATTTAACTATTAGTTAGTTTACCAACGGGTTGGAACAACCGGCCTAAAAGATGTTAAAGATCGCCGAAAAACTTCATATACTAATGAACGACCCACTAGATACAGATTTTGTTTACTGACATTGCGTGAAGAGATATTGATCAAAACACTTCGCCAGACGAGAGATGATAAACCCTCTGCTGTGTGACTCGGTGTAGCTGTACGATCGATCGAGGTGACGAGACGATGAAATTTTTATCAAACAACCTTCATCCAGTTCATCGACCTGAGGCCTTTTCGATGGAAAATGTGTTGCTGAGATATTCTTGAAATTTGAAAGTACAAATAATTCATGGTCTTCGTAAATTTATATGATCAAAGATTATGCAGAAAGATATAGAAGATTGTCTTGGAAGCTTAGGTCATTAAACGAGTGCAGAAGAAATTCGATTTCTTTCATCATTGAAAGAGATAGAGTTCATATAATTGTGCTAGTCGTAAATGTCTCCTTCAAAGAACAATAACTCTGAAGAACGCTTTAATGTACCCGCACATTGTTGCTTGACTCGCTCTGATAGTACTCTGAGACTGCATTTATTTGAAATAATTGTCTTCTAAATAATGAATTCTGAAGATCAGGCATATTGCTATGATGGCATGATATACTAATCTACTGAATCCGTTGAGAAATATCGAAAATAATATGGATTTACTTTATCAACGTTGCATCTCTCTTTCTTTCTCTCTCTCTCTCTCTCTCTCTCTCTCTCTCTCTCTCTCTCTCTCTCTCTCTCTCTCTCTCTCTCTCTCTTCTCTCTCTCTCTCTCTCTCTCTCTCTCTCTCTCTTCTCTTCTCGTATTTTTTCGTTGTTTTAGTCTCGCTCCGACGTTCTATCTACCCATTTATGAAACTATATAGGTATATACAATGAGAACTTTCTATTACCGATTTTAATGAAAAAAAATCAGTTTGAAAGAGAACATTTTAATGAATTGAAAGTGGGTAAGAACTTTCTCTTATGTAGGCGATTTTAAGATTAGGGGAAATGGAAAATTGGAAAAATAAAGATGTAGATGATGAGATCCGTCATTCGCAAAGAGGTTGCAAAGCGAATTATAATGTTTCGCATCGACAATCTCATAATTCAACATCAAGAATATGCACAAGTCGTATGTTTATCTTTCAAATAAATTGATATAAAATTGTATGCGAAATTTCATTTAAGAAAGTAGTTAAAGTATGTAATAATATAATGTAATTAATGTAAGTAAATAATAAAATATAATTAAGTAAATGCATAAAATGTAATAAAGTACATAAAACATGTAAAAGAAACAAAATTTAGTTTAATCTTTTTGCAATAATAGTGTAGATTTTAAATCGTTGAATTGCGTCAAGAATATGCACAATATATTAAATATTTATTTTTTAAATAATTTTATAATAATTTAAAATTTATGAAATATTTTATTTAAAAAGATAGTTAAAGCATATACCATATATACATAAAATGAAGTAAATGCATACAATGTAACAAAATATATAAAATAAAAGAAGCAAAATTTAGTTTAATGCTAAATTCGCGATAACAGTATTGACCTTAAATCATAGAATTGCTTTTGTAATGATTTCTGAAGAGATTGATCGTGAATAACAAATTAAAATGATTACTGAAGCAAATAGTGAAAAAAATTGCTCATGCCCTTTGCGTTTCTCCGTAATTGCGGACCGATCAAAACCGACGAAGCTCGAAATCACGAAATTATAGATAGAAGGTCCCGATATGGTCGACAGAGAGCCAAGAGAACGGTCATGCTCCTATTCCCCTCGTGGTTCGATGCTCCGGAGTGGAACGGCGTCTAATCGTGAGCAGCAACCTATCGATTTCCACGGGAACGTAGATTCGAAGTGTGAAAGTTGTTCTCGCATTCGCACATGTGAAATGTTCCTTTCGCGGCGATTGCCGAACTATATGTCGAAAATCTAACGGAATTGGCTAGTTTGGCGATGCCTTAGAGTGGACGTTCGCACACCGAACAGGTCCCAACGGAATTTTATTTGCCGCTCCTGTCTAACGCTTTCACTCCTGTTAATTGCAGTCATATACGCGAGTTATTATTTTTTTTTAATCAAACCATCGCTCAAACATAAATTATTGTTCGAGATTGCTGTTTAAATTTTTATTTACATTTATTTAAAATTTTTGAATAATAGAATTTATTCCGGAAAGTTTAATCTCGGAGTATTTTTTATATACTTGTATAAACAAAATATTGTTATATTTGTTCAATAAAATTATAAAATGAATAAATCTTTTAAACACCGCGAGATGGTTTTTTGAACAATTTAGAGACTGTGATGAGAGAAATAAACTGTGATATATAATATCTTTAATATAGATTTTAAACCTTTTATTTTATACATAAAGAAAAACAACATACATTTGGCTTTAGATCTTTAAATAATTTAAAATATATATAATTTTATTAATAAAAACTCTCTGTAATATACAAGGCCATGAATCTATCGGCTGCAAATACGAGTACGCTTTATGAAACGTGCAGTATATTATCATGGTTTACAACAATTTTATATATCTATAAAAAGGCTTATTTTTTAATTTGTCTTGTATATCCCTGACATTAATATCTTTCCTTTGACGAGGGATAATCGTCAAATGTCCCGTCGTAATCCCGGGTGTGCGAAACATACTGTGAATTTAATCGAATTAAAAACGGGTCACTCGACGTAATTACTCCTGAGCTCCTTCAGTACTTACAACAAACTAAATTCGTTTAGACCGACGAAGGTCTGCCAGAACGCGGCGATACTATAATTTATTTGTTGTAGAGCACTGTGCGAGTTTGGTAAATTAATCTTATTGCTTTCTTGCGCAACGTATCTCGCTTTTGCCTTACACAATTTCCATCTCGAACTATTATCTTAACTACCGGTGAAACGGTAATTGCCTACGATGGGAATGTACATATTATCATCGTTTTTTGTAATTAAATGCAATATTTTTGCAGTAATAATGGGACGCTAATAAAAGATAACAAACGATGGTATACTAACGAGAAAATCTATTGGATCCTCCGGTCGTAATTTTGCCACTTCTATCAAAGCTTCGGTCAATGTCGGAAAGACATACTTCATCAGATAATGTCGTAATGGTTCTGCCAAAATACAAAGCCTTTCTTCTTCCTCTTGTTTCAACTTCTCCATTAGGTTTGTCTATAAAAGACAATGCTTTATCCGTCATACAATCCATATCACTAAGCTACATAGTTTATATTGTTGACAATCGAAGAAATTTGAACCCAGACAAATTAGATTTAATGGTGTATTTTAGCAAAATTTCCAGGTCACATAAAATAATCACACGAAGAAGTGAAATATGATTGACATATTGAAATATGGTTGAGAGCTATGGTTGACATTTCATATTATAAGATAGGTATTTTAAGATGATTAACATGAGGAAAGAAGTCTTGTTGGAGTCTAAATAATTTAATATTTGTGTTATGTAATAATGTAATATATGTCAGAAATTTATTTTTTATTCTTCTTTCGCTCTAGCTAGATGGTTACTGTTGTATAATTATGACTTCGCATGTACAAAAGAGCTATCTTATGAGCGGCCAACCGTGATCGATACGCATTTGCATTTGCCGGTAGCTTGAGACACTAATGTATAAAACACAGGTACCTACAAGCTCTGTATGCAAAAAAAGTCCCGTAAACTTCAAACACGACTAATCCTGGTCAGTCGCGTAACTTTGCCAGATACGTGCATAAAAAACTGATTAATATTGCAAGCGAGTACTTTAACTAGTCTGGTTCGTTTAGTCTTCAGATCCGCTTACGAGTCACTAATTTGCCTCCAAAAGTAATTTCCTAGAATCTGGAAATTTTACACTGTTCCGTAGAACAACATAATCTGCACATTGCAAACCCCTAGCGGAAATATTAGAAATATTGGCTCAGTAGAAATATTCGTCGATGCAGACATCGCCGAGATCAATAGTGTGGCAATTATGATTGACGGTGCGATTTGAGATTGAAGGAAAAGCCGAATATCTGCTTCGAATTACGCCCAGCTAAGCAGAAACTTGATAACTGCTCGCGTAATTACATTGCATAGATTAAAACTCGCTTATGAAGGACATGTATTTATATTGCAATAGTATGAAAAAGAAAAGAGGAAGTAACTAAATATGCCAACTATATTAAATGAGATATATTATACTAATTATTGCAAACATGTGAACTTATTTTATGTTTATTGATTTGAATACGTTTTACCTGTTTATACTTTAAGCAATTGAAGGATAGTTCGGCAATTTGAATAATTAAGTTGATTTTGCGTGCAAATTAATAGCTTATATACGTAGGCAAACTTGATATTAAAACATTAATATAAGCAATTTTGGGAGCTAATTTATTGCCTACCCCTGTCACACTAATTCAATATTTCCCTGCATATATAAATATTTATGCAGAATAAATTAAAATATATTTAGTTGCATAGACATAAAGTCTGAGTTTTGAATACTGAAAGAATTCACAAACCCATTCCATCATTTTCTCTTCACGCTGCCTTTTACATTCCAAAATTTCTCGCTCTTTTCGTAATTTTTCTGCTATTTCAGCAGCACGTGTTTCTGCTTCAGTGCGTTTTCGTGCAACTTCAATCTCCTCGGCTGTTGGTCCTAGATGAAAAAAAATATTTTAACGTTATAATCTCTAATACTATCTAATAAATAAAATTATGATCGAATAACATAATTATTTGAACAATAATAAATTTTATAACAGCTTTCTAATTACAAAAGCTTTTTGCCCTGGCTATTAAATCAGTAAATATAACTTAGATATTATTTTATTAGTCGCGGTACAAGAGCCAGTTTCTTCGATATCGGTTCACGCTAATTGAACATAACTGAATATGTTCTCTTTTTCTCTTTGTAGATCGTAGATATAATTACGATACGAACAAAGAAAAAACGAACTAAGATTGACCAGCGGCGAAAGAATCGGCCTTTAGCTAACGATTTCAATACAAGTATATTAAAAATTAAGGCTGCTGTTCCAGAAATTATTATTTGATACTTCGAAGGAAGTTTTATCTCGCGATTAAACGGCTTTATTAAAGAATAAGTTCTCTTTAATAAATTTTACTACGAACAATAGGAAATATCATCACGTGACATTTGTCTTTTCGTGAGTTTAGAAATGGCAGGAATGATGGGCGTACGGTAGCAGGACTTGCGCAACAATATTGGAAACGGACAGGAGACATTGATGTGCATATATTGTAAAGTATAAAAAAAGTTGAGATGACATAAAATCGCAGGAGAGAGTGAATTATCGCGCACCGTAATTTCTTGGTTTTCCCAGTTTTTCCAAGCATCGATAAATCGTAGGGAACATATCCGGACAAGTGTCAGTTTCCACAGAGATGACGAGTGGGTGGATTTCCATTTCGTCGAATAATTGTAGCGGCGTGTTATTGTCCGTATTCCTCTCCCTAGAATATCATCCGTAATGCAATGCATAACTTTTATGTAAATGAGCTTCCGCATTTTAACACAAACAAGTTATTTATACAAACTGTACTCATACAGTTTCGCCTGTTTGTTTGGCAAATGCAGAATGTAAATAAACCATACAGATCGCATTGATAATAATTTATATTATTTAAATGCAATTTGCAAAAAAAAATAAGAATATACAGGCTCTTTTCAATATATACGAGTATAGTATAATAATTAAAAATATTTAACTGAAAATTCTTTCATTGAATTATTAAAATCTCGTTCGAGTAATTCCTGTTTTACGTTGTGCCGTAGCGTGAAGTAACTTAATTATCGCGTAATTTTTAATTGCCATGATATACTTGATTTTCTCAGTTGTTACGTTTTATTGCGGATGTAATCGATCTTTATCCATGCACTTTCCAATCCCATTTGCGTAGGATTGGAAGCTAGCTTCAATATCGATTCCCCCGTCAAAGCTGTCACGATATGAATAAACCACAGTTCTGCTCACGTGCAAAAATACTTTTAAGCCACCGTATATTTTATCTATCTCGTATATGTAATTAATACCTGTATTCTCTCATACGTCGTAGCATGTGCTCTTCTGTATAATGCGTGTTTTGTATTTCTCTTTCTGGACGATTTATGATTCGTTCCTTCAGAAACTCATCGCACGCTTCCAAAACTACAACCAACTCCGGAAGAATCGCCGCGATGTTTCTAACTTCGACATTCTCGTCCATAAATTCCCCTTCGACTTCCTCTAAACTCTCCTCGCTGATCAGAAATAGATTTCTGGCTTGTTCAAGAGTTTTTGGGTGTCCATCCATCACATATCCTTGATTCAAACAGTCCTTCGAATTCAACCGGTTTAGGAACAACCTTTTGCGTTAATTGATATTTATATTATTATTTTAACAGTACAGAATGTCACTTGCTAATATCATAATATTAATTAAATAGTTTATTTTAAAGGTAGATAAATTTAAAATCTCATTAAAATTTATGCTTTAAGTTTTGCAGTCAGAACTTCTTATTTTAAATTTTAATCCGCATTTGAATGTGCTGTTTCTAGATAAACAATCCAAGTATTGCTTTCGACTAGCTTATAATTAAATACTTTCTTGCAACATGTTACGTCCAGGCTATAAAGTTGGTGAAGCGGGGTTTGTATAACCTGCGACGAGTAATGAAATTTATTCTACGGTGTTATGTTTACGTCGAAACTTTGATGTGTACATCGTGTAACTTATCTGGCTAGAGAATGACGTTCAAAGAAATACAGTAACGTGTATGCATTTATGAGGCATCGTAAACGAAAAGCCTCGTATATTCCACTAGTTTGATAGTCTCCAGAAAAATGTTGGAAAAATATACAAGGGTACAGCATACCCATTTATTAGGGATTTGCACGCGCATCGCCGACGTATTGATCCGAATAGAATGTAAACCATAGGGTGCCATAGAAGCTCGTAAGCGCATTCGCGTTTTCATGCAATGAGCATTTTCGGAGAAAGCATACCCCGTGGCTTTTAACGCTAACTGCGCTATTGCACCATTATGCCATTAATCAGATAACGTTTCAGCGACAATGTGATTACAGCACCGCAACGCAGGAAATAAAGCTGGCTAACGATGTGAGCAGTGCTTTCCAAATATACGAGAGCTTATGACGTCGAGCTCGAGTAACTGAAGAGATTTTTTAAAAATAGCACATAAATATTTAATAACTTGTTCAAGACTTTATCGTCGAGACGGCCATTATTCGCTGCCATGTTAGACCGGATCTCGTCAAGCTGCTCTTGCAACTTTACCAGGCTCACAATAATCTCCTTTTTGTCTTCTGCATCTTCTTCCTGAGCCCCTCTACCCTCGTCGACATCAGCACTTTCTGCTGTATCTCTCAAGTCATCTTGGGCTGTATCTGCTTCCGCAGCTTCGATGTCGTCGACCTTAGAATCGCGATTGCTGACTTTATTGCTAATTGTTATATATTTACTGAATGTATATCAATAACAATTTTATCCTTTCCGTGAATAAATACACACTCACCAATTTTTGAATTGTATCAGAGATCAATGTTTTCACGTGAACGTAAGGTACTCCGTAATGATTCGCGAGATATTGAGCGACCCGGGTTTTCCCAGATGCTGGTGGACCAAGAACGATTATTTTCACTGGGCGTAGATTTCGCGCTGCTTTATATTCCCTTATGACTAGGTCTACAATGTCTCGGAATGGCATGTCAAAATACCAGCGTATTCGATCGATGATGTACACGGGATCGATGTTTAAATCTACTGTCATCTGATCGTATATTTGTTGTGAAACTTCTGGCAGTAAAAGAGCTTCTTCCTTTGATACGCTTTTTACTTTACCGGTAGTTAAACCCAGACTGATTTTCTGTTACAAAAATATTAATTAAAAATTAAAAATACTTTATATATACATCGTAGTACATTAATTTCTAAATCTCTTACTTTATTTTGCAATTTCTTGAAAATATATTTTACTAAAAATGTACAATATTGGAAAAATAATAATACGGAAAGACTATTGAAGACTAATGTCTTTACGTTTTATAAAGACTTCAAGTACTTGAGACTGTTTGCGCGCAGTATGCAAATCTTCATAATAAAGGAAATATTCGTAAATTATGGCGAAGAGTTAATATTCGCAATCTTTCATCGAGCTCGCTAAAATCGACTCAAAGTACTTTTCTCCGCTTACGTGTATAAACCAGTTTACGCAAGTAGGACGAAGAATGTTTCAAAAACTGGTTTACGCCAGTAAAACGGAATATAAAGCGAATTATTGAAATCAACCCCCATTTCGAATAATTGAGATCAACAAACGTTTATGCAGAAAAGATAACGCGATAAAGACTGTGTTAATAGTAGATTTATATTTGTCTATGTTTTTCTTATTGCAAATGCATATTTAATCTCAAGTGTTCTGGTGATCTTGTTCTGACACTTTTTTGTTTTGTAAAAAATAAAAGCAGAAAATATAAGAAAATATATAATACGATACTTTTGGTGTTTAGTTAGTCAATAAGTGAAGGGATTCGTACCTTAACGATCGTATTTTGATAGATTAATTCTTGCTCTACCGCCACGATATACCGCATTGTAGGCCAATTTTGCAGCACCGACGATACAGTTCTGAAAATCAAATTACTTGTAGCGGTAAGCGGATTTGGCTAACCAGACAATTAGAACTCCAGCGTGCTCCAACAAGCTTACGTTAATATCACCCATCAACGCATCAAGATTTATAGAATATTAAACTTTTTCAGCGATCATAAAAAATTTTAAAATCATGTTATTTATATATAATATATGAAATGTATGTAATATAAATTAGTTTATTATTATTTTTATTGCTGACATTATTTTCATAACAATATAGATATTCTCTTCAAAAAGTATAATTTATAAAATTAATTAATTTATAAATGATACTATAATAACATTCATTTATAAAATTATGTTTTCTGATATAAAAAGTAAAATTTATGAAAAAATAGCATTATATTATAATAAAATTTTTTGTTGCGATATTAGCAATATTTGGTGACACTAGATTTAATATTAAAGATGATATTAATAAGAAAAAGCTTTATTGCAAATATTACTTTATATTATAAAGCATTAAATTTCTTATATAATGTATTTCGAGGCGCATCTGTTTGACTCTTTAAATGTCGAAATGAATACCAATATCGCAATTTCTTGAATAAGATAAATGTTCTTATAATTCTTTTCTTAAAAATTATCTTAAAAATTTCTTAATATGTAGGTATTTCTTTTCTATTATCACACTCACGCGGCCAAGTCGCGAACGTGTAAAAGAGGTATCTTGTTCCGTCCTTTGCCAAATATCGGTAAGAAAGGCGCATTTTGCCATGCCATTTTGAACAAATAATGAAGCGGACCTTCCTCCTCACCGTATGTGATACCGCAACAAATTACCAAAGTTTTTAATTTGTTCTTTAAATTAGCGATCTTCTTTACAGCCACAACCTCTCTCTCACATTGAATATGCTCCTTGTAATTCGGATGGGGCTTTCGTTTTCGATAATCTGCTTCCGTGAACGGTAAATCTGGATCTACCGGATCTAACGGCTTCGTGAAAGCCCACGTCATTATGGTGGAAATCAAAATAAAATGTCGTGTTGGCTCTTCTCGTTTGAAAGCTTTTGGCGATTTTTTCTCCATACTTTCCAGCATGTGAACAAACTCTAAAATCAGAAGAGACTATATTTATTGTCTCAATATAAGAGCCCTACGTGGCCGTAAGTTTTAAAGTCTGCAGTCTTTTATTTTTTAATAATGGCTTACAGTCAGGCTTAGTGCATCAAGCAACTTCCTTTTATTACTTAAACGATAAGACAGGCTAGATACAGATATCTTGTTACTTATCCTTTAATATAATAGAAAATAAAAATTTAAACTGCGCAGGCATTTATAATTAAACGACTTAATTCAAAAAGAGATTGTTTTTATTAATGCTCAAAATATATGACACAATTTTTCTATGCTACTTATATTTTTAATTAACAAAATGCTTATGTAAATATATATTTTATTATAATGAAATACACAATCTCTAATATAATTAATATACTTCAGCATTTTCTTCTCTCTATTTCGCGTTAAATGTATAGTAGACATCAGGAAAGATAATGAAATTACACCATTCTTGTCTTAATTATTAATTAATTAAAAGACAAATTTTATTTTCCAACTCTGCGTCTATTTTGCAATGCAGTTTGCAGGAAATGGAATTTTAAGTTGAATATCGAGAATTTGATTCCATGTTTAATGAAGTATATTGACATAAAATACAAAAATTTTTTATTAAAAGTAAAATAATTTATTGTCAAAGATCACATTTCTCTTCTAACAGTATTAAAATAAAAGCAATATATTTGTATTAAAGCAATGTATTTTTATTAATGTACCCTTCAAGACCCAACATGCCTCTTTGATTTGGTCTGGTTCCTGTGTAATATCGTAGATAATGACACCACAAATCATCAACTCAGATAAAAAAAGGCCTTTGTCGTCCGAGTTAATCACCATCACGTCCTCTGGGCACGAGTACTGTCGGACAGCGATGAAAATTAAATAGTATTATGTGTTAACAAATTTATCACACTTTCTTTCTCGCAGACTTCTTCTGCTTTTTGCACTCGTCTCATTTTCTCACCGATTCTCGTATCACGCAAATCAAGATGCGTAACGGCATGCGAACGCGCGATATACGAGTTTTAACATATTGATCAACCATGTATATACAAAACTGATACTATTAATAATTTCAGATCTCGGTGCGTTAAAAACGCGCGTATAAAAATCCGTACAGTTGCCAAAGAAACATCCGATAAAGGCAAACTCGTTAATTTCAATATACCCCGAGAAACCATCGCTATCAAACTTGATGAAAAACTTGAAATTTAAAGGAACTTAAAGATATTACACCAAATTAAATTAGAATAATCGCCATAACGGTCCAAGCTTGGATCTTAATAGCCTAATATTATTTTATTATGTGATACACATATTATCCCCTCCTTCCCTTTAGTCAAATCAATTTTTATCTCTAACTCTTGAAAACTGTGCGCCGACTAGATTTGTCAGACTTAAAAACACAGCCCCTGTTGGAATAGCGAAACGATTCAACTTATGATGTTAAAGAAATTATTGCGAAAAATATTACCCCAGCCAGGGTTTGAACCTGGAACCTCCCGCTCTCCGTGCAGGCGTCGTCCCAATTCGATCACACTGAGGCATGTGGTAATATTTATCGCAATAATCTGTTAATAATAATTCGAGCGTCTTCCTTAAAGATATTACCTTGCGATCCAGAACTGTACCAATCACTTCGTATTTTCTTGGAACTTCTGCACCTTTGTCCTGCCACTTTTTTTTTTCTTTCTCATTTCCTTCTCCCTCATCGTCACCTTCATCCTCGAATTCATCT
The DNA here is from genome assembly GCA_035220615.1 of Leptothorax acervorum. Taxonomy (NCBI): domain Eukaryota; kingdom Metazoa; phylum Arthropoda; class Insecta; order Hymenoptera; family Formicidae; genus Leptothorax; species Leptothorax acervorum. The sequence continues at coordinate 1,844,124 of JASTWQ010000452.1, read as the reverse complement.
GCTTCGTTTGGCAGAGCATCTGGTGATGTACTTAGTGGATCGATATAGATAGTATCTGATAGTACCTAAACATTCTTAATTAGCTCAATTTTTGCACAATATATTAATTACATAAATGTTATTTGTTAATAATTTATTTTAAAAATGACATCTAAAACCTATTTGCTTATTTTAATTTATGTAAAATAAATATATGCACATTATTTTTTTCTTCTAGATTATTAATATTATTTTCTTCTATAGATTAATTAATATCTTGTTGCAAAATATTTATGAGCAGAAAAAAAGTATTTTATACGCTAATCAAAAATTCTACGATCTACTCTCAAAGATTCTACTGTAATAAAAAAAGAAAAATATTGTTATCGCGTATTTAATGAGAAATATGAATGAAAGAATATTACGCAATTGTATTGAGTCGGTTAAAAGTCTGCTTTATACAACGTGCCTTTGAAAAGGTTTTTGCGCATAAGCGTACATCGTTTATTTAGAATTCTCTATCATCTGACGAAGCAATTTGTCGATGTATATTGATGTAATGTTAGTTTTAGTTACTGAACCGCAAACAAATATTTGTTTCATAAGCTACGCTGTAATGGTTAAAGATAACAAATCAACTAAACTGCTATGAGAAATCCTCGAGGGTAACTGCAAAAGTAATAACTATCACTCGATCAGTTTTTATGTAATTTTTATTCTTTGTGGAAAGTAATATAAAGCGGTTAGTTCATTCAGCGTTACGGTTGCCTTAATCGGCATGATTAAAAAGGAAAGGTTGAAATATTTTTTAATTATTCTTTTCTATTGATTATTGCGCACTAGTGTGGTTAATACAATGCACGTGGTGTTTGAATCAAAGGTTTCTATATTTACAAGTTTCTAATTGGGTCATAGCTTTCAGCGTCAAGTATCTACTTTTCATGTTTTTGAATTAAAGCATTTTATCGTAATACTCGCATATTTCGGAAAACACAATTAATTGAAAGCGAGATGATACAATGCATTGCATGTTTGAATAATTAAATGCTTTTCAAAATAACTAAAAATATCTTTGCTCCAATACTTAATTGATATTATACTTTTTATTCCTTTTTTAAATAAATCCATTTAATAAACCATTTCTGTTAACAATTGCATTTTTTAAACAGCATATATTTTTGTTTTAATATTGCTCCTACATATGTAAAATGTATATTTCTGCCACATTTATACGAATTTATGTTGCCGAAAGCAATTTGGAAAGGCACTGACGATTTCTGCCAGGTGGAACGTATTGGAATGTGTCATTGGTGACTCGAACTAAGGACAGATGCACTGCGATCGCACTGCGATGCGAAATTCATAGATTAACCGACCGAGAAAGATGCCTAAACGACGACATTCGTTTTGGGGTGTTTTACACCCTATAGTGCTAGTTAAGGGTTAAACAAAAAACATTGTATTAAGATTTGTAGCGGAAATTTTTCTTTGACTTTGTCACTTTGGTGAAATTTTGTTCCTAATTTTATTGACAAAAGTTAAGATAATTTGTTATACGTAGTATTATACGATAAATAAATAAATAAATAAAAAAATATATAATACATATATTCTAAACGATACATACATCAGTTAATATCTTTCCATGGTAACTGTCAATATGATTGATGAAAATACGCCAAGGCTTAAAATGCGGTTTTATATTTTCAGTTGATAAATCACAATCCTCTTGTCGTTTTCCAGTCATTTCAAAGTCGAACAGATTGTCCAAAATGTCCGCAGAGTTTGTTAGTTTAGTTATTGATACATTTTGTTTGTTATCCATATTTGCTAAATAAATACACGTGGCATGTAACTATTACATCACAAATATACGATATTTTGATATGCGAAGTTATGTGAGCTGCGGGATACGTTTTGCTATCGACATTTCTGAATTGTTGGATTTGCAACTTCAATATGATAAAAAAATTTGTTATGTATGTATATATCTATCTCAAATCTATTTAATATGTATATGTATAGCAATATATAGTGTTACAAATTTTAGTAGTTATGTTATCGTATATTATAATAAAACTAAATAATTTAACTGTTATTGTAATAATTAATTGAAAATTATTATTTTCTTAACTTATACATATTATATATAGAAAAAATGCTTAATTTCTAATTGTATTGCAAATTTTTCTTATTTCTAGATTTGGTTTTTAATTGAAAAATAAATGAATAGGTAAGAGAAAAGAAGAAAACGTATATAACGAATATATATCTTATATATCTATATTATATGTGACTATAAGAAAATATTTAAATAGAGTTAATTAATAATCTTCATTAAATAGTTACTAATTATTAATTTCAAGGTATGTTAAAACTTCATACATTGCAGATACAATTATTAATAATGAGGATTATGAATATGACATGAAGGTTATATACGTTCGAGGATTACCTTAGAGATGAGATGTACAAAGGAAATGTGTGGGGATTGTGTCGATCCCTTGATACGAAACAAACGTACGAGGGTTTTCAATTCTAGAACAACCCCTCTAAGAAAAGCTACTCGTGAAAACTGTAAAACTGATATTATAAAGAGAAGGAATGAGAGGTATCTACTGCTTACGCCGAGCTTAGGCCATCAAATAAAGTACGAGCTTATTTTAAACGATTCGTAATTCAGGAGAAGATCTGGGACATAATTTTATTTATAATATTATAAATAATAATGATATAATCTAATTTATATATTTAGATATATATCCATGTATATTTTTGATGCTTAAAATGTTCTCTATATATTACATAGCACATAAAATTATAAATAAAATCCCCTTTCAAACATCATTATGAATTACAAATTACATATATATAAGTAATAAATAAACGAGCAGCTTTAGCGAATAGATTAAATATATTCTGGTTCCAATGGCATAATTAAATAAGTACAAGAATAAATATCAAACAATACGAAATTTCGAAAATAATAAATTCCAACGACGACGGATTTTTTTATAAAGCAATACGGGAAAAGGCAAGGAGGGTTGGTGGAGTCTAAAGAAACGAGACGAAGGTTATAGAGGGTCGAGAAGGAAGAGGTCAAGGCCGCCTGTTTTCAACGAAATATGTTCGAAGAAATATACCGTATAAATTCATTACAACATACACTCGTTATAACGTATATTTAATACTGAATTAATATTGATATTTAATACTGATATAAAAAGAAAACCTTAGGATTATCAAAATGTGTTTACTGTATAATGGGATTAATGATAAAAGCACATGGCCACAGAATGTAAATTCCTTGGCCTTGTAAGGAGCATCTAAATATAACATGCGAAGGACTATTCGAGCTCTCAGTGCAAGGAAAAGGGTCAGGGATAGCGAACGTCATACGAAAGATGAAAAAGCGTAATAAATGGAAGAAGATATTGACATGTTTTGACGGGATGACAAGTGCGTGTATCGGTTACAGATGGAAAGTCGATTGGACAACAGGTTGGAGAAATAGGATAGGTTGTTTTCAGTTATTGCACTGCTATACGAATTTCAGATCATAAGATTGATTGATAGATTAATATTACAAGGCTAACAATATTTCAATAATTTCTTATTGCGTAACAACGCTTACGACAAATATTTATGCTTTGATAATAAATATGCGATGCTAATAAAATGTAAATACCTATATTGATTTATTGTCAAATTAATGTTATACAATTTGTTTTAAATAAGTGCTCAAGATATATATATTGAAAATATATTAAAATATAACTTTAACATTCACATGCGCGCGTTGTTTTGATCTATCTGTTTCTCTTTATTTAACGACCGTGAGAAGAAACACTAACGTAATTTATTTATCATGTACGTGTTATCCGGGGAAAGTTATTAATGAGAAAAATCTCTCGAGAAATGTCGAAAAAATAGAACTTAGTTATTATTGACGACAAACATTAGAAGTCCTGTGATGGCAGCGACCCCGTAATTCACTAAAGCTCATTAATCACTTGACCGTATACATTGCCGCGACTCGGCATGGCACCGGCGAAAAAGTATCTCGTAAATCGTACTCTACGTTGAAAACTTCGTGAATTTGTCACGCAAGTATAAGCTTTTAGTCGCAACATAAATACAGCGTGAAGAAAGCACATTAAATGTGTATTAATTTATGATGACATTCGATTTCAACGTCATCAAAAGCATTCTCCCTGTCGACCGTGTAGCGATGGCCTTTAAAAGAAAAGAAAGTACAATAAAAAGATGTTTTTTATATACAGCTGTACTTAGAGCAGTAAAATATGAAATGCGCGGAACCGGAAAACGGATTACAGAGTTGGAAAAGTTCAAATTGAATTATAAAATGCAGAAATACTTTCTCGTGATATTTCAACCAATTGTACCTAAGTCCGCGTCGTCATTGAGAGTTCGAGGGCACATTTTATGCCTCTCCTATAAACATTGTTATTTGTGGAAAAAAAAACTGTTAATCTTGACGCGATTTTACATGCATGCGTATGATTGAATAGAGCGCGACGCGGGCAAAAGTTAACTCGACGCGAGACATCTACTATCATAATAACAAATGAAAATTTTACAACGTAACAGTAAACTACCTACGCGCACTCTTGTTCGTCGCATGGTTCTATTTCATTTGCTCGTTGCAAGTGGCAACAAGCAAAAAACCCGCATACAGTTTTGTTTCCTGGTTTCGTTGCATTGTTTTCAAAGATAAAAGGCACAGTATGCAACATTCCCTTTTTTGAACAGCCATTTTGTACGCACACGCGAAAAAGGACAAAAAGGGGGAAAAACGGTAATATGTGCTCTGTCCCGTACATGCGCAATTTAGTCAATCAAAGGTTCTGTGTGACCAATCGCGCATCGATTTCCTATTTTACTTCCCGCATAGCATGTGTAGTAATACATTTCCAACAGTTCTCTCGACGGTGAGTCATTTCTACAAAACAATTTCTGATATCGCTTTTTCCCGATAAGAGCAGATATGATATAATACGCCTAAAAGGAAGATATTTTCAGGCCAAAATACTTGAGACATTCTTCTTTTTCTTACCTCTTAAGAAATCAAAAATAAAATTCTCATAAAAATTTATTCTTTAAAATCGTAAGCAAAGAATAAATTAAGAATAATTATAAAAGCAGATATGATATAATGCGCTTAAAAAGAAAATCTTTTCAGGTCAAAATACTTGAGGCATTCTTTTTCCTTTTACCTCTTAAGAAATCAAAAGTAGGTAAAATTGTCACAAAAATTTTTCTTCTAAAATCGTAAGCAAAGAATAAGTTAAGAATACCGATTGTGAACGCGCAGAAATAATTTTACAGTAAACTCCTTATTAATTCTCGAGCGTGGTTTGATCGTGGTTTGAGTATGAAATATGCCGAAGGGAAATGCATTATATAATACTTGTATGTAGCTGATAACTTGCTGCACGTTAAAGCAAAAACAAAGATATTTCTGTCATTAGCAAGACACGCATTGTTCTCGATATAAACGAGAACGGAAAGCTCAAAGCGTTGGCGTACATCTCTTCATTTGCCTTAAACCATTCTCTTTGTCGTAAGATGCACACGCTGACGTATTCCTCGCACACACAACGAGCGCAGTTTATTTATAGGGTCTTTCTCATCTGCATTTTCTTTTTTCTATTCTCTATTGCATAAATTTAATGAAAGTTATGCTTTCTCTTCGGATGCTCCATCTACTTTACGAACAGCGCGCAGCGATTTGAAATTACATATGATTTCCAATCTAATTAGGAGCTTATACAATATGATTTTCATTATCCTTCATTAAATTATATGGTCCAATAGACGATATAACGTAACGTTCCATATAGCGATATAAATTCCTGTGAATATTTTATTCAATCCTTTCACTATGTTACGGTTCGCCTACGCAGCATACAATTAGCATTCCGCGAATTACTTAAGTATAAAGGTTTTTCTTAAAGTTTAAGAAGCAAGATAAAAATATAATAAAAATGACTTTATTATATCACATATATCTGCTTATTCGCTTACAACTTTATTACGCGTTAATTACACACGTATCTATACGTGCCTTATTTATATTTGTGCCTTATTTATACCTTACGATCCCAATGCTCATCTGATTCCAACGAGTTACCGGTAACGGACGTTTGTTTTTCCAGAGGAATGGAGCGAGAATTTCCCCTATCAGCTTCTAATAGCAGCAGGGGTGGCCATAGTTGGTCTGGTCCTTCTGGCAGCGGTGAGCTTCCAATGCTCTTCCACTTGGCGATGGTTGATGAGCATGACTCGACATGAGAATGTCGAAGATACAGAGACCGATCAGATTCAGCAAAATGCGATTCGCATCAGTCATTCTCTCCCAGACCTCCAATCAGAGCCGATTACTCATGAATACGTTCAAGAGCAAAAAGAAAATAAGAAGGTATTGTTGCAGGCAAATTCGAATTAGTAGGACGTTTCGTAAAATTCTGCGGCTATTTCAACGTTAACATTTTATCAGGTGCTGCGTCAAACCACTTTACCCATCGTGCCAATGAGACATCAAAGCTTCCAACGTCAATTATCGCATCGGCTTGATCTGCCTAACATTAAATTCAGTATTTGCAGCTTAGAAAATCGCAGTGACTCTAGCCTCGGTCTTATCAAGGTATTTGGGCATTATTTCGATATTTGTACCTTTGTTATGACGGATGTTGAAATGCAAATAGCGACGCAATGTCATCTGATTCCTTTTGAAACAAGCTTATCGTGTAACGTATAGAGTTATGATGTGTATTCCGGTTTTCCGGTTTATTTCCAGTTAAGCCTTGTTTCATATTAGTTGATTGATATTATGTAAATGCATGCATAATTAAAATTATAAATTTTTATTTTACTTACGAGAGATAATATTGGTGTGAACTTTTAACACTGTGCAGCCGGAGTTGTATAAAAAGGAACTTGTGAGACAAGAGAGCACGGAAAGCTCCAGTACAACAGAAATGGAATACGCTGGAAAATTACATTTTGCTCTTCGCTATGACAAGGAAATCGAAGGTCTTGTTGTCAAAGTAAGTAACGCGCGACATTTTTTATGATTTGTCGCAAATTTTAGTTACATATTAAAACAGATGCATGATAAAATATAGAAACAATATGAAAATAATATGTAATACAAGGCAAATGAGAGCCAAAACGCCGATTATATAAGGCGACAATTATAAAATATATAGATATACCGTGAATTATACAATAACGAAATTTTTAATTGTGTAGCACGGCAAGTAGAAAAGATCACGATAAACAATACTTGAATAAAATATTAAACAAAATAAATTCAAAACTGTATAAATGAGGTGTAAAATTTTCGACTGGAAAATAACGTGTCCCATGTGTGAATAAATGAAAAATGAGTTTGCATTTAAATTACGTTTGTGTGAGCGCGCGCTGAATATATATATCTACCTGGGATATATTCAGCACGTGAGATATTGAATAATGATAATGTAGTATCACAATATTGCATTAATGATGGGCATACATCTTCCTGTACTAGAATTAATCGTGGTAACGTGTAGATTAGGTAATGCCGGCTACATTAAGCTATTACTGTAGCGAATTCAAGTGCATTAAGATCAATTATGCGCTGCAAACCACGCTTCAAAAATAAATTTAAATATAATGCTATTATCGGCCTTTGTTCCATTTGCCGCACTGCATTATACGTATAAATTTTTATAAAACTATAACAACATTTAAAAACTGTTATTTATAAAAGAAAGTCAGGTTTTATACCGATTATGTAATACGATTATACAATAGTTCAACTATACTTTTTTTACTATTATCTGCAAATCTAAATGTCACAAGATAAAAATATTAACATTTAATATTACTAATATTATTCAATCTCCATCTCTTTAGCACAATATTATTTTTACTGTTATCCTATTCTTGTACAATTTTATCTGTCAAATTCAATGGTATTTGATGGTTCTCTGATATTAGGTTCTGGAAGCTCGTGAATTGCCGATAAAGGATGTAACAGGTAGCAGCGATCCGTACGTCAAGGTCTACCTGTTGCCAGATAGGAAAAAGAAGTTTCAGACAAAAGTACATCGAAAAAATTTGAACCCGATATTCAATGAAACGTTTATTTTTAGGTAAAGAAATTTACAATATTGTAGTCTATCTTGAAAGATTTTTTTAGCATTCAGTTATGTGTACTAAATCATATAATTATGTAAAAGAAATTAAACCGTAATGCTTGACATGTAATTTATTTTATTAGCGTATCATATGAAGAACTGAGAGAACGTTACCTGCAATTCTCAGTTTACGACTTTGATCGGTTTTCACGTCACGATCTCATTGGACAAGTTGTTCTTAAAGGGCTTTTAGAATGCACTGACCTCGAGCAAGAAATCGAATACACGATGGAGATCCTTTGTGCTTTGCAGGTACCTTAATTTGCGTGAGATAGACGATTTAATTTTTTTTTTTTAACGGTTATTTTGGATGTACAACTTTAACTTTTCAATATTATAGGAAAAAGTCAATCTAGGAGAATTGATGTTGTCATTGTGCTATCTACCAACAGCCGGTCGGTTGACATTAACTGTCGTTAAAGCCAGAAACCTGAAGGGAATGGATATAACAGGCAAATCAGGTTCGAATGGATCAGATATTTTTTTCGACTATATTCTTAATGGAAAAATCTTACTAAAAATATAATATTACTATTCTTTTATTATTATTATATGACTATTATTATTATTATCATCATTATATTATTATTTATAATCGACTGAATATGCTTCATTTCCTTATTAGATCCTTATGTGAAAGTCTATCTGCTATGCCAAGGCAAAAGAATAAAGAAGAAAAAGACAACGGTGAAGAAGAACACTCTTTACCCTGTCTACAACGAGGCACTCGTTTTTGACGTTCCCTCGGACAACATCGAAGATGTCAGTCTTATAGTGAAAGTAATTGATTACGACAGGTAAGAACAGTTTTTCGGTACATTTTTTACAGGATTTTTTAATTAAAATAAAAATGCGAAATTTAATGTTTTACACACATTAGAATCGGATCGAATGAGTTGATGGGCTGCACTGCGATTGGATCGAGCTTTATTGGAATTGGCCGTGATCACTGGTTAGAAATGTTAGATAATCCAAGAAAACCGGTGGCACAGTGGTATCCGTTAATGGAAACTGTAGCTGGCCATATTCCAGCCGTAGATTCGGAACCACTCCCAGTAAGCCTGAGCTGCTTAAACAGCAGGTGGGTTTAACTCCTTGGCGCGGATTGCAGTTTGTAATTAATTAGAGATTAGAGTATAGTTCACCAATAGTTCACTAGTAGTCTAGAACACTAAATTCTAAATTCTCAGTAGAAATCTAAAATCTCGCATGATAACATGATGAAAATTCAGTATTTTAAAAACGTAGTAATTTTTAAAATCGACCCAACTGGCCATGTTTAGCAGGACGTTATTATCTAGAATTTAGAATTTATTGCAAAAAAATATTACCTGCATGGTAATATTTAAAATAAACCTGGTAAAAGGTAATATTTTTGCAATAAATTCTAAATTCTAAATAACGTCCTGCTAAACATGGCCAGTTGGGTCGATTTTATAAATTACTATTACGTTTTTAATTATTGGCTGACGACGAGTTCTTAATTTATTCAATATTTTCATCGGCGCTTCTGACAAAACTCGCATTGCAGATGAAGACAAAAGGCGGAAAGTAAACACTGCAGAAGCTCGCAAATATTGTCAGACGTCGGCTTGGACATCGTCTCCTTCTGTCGTCATTTAATGCACATCGCTTGACTGACTTAAGTACAACCTCTGTCTCTCAAAGGAAGGCCGGAAGGCGAATTCTGTGCTTTGCAATCTTACCTCGTGCAGCAGGCATGAAATAATAAACGATACGTAAAACCGTAACAAAAAACCGATCACTCGTGAAACATATGTTGCTCAATTCCGACGATCCGATAGCGATCGTGACGGAAACGAGATAAATTTGCGTTCTGCTTTGTCTTTTCGAGCTGTTACTCGCGATAGTGCGGGCTGGTCCCGCACCGTTTCAAACGCAGGTTGTTGTATTTACAGTATATCCCCGTAGAATCTCCTCTTATCGCACGTGATGTTGAACATGACGGTAGCTTAAATGTTCTAGATTATAACGCGTGAGGTCAGATAAAGTAAGTTTTTATAGAAGACGAACATAAGAGTGAGGAGTATAAGGCCTTATCCTCGATAAAAAAAATGAGACAGACGAATGCAGGCAGATTTAGGCGAGACGGATTATATTAGCCGGCAGAGTGCAATTGAATACGGTGGATGTCTAAGGTAGTACAAATAGCGTTGGATCTATGCGTCGTTTATTATTTCACGCTCGCTACCACTTCTGCGCAAATGTTCTATTAACGTGATGTATGTTTAAGCATAATGCTCGATGCAAACGGGCACTGTTTGTGATAATGTATCTGAACACATACGCATACGACACACATATACGTACAAGTAACACACGTGGTCCAGAGTCCACGTATATCAGTAGCTGCTTCGTACACGTATATGTACGTTTGCAACTATAACGCAACTACTCAATTGTGAACTTGATAATAAATAATAATATACGTCGTATAAGTTAATTATATCGTATAAGAAAAAGGGCGAACAAAAAAAAGGCAGTCCTCTTATAATTTAACAAATTATTAAAATTATGGATATATTATTTACGCGTGTATGTGTTTAAAAATATAATCGAAATAATATTCTGGAAAAAATATGAGATTTAGTATAGATGAGTTTTCAGTGAGAAAACTGTTTAATATTTTGGTAAGTTGCATTTGGCCAAATTTGTGAACGTCTTTGATAGGTCTGTGTGAATTCTGCTTTATTGACATATTTCTAAGAATATTTATCCGATGATGTTTACAAAGAATTGTATGGACATTCTTATCTAAATACCGAAAAAATATGGGCGTTTCTGGAAAATGGATGAAAAACTAGGTATCCTTAAATATTTTATAAGAAATAAAATGAAGATACACAATGACAAAATATGTTTTTAATTATATTTACGTCTTTTTTAAATTTTCTATTAAAATTTTTCTATCACTTTAAGTTCCTTAAGCCCTTGTCAGTCGCGTGAAGAAATGGCAATTACGCCACAAAAAAAGTATAACATAATCTACACATATATAGAATTATATATTACGCAAACCATAGATAATCGAATATATAATATTAAAGCTGAGGTGATATAATACGAGTGACATAAAATGTGCCAACAAAGTAACTATGTAGCAGAAGTAGTGTTATATTAATAATAGTATGTTCTAACCACACACATGCTTGATAGAAACTTTAGTGGGCGCTCCGTAATAATCTTAGATTATCCCCCTATTTCGAGTCAATATATTTCGACTACCTGCCTTTTTTCACCTATAAGAAATATCTTTCTACATCTTCGAGAATTCTTCATTTATTCCGTTATTCCAGCGATGCCCATAAAAAAAGAAGAAAAAAAAAACTACTGTATTTTTCGTACAAGTGGGACATTCTACCACAGGACTGAGCTTTCTCAAATAACTTCATGTAATAAGTGGAACAGTCGCTCCATATTGAGAGTAGTATTTAAACGAGCCCGAGGAACCTGTACTTATAAAAAAATGCGACGGAAAATGATCTCTCCATTAATATTGTTACAAAATTATTTAAATAGCTCCAGGATGCGATCCAGAATGCTAAAGTAAGCTTTCAGTTTTCATTACATATGCATCAGTGAAAAATTTAAACGTTTCTTTTTAACTGTCTCGTACACTGGGTCACAGATTCATGAATAATAAAGTATCGGCTTTGAGATGTAAATGGACATGCGTACTGGATTATAAAATATGAATATATAAATCTCTTGTGTGTGTATATCTATGAATATGAACAAGACAAAGTATATGCAAATGAGTGTACGTTAAAAATTACGTTTGTAACGTATTGTAACTGTCTAGGTCGAAGGATGAGTACCTTGTTTAATACCTACTCTAATTATGAAAGCGATCGTACGTAATTAATTTATGGGAAAATAACAATAATATCGGTACGGACAATGTGTATACTTTTCTAACGAGTACATATCTATATTGTATATTTGAGTACACCCATGTGCTCCCTGTTATGATCGTATAAACAACATAAATAAATCGGTAACAAGGAAGATTGTGACGTTTTTAATTCCACCGATATTTTCCCAATTTTAGTATATGTATATTTTGTAATATCACTTAAAATACATCGAGTTTATATCAGCTCAAGCTATAAAGAAAAAAAAAAGATCCTCTGCAACATCAAATGTACTTTTCATTTATTTGACTACTTATCTTTACAGATTATTCTACCTTATGCTAAAGATACAACTTTCCCATTATGTTACCTCTAATCGAACATTACAATACTTCTAAGTATAAAATAAGCGATAGAGCTTATGTATATACTGGTATGTATAGCAACGACTTAAGTACTTTTCTACCTAGTAGTACTCCTTAAAAGTGGCGGGAATTAATCTGTACCCCGCGTGTCTTCTGTCAACGACAAGGTGCCCGCGATTACGGTTTGGCTTCGTCGGAAATCAATACAAGTGTCCGGAGACAAGTGTCGTGACTCTCTTTCGACGGTGCGCCCCCCAATCCATCCTACATCCACCGATCGAGCGTCAAACCGTCACGGACGCGCTTTCACACCGCCGCGGCAAAACAATTAGGCCACTAACTACATTTTCTTCGCGGAACACAATCGTTTGGTCATACTCTCTCTCTCTCACGCGCGCGCGCGCGCGCGTCAATCTTTCAATTCGTGAAACGACAGAGATGTTCCACGCGAAGACGCCCGTAGTCGGTGGGAGGCTCGATCCTGACAAGATGTAATTGCGCGCGGTTAACGGTGATCCGTAAATTGGAAGAGCTCGACCGTGATCCGCGCACGAAGTCAGATCGGGGTAGGAGAAAAAAAAAAAACAGTCAGTGCTTATAAAACATTGGTGCAAACGCGATGCTCGACGAGCCCCCTTTGAATCCGCGCGATCGAGGCTGCTCCAACTTTACGTCTACGTGTATATATTGACTTTATCGTATGTGATGTAAAAAAAACTGATCATACGCGTCGACGAAAGCTTACAATTGGCCGCGACTCTCTTGGTATGAATCGAGACGTCGATTCGCGTTCCGTTTGAGCTTTCCCGCTGTACAGCTTACGTTGACATCTTTCTCCCCGCGTCTCGCTCTTAAATATAACTTTGAGAAACTTTAAACCAGGTCTTTAAGTAGATAAACGTAAGTCTAATAAGTAAAGCGCTTGGAGTGTTATATCCGCGTGTTTTGCAGCGTTGTTTTTCTTTTGTCCCCGCCCGTGATTACGCTTTATAAACATTACAGACGCTTCGTTTAGTCTATTAGACGTAAGTACCTATTTCTCTCTACGGGCAGCTCGCGGCATGTGTGAACCGGATAAAACTTTACACACAGTTCTCATTACGTTTCTTCCTCGTGTAATCGTAATGTCGATAAGTAAAATTATTACTTAACACGCAAACATTAAGGGGCCTTATCCGACGAATATACAAATCTATATGCTCCTATATAGGTAGCCGTCAATATTAAGTACGTTAATTGTAGCCACAATCGTATAATAATAAGAATATTAATAATAATGACGACAATAAATCGTAATCGTAATAATAATATAGGCAAACTCTTGTAGCGTTGTACTTAGCGTTATATTTAAAATAGTAGCAATATTTTTTTTTTTTTTTTCATGTACTGAATGTTCAAGTACGGACAGAAATCGATCTGAGTTAACTTCCTTTATGTATATTAGCAATATGGAGGGAATTCACTAACAACTTGCTTAAAGAGTGCAGCACATTCTCACACATCTATAAACAAATATAAAAACTCTTCTCTCTTATGCGACCTCTCGTCACCCCGATGCATTCTCATCCATTACGCTGCCTTCGCGCTTATTGAATAATTGCGAAAATACGTGTTGAATACACGTCATATATATTCGCTACCACGCGTCGTCAAAATCATCCCCATTATCTCGCAATTTAACTACATCTCTCTTTAATTTGACTATTTTTATGAACAATGAGCGATTTGCCAATTTTATCTTTCCCCCTTCGGCTCTCCAGATAGATAAACGAACGCAATTATATAAATCGGCTAAAAGCGCAGGAAATGCAGATGGAATGTCGTGTGTGCTTCTCTATTTTTTTTCCGTTTTCTCTCTTTCCCCGTATTTCTCACCGTAGCGAAAATAAAGTGCATCGACAGTGCGTTTATACATCGAGAACACACGTAAACATTTACACGTACGCGTGACAAAAATTCGTTTCCATACGTAAGAAAATTAGCGATATTGTTTGAAAGCACCCAGACACAACCCTCAACCTTCGGCATCTACTCACCCGTGTCCATTCCTCACCCTTCGTCGTCCTTCCTCACTCATTCACGCCCTCATTCTTCCGCGCGAACGAAACGACACGAACGATGCAGAAGCACCCCCATAACGAGTGGCAATACACCATTTATTAACACGTTTGCACACGTAACATTCTCCTATACATTTAAAAATTGTACGATTACCGGCGATCAATTGTGGCTCGCCACATCTGATCGTCCGGTGCACAGCAAGAATCGATATTACGACCGTAAACGCTACCGTGATCTCGCAAGCCCAAAGGTGATTTGATCGCTAGAACGGCACGGCGCTATGCCTTTACTTTATACAACTACACGTAAACAGTACGGCATATCGTTTTTTTTTAAGTGTATCGATACCTAAATGCTGAGGTTCGCAGGTGATTCACGACAGCGATTCGACGGTAATTCTTGACTAGAACACGTATCGAGGTGCGGGGAAAATCTATTCCTTACCATCACACCTACCGCTAAACAATACTAATCAATAAAATCATTTAAATATTGAAAATATCGAGATTTATTTAAATTATTAAGGATGTGCGTTTCAAGGACTTCAAAAACTACCCTCGTGCTGATATTCCAGACTTTTTTTTTCAAATCAACTCCGACTACTCCGACAATTAATAAAAGTATTTTGCTAGAATTGAAAATTTTGTTCGTTTCATTTTACAAAGGAAATGTAACGGGCAATTAAAAAAATTCGAGAATAAATTATATTTATATGTATTCTCTCACTTTCTACCCACGTTCCGCGTTCTCTCGCACATGAGGGATTCCCCGCATCCTTGCACCTCCCGTCATTCTCTCGTACACGAAGATTTTGCGACAACTGTCGTGGCAACCTTGGAAATACATCTATCATCGTCGGCTACGAAGCAACGACAACAAAACGGTTCTCCCAATCCCTCTCTGTCTCCTTAGATAGATTAAGTAATTACTTGTTTACACATGATTAAAACCAAGTTGACGAAAAGTACACTACGTTCCGGAAATACGTACGAACAACTGAAGGCTATACTTATGCGGCGTCCTGCGTTTACGACTAGCTCGTGAAATACACAAGGCTCAGAATGACAATGCTCCGTAGTAACACTACAAGACTATCACATGTTCTACGATGACGTACGAACGAAAAATCAAGCTATTCTAATCGCTTATACGTGATCAAGCATCTTCTTCCCCATCGTTGTTGGATGTTAAGGTGTATGTGTCCGCTTTGTTTTTTTTTCTTCTCTTCATTCTCTCGCTCTCACATTTCACACACTCTCTCTCTCTCTCTCTCTTTCTCTCGTCTCTCGTATATCCTACTCTATCTACGACGACGCATTCACACACACAAACGCGATCCTCGACAAGTCGCGGAATGTTAAGGATGAATTCGGGATGTTATACTTTAGCCTAAATAACTTGCTTTGCTGATTAGCATACGTCGCGTGCGAAAATACTAAGAAATATCCTCGCAAAAGTTAAGCTGGACGGCTTTGATAAAAATTAGGATCTCTTTCGAAGGACGCGAACATCAGGGCGTAGAAATTGTTGCGGCGGCGGCGGCGGCGGCGGCGGCGGCGGGGGGTAGGGGGTTGATACCGCTGCCGGGAGAATGATTAGCGAAGTCTTATCCGCAAAACATCTACCGGCACTGCTGGTACCAGTGATACGCAGTGCGTTCGCGTGCGTGTAGTCCGAACTGAACGTACAAGGTGCTTAGCCAAAAATTTCGACGTGAGCGCGACATTAATATACGTCTGAGAAGAGTACAATGCAAACCTCTCGCGATAATACACGCCTATCGCCTCCTCGCCCCCTCTAATATATATGGAATCAAGCGCGCGTTGTATGCACGTGTGTATGTATATATGTATAACGTGAAGAATTACATATCCGTATTTACAATTGGACATTTAACGCTAGAGAGTGTCGTGGGCCAAATCCACGTGCAGTTCCAGGCATAAAAATAACGGTATGTTCAGCTCCGCCATCTCGTTGACGCGGTTTCACTCTTCGTGTCGGCGGTCGTTATTTCTTTTTCCCCGGTAGGTATATAGCGTACCCTCTTTCTCCACGCCGCGAGAAGAAATCGCGCGAACACTCGCGAACGTAAGTAGTATCCGAGTCTTCGTTAATTGACTAGCGTTTTCGAGCGGTACGTGTGTAGCTTTCGCGTTTTTGTAAGCGAAACGTGGTTTGACGTCCACTCGGTAAATTACGCGGGATAAACGGCCGGAACTCTGATCGCACCTCGCGCCCTCACGCTCCGCTCGACCTCCTCCTCACGGAAGCACTGCACGCAGCCACGAAAGCGAGTTTATTGCTGAACGTTAAAATTCGCAGTGCACCACGTTCGTCTCATTGCCGCTCATTACATCTAATCCGAGAAACGACTGATAGAATATACTTTGCGTATCATAAATTGCGGCGAATCTAAGGATTAGTATGACGAGAAGCTGGCCCGTACAAATATCGCGCAAATCATACAGTTCCCCCGTACATTCGTGAATGACTGCAGACTCGTGAATGATCCACGAGAAATCGAACAAACAAAGCGTCATTTGTCCGAGAAATACATGTATTATAAATTCGAAATTGTCGTATTATTTGGAAAGTTAAGCGCAGGAGTTTGTCTTATGGGGTGCGCTTTCCTTGTGTGCCTTCTTAGGCGAAGAGGAAGTCGTAATTTCAGTAACGCTGCTGGAATTCGTGATGCCATCTGTTAAAGTCGATGTGGAATATCACAATGGACCCATTTGCCAGACCAGCTAGAAGAAACCTGTAAAGAACAGAAAATATTTATCAATACAAAGGAAATGGCCATACGGTCCAAGCTTGCATCTTAGGCAGCTCAATATTATTTTCAATATGTATTTAATACGCGTATTTTCCAACATATTAAACTGCGCGCCGATTATTTGTCGGACTTAAAACACAGCTATTGTTGGAACATTATAAATTCCCTCTCCCTTCCCTAATTAAATCGATATCGATTTAATATTAAAATCACTGTAAAGAACTTATTGCGCGAAAAATAATTATATACTCTATTATATAGAAAATATTTATATACTCTTCATATTATAGAACAATATAAATTTAAAGCGGAAACTATGTGAACGTTGTATCATCGTACTAAAGATATAAAAAAAATTTAAAAACATACGTACTTGTGTCGATTTCACTTACTTTTGATCATGAGCGAGTGCGAGGGAACGCACGCTGCTTTCGCATGCAGGAAATGCATAAAGTAGAGCAAGGTTGAAAGTTCGCCAAACTTCTACGATACCCTTATCACCCCCAGTCATTAAATATTCGCCGTCTCTGCTCAATAGTAAGCACTGAAAATAAATAACAATGTCACCAATATAATCGTATATAGATTATCAAAAAAATTATAAGTTTAATCGCGGAAGTTACCTGTAAATTATCATTGTGAGACTCGTGACGAAGACGTTTTCCGTTTATGGTGAAGGCCGCTATGTGTCCACGTTCGTAATTCACCACGATGACGCCCTCGCGGGACATAGCGATGTTCTCGGGGGACGAAAATCCGTTCGGTGCTTCGAGCGACCTTAGGAGATCGCCGAAAGTGGTATGGACGAGTACTGGACCGTCTGTATCGAATTATTCGCAATATTAAAAATCAATCAAATTATCTCCAGATCAGGCGTTATGAATTCAATATATTAGTATATTTAATTATTACACAATAATTATAAAGTAAAAACAGTCAATCAAAGCATTAGTCAATCAAATCAAAGTATCTTTTTATATTTTCTCTTAGGATTCATTCTTTTTTCAACTTGTAATACGTACAATGCGATCCCGAGACAACCAAACCCAATTCGGCTGATATGACGACGGCCGACACAGGCTGTTCGTGACCTGTAAGGGTGGCACGTGGCGCCGGTGCTTCACCCTCACCGACGATAGTCTGTGTCCTTGCGTTCCAATGCCAGAGGAGGACAGTGCAGTCAGCACTTCCAGACGCGATGTAACAGTCAGAAGTAATGTTGCACTCGCTGCGCGATAAGCAAGTGACAACTCCGTAATGACCGAACACTATCTGGACAATTTTTGCTGCAAATAATTATTTCTTCTTTAGGAAAGCTTCACCATGTGAAAAAACATGTGAACTAACAATTGTTTATCTATTAACTATCTGTTTATCGCGTTATAGTGGTGTTGTGAAATATTTAGACTCACCTGTCTCGGTGGAAAAGACGCGGAAACTATTGTCCCAAAATCCGCAGGCCACCAAGAATCGGCTATCCACAGTGGTAACAAAGCAATTGCTACGAATCTTGAGCTTCTGGCTAAAATTGTCACCTAGATGTCGACGTTGTAACGTTGGATTCGAGCTATTTGCCGCTTGAGCTAAAAATATAGCGGCACAGTGTTGTTAATTAATTAGTATACGCAAGAAGACATTATCTTGAAAATTACTTCACCTGTATGTGTATAGAAAGAAGACATCATCTTGAAAATTACTTCACCTGTACGTGTATACTTACAAAGAACAGGATCCATGGACAATGGCTGATTGGCAGCCTGCGCCTGAGGTGTATCTGCATAACTCGGAGATTGCACGGAGGCTGCAAGAAAAAGTTTAAATTGCGATAACTGCGAGGCGACGAGGATGAACTTGAGTACCATAGTGCGTGTCGAAAATTTCTTTACCTGCATAATTGGTATTCCACCGATTGACAGCAAACTGCTGTCCGGTAGTTACCGTCACAACCGATGGCAGTGGCAGTTGAGGATAAGTGTTAGCCGAGATGTGACAGATCGGCGAGTTAGACGGAAACTTGATGGTCATGCACACATCATCCGGAATGCTCGAGAACATCATTGGTGACTGAAAAAAAAAAAAATATTCTCAATCTTTTTTACGACCGCATGTAAAATTACTTTTTCATGTACATGTCGAGATAATCTCACCAGATGCATCGCTGAACTTCTTGGAGGATGCGGCTCCATCAAAAGTTGCGACGGCGTTTGGCCGAAATTTTTAATTTGATTCTCTATAGCTTCCCTCATCAAGGGATCGGTGATCGTGTCCAATTCCACGCTACCCTCGTACGTTAAATAGTAGAAAACGTTGGTTGCACGTACGGCTTCCGGGCCTGCAAGAAACAAAGTGATCGAAACTCTACACAAAGAGATCTCTAACGCTTTGCTCGTCTGCATGTTACAATTTTACGATCCCGTTCTGTGCGTTGTCGCGCACGCTGCGCGACAAAATGCATTCTTCGGAAACGATTCTGAGAGAGCTCTCGACGATTGCTTGTGCTCGGTATTTCCGGTTGAGCCTCCACTTTCGTGCTACCGGCTGCTACCGTAAACGTGTTGCATATTACGGGTGGGACGCATTGTCGCACTCGGCACACGTGCCTAATTGGCCGGGACAGGGACCAAGAAAGAGGAAGCTAACTAAAAACTAATTCCTTCCATACGGCGCGCTCTCGTACGCCAGTCATCTTCCCTCGCTCCCGCGTCCGATGCCGAGGCAGCATCTTCGGGGAAGCGCCGGATATAGAGGCGCCATCAGCAATTAACATCGGTGGAAATCTAATTTGACTCGACTACGCCTCTGTCCCAACACCCAAGGCGCAACCTTGGGTGCTCGCAAGTGGCGCTTGCCATTTATTTAATTTAATACACGGGTTATTGCCCGAACCTAACGCCATGAATGATTTTTCGATCGATGCAGATATATCTCAATAAGACTTTATCATTTTAGAAAAAAATTATTGTGATTTTATTTTTCCGTAATACCGAATATATATGATGGATTTAATACTTATACATTTAAGAATAAATAATAATACATATACATATATAAAAGATTGCCTTATGCACTTTTAATATCCATAATTCACGATAAATTCCATAAATTATATCGTAATCTGTTTTAAAGTTGCCCTTACCTTTCTGCTTATAACCGAATGTCAGGTCGATCCATTGATGTAATTGACAAGACACAAATTCGGACTCGAGTGCCTGAAAAAAAAATACAATTTAATAAAAAATTTATTATAAAACATGTGTGTATGTGTTTAATGCCTGTAGATATTAATATTTTTTTAATTTAAAGCTTATATTAAGTCTTAACGTTGATTCTAAAAAAAAATTAATCCTATACCATTCGATTTATACGTATAAACTCTTCGGGAGACGAAGCCCAAGGTGGTAATTCGACATCGCCGACTGAGCTACCATCCTCCTGCCTGCCCAAACGGTAGCGGTTGCTGTTCACTAACATTTCCGGTAGAAAGAAGAATTCCGGAATCAGCTCCTGTTAATGAGAAAGCGAATTCACAGCCCCCGATCTTTCGTATATCAAACGACGTATACGATCGAAAATTTATGCAACGATGATAACAATGGATATTCACCGAGGCGTGGCGAAAATGTAAATTTTATGAGTATCTTAATTAAATTCAACGAACCTTCACGTCGGATGTATCGCGTTGGCAATTTTTCCACGAGAGCGCGATAGATGAAAATAGTCTGTTGGGATGATCGAATTTGCCGCCTTGTAACGCCAAGAACATAGTAGTCATCGGTTCCTGCAAGGGACAATTTATTTGTAGAACCATTTTTTAGCAACTAGTTGAGCCCTTTCGCAACGGGGGCACATAAATCCCGCAGAATGTCAATAAGGATGAGACGTAGAAACGAGTGTGAGTTGGGGCGGAGAAAAAAAAATGCGGCTCGACTCTAAACCGCCACTTAGGGACACTTTATAGGCGGTCCTTTGTGTGCGCGGCTTCTTGCGAAGCTCCTCTCGTTTCTCGGTCAGTCATCCGTTCCGTTGACAGGCGAACGAATGCAAAGCGAGAGGCCACACACGTAATCGATGCACTTTCGTGCTGCGGCACGAACGCGAGTGTACGTAAGGG
Organism: Leptothorax acervorum; assembly: GCA_035220615.1. Classification (NCBI taxonomy): domain Eukaryota; kingdom Metazoa; phylum Arthropoda; class Insecta; order Hymenoptera; family Formicidae; genus Leptothorax; species Leptothorax acervorum. The sequence continues at coordinate 1,822,750 of JASTWQ010000452.1, read as the reverse complement.
CATAAACCCGATTTTTGCATTCTATTGGGAACGCGATCCACGTTGCATACTTACCAGGCCCAAAACTATTTCTTTATGGCAGAACTCCGAGATAATGCTATAAACGGATCGTTAACGCATCTCGACGCATCTTGAGCGGACGAAACAGCGGGGTAGCAAGCGGTTATAGACCAATAAATTGTTTATGATGCAATATTTTATCATGCAAGTGCGTTGTACGGCGAATAAACAGTTAGGTGCGTTACGTCGTTGTTTTGAATTTAAATATGCCCAATAATACGAGTGCTTCAAACACGTTTTAGATTCATTTAAATATTCTTTAAGACCAACCCCACACAGAACAACATCCATACAACTTCCATAGCTCCATGCGACGTCTATCTCCACGGTGAAAGTCAAATAGATCTCTAATAGAGATCCACACTATCTCCATAATAGATGTATTTTACAAATCCATTATAGATGTCCATTAGATATCAATTATAGACGTATAATAGAGACTTGTATATATAATGTTTCTAAGAGATTAATATTCAAGTTTTGTTAGTAATTTTAAATTATTACATGATTTTAAATGATTAATTTTTAGACAATTTTTAGGAGTATGTTTAAACATTTATTTTATTAATATTTTATATTAATTTACATAATTTAATTTCTAATAAAACACGAACTGTGTACAAATGTATTTAATTATCAAAGCTTTCAAATAAAGAAAAATAATAAATCGTGGTGTCAAAACATATACTATATGTATATAACATACTGTACTTAATATTGCACTAATTTTTATTATCAAAAACTTAATAATAAAATATGAAAGTTGATAATTTAATAATTTAATAACTTGATATCGCGCGCGAATGTGATGACAATCAGACCACAGTGTACACTGTACACACCGCAACTTGTCCACCACAAAAATTAATAACTCGCGATAAGCGCGAAGACGCGGCTATCACGCGCCAGTAAGTACTTTCTCGTAATGAAAAATCGTCCGCGCTAGTATTTATAGGCGAGCCTGTAAAAGGTACCTGATCGTGATATTTTTCGCTGCGGATCAGCTAAGTGATTCAAACAACACTCTCCAACACTCCACGTGGAATGTTTGGACTTTGGAGAATGTTATTTGAATCACTTAGGTAATCCGCAGCGAAAAATATCACGTTGCGTAGAGGTCTGCGAAGTGATTTTTGAGAAATTGTTGGATACGTTTATTTATTTACATGCTTTTAAATAACTGCATTAAATATGAAATATATTTAAATTTATTAATTGTATTAAACCTAAAGAATATTTTTTCTATTTTGTAAAATATATTTTTTGTATAAAATTCAATCATTACGCACATTAAAAATTACTAAATACAATATGTAACAACTTATAAATAATTGTCTAATTTCTTAATCTTTATATCAACTAGGTGTATATCCCTAAAGAATTTATAAAACGTTTAGTTAACATATTTTAATTATCCATTAAAGCTTTATGAAACCATCTATGCGGTTGATCTACATAACGTCTAAAAAAAACATCTATGAATACGTTTAGTGGAGGTCGATTAAAGATATGAAATGCGGAATTATGGATGTGTAGTAGACATCCATGGGAAGTTACATGGATGTCTAATGGAGGTTTCGAACCTCCATGATGGACGTCTAGTGGACATCTACTAGAGGTTTTTGTTCTGTGTTACATAAATTCAATGATAATATCGTAGGAATTACTACAAAATGATTGACAAACTGGCGGTAGATTAAATTACAATCAATAAAGAAATAACATACAGTAAAATCAATTTTCTATATATATAAACTATATTATCTACTTTAGTCTGAAAAAAGCTAAAAAAGAAAGAGAGAGATGAAGATGTTTTCCAGTTAGGCCCTGAATTTCAAGTGAACGAGGAAATGCAGCAGAAAACAAATGTGTATATTTAACGAGAAGGCGGGCGTCGTTGGCACGAGGGCGTTCCGACGCCCCCAAATTAGCGTGCACGCAGTACTAAAAGTGTCGTTTAAATTTATGGTGCAGACTGGACACGCTCCGTAAGTGGAAAGACCAAAAATCAGCGATTGGAAGCTAATTATACGCCCATTATGTGAATAAAAACCCGGTTTCATATCCTGCATTAAACTTCGATTTCTCTCGAATATAACGATAAAAGAAATAACGCGGACGTAACGAATAATTAATATTTTTATTTAACAAATACGTTTGTAAAAAAAAATAAATAATGCAAATAAATGCAGATTAATAAATTCTTCCATTTTTATCGTATTTAAATAATAATTGTTGTAAAGACCCGGTTTCATATCCTGCATTAAACTTCGATTTCTCTCGAATATATCGATAAAAGAAATAACGCGGACGTAACGTATACTAATGTGCTTTTTACAGCTGTAAATGGACGAAACAAAGTTAAATACTATCAAGCGTGTTATTTTTACGAAACAATAAGAGACTTACCACGCGTATCATCCAATTTAAAACAAAGGCTGCCGTGGAATAATGCGTGCCGTAATGGAAGGGCGGTATGGTGTCGTGTTCCCAGCTCTGGAAGCGCTCCTCGAAGTAAGCTCTTCTGTTTGGATTCAGCGCGCCAATTGGCTGTGAAATACATGAGCATTCTTTAATTGTTTGTTTTAAAAACTTTGCTGCAATATCTCGATAATTCGATATCATCGAATGTGACTTATATGAAGAGAATAAGATCAACAGAATATATATCTTATTACTACATGCAAATTCGCTAAGTCCATACCTTGGACAAATCTCGATAATTGCTCGGTAAACTGAGATCGAGTTCCTTCGTCTCGTAGTTTGTTAACACCCAAGGAAATACAGGATACTGGTTCAAGTCATTGTATGTGCGGCCTGAAAAGATAAAAATTTACTTCTTTCAAAACCATAAGAACATAAATTTATTTCTTGATTAAATCATCTTATTTCGCATCGTCGATAAATACTGATGCTGATGACACTAATACTGAACGGAGTCTTTTAAGGTAAGGCCACGTATGTATCTCTTCTTCTTCTCATATGACCTAAATCATCGCTCTCGGTATCCCACAAAAAAAAAAGAACGAGAAAGTCTCAGAACGGGTGGCAAGTATTTAAATTAAATTCCTCGTACGTACCTACTGCAGCCGAGAATAGAAGGTAAGATCGCAGTTTGCTTTTTAATGCGGATAATCGCCGACTTACTTTTTTCCTCGCCCTGACCCTGCGTCTCAGCCACGGTCAACTCCTATCTATCTCGCCACCCCCGCTGTTAGCTAAGGGCGACGAAAGCGGCCACGAGACCGCGCCGAGCTCGTGATTCTATTTTTACGAAAAACGCGCGCCATGCGGCTCAATGGGGCGCGGCGCGCCGTTTAGTAAGCGCATAACTCAGAGCGTGACGGCTAATCGCTCCTGAAATTGTCACTCCCAGAGGTCTTACTCGTGCCCCCCTCCCCCCCCCCGAGCGCCCACGGAATCCCATCCCGAAATGCATTAGTGACGGCAGCGCGGTCCCAAGGCTGAGTTCTAATCTCTTTCCCTGTCGCTAATTAAAGCACGTCAGCGACTTTGTCACTCGGCGCCCTCATGACGGATACACGTGTGTCACCGTCCTCCCTCGCCTCCGTTACTTCGTTTTCTTTTGCGGCCGTGTATTCGGCGACATATAGCACGCGAAATGTTCCCACTCCGTGATAGCGCGCAACGGAAGCGATTAGATAGTTAAACACGCCGAAGCAATCGACTTGTGCTAAATCTGCAAGTGCAATGCATCGTTTAACAAACGTAGCGCAAGATAGTGGTACAATATAGAGTAGAAGTTTAAAACGCTGGTATATGCAATTTTGATATTTTTCAAAAAATATATAACTGCTCATTATCACTTTGACTGCCATGTTAACCTTTGACTGCCATATTTGGGTGATGCAGTTTAGTTAGTTCCCCCCTCCTCACAAAAAGAAACAAAAAGATATTAAAATAATACACTATATACAGATTTATTAAGAATAAAATTATATTCACACACACACATTTTATTATTTTTCTGCTAAATATCTGTTTCAATCATAAAAAGACTTATTATTTTGGTTTGTGGTAGTTTTATTTATTGCATCTGAAATTATATTATTAAATATATAATAAAACAAAAATAATGTACCTATAGATATAATATTTAACATATATATTTTTTCATACTTATTAATTTTTTTATATGGTTTATTTTGTAATATAACTGCATATTTTATAAACAGTTCTTACTTCTCGACTTTGGTTCTCTCAGAGCTCAATATTGAAATCAGTTTTGGCAGTCAAAATGTTAATTATTATTGCGTATACATCCCTTTATTAGAGCGCATTTCGATAGGAACTGCTAGGCTGAGACCGTCTGTAAGAAGTTCGCCGAATACTTAATTCCTTCGACGAAAAAAGGCGATGCAAACGGCAAAAGTTGTACCGCGTCGGCCGCTGCATAAGTCCCACCGTCGCTACAATACGACCGTAAATCGTGGACGCCGCGCGAGCGACGGCTGTGCGTAAATAATAGCGAGGCCGCGTTATGCATCAAAGTGATTATTAATGGTAGCGTCGGCGTGAGTGAACGCTCGGGGAACGCGCCTCGACAGCGGAATGTCCGTGACACAAACGCACACACGTATTATCTCTGTCCGCTCGTTTCTCTCGTCTTAGGGACATCAGACCTTACCCTTGCTTTCCTCTCCGTTTGCTTTTATCCCCGTTCCAGAAGAAATACGAACAATATTCGGAAAAAAGTTTAGAGATCGTATAATAATTTGCGGCATACAACGAGAGAGCATCGCACATAAGAGTCGAAGGAACGCGTGCAAAGTATCGTCTTACCCCCTAAATCCGGTTTTTTTTTAAATTTAACATAATGCGTAATTCAATGATAATTGAGAGAGTCGTAAAATTAGGACGTCGAGTATTTATTTCGGTTGAGGTAAACGATGTTTACACTACGTTTGTGTATCGTGATTATGGTCGTTTGTGTACGAATGGATCGGTCGGCCGGTCGCTTTATCGCGTTGTCGCTGCGTCCTCGGCAATAATTCACTGCGAAGCAGGACCCAGCCTAGATACGATCGAAAACGAAGGCGACGACCTGTTGGCAACTACCTGGGATGAAAGGTCCGTAGTTCGGCGTTTGTAAAACGTACTGCATACATTTTGAGAAATAAATGCGACAGATATATGGAGATAATCGTACATCAATACCCTTTATGCATGTGTGTATACCCATAGTAAGGTGCAATAATTCGCGTGGTCATATATGAGGCTTGAAGGTCCGTACATACATACACACGCACATATACACACATTTTTTTATTGCACATTCGTGTAGCTTACCTCGAGAGCTTTTCAAAACACTGTAATAAAGTTATTTTTCGTTAAGTATTTCCTGAGATATTTTAAGTTTTGTCATATAATGAACCACGCAAATTAATGCACCTTACTGTACGTTACATTATATTCCACGTTATATATTTATCCACATTTTTCATCCATTTTAATAAATAATTTAAGTAGTGAATCTTATGTATTTCTTCTTTTATTTATCAAGCACAAATAAGTTGATATGCGAGATATTATTGCAAAGTATATAAATAGATTTAAATTATCGCGATATCCGCGGGATGTGACCAAAGCAATTACATCGAGAAGAGTTAAGATCAGATTGCGTTTCAGCAATCGGCATGCTGCAGGCTACGTCGACCGCTATACGCATTTTGCACAGGGTGGTCCATAAAGTGCTACAAATGGTTTTCCGCACAGAAAACAGTACGGAGACAGCGACAAAATGTGACTATGGATTCGAATGTGGATGTAAAGGTGAATATCCGATATTTAAGAAACGCGCGACATTTCCCAAGGAGCATTTATCAATCGTCGCCGTCTCGGACGATCGCTCTTCGCGATTCGCCCTGTACATACACGCTTGATCGCCGCCGCGCCGGTGCGGGCTATCGTATTTACGTTGGATTCGCTGTCATTAATTTTTAATAAACCGACGCGCGGAGAGCAAATAAAACCCATGATCTTATATGCGGGAGCGCGGACCGGCGCGGCGCGGCGCGGCGCAGCGCGGCACGATACGGCGCGGCGTGGCGCGGACCGGACCGGTTCGTTTTCGTATCGATTCTCCTTCTCTCTCCGATTCCAATGATTCCGCTGCTCTCGACAGTACCCACGGCTATTTATTCGAGCAATTAATATATAACCCTCGTAAATACGCGGCTGTGCGGCCACCCCCGGGCATCGCGGCGCGGCGCGGACTGCAGCGCCGAAATGCGAATAATTACGCGTCCGTGCTCATCGCCGTCATTAAGCCAAACCCGGCCGACCGCGGCGGGCGTGGGTGCGCATAAATCCCGCGCGCGGGCGGTATAACTTACGACGAGTTTGAGCGAGCGCCTGTATAACCGACTCGTTTACAAGATTCGCGACCGATCGCCGGTTAATATTGGCCGGCGACGACGATCGGCGTGCCGCCCGCAACACTATCGTGCGCGCCGACGATTATCCATCCGAAGGAACCTGGCCTGCAGGGGAGAGGAGGGCAGCGAGAGAGATCGATCATTCTTGTTGGGAGTCGATGAACCTCGCGGCAAGTGAAGAGAATCGTTTGATGATACGTTTGTTTCTTCTAGACTTTTCTGCGTGTAATATAGAAGACGAATGGTGCACGTTGAATTCTCTCTTCCGCGTGAAATTAAAGATAAATTATTCTATCGTGTGGCGCATCGGGGTAATAAAAGCACAATGAGCCAACACGCTTTGCGTGTAAGTATCATTTAATCTTGGGCGTACTTAAATGTCGTCCGAGGAAAAGAATACGCTCGATGAAAGGGCCAGAAAGGTGATTCGATCGGATGATACGATGCGCCTGGTTGGATTTCGCGGTGACTCGTCAAGAGGCGCCCGAACTGTCTCGTTAAAAAGCGCACGAGGCAGCCGGTGTCTCGAGTTTCGTGATTTGGTTCGATGAACGCGCGAGGGAGCCGATATTAAACCGAAGAGAAACAAAGACGCGCCTCCATTTCGCCCTCAGCCTGCACGCGAGGCAGGGAGGGGCGGGGTTGGTGGTGAGTCCCTCGGGAGAGGATTACCGGGGTCCACAAGGTTGGGATTACTCGCATGGGGTAGCTAACGGAACACAGGGCTGATTGAGAACATCCCTAATGCGCCACGACAGACTCCATCCGCCCGTGTGCGCCCCCATAAAAAATCCCGGCGTCTTCGCTATATCCTCGCGCTCCTTTCTCTAATCGATACTCAAGCAGAATCGGCCGGCCACCGGGTCAATTTCGATCGCGTCTTACATTTATCTTAAGTAAAGGTAAGTAAAGGTAAACTTACCAGCGATTGTATTCAGAAACATCAGATATTCAAAATTGGATATTTCCCGACGCTGCCACTTTTGAGTCATGTTAGAGCTTCTCATCAACTGTCGCGGTGACATCAACGATGCTCGTCTGTAAAATAAATGAAGTTTACCGATTACAGTATCTGCACAAAAAAAAGAAGTGTCAATTCAACACTGATATACTTGTATCTATATACGCAAGAATATATAATCTATGAATCTTGAAACTTAATCTTCGCCAGTAAATAATTAACGAAAATAATCTTATTTGACCTAACTGGCTAAATTTATTAATAACAACAATTACACGTTACGACGTTTCGACCATTGTTTGTGGTCCCTCTCAAGTACAACAATCTGTAAATCACACATACAATAAGTAAAAATATGCATTATGACGCGTGATGGCAAAACTGTAAGCAGTAAATTGGAAATAATATAATGAAATATAATGAGAAAATACCTGAGTTATACATAAATAAGATTCGCAATGTAAAGCATCATGACGCGCTGAGTGAATCGAGATAAAAGTCAAGAGGAACGTATCGTACATGTCATGAAAGGGTAAAAAAGATCCATGTCGTCATGATGCTTCCTCAATTTTAAAACAGAAAGAATGTGCATTGCAGATAGTCATCGTAGTCAGAATCAAATACAGAGAATCACGAGACATTTTAACACTTAAGAGGCGGGATGGCAACCCTCAATCGTGATTTCATATTGTTACTTATTGCTATGGGAAAAATAAAGACGGTTAAGCAACCCACTTTGGGGCCCACGAATAGTAATCAAATTATTTGGATTCGTAACCCTAATTTTACAAGCGATATTTCTAATTTACCCCGCGTAACTAAAAATCGCAATTAAGTATTCTATCTATTTCAAAGATTTTTAAGTTATACTATAGTCAATTCTCTCAATTAGTTCTGTCTATATTCAGTTACGCAAAGATAATTTTCACTTAAGGGGCATTAACCAAAATGTTAAGTTGCTTAACTGTGGGAAAAACGATCAAAATTTCTCCCAGAGTGTATGTGTGATTTACAGTTTGTTATACTTGAGAAGGACCACAAACAATAGTCGAAACGTCGTAACGTGTAATTGTTGTAATTAATAAATTTAGCCATAGCCAGTTCATGTTTCAGTTTAAAATTATTTAGCCAGTTCAGTTTAAAATTATTTTTTTCGTTACTGTATATAATTTTCTTATAATAAGTTCAACTTTTCAATTCAACCTTTTTTTCTTGATTGAGCTATGTAAAACTTCGTTTAACTATATAAATGACTTCATTCAAGCAAGTTTTCTTCGTTTATAACGCAGTATAATTTTATTTCAAAATTATATAGGTATATTCTTACATATATACAAGTATATCCGTATTGATTTAATAATTCTTTTTGTTCTATGTACATAGCATACTCAAATTTAAAATATATTAATATATCAAATGTGTAAATAATAAAAAACAAAGTAACACAACTTTTCAGCGAATTGTTCTCCGATTAATTTACTCCAATTAGTTAATACCTAACGCGAATCGAAGAAACAGTTCTGGTTGCTCGATTTTTAACTTGTGACGGTGACAACGTTCCTCGGTTGTCAACAATGTTATTAACGACTTTATGTATCAATATAAAATTTTACCTCAACCTATTTTTGCAACGAGTATTTAAAACGTCCATATCTCTGCTCGTTAAACCGAAGTATGAAGGATTGCGTAGGTATATGGAAATAAGAATATCCAGCATATGCATATATGCTTAAATGCATTGAAACTACACGCGCCGACAATAAAGTATCCATAATCGAAACAAGCCTGGACGACTTATGGTTCGCCGCCAAAACGGTAATTGCGTGCCAGATTGTGGGCCACATTGCGAGACGTGTCACTTCTCGGCATCGCGCAGCGCGCTTTAATTGCCGAATCAAACGAGCGGTACATCGGCTTTGATACGCAATTAAGACGGCGGTCGGGCTCAATTCACAAGAGCAATTACGTCAAGACGCGCGCTCACCGGCACTTTGCGTTCGCGCCATAAAGCCCGTTCTGCGTCTTTATGAATGCGAACATCCACTGATTTAGGATTTATACGAGAGACTTTAACGGGCATTCGTCCTTCAGATGTTGAAGGAGGGTACACGACGACGACCGGACGCATAAATTCAATCCTTAGATTCATCTCGCGTAAATTTCATGCGAGCATGAAAACTTCCAGTACGATCGGCGACCGGCAAAATGCCGACTGCATTTCTCGAAGCATAAACGTCGAAACGTAATCACTCTCTCGTGTGAAAACTTGTATGTATTGTTTGTTAGATTCTTCAACAACTTATGAATGTATAATTAAAATAAATGTGTGCGTAAAATATGAATATATATATATACTCTCATATATATATACATACATAAGTCGTGCATGCGATCAGAACACGATTTTAGAGTTACATTTTATTCATGTTGCCTGCGGAGTAGATTAATATTCACGGCAAGGTCGGTACATGTAAATTAACATGTAACTGATATGCTAAGCTAAAGAAACGCCTAATTATTATCGACTTATAGGTATGTTAATAAATATAGATACAAACACGCGTGCGAGTCTTACACGGAATTATATCCTTGATATTTCTGCCGCTATGCAAAATATTTTTTGTAAATATATATAATTATTTACCCTCTGCTAATTAAAAATGTATGGTAATTAAGAACATTAGCGTGAGAGATAACTATATTATATATAACTAGTTATGACATCGTGTCAACAGTATGACGTTCAATAATTCTGTGAAATTATTCGATTTAATTAAATCGATTTCGCGGATCTTATTTAAATACATTGTCATTCATAATAATAAACAATTCTCATTAAACTGATATTATGGAAATGTGTAGAATGCATTATGTTCATTACATTAAATTTTAATAAAAGGTGTTTTCGGTAAATAAAAAAATTAATATTTCCGACATTAAATTTTTAATATAGAATGCCTCAATATAATAAAAATTGCGATAAAAATCCGTCTAAACGAGCTCATTAAGATTGTATTAAAATGCAATTTGTGTTAAAACTTAGCCGAACAATAATTGTAATATCTTTGAGACGTTAAATAATGCGATACGCTAATTAAACATTAACTAAGGAACTTTTCTCGTCAATGAATATGTTTCTTCATACGTCACGACGCGGATTCGTATTTTATATACCAAAGAATTATTTCGGTTAGCCAGGAATTTTCTCTCTTCTAAGATCAGTCGGAGAGAGAAACGTCAGAGTTCGCCGTCGTATATTTATGGCCGATGTATCCTTCTCGCCGGCTATCTCGTATATAGGAACGTTGTAATGGATGGGTCGAAGCGCGGATATACGCGAACCTCTGTTCTTGCCGCCGACTCTTGCCGACCTATGGGAGACTTCGTATCCTGCGAGAGAATCTCTCTCTTTGGTGCTTACGATACCACAATACGAGGAAGACATAGAATTTTATGCAGGGACGAATTTTGCGCCTTTGTTGTCTTTCCTACGTACGTTCGTTCATATTGCCGTACTTTATTATTCGTTCTTTCAGATGCCACAAATATTTATTGTATAAGGAAAGCGTGAAGATAAAATAATATATAAATAATAAAATAATATATTAGCAATAGATTACAAACTAAAAAAAACTTTGCTATGTACACAGTTTAATATACCTTGATTGTTTAATATACCTTCAATTTAGAATTCAATGACATCTACATGCAATAATAAGATAAAAAAGTGATATATACACGCCTAATAAATAATACATCATTTCCTACCAAAAAATACTAATTAAATAAAAAATAAAATATTAAGTAAAATAAGGCATCTTTTGGGATATGATGAAAACCGTTAACGTAGAACAAACATATACCTATAATTAAAATGTGTTGTAAAAGTACACTTGTATATGGATATAATTTTCAATTTTATCACTTAATAGCAATATATAACTGAAATCTATTATCGCTTTCAAGAATCAACACGACGCCAAATCATTATCCAAAAATATTCTTTATCTCATCTTCTTTCTCCATTTGATTCACTGATAGTGACTAATTAAAATATACTTTCATTCTTATTCATTTGTGCTCCTATACCTAGTTGGAATATATATTGAAAATGATAAATATCTGTAGAAAGAAACGCTTCGAATCCGTCCCTGGAATCGCCTTACCGAAAAGGACAAAGAAACGAGGGAATGCGACGAGCATGTTTGGAAGTAGATTCCGAGATCCTTAGATCTTTCCGTGGAACGGCAGAAGCGCTTCCTTCCTCTGAGCAGTTATCGCTTACCTAGTCTGGGGTATCCCGTACTTGATGCCAACACCGACCCGCGGTAGCGCCTTGATCATCTTTTTCACCGTCGCCCCGTCCGAGAACGCAAACAAGATCGAAGCTGTGGACAAAAAGGTGTTAAAGTGTGAATTATAAGCGAGTCCGTTTTCAAGGATACGTCGACGTCAATCATTCTAAAACATTTCGGACGATGAACGAGAGAGATAGAACTCCTTCCTGTTTTAGAAATCTAACTCTTCAGTTTTAAACATGTATTTACATATAAAAATATTGATAAGAGTTATTGTTTAATGAAGACATTGTGGCAAAGATAAAGTGATAATATTGCCTTAGTGAACATATCGCAAGACTATCACTACTTAATCATGTGATTATGCTAATATTATCAAGATATCAAGATCGTGATGATAAATTAATAAGTATAATTGTATCCAATTTATTATACAATGACCAGGCTTGTAATAAATTTGTAGATTTTAAAATCGATTAACTTGTTCTTGCGAAATGATAGCAAGTGAGAAAGAGGCCCAATCATTCAGAATGCGTTCACGACGTTCCCCCTGAGAGTTCAAAGGGTAGCGTGCGAGGGGATGGTTACCATAAATACTTCTTAGTAATTTACCGAACTATCTGTACGCGAAAGCAAAATGCTCGTGTAATCTTAATTAAGAGAAAAAAAAATTCAATCGTTTTACTTATATATGAATAAGATATAGCAAAAATTCTTATATGCGCATATATTTTAAAATCAATTTTTTCTCTTTTCTCTAAACAAATAGTATCTATATTTTCATAATTTCAATAAATATCGTATATATCTTCCCAAGCAATGTAAATCGACATTCTTAATCAATGTGCGCACGCGTTCGATTTAACATTATTTATTATGCACATATATTTATTATACGTATAAGGTGATATATATTCTCTCCAGCTGCTCCGCATTTTTTTTAAATTCATGCTGGTACGTATATTGTTAATCTTTTAATTATTAACATTCGCACGCCGCTAAGGAGACAGGCAGATGCTCCAGCAATCACTTTGTTGCACAAAACCCGCCCTTATCCGCGGCAATGTCCGACAACGTAAATTACGCGAGCGAACACAAGGTAGCATGTCAAGAGGCGGTAATCGTAAGAGCCGTCTTGCAGGAGACTGCTACGTTCCATAACGAGAGAAGGTCCCTTCGCGTAATTTTGGATGACCGTACTCGTAACGTAAAGCATATATACGGCCCGGTGACCGAAAGTTACGCCGCGGCCCCGTTATAAAGTAACTCATCCTCGGTTTTTATTGTTCGACGATTTATCGCGAGAGTATAGACGCGATCCGTGCGTGTTCCCCCGGCGTTTTTCGGCTAACGAACGCGCGTTTCCAGTGATTTTTTAATGAACGGCGAAGGCACCTCGCAGGGATGACATTCCACCGCTAACGTCTCCTCACGACGCGACGCGACGCATCGAAAGTCAGGATCAGATTAGAATCGGGGAACGCCTGGGAATTTATCTGCGCCCCGGAGAAATAATCAGCGGGATAGTGGACTCAAGGCAGGTATAAATAATTCTTCTCGCGCGGTTTGTTACAGGATACGGCAATCCGCCTCGGATAAACAAAGGACGAACAATTGTTAAACATCATTAGCAGTAATTATGCGAACACGATAAATCCATTAATATATAAAATTTCGATTTCAACTATTTAACATTCAATTAATACGAAATCGATGTATTTTAATCAGTGTGGCGCGGTTTTACATTGATTCTCGATTAAAAATGATGCTACCGTGCTTGCGGGAAGTTAAGTTATACGATTCCGACGTGACGCGCTGCGGGATAAAGTACAGTAACGGCAGCAGGTGTGTGCCCGCGGGATTGAATAATAAATTGATTTTAGAAAGAGACGCACCGTAATGCGGGCGAGATATTTATTATGTAAAAACCAACGCGCGCGCGCAACACCTTGCGGCGAGTTCGGAATTCCGCCGCGCCGCCCGTTCGCCGAGGATTAGATCGCATCCTCGTCGCGCGAAATAACGCGAAAGGGACTCGGGGAGTCGACAAGAAACAGAATGCGCCGAACAGAATCTCGTCCGAGAGTGGCGCGGCGCGCACTGATTGAGGACGAACAAAACAAGAGGAATTGCCGGCACTTACTTCTGCTGGCGAGGAAGATCTCGATGGCGACATTCTGCAGCAGATAACGCCGCGAGAAGATCGCGCGGACCTCGGAAAAGTACCATTTTCCGTGCAAGTGGTCGCAGTACTTCAGTACCTGGAACAGAAATTAGACACGCGCTCCTTTATTTATTAATCATTTTAAAAGAATCAAATAATTGTCAAATAATACATATATATCTGTAGTATTATCAATAATTTGTAATATATACGATTTTATTCGTTTATAATTATAAAGGAGAATTAATTAACTTACATATTTTAAAAGATGTCCTTCGGTTGATCTTAGTTGTTACTATCTTATCTATTGCCATTTTTATATAAGTTGCTAAATTTTAAAAAATGTTCTAATTCCCCCGCGATGAGCGCGTGACACCTCTCGCGATGACAATTAAATGAGCGTTTCCCGACATCGCAAGGAAAATGCCCATTGGGGTCCAAGCAGGCGGGATGGTCCGAGGGTACGAGCGCATGGCTGAATATAAGAATGCAACCGCGGTGCAGTGAAGTGTGATGTGATATAGTGAGACTAGTGCCGGTTGCAAGATGGCCGTCATGGTAGGAGGAGCCTCCTGCTGAGCCGAGAATCGATCCCAGGACCTCGCGGACTTGCGCTCTCGAACGAGTCGTGAACAACTCGTTGGCGAAAGAGGGAGAGGTGGAGAACAAAAAGAACCGTGGCTCGGCGCGAGAGAGTGCGCAGGGTGGAAGGGAAAAAGGATCCCGGCGTACACACGGGATAAGAAAGAAGGGAGGTAGAAGGGAGGCAAAGTGAGGGATCCCGGATTTACCACCCCGGGCATCTAACAAGGCCTTCAATTTTTGCCTCTTAATGAGGACGTATCGTGCCGCCGCGATGTCCTTACGCGCGGCGAATGAAATTATCCTCGATATAATCCGCCAGAATGATCCATTCGGCTGATTACGCTCGAAAGGTCCGCGGCGGTCAGAAATGCCAATAAGATCTTATCTGCGGTCCTCTCGTCGTTTGTTAAGGCCATCTTTCGCGATAAAAACGCGAGTATCGTAAACGTAAGCGTAACCAGAAATGTTGTCGAACTTATCGATGACTCGAAGACACCTTAGCATCGTGTTTATATGTATAATATAATTATTTTACTGTTCTTCAAAAGTTTGGTCACTCGCCAACTTGGCTAGTTAAATGTACATTTCGCAAGCACCTTTACAGCATAAACAATTTTGTAGCAATGGCGGATAAATTCTAATAAATATGAGAATTATACACGTGTATATATACACAGAAACTGTATATATAATTAGACAAATCAAAAGGAAGAAATAAATATAAAAATTTTTTAACTAGACACTCATCAAATTTTAACAAGCCGAAATAGGTAACATTCGTATATTTCATATACAATTTTAATCCTAATGAGTGTAATTGTTTCAATTATAATAAACAAGTAATTGTTATATAGTAAAGGATAGATTGCTAGTATAATAATACGGAAATTAATGCAATTCTCGAATCTAACATTTCTATATATTGTACGATATTTTATTTCGTAACTTTCTACAACAACGAATTATCGCAGAAAGTCATCAAAATAAATTCCTTGCGCGATGATGATTCTTCGATGTTGGACATGCGAGAAATAAGTCAACTTCGTTAACGAAGAAAGAGAAGAAGATGTTGAAACATGTTTTGAATTGTTGGACATATGTTAAACGTAACGATGACGTGCCACACGCATGTCAAAATTGTAGAACGTAAGCGGCTTCGAATCTCATAGGGCCTAGGGATCATAAATGTCATATTGACTTGTAATAAAAGCACGAAACAGTTGTCGACGAAAACTGAGGGTGCGTGTTAAACGTGCGCACCGTGGATATATGTAAAACGTTTTACAATTATTATAAAAGAAATGCAATATATTTATAGCAAGAAATTATGTATTTTTCAATAAGTAATAAGCTTAAGTAATATATTCATTTTTCTATTTTTTTTTCACAATCTCAACATATTCACTTCGGGAGACGAGATATATTGTTCTTTTATACTTGACGTTGACGTCGGGCGATATATGCCATATTGGGCGGTATATTCATAGTCGGATCTTATATTTAAGATCATCTTAAGTAATGTCTTAAGATTAGAGTACGGCTCTGTGATTTGTTCATTAGCATCTTAGGACGTTATTTAAGATGGTCTTAAATATAAGATCCGACTATGAATATACCGGCCATTATGCATTTGTACCTCACACTGTATAAGAATATAGACAATAAAGCATTTAATTTTCAGTAAGTACTTGCGTCTCTTTCTTCGTTAACGAAGTTGACTTATTTCTCGCATGTCCAACATCGAAGAATCATCATCGCGCAAGGAATTTATTTTGATGACTTGTGACTAGAGTTCGTGTATATATAGAGAAGCCCAACTGAGAATATACATATATGTATGTATGTAGACGTTATCGTATATCTAGAAAGAGTGGCTGTCTAATATTCTTCTTCTTTTTTATTTAAATATATATTCATGATCATTTAGTTTTTTCTTTTTTTCGTCGTTTTCTTATTTAAAGACGAGTAACATTTATTCTTTATTCAAGCAAATATAGAGATCTCGAATTAGTAGGTATTCAATTTTCTTTCTGTGAGATAAATTGTATTATACTTCCTAAAATCCAAAGATAAACATATGGAGAGTCATCACTTATCTGAAAATGAGTTTTCTGATATTCTTATTGACTACGAAAATCCTGTCCAGTACCGTTACATCTTAGCTAATGTTTCACGGATTACCATTGCCTCAAAAACTATTATAAATTATGTGTGGAAACAAATTTAACTCAGTAAAATTATAAGTTTCGGATTTTCTTTTAATTTTATTAATTTTTCCAATATCACACGAGACTTTGGAGAATGCTCGAATTTTAGTATTTTTCGAGTGAAAATCACCCGAAGCGAATATGTTAAGTCACGCGGTGATCTTGTGTAGGGTGGACGTAACGCGCAAGGTTGGAAATCAGCCCGGGTGCGAATCATGCACAAAGCCAACCCCTGGAGCGATCTGCGCAAGCTCTCCGCAAACACTGCTAGAGATTGATAAGGGCCGCATCGCGGCCCAGAATCCATTATTTGGATACCTGCGGCAGCAATACAGATATATCACGTACTCCGCATTAAATCTTGTCAAAGATTAGATAGGCTCATTCATCGTTGTTCAACCCTTGTGCGTGTGGCATACGATATATATTGTTCTCCAACGCAACGCCTCTTTGTTGCGATCGCGTTAATCGACGAAATACTTGACGATTCTTTAACAAAATGTGAATTTCATCATATACTTCTGCTCAACAGAATCATTAAGTAGCTTTTAACGAACTATATAGAATGTTGTAATAATATTCGTATACACGAAAGCATAAAAAAAAAGAAAAACTGATAGCTGCGTATAAATTTATATTTCGCTGATAAAATAACATTTTATATCTAAAGAAAAATATGAATTTCTAACAATTTATATTGTACAACTATATATGTTATTAATGCTTACTATATATCAATATCTTCTTTAAAAAATATTTATATGCTTAATTATTGTATTCAGAGGAGAAATGCCAGATATTTCTGCACACATCCGTGCATATGTAGCATATTCATCTCCGGGAGCTTTATTCGAGATGTCATCAAGCCGCAAAATGTGCATCGTACCGGTAGGACATTAAAAATAATACGTTTACACGTCGCGACGCGAGCCAGCGGCTGGGTGGCGGAGACCACACGCGGTTAAAGAGAGGTCCTGGCCGCTGAGTGTCAAGTGGTACGCGATTAGAGCTCCCCATGGATGCTCTCTGTGCTCATCTCTCACAAACCAAAATCGTCCCGACTCAGCGGAGCGCTGGGGTTGCACCGCGACGACAATGGGCGACATGATGTAACAACATGTGTCGTGTTCGCAAGGGGGTCACCCCTCCCCCTCGTCGCACGCTGGTTCTATATACAACGTAGGGATACCATAGAATGGGATACCACTTAGCAGCCCGCCGGCGGTATACAACAAACAGATTAAGCGTCGGACAATAATGGACCCGCCGCTCACACTCGTCGGGCTCACTTGGACGTCTACGTGCAGCCACCCCGCGTTTCGAGTGACGATTCTTTCGAAATCACGATACGACAATACAAATGGTACAGTGAAGTGTAGCGTACGAATGACTAGTAAAACGTTATGCTTGCATACATCTCACTTGTTCACCAAAGGGGTAATATAGATTTCATTGTTTTCAGCATTAATAAATTAAATAAATTGAAAAATTTATATAAAAGTGTAATAAATGCTGTGATTATTAGTAATCTAGAGTATTTAAATAAAGAGACATATATAACGCATAACAGACATTGTGGGAAATTTTTATTTCACCTGACACTGACAGCTTACTTAATTTTTCTTTGTCTGCATCAAAATTTTTTTAATATTTTAGAGACAAGATATATATTTGTATGAACTCACTATTGCAAGAAAGCAACTGGGTGAAAACGAATTTCATCGAATTTTATAGAACGATCGTAAGAGATGTTCTGTTGCCACGCTGACGGAAACAGGCGGCGCGGCGTCTGTTTCCGTGGATGTGCCGGCTAATGCTCGAAACATTCGGGTGCCATCGTGGCGATCCCAAGCGGCCGCGGCGATGAGTTATGCGTGCCACGTGCGTGTTCTCATACCTTTATTACCGCAGCATCGCGCGGAGATAACGCACCGTGCGTAACGAATAAAAGGGCGGCCGCGCGGCGTGACTCGTCTCGCGTTCCGCTAAATTTGCCGCCACGCGAACAAACAAAAAAAAAAAAAAGAAAGAAATCTAGCTTCCGAAATTACGCGTATATATCTGACGTGCGTAACGAGGAAATCGCCGACGAGCACAAAACGTGAACGGGACGTAGTGGCAATAGTCCGACGAAGCTGCCCGAGCTAATGACGCTCAATAGACAGCGGAAAGAGAATGTTTTTCCATTTAATTAACCCGTACTGCGAGTTTCCCAGGTATCATAAAACAGTGAATAATACGACCTGTTTCCGGTAACAGATGCGAACGGGCCGTCTGTCGCGTTAAGTGGCTCGTCTGAGCTAATAGTCCATGAATGCTAAGGAGATTAGAGCATCGGTTGCCGCTGATGCTATTAATAATTCCGTTGTAAACGACCGACTTTTAATTGTTACGCGGCTTTCGACTGTTTCAAAAATATACATTCGAGGCAACTCATAATAACGTAATCGGATATAAAATTCGTATTCTTTTTATATTTAATAAAAAATATGTATTGTTTAAACGGAATGGAATTTATTACTTTATTTTTGATCGTTCCATCCAACAAATGGCTCTCGTTGTGGCGGATTTTTACGTAATGATCGGGACAATTTCGTCGAGATGAAATCCCGACATTCGGGACGATCTATATTTTCCGTGCCATTTGACAAAGAAACCGTGAAATACGTACTCCACGGCCACCGCCATTCTACCGGCTGCCGAAGCTCAACGAACGGGTCCCGGATTACCCGAGGATTACGCGGGGATGTTCATTCGAGCTGATTTACAAGGTCGACTCGGCGTGCCGTCTGCATAGACCGGAGTGGTCGGGTCCCAGAAGATGCGTCACGATCCTCGATAGAAATGTTACACAATGAAAACAGGAGAGTCTATCGCAATGGAAACCAAAACTGCTCTTACATCTATTGTACTACAATACTCCGAGCGAAATATTTTGGCGTGCAACGATTGCTGGAACTTATTTTTCTATTCACGACGAAGATGAGATAAGACCTGATAAGACAACAACGATTGTGAACTCGATAATTCTGATCTTTGTGAGGCGAATAATATTTTTATATTTATGTATTAATTTCGTTTGGGTAAATATAATTTCAATTTGGGTCTTTTTCACTTAATCTTCCTCGTATCCGTTAGCTTCCGATCGAACGATAATTTCTCAAGAGTGTCATTTTCCGAGCGAAGCCGCGAGAACGTCGGTGTACAAATAATTCAGATGATAAACGAATTAACTCGAAATGGGATGATGAAAGGCACATTTAGGGCGGCGGGAGCCCTCGAGTTCTGCCTTAATGCGAGGGCTGATGTAGCAGAACGTTTGACCCCTCGCCTCACCAACGCAAGATGAGAGAACGAAACAAGGAGAGCGAGACGGAGAGAGATCGCGAGTACGACACACGTGCTCGGCTCATGAATCAAGTCGTATTAGCGAGAGAGAAGTAGGGACCGCCGGGGTACCAATCTACCATTTCAACTTGGAGTAGATTGGATTCTCGAGCTTTATTCGATTATCCACGAACGAGGAGCACGAATTGAATGTGGCGCGACTCTCCGGCATAACCCGCCGCGTTTCGCTCCGCAGCTTTGGTAATCGGAGCATAAACAACGAGCTGGACAGTGATGGACGGTGTAACCAAGTAAATAAAATAAAAAAAAGATCGAAGGTATTATTATTTTCCTCATTATTTGAAAATAAGGGTTTGGATTCCCAATGATTAGGATAAGAAACGATTAAAAACCTGGAACAAGTAGTGTTATAACAAAAAACATCTCGATTATTCATGACATTGTTAAAAATTAACAGAAACATTAACATCTGCAACAAAACGGAAGTATTTGATAGCAACATTTACTTTTTGTTCTACTGCAAAGGGTTGATCAACGGGAAATGATCAAACGGGCAAAGAACGATGGTGACCGAAGATACGGAGGTCTCTAATCGGCAAAATCTTGCGCGCTGGATAGCCAATGCTTTGAATATCCGCCTGGTCGATCGGTATTCTTCAGTGGATATTTGTGTAGCGTGAGTTTTTACGATTGCGTTATAAAAGGGAGGCTCCAGTATCTCGTGTTTGTAAGCTATTTTTCGTCGTGCACACCTGCCCCTGCGGTGTGTGTATCTGTGCGCGCGCGTACCATCCAGACCGAGGCTCCATATTTGCGTTCGGCAATGTACGAGAACGAGAAATGTTGTCGCCTTTCATGCCAGCGTCCAATATTCAAATGATCCTTTCAACGAAACGTTATCGTATCTATTCACTTGGTTATGCTCGGAATTATCGTGCCATGGAATCGCGCGTACTGTTCATCCATTTGCTTGAATATGTTTCAGCTACCGATATACATATGGAAATAACATTATGGCTGCCGCGCGCGCGACTTAAATATATATAATAAATAAACTTTCATAAAATTCTAGTTTGTGCTATACATGTCTGGTACAACAATATTTGGTCGATAAAAAATGTTTTAAATAAAATTTGCATAATTTTACTTTAAATAACCTACTAACATGCTACTCTAGAATCATCATCATCATTATCATTATGAGTAATATCATCATTATCGTAATCATTATCAAGTTTCAAACATTGTATGATGGTACATAGTATTTCTATGCTCTAGTTTATTGAGAAATTCTCTCAAAGTTGAAAAGTTCTCTTCGAAATTTTCTATAAAAACCAAAATATGATAGAAGATTTGAATATGATAGATGATATTAGATTTCAAGCATTAGGTTTTAGTGGTGATACCAGATGCAATATTCCATGTTTCAACTTATTAAAAAATCTTCATAAAAATTCTTAAAATTGTTTATAAAAATCTCAATATGGCTAAATAGAAATATCAAATTGCAAGTATTATATCTCTCACAATCAGTGGTGATGCGTAATATGTCTATGTTTTAGTTTATAGAAAAATTTTCATAAAAATTTCACGAAATTTTCCATGAAAGTCGGGATATGGTTAGAAATATTGCCAAAAATCGAAGCATCGCTAGTAATGGAATGTCATAGGGTCCCTTAAATCACATAGCTTATCGCCACCCATCGATAGCGACAGCACCACGAGCGGCAAGGAGGAATAGTGGAGGAGGAACGACAGGAGGCGTGGTAACAACGCGCACGCTCCACGTGACCCTGTCGTTTGGAAGGCGGGACTTCAGCAACGAGGCATACAACTACAACAAGCAGTAGAACCAGCCGGTGGTCAGCGACGTTCTCTCTGTCGTCGCGCGCGCGGGACACCTCGAGCCGCGCTCGTTGCACGTACAACACCTGCCGCGCGATTAGGCACGCACGGTGTGCCCATCCGTAACCCCGTTCCGGCGACCTTTTTTTTGAGACTGCAAATTTTGAGCAGCGCCTTTCCCCCGACCGACCCAAAAATCGCGGCGACAACGGCATAGCGCGATCGCCCGGGGTGCCGTCGAAATCATGCGCGGGAGAATGATTGACGATAACAGCAACAACAACAACACCAATGACATGTCAATCTGTGAGTGAATATGCGCACGGTAGAATGAGACTCGCTCGTTCGAAGCGGGAGAACATTCTCAGGATCGTCGGAAGCGGACAACCTCGTCATGATGTTGGTTCCACAAGACATTATGGGCGGCCCGTCGAAGATGCTGTACCAAATGAACAAGTACTACGCCGAGCGCGTACAGGCTCGCATGGGCCAGGTGCAGAAGACCATACGGGAGGTGTGCAAGGTCGTGCAGGACGTGCTCAAGGAGGTCGAGGTGCAGGAGCCGCGCTTCATCTCCTCCCTGACCGAGTGCAACGGCCGCTACGAGGGCCTCGAGGTGATCTCGCCGGGTGAATTCGAGGTGGTCCTCTACCTAAATCAGATGGGAGTATTCAACTTCGTCGACGACGGCACCCTGCCGGGCTGCGCGGTGCTGAAGCTCAGCGATGGACGCAAGAGATCCATGTCCCTCTGGGTCGAGTTCATCACCGCGTCCGGCTACTTGTCGGCCAGGAAAATACGCTCGAGATTTCAGACTCTGGTGGCGCAGGCCTGCGACAAGTGTAACTACAGGGATTCGGTGAAGATGATCGCCGATACTACCGAGGTGAAACTACGGATACGGGAGCGGTACGTCGTGCAGATCACACCAGCGTTCAAATGCTCGGGTGTGTGGCCGCGATCTGCCGCTCATTGGCCAATACCGCACATCCCCTGGCCGCATCCCAACCTGGTGGCGGAGGTCAAAACGGAGGGCTTCGACCTGCTGTCGAAGGAGAGCGTCGCGCTTCAGGGCAAGCAATCGGCGATGGAGGGCGACGCCTGGGTGTTGTCCTTCACGGAAGCGGAAACCAGGCTGCTGCAGGGCGGCTGTCGCCGAAAGTGTCTCAGTATACTCAAAACCCTAAGGGATCGACACCTCGATCTGCCCGGAAATCCAGTCACCAGCTACCACATGAAGACCTTACTGCTGCACGAGTGCGAGAAACATCCCCTCGAGACCGAATGGGACGAGGGATGCCTGGCCGATCGTATTAATGGCATCTTCTTGCAGCTGATATCCTGCCTGCAGTGCCGGCGATGTCCGCACTACTTCCTGCCGAATCTCGATCTCTTCAAGGGAAAGTCACCTAGCGGTCTGGAAAATGCTGCGAAGCAAGTTTGGAGACTTACAAGGGAGCTGCTCACGAACAGCCGCGCGCTGGAGAAGCTTTAGCGTCCTCCTGTGCTCGAAAGCACACGATGAAAATAAGAAAACGCGCGATGACGAGAAGAGAGAAACGATAACACGTGTAACACGATTTTTTAGCACGTTTCTACCGCATGGTATTACGTGCTTCTCCGATACTACACGCAAACAGTATTGTAGTTACTGTTATTACTTAATACACGCTTGTATCAAGGGCTTGGTGCATTGTTACAAATGACTCTCGACACGTAAGCCATTTTAAATCGTACTTGTTTTCCTTCAATAACAATCGCGATTCAACGAGCAATAATGATCGTCGAATAGCAATAGATAATTCAGGCTTTTAATTTTCTTTTTAACATTCAAACAGTCGCATGGAAATCAAACGGTTATATATAATTAAAAATCTAGCCATAATTCTTTTTTATATACATAGCTGTTGTGTTTGACTTGTTCTAAAATTGATTGTATTATTTATACAATACAAGCAAAAATTTCGCCCATTAAATGAAACAAAATCTGTATCATTGTAATTTCGCGAACAAAATTTATTTCTTGATCATTTAGCGAACTATGCACGATTTATTGTCGAAGTCGAATGATATCCATTTGAATAGGATGTTAATAAAATTCACACAAATTATAAAAACTTAAAAGAAAAAGAAGCGAAAAGTATACAATCAATTAAACTATCTAAACATGCTGCAAAATATACATATAATCCAATTCGTTTTATTGTTATATTTCGATATACCTGTTATACGATTTTCCCCGAAATCAATACTTACATATATATATATATATAATATATATATAATATATATATACACAATATGTTTCACTTCGAACAATGTAAATTGCTGTAAAATAAGCAATGTCACGGGTCACGGCAATTAAACTTATGACATCCATGCGACTAAGTAAGCACTAAGTATGGCCTATCTTGATAGTTAATGTAAAACGTTAATTTGCAACGCATATGGGTTGTGCAATTGGCTCTTTTGAAATAGAATATTTCGTATAATTGTTTAGTCACATTTTAGTGCAATAATAACTACTCCATCTCCATTATAGAACAACGAAATATCAGAATTATAATATAGCAATAAGATAAAAAGTAAATTTTAAAGACACAATGTTCTCCTAAAGTTTAGTGATACTCCGTATGAAACTGTACTGACGAATGAATGTTCACACTTGAAGCATTTTAATGAATCAAGGTTATTTTCGCATTCTAGATTATTTAGGAAACATATAAACATATAAAATATGTAATATATGTTCCAATTAATTATTATTACAATTATTACAATCTCGTCATCTAACAGATCTAACTGTAAGCAGAATAATTGTGATTTGTTATCCTTATTAATATTTATAATCGGTTAGCAACAAGCTTCCGGTAGTTTTACAACGTTATATGTATATACGTGGTATACATACTTCTTTTATATTATTTAAATGATATTTATTTTATAATCGGATCATATTTGAAACATGAAATGTACATAATGAATAAATGCATTTATTTCATCTTCAAATAAACAATTACTTTAAAAAAAAAGCTATCCCACCTTAAAATTATATCCAATTGCGATTAAGAAATTTTATTCATTATATTTTAATATTATTCAGTAAATTATATATGTATATATTTGTACAATATATATACATAGATATATATTTAAAAACATACATATTATGTGTACGTTTTTAAATATATTATATTACCCAACTAATTACATAAATCTCGTATAAAAAAATAATTAAAATATTTTCGGCATAACTATTTTTATATATAATCGTGTAAAACATCATGTTCCTGCTTTAATAAACATTACTTACCTTCGTGAATTTATTTTTACGAGAATTGCTAAACATGATTTGATTCGTAAATTTCACGTTTCGTAACATGCAACATTAAAATATCTTCACTAATCGTATCTTCACTAATTAACTTTCAGCAGAATGGTTTTTCTCTTACAAGAATAATGTTTTTCTTAATGTGTTGTATATCCGATCGTGATTTGCGTGTACTGCACAATTATTATGCCGAATGCTTGTACTTAACATGTATGTTATAGAAGCCTTGAACGACTCTGCTGGCAGCAAGGCGAAGACTATCATCTTCATTATACGCCTACCTAGAATATCACGTTCTTATCTTAATTTTATCCTTAACGTTCCGCATCTTCCTTTCCTGGTGATGACATTCGTTAACCGGTGCCATTCACTTTTCTTGCTTTACCACACGTTCGACCATTTCCAAATGCGTATGATAATTGTTATTGCACTCTAACACGAACAGTAAAGATCTCTATTGACTGTGGAATCTCAAATTACATTCTTTACTGCAAAAATACACTGCAGTATTTTTACCATTATAAGATATATTAAGATACTAACAGAGAGAGAGAGAGAGAGAGAGAGAGAGAGAGAGAGAGAGAGAGAGATATATATATATATATACTAAACACAAGATATATTAAGATACTTCTTGTTTTTTCTAGTTTTCATCATTGAAAATATACTTTTCCTTTGTTTCATTTGACGTAAAGTGGAATAAGGATTTAATCACGTAAAGCGGAATAACAATTAAATAATATGATTGCTTCATCAATGTTAAAAATGATATGTTATTTATTGCAATTGTTATTGCTAAAGAAATTACGTTTATTTTAATTTTTTGAAAATTAAAGATATTAATTGTTTTTTCAACTGATTTGTTTGTGTCCAAAAATATTTAAATTAATTTACTTATGCTCCAGAAAAAAAAAGAGAACATTTCTCGATAAACCTGATTCAATAAGATGGTTACAATATTCGAGAATAAGGATCCATCGACTTCGAGTGTCAATCCTTTGAGAAGAAAATGTCCTTGACATGAAGGAGTTCGAGGTGACTTTATTCGGCAGTATAGACACGGTTGTGGTCCACCATGTCGAAAATTTCGGAATAACTAAAAGGGCCGGAGAGGAGGGACCGTGCCCTCGCGGATGGGAAATAAACTAAGCAGTTCCTGCATAATTCATGGGGAGGAAGAAGGGCTACCACGAGGGTTGCCTCGCGTTACCTTCGTTCCCCTATCGTGCACGCTACACATGAACGCTGCCAGAATATCTGTGCCGGATCGATCTTGTCGGCCTGGCGCGGTTGACCACGCCCGTGCAGCGTGGCAGACCTCCGATTGGCTAAAAAACCTTGCCAGAAGGCGTGGTCTGCCGGAGGAGGCGTGTCAGCAACGCTGTACGTTCGTGCTTGCCACGGAGGATGGGTGACGCGGAGGAGGTAGACATCAGCGCAGTCGGCAATCTGCTCCTGCACGGAGACGCTCGTGATACCTCTTCCTCCCGCTTTCGTTGGTGTCTCCGACGCACGGTGCGTCCTGGCGAACGCCAGGTGGAAAATATACGAATCTTAACGAGGTCAAACGCTGGTTTATGACCGACGAATTTCGCGTCTTTCCACAATGCGATAGATCGTGCAAAGCGGCTCGATGAGCACGCGAAGAAGAGGGAAAAGGCCTGGATGAAAGGACACGAGAATGTAATGATCCGGAGAAGCTGAAGACCATATAACGACCATCCGTGGACCACGGGCGGTGCATGATGCTGGTACCGCCTGATATGATTTCGTCCCACTCCAGGATGGTCTATCAGTTCAACAAGTACTTCGGCGAACGGGTGATGACGAGGAAGAGCCAGGTGGCGAAGACCATTCAGGAGGTGTGCCGAGTCGTGCAGGATGTGCTTAAGGAAGTGGAGGTGCAGGAGCCGAGATTCATCTCGTCCTTGACGGACTACAACGGCCGATTCGACGGCCTCGACGTAATCTCGCCGACGGAGTTCGAGATCGTCATCTATCTGAATCAGATGGGCGTGTTGAACTTTGTGGACGACGGCACCCTGCCGGGCTGCGCCGTGCTGAAGCTCAGCGACGGGCGCAAGAGGTCCATGTCCCTCTGGGTGGAATTCATCACCGCGTCCGGTTACCTGTCAGCCCGAAAGATACGCTCGAGATTTCAAACCCTGGTGGCGCAAGCCTGCGACAAGTGCACGTATCGGGATTCGGTGAAGATGATCGCCGACACCACCGAGGTGAAGCTACGGATACGGGAGCGGTACGTCGTGCAGATCACGCCAGCTTTCAAATGTGCCGGACTTTGGCCCAGATCAGCCTCCCATTGGCCGATCGCGCATATACCATGGCCGCACCCGAACATTGTCGCCGAGGTGAAGGCGGAGGGCTTCGATATGCTCTCGAAGGAGTGCATAGGCCTGCAAGGTAAGCAGTCCGCCATGGAGGGCGACGCCTGGGCGTTGTCGTTCATCGACGCGGAGAATCGATTGTTGCAAGGCGCGAGCAGGAAGCGTTGCCTCAGTATACTGAAGACACTCAGGGACCGACATCTTGACCTGCCGGGAAACCCGGTCACCAGCTACCACATGAAGACCCTACTGCTCTACGAGTGCGAGAAACACCCGCACGAGGCGGAATGGGACGAGGGTTGCCTGGCCGAGCGGATAAACGGCATTTTTCTGCAGCTAATCTCCTGCCTGCAGTGTCGCAGATGCCCGCATTACTTTCTACCGAATCTCGATCTATTCAAGGGAAAATCGCCGAGCGGTCTCGAGAACGCCGCGAAACAGGTGTGGAGACTCACCAGGGAGTTGTTGACGAACAGTCGCGCGCTCGAGAAACTGTAACTGACCGACGCTCATGTGGCCTGTGACTGATCGTCGTATGATTCGTGAACTGATCTCGCAAATCTTGTCACACGTTCCTGTAACCGCAGCGTCGATGACTTCGACGCGCGAGTAAGATATACGTCTAATCATATAATGGCCGTGCAAGGACTGCTCGAGGATCATCGTGGACCGAAGACTTAGTGACGTGAAAGAAGGCTCTTTCGGGCTTACGGAAAAGGGACACGTTTCTCTTGGTTCTTGCCACCATCCAACTGCCGAGAGTCATCGGGAAATCTGATCTGCATTTTCCTGGATTTCGCAGATCTGAAGATTGCATAATGTTTTCGATGTTCCCCGAAGATATTTAGTGTGTGCCGGAAGCAATCCTCGCGAGATTAATCACGCGCATATGTGATGTTTGGTGAACACGTGATTGGCTCGCAAGACGATCGAATTAGTGCCATAAATAATCTCTTCGACGTTAGAGACAGATTTCGTTTCTACTGTCGGCGCGAAATATTAAAATAAATATGTTATAGCCGCAGAAATATATCATCCGGTTGCAACGGCGGTTTGCAACGCTGTGACAATGACGCGTGAAACAACCCTTTAACCTGTGGTACAGAAATCTTACTGTTGAGTGAAAAACCTACTATTCTCCGCGTTTAACTCTTTAAGATCTCCAAATCTACGTCCGATGACTATAGATTTTAGTAACAATATAAAAAAACTGTTTTTTTTATAACGTTCCTTAATTTCCAAATATGGTACTTTTTACTCCGAAGCTCGTATAAGCTTCGCGATAGTCTGCAACTTAAGACTGCAAGCACTGCCATATCGATACTTAAAGAGTTGACGCGCGACAGATCAGTCTTAATAATGTTATCTTAACATGCTGAATAGTATGTTTTCTATAGTTTTTGTGATCGCGACCACGGTTAAGGGTTTATCGTTTCTGCATTTAAGTCCCTCGCGCGAGACCTCCGCCGCCTATATGTAAATAAAACTTGAAAGATATTTATTGAACTGTAACGAAATGTGAAATATAATACTATTTATATGGAAGCCTGGTCGCGTCGGTTGATGACACATCATGCACACCCACTCCTTACCCCACTGTGTCACCCGAAAAATCGCTCGTCGTAAATATCGCCGTACCGCGCTGATCGCCGCGCGACGATCGTTAAACGTTTCGCTCGCGATGGACGCGCGGCGGAGAGAGAGAGAGAAAGAGAAAGAGAGAGAGAGAGAGCGAGTTAGGCCTCGTAAATTTTACAGTCGCTCTCACTTTTTTGTCGTTTGCGTCGCCAATGGGGATCAAGGTGAGGAGGAGACACCGGAGAACGCCTTACACGCGCAACTTCATGCGCGACGTTTAGCGACGGCAAAACTATCGGCGATCATCGCGGGAAAACGGAGCACATATTCAGTGTTTCCGCATATTTTTATCGCGTGTAGCTTGGAATAACTCGCGTTTATCGCTTTTCCTATAAAGACCATCTGACGCGCCAAGATTAAATGACTCATGACACGCACCAAATGCAAATTGTTGGCTATTATTTATGAAGAATTATTTATGAATTTTACGACAACGGACGTATACGTGTAAGTTCCTTGCTATCTTTTCGATTTTGTTTTTCTTCGACACGGGTCTATAATTACTATCGTACGTCATTCCTTTCTGTTTTTCGACTTAACTACCTTCCTTTTTGATAAGCTAATTGGACCTTATCTCAATATATTTTACCGCAAACTTATAGACGCGACGGCCTACGGCCTACGTAATAACGTGCGGCGAACCGGACGGGTTTTAAACAGCTGCTCCTAACATGAAGAAGAGTACCGTCCTTGTATAGGAAGAGTGTCCCGTGCAAGAAAAAGAACCGCATTAGGTTGATAACCAAATGAGCCTCTTGAGAATATTACGCGTCTTCTAAGTGTTATAGGTGCAAGGATAAAGTGATCCTATTATGAATAAGATATTGCTTTATAAAATATTATCACCTGGCTACGGACCTGATTTTACATGTTCGGTTATTACATGAGACTTTTACTGCTTTACAATTAACGATTGCAAATTGATTACATAATTAAGAACAAATATGTCATTATGTTGTATTGAAAAAAGTGCAATATATTTCTTTTTCAAAGAATAACGCGGCAGTCAGAAATATCTAATTAATTTCCCCACAAACAGCGCGAAAGAGTCACGATTTTCCTACAGTAATAAATAAAATAAGTGATGATATTGGCAATCTTGACAGAAATAAACTAACTGGATTGCTATGCTAAACGCGCAGCGATGGTTAACACGTAAGGCAGTCTTGCGAAACGAGGCTCGTGCAAAGATCATTTTCAATTAATGGACGTTACGGCGTATTTCGAGTCAGTCGCCGCGCGCGAGCACATGTTTCAAAGACACTTTACTCAAAGCTTAAACGGAAGTAACAAATGATTTCGCACGCGTAACAGATTTGAGACCGCGCGTCAGTTGTAAAGACTCATCTCAGCTGGCATAAACGACCGTACAACTGGCAACCGTTCAAACAACAATTACTAATAACTGTGTTTACCGTACGTGCATCAGAGAAACTTCAAATATTCCCGTCTTTGCACGCTATCTTTGAGGATAGTCTTCATAAGTAATGGGCGAAATCTTCCGCTTCGTGCGAATACATTTTTTAGCGTCAACGCTGATCTCACAATCTGAGGGACATCGATAGGTATCTGAGTTAATCTGTTATATAGCACAAACTAGAGATTGTGCATAGGTTGCATGCGTGAGATAAAAATAAAGTATCAGTTATAAAACAAGCGTACGAGGTACGAGAACATAGAAAAAATTATGTTACTTTGTAGCTTAAACGCTATTTGTACAGAGAAAGGCATAAATCATACAAGTTGTATAAATGAGAATATTATCAATGTCGAGACCTTGATCTAGTATGTATGTAGCTATCTTCTTTTATTTTTAATGAACGCAAGGGTAATCAACTGGCGAGCAATAATTAAATCCGCAATTAAATCAGCAAAGCGAGTAAAGCTAGTTATTCGCGCAAATTACCTCTCAAAAACATGGAAACACGTTAAGAAGATATGTTGATTTGCTCGACAATATGTAAGGAAATGAAATTTACATTGATAGCAGTTTCGTGTAGATCATTAAATACATGTAGCGCGTTGTTCAAGAGAAAAAAAATACTCGTAATATTTCCTGTAATATATTTTCCATTCGCGCGGAAAAAAATTATCATTTTATTCGATATTTTGACTAACTTCTTTTAAATACAAATCTCGCATCAAGTGCATAAAGTAGAAATAAAAATGTCGATGTTATTATTAGATTTACTTTACAGTCGGCAAGAAAGAATAATAAAATGCTTCGAGTACCTCGCGCAACTCAATGTTTTAAAATTTCAGACACCACGTGCTGGTTGCACATCGTAAGTTTTGCGACGCGACTGCAATTCGACCTGAATGCGCGGTGACTTGTATATGAACAAATTTACATGCTTATCGGTTTATCACCGTAACTTTCAAGGCGGCTGACAGGCGACCGCTTCGTAAACCGCAAGAACAACAAGAAAGCCATGACTGATTAGAAAAGCGGAGTAATTACAATAAATTATTATTTATAACGACAAGCTTAATCGTTAAATTTGCTGGCGACGCGATAATAAAATACGATCGCTGTCAATTAAATTATACGTAAAGCTATTAATAATCCTGTTCTCACGATATCGATCTTGCGTTTAACGCATATTTGCAGCTCAATCACTGCCTGCCAATAACGGCAGTACGTCTCTCAAGAGTTTATTTCCGCGTAAGATATGTGATCGGTAATACCAAACACACAAGATGTTCCATGATCAACGAGGAGATCTACCCATTCCATTAATGAGTGAAAAATTCAACTTGAAAATAAGAAATTACATTTCTAAAGCAACCAAATTTTCTCTCGTGTTGAAGAAGATACCTATACATAATATTTTACGTTTCTTCCCATCATTTGCTAAATGGATGAGCGTTTTAAGTATTGTATGCGGAAAAGATCTGTATAAGAAGAGCGAAGAAGCAATGAGAGAAACGAGAGGAAAGAGATCTGGTTGCAGCATGCAAATGTCTTCGGTCGTTCTTTTCCTTTTCCTTTACGATATTCTGCAAGGAGGGCCGCAAGGACACGCTTTATCATTACATCGGTTGCGCTGTCTCTCGAATTCGGCGCGAATTGCACGAGGTAGCGCGAGACAAAGGCAGAAATTCGCGAAAGCAAACATTGTGATTGGCAAAGGGAGACAGGAAGAGAATAGCGACGGACAGAGACAGAAGGAAGAACGCACAGAGAGACGTTCGCGAAGGAGTCGAAGAAGCGTAGGCCGTGAAACCGTGATCCTCACTCCACGCCCGCGCGCGAGCGCTCGGTACGAGAGAGTCGGCACCGATCTCCGGCTCTCCTCCTTCTTCGGGGTGATCCCGGTTGGTCTCCTCGGCCTGCACGGACCTCTCCCGCTATAAAACGTTCAGATAAAGCCGCGATGTTTATATGCAGGGATCGCGGCAAAGAAGAAGAGAGAGGAGCGCCGTTTAGAAGGAGAGATATACCTGCCGGCCGCGCGCGCGTCGACAAAATAATAAGACAAAAGACGCCGGGGGTGGACGATGGCGAAGCGAAGGCAGGAGGAGGAGGACTGCGATCAAGGTAGAAGAGAGAGGAGGTAGAAAGAGCGAAGAGGAAACGAACACGCTGGAGAGATAGACCCGTGCGACCGGAGAGGATGGGGAAAGAGAGCTGTACTGCAGACACAGTGGATGCTGCAACGCACGAAAGAGAAGAGAGGGAACGAAGGGTGCAGGGACGACCAGAAAAGGAGGAAACCGGACAGGAATGCACGGACGAATGCGTCGTGTTACGGGCTACCCGACCGCGACGCTTATCTCGCGAGAGAGTGAGTGAGCTCTCATTAGAATCTCCTCGCTGCCTAGCTCGGACCGGCCGTAAGGATTCGTGGACGACGATCCTTGCCGCGCGGATACATCGAGACTGAAACGGGATTACTGTATATTACATATCCGTAATTTGCGTTTATCGGGACGCGAATGGTCGAACGCCACGCGATCAACGTTTGTCTCTAAATGATTTCCATAGAAAAGCTAACGAGCATTCGTGAGTACCTTTTATTTTTCGTGGTTGTATGAAACGCAAGCCTTTCCACATCGGCCTCTCCAAGAAATAAATATGCTACAGATGTAATAATAATAATAATAATAATAAAATCCATTCTTATTTTATCGGTTGAAGAGAAGCTTTTTTCTTTTGAAAAATTATGGCAATTCCGATTAAATTTTCGTCACAAAATGCAGAATCTTTTAATTTCTTTTAGCGACACCGGAACTTTTAATTCACGAGAGGCGGATACATCCATGTATATTTTACATCTCCGCCGCGCCTTCAAAGCCCGAGCGCTTATACGTCAGGTCGAATTTTGGGCAACTCATCATACTCTCGCTGTGTCTCAATTTTATTAGGCTCTCGACCGAGCGTTCCTTCTAAGAGGAAAAAAGACCAGGAGAAGAAAAGCGTCTAACCTACCGGTAACGCGATACCGTCCGTCAAATTTTTTCCTCTCTTTATACACGCGTGAGTTTTGTAAGACACCACGAGAGATGCTGCGATGGAGGCGCCGAAACGAGATTGTAAAAATAACGCGGGAGCGTTAGTTGACCCCCGCCCAAATTGCGCTCGCAAATCGTGTCGGAAAGAAAATGTAAATATCGCTCCCAGTATATTGAAGTATTCTTTTGCATTCAATAAATTGTTGAATCGCGTAATTTACATCGCGGAGAGACTATGAGAAAATCTTTTGCATAAATCGTCCGAATTTATGGACACTGTTATCGTTCGATACCTGTTAGTAACGTGTATACGAATAGTTGTCAGTCTCTAATGTATTCACATTTAACATTCGTAGAAACGTTTATAAATTCGGAGGTTCGGCGAAGGAGCCCATTAACACGGTGCTACGATAAATTCTAATCGCAGAGTACGAGACTAAAACTAAATGCATGCACGCGTGCTTAATAAAAGAATATTAAAAACAAAGATACCCCAGTCATTTTTCTAAATATATTTTTTAAATGTTTACTTCAGAAACTTTTATATATAACTGAAAAGTTAAATTAATCGGGGGGGAGGAAAGGGATTTTACTACTCCAACGGTATTTGTGTCGAAAGTCTGACAATTTGGTCGGCACGCAGTTGTTGTTGGAAAAATTATATGTGTAAAATAAATTATTAATAATAGGTATTCGAGCACCACCAACAGCACCTGGTTCTTATTTAGCCCGTTATCTACATTTGCTTGTTCCAAAAAGAACTTATACTTCCAATTTTACCTAATATACCTATATAACGTTTGGTTTATTTTGTTAGGTAATCAAGAGACTCGTGACGATCTGACCTGTTTTGCGATGAAAGTTATCTGGATTGCGACGAGAGACTTGTCTTCCTTTTGGGTCGCATGTGCGCTCTCGTACCCGCGATATTCACCCCCGTAACTTAAGAGCACTTACTACCGGCATTATCCTACCGAGCCTTACAGCTTTATGAGCAAAACCACTTAGTGTATCGCGACCGTGTCGGCTAGGGTCATTGCGTGCTGACCTGCAACATTGATGAGGATTGCGAGGGAACCAACGCGCGCCTCGAATGTGCGTCGGAACGTCGTCGGCACGCGAGATTGCCGCGAAGGATATAAGCGTTTCGTGCAACGTGGAATCGAGTTAGCATTCTGACACGCTCTGGAAAGTTAACGTTAATCTGCACGTATATATGTGATCCTTCCGACACAAAAGACTTTCTCTAGTCACAGGTGCGATTTTATGCATAATTGACGAAGCACACAGAGTTGCGTTTCGCATAACTCTGGCTTGGAAATATCGAGATTTGTTCGGAAGTAGGTATTGTAAAAATTGGGATATAGGAATTCTAACCGATTTCGAGACTGAACCCAAGATCATCGAGGTATCAGCGAAGAGCTGGGTCGATCGACTATTAAAGCCCACGTCAACGCTACCGCGACTGCGTTATTACGCCCGGTTGCACACAACACAGCGAGAGAAACGCACAATCACCCACACATACGATGAGCGCGACGAGAGACTTGCGTCTGCCATAAGTGACTCGATATTAACGTGGAAAGATAAGCGAAACGAGCGCGGAGAGGTATATCGAGGGTTAATAAGATAAGCTAAGCCGTTAGGTAATCTCTCCTTTATGAAGTTCGACGTGAGGTGTTATCGCGCGGTGGCAATAATCACACTACTTCGCGTACGGCTTTAACGAGCATCGGGTTACCGGCACCAAGTCTGTCGGACGGTAAAACTACAAAGTATAACCGCGATAAATGATTCTCTTACGTTCTCCACATCGGATGCGTGAACTCGCCCTCTCCCCTATCCCCGGTGCATGGACACATCTCGACGACGGTTCGCGATAAGCATGTACTGAATTTGTTTGTCGATAGACGTGCTCTTTATTGCCCCGAGGAATGCGAAATTAATGGGATTTTTCAATAAGATCCGAGCACGAAACAGGTCTCGTTTTATGGCCACGCCATGCCATTCCGAATGGCGCAGATAACGACGTCGAGTGGGTGAGAAAAGTGTCCCGGGCATCCGGTGATCTGGTTAACATCCTCGTGAAAGAGAAAGGGAGACAACCACCCGGCTGAATGCGGGAGATGCCCTGATGCATGTGGAGGCGGCGAGCTTTGTTCTACGAGAAGTCGCTTCTTCTTTGGGTATGCTGGGCCTCCTCCCTGCTATACGCACCGCTGGTCCGAAATCTATTAGGTCCCGAATGTGTCCCGAGACGCGTTTTACTAAATCAAATGGGAACGTGGAGAGCGCGAGAGTCCCCGAACGCAAACTGCGGCTTTAAATTTCTAAGTAGTAACTTTGTTGTGATCTTCCCCGAGAGAGCGAGACGTACACGCGCTATTAGTGCTACTACTTCCGGAAGAAACGTGAGTGCTTTTTCCATTTTTTTTTCCTTTCTGTATGAGACAAGCGTGAAAATCAACATCAGCCGACTCAACGACTTTCGATTTCGTTTTCAGATTCTGACATTTGTTTGATGGCAAAAAACCGAGTTCTTAGCGCGATATCTTTTGAAATATTTTACGCATAAATTTTTCACGCTAGATATTAACCACCGAGCTCATTAAATTTGCAAAGAAACGCCGAAGAGGAACCGCAAATGACTTCGCCACGTGGCGTCGTAATTTTTCGGAGAACGCAATTCCGTAAAAACTTGGGAGGAACTCGCGATCGCTATATTTCACAAGTAGATTCTTGTAACTCGCGGCAAATTGATACAAACGATCGCCACCTCGACGGTACTCAATCCGATAAAACGCCCAGGGACAAAATGTTATGATATAGCCAGCGCGCGCAATGAGAAAAGTTTTATCGCACTCGGGGTACCCCATCAATAAACACGCGCAGCTTTTACGCGAGATTAAAAGATAAATAATTCCGCAAAACGGAGTATTCATAACATCTCCGGCCGTTATATTCGCGACGCTAATAGACGCTGTGCGAAAACGTTTTGTGCCTTTACCTCTAATTCAGGGCGAAGAAATTTAATCGCCCACCCCGGACTGCTACGACCTCGGTAATATCGTTAATACTGAAAGGGGTAAAGGACGGTCTAAGTGCACGCGTGACATAATCTATCATCGCGATAAATTAATCTCTTTTAACTCGTGTCGTATTAAATTCATTTCTTCCTCGATTACGCACTTCAATCTTATATACAATAATATTCTAAGTTATTAAATCAAGATTATTTTTTTTTGTTTATTTTATAAGTTATTATATTACACTAACAATGTGCAGTGGAAAGATTCTTCGATTCAATGACATGGATAAAATATTCAGTATTATCATATGCAAGAAATAACGATGATTAATTATATTGTACAACTCGATTGCTATAAATGATGCAGTATATTTTTTTTTTTTCTCGGTAAAATCCGTGGCAACCTGTCGCGTTCGAACGAACCGAAATGCATCACATCAAATCGGCGCGAATCAGAATTCGATTAGTTTCGGGGGTGGCGTCGACCCCTGTGAGCTTGTACGGA
Source organism: Leptothorax acervorum (assembly GCA_035220615.1). Classification (NCBI taxonomy): domain Eukaryota; kingdom Metazoa; phylum Arthropoda; class Insecta; order Hymenoptera; family Formicidae; genus Leptothorax; species Leptothorax acervorum. Next base: position 1,785,582 of record JASTWQ010000452.1, on the reverse strand, counting down.
GATTTATGTTTGTAAAGTGCGCCCTGCACGATGACGCGTGGGGATGGGGGGGGGGGGGGGGAAATGTTCCGGTGGAGTGCGGGCGGGAATAATCGGCAGTCATCCGGCTTTTCCCGGGGGAGGCCCGGGCCGAGTTTGTGGGAAACGCCGACGAGAGGAGGGACGGCGAGAGAAACAGCGCTACGAACATCACTCTATTTCTGGACAGGGGAGTGCCGCGGGATGAGAGAGGCGGAGGGTCCGCAGGATTGATGCATCCTTTCGCTTGAATTATCGCCGCGGGTCCTACGACCTACGACTCTTCATCCCCCCCTCCCCCCTCCTGCCTCTTTTTCCCACTTTTTTCCGCCCTTTTCCTTATAGTCCTTTTCGCGCCTGCTCTCTCGACCACCATCGTTCTCCAACAACGTCAAGTGTAGGGTATCGTCTGTTTATGCTCGTATCTTCAAAGACGACGACTGCCGAACTATTTTACGGAGCACCCTGTGCACGCCTTGTGAGAGCACGCCTTCGGTACTCATTTAAGTGTCGGTTATAACTACAAGGAGGCGTGACATACATGCGCGGCTCTTTATACGTGGCACCTAACGTGACGTCGTTAAACACCTCATTTTGCGATAATGTATAAGTACTCACCGATAACTGCAGAACAGGGCTTAAGTGACCGTTGTATAACAGATCTATGTACTCACCTGCAAACAGAAAGATATTAAATTTTAGAGATGGCTGTTGAATATTTACATATTCACATATTTACATATTTACATATTCAAATACTTATTTTATACATTTTTGATTAAATTAATTACTGAACCGTGTTTTAAATCTTAAACGTGTTTCACGAGTATCACTTAAAAAATTATCTTTCCTATGAGACTTCGTCTTTCAATGCGAGTTACCTCTCATCAATCCTCTCGTGTGTAAAAATAAACTTTAAAATCGCAACGAAGGAGAGATTCGTATTCGTTTCTCGTTCGCGCGTTCTGCAACACTGAATACCAAATAGATCGTAATGCCTGCTGAACCTCTAAAGTGTCTGTTTTATGGACGTTCTTTAAGAAAAATAATAGTCACGCAGAATGCGACGGAATGACCAGTAGTCGCTCACGTACGAGACGACATTAACAAGTTAATGCTTCTCTAATATAGTCCGGCTTTTGACTTCGCAAACTCTCACTGACTCTATATTTCACTAACTTGTTTCTTTCTACAGAATGAAAACAATTTCAACAGTTTTTCCAATTTATTCCAACAATTTTTTCCAATTTACTTTAGTGGGATACTCGTATTATTACATAAAATTACATATTTTGACACGAAATATAAAAAGACAGATATAATTATTTTCTTAAACTTAATGTGGATAATAATTAAATAAACGGTTATGCTTCTTAACCAATTATTATCTGCAAGATTAATCTGTGGCAAAGACTCGTCTGCAATAAGAATTCGACCATAGGGTAGAATCTAAATCAGCGTCTTATATTATAAAAATATTAGTATTGTGTGTGTTCTTCGAGAGAAGTGGGCGGTTCGCGGCAAGACAACCTCGGGCGACAGAAGATTAAATCGATGTCGATTTCTATCTAACGTGAGAGAGAACAAAAGAAAGAGAGTGTCTTATTATTCAATTAAATAAAGCTTCTTTGCAATCTACTAGTAATCGAGAGTTTAATTATTTCGAGTTATATCTAATTATTATATTCTTAAGATTTGTGAACGATTTCAAATCTTTCTAGAACCAAAGAAATACAGTTCATCGTTAATGCGATTAAAATCACGCAAATACTATAACGTTTCACGAATATTTTTCGGCGCTATGTGACGTCCATCGACAAGCTGCCAACAATTAATCCGGCCGAACAACAACGCGTAGAACAGCGTCGTAATTCTACACCCGAGGACCCCCAAGTTTTCAAGCATAGAAAGCAGCACGGGATGGAGGAAGCGAGGAGCTAGGCCTGATCTCGTATCGTATTTCGTGTTATTCAAATACCAACAATGCCATTAAAGGATTTCTCTGGTAATCCTTTCCTCGCAGTTGGCGAGAGAGAGAGAGAGGAGCCAATGCTGCACGGCGAGAACACCGAATAACACAATGCTCGTCGGACAATCTGCTCCGGGATAAACGGACGCGAAACAGCCCGCGGGACAATGCGACTAGGCCTATCTGCAAGCTTTGTTCTTGCCGATCAGTCGAGTTCCCTCTAGCTTTGCCAGTACGTTTTCATCGCGAGATATCGCGACACTTTGAAGAAAATCCGAGTTTCGCGTTTTTACGTTTATTTACTGATTTAGATTGTGATATCGAGCATTATATTTAAAATAGTTATTGACTATAAAAACGTAAAATAAGATAAAATCGTTATTTATTTATTGCATATTATTTTAAATAAAAAACGGCAGAATATTAATACTTTCTTTTTAATACATATATTGTTACATATATGGCTCTGCATGGCTTTTTCAACAATTTATACGTAAAATAACATCTTACTCCAAGAATGATCGAAATATAATGTATCCGTCATGATTTTGTCACTTTACGCGTCGGTCCACTGCGTACGGCTTTCTGAGATAGAAAACGGCGATCGGATGGGGATGAAGTCATCGCCAGCAGAGCATCCCCAGCTCGGCCGTTGGTTCGGAAACAATCACATTATATTTTGTACATCAGGTCCTGTCTACCCTCGCAACTCCGATGCCAAGCTCCCCTCCGGAGAGCAACTCCTAACCGGACTAATGTAATGTAATGATCCCTTATTCCTTTAAGCTAGAAACAAATGAACGCCTAAATTCGGTTACTTTAATTAAGTCATTTCCAGATAGGACAAAGTACTGTCTTTTTCTGTTCAAGGATTAACTAAGGGCTCTTCTTTTAGGAGTTTTGTCTACTTATTATAGCCAAGCCGAGAAAATTCAACGTTCGCTGCTTAGTGTGTCGGATTTAAAATAATCACGCATATATTTTTCAAATCTGAAAAGAAATCGCAGATTTGCCAGCTACAACGTGTAAGAGGGGGCAGAGGGGAAGTGAATGAATAACGCAAGCGAGTTTTTTTTTTTCGCACACAAGGTTGTTGGATTCGTAATAAATTCCGCTGAAAATGATGGGTTAGGCTAGGGGTCATTAAGCCGCGTATTATAAATGCATTAAATATTTCGCGGCGATGGGATGAGTCAGAATCTCCACCAGCAACGGGAAGCCGGATTCTGAGAGGGTGGCAGGTGGCGCCAATTTTACGGGCCGGCGGCTGTGACGGATGTAACGAGACGCAGCTTTGAGCGCATTCTGCGTGAGCGTTCGTCACACGTGGTCGCTTCACTGGGCACGATGTCATGGCTTGTTTTATGGGAAACCGGGGGTGTCCCGAGTACGGAGAGGATCAAAAATCATCCCCTTCGCCGCGTTGCGCAGAGAAGGATCGACTCTTGCGAGATTAGAAACATAAATGTACATACATACACAAATGACTATTATTTCCTATTCTACTTCAATGTTGTAATAGTCGTTTGACTGCCAAATTAATCCGGTAGTTCGTTAATGTATCCGTAAAATTCTGCACTGACGATAATGACCTAGAAAAATTACGTCGCAAAACGTCAAAAAAATCTTTGGAATACAGCAGATTAAGGGCCAGTTTTCTTAGCTTAACTCACTCTTCGTCTCTTCCTAACTATCCCTTTTAGAAAAAGACGAAGAGTGAGTTTAGCTAAACTTCAGTTTAAACGATTATTGAAAAACTGGCCCTTAATCTCGTAATCTTGTAAACTGCTTTTGCTTTGATATTTCACGCGTAAAAAATTATTTCCAGTTTGTAAAAGATGTTGCGTTCGTTGCTGAACATTATACGAGGACGCATATGCGTTTTCATATGGACCTCAAGAATTGCATTCACCCGTGACGTTCAACTTTCACGGATAACTGTGTTACTCCGGCTGAATCATCGGTAGCGAGATTCCACAGGCCGAGTTGTACCCCGGATTTTAGTGAAATGTGACCGCGCTGCGGTCCGTTTTCCCCCAGGAATTTCGGGCGCGCGTTGAAGTCGCGGTTGGGCCGGCCGAAACTCCGTAATAAACGGACAGAGACGTTTTTTTTTCATTAGCGCTGTCGTTAATCATCGTCACCTGGCTGTCCGCAAAGCGGCTTTATCTTCGCAACGTAATCGATACGGCCTTATCGATCACACGAGGATGGACCGTGCACGTGTTACGCGTTCTATTAGACTCTCGCGTGCACGTTACAATCCTCTCTCGCGCGGCGAAAGGTGCTCCTAGACGCGGGCACGATACTCCGACGGGAGTTATTGTGCCAGGTACCCCGGCCAGGGGTTTTCCTAGGTGTTGTACCTCTAGCCAGGTAGGTACGGACGGTGCGCGTGGCTCATTAGCACTAATGAGTAATGAGTCGATGATTAGAGGAGGCGGTCCGGAGGCGTGGCGCCACCTTGATCTCGCCGACGAAGCGAAAAGTAAACCCCGTTGCCCGTTCCTCCGCTTTCTTCGCCCTTTTCTTTTTGCTACCTCCGCCCTCCGCCTCGTCTTATTCGCGTCTCGTATTCCTCTTGTTTTAAAGGCTCTCCGTGCCATGCCCGGCCGTGGCGCAGCTCCTCCGGGCCGCATCGCGGGGCGGCTGACGTTAAAGTACGACTAGGATCTCGCCGGACCACGTTGACCGGTATCATGTTACCGAGTACTTTATTGGAGCAGGTATAAGAAAGAGGGGGAACTTTTGTCAAGTTTTTTCGCCGTGTAAAACGTGTATGCGTGCGCGAACGTTAAATTAATTCCGATACGCTGATGTTTCTTCGATGAATTAAGAACGCGCGCGTTAATTTAGAGAAATTTTTACGATCTAATGAAGTAGTGAAAGGGAAAACGGGGAATGAGCTGAACCGTACTTGTAGAGGGTAATCTCTCGTGGCTGTAAGGAGGAAATCGGCAAAGATAAAAGGGCATCGTTGGCCTGACCCGAGGCGTCGAGCCCGAGGCGTCAAGATGCTCACGTCAATTCCGTCGCGGCCCCTCTGATGCCGTGCTACTCTGATTAGGTCGTTAAGTTTGCTAATGCACCCATAAACCTCCTAATTTAACGAACGATACCGAAAGTGCCTCATCCACGTGCACAGCGCGATAAACCGACCCGCGCGCGATTTAAGACTCCTCGCGAAGTTTCGCACAAGATTGCGTGCCGCTTTTATCCAGGAACGTTCACTCTCGTTGCAGTTTGTAAAACGGAGAATAGGCCCCGCGGTAAAAATAGAATCAGAAGAAGAATATCAGTGAACCGCCGTGGATTGACGATAGGCAAGGGCCCACGTTCGTGATGAGTATTATTAACCGTTAGAACACCCTTCCAGTTTACAACGTAAAGCTCTCGGGGTCAATATGCTGACATACACGCAATCTCCTCGAGCATTCCTCGTCTTCACCCATACGCGCATATACTTCTCGCTTACAGTATCAGCCCGTGTACAAGCACGAAGAGTTTATCTCTACGTGATTATTAAACCAGATGAGATCTCGGACAACAGGATATTATTTCACGTAGCCGCTATAAGATCTGGATCCTACGTTGCTCGGTTATCGTTGCATATATTTTTTTTTTTTAACTATAAACGAGTTTTACCGCGGTACCTTACTCCCACGCACCCGACGAGGGAAGCAATTCGTGACTCTTGACCGTTAATCGATGCGACATCGCGTTCTCTTCTTCCTGGTCTTGCGAGCTTGGTTAATGATAGCATAAGGATATGTGCGAAAAAGAGGTCGTTCGCGAGCGAGAGGACGTCGCGCAAAGAGGAAGCGAACGACAGAGGAAAACCCTTGCGGGAAAGAGAGAGCACGAGAAAGGAGAAAAAAAAAAAGAGTTTCGGCCGTGAAGTCGGTGTCCCGCGGCTAGTGTCAACGTTTGACTTTACGAGGGAGCTGGCAGACATAAGAATGGGAGAAAGGCCGAGGCTCGCAGGGGTCCACGAGGTACAATGGCCACCCGTCGCGGTGAGAGCCAGCGCCCCCTCGACTCCCGAACAAGTTAATGTTATTCCGCATCATCCTTGTATAGTTGCGTTTCTATTAAATAGACGTCAATCATCCGATCCGGCGAAGATTTATGCTTCCCATCGGTAGACAGGGTGGGCTCTCTCTCTCTCTCTCGAAGCGGAGAGACATGATTTTTAATAACGGTTGCGCGCGCTACGGAGTCGCGGATGCCACGGTTTCCTCTACGGGAACAAACGGGATATTCCTTCTTTGAGGAATTTCCTTTCAATTTTACAACAATTTTACAATTTTATCCTTTACCGCATTCAAATAGGGACTATTATTATCAATATATTGCTACTGTATAATTTATTTAACAACATTGTCATTAGCAACGTGTCGATAAACACAGGTCTGTCAAGCGTTTGCGAGTACTACGTTCCTTTCGTAATGCGTAAGGTATGCACGAAGCAGAAGAGGAAGATTACCGAGAAATGTCTCGCGTGCAATCTCGCGGAAAACGATAGCTTAACCCCTTCCTTTGAGACGTACCGCCGCCATCAGTCGGGATCCCTTAAGAAACGCTGTGTTCGACCCTTTTCCTTTTTCCAAGAGGGTAACTTGATCCTGTTATTCGCGCGGCAGAACTCACGAGTTGCCGTGCCAGGATGTGCCCATCCCTCCATTTTTTTTTACTCGCGCTGTTTTCCTCGGAGTATAATATGCGTGAAGACGATCGGGTGGAAGATAAGTGAATCCCTTGGGTTACCGAGTCAAGCAGGTATCGAGGATGCACCGACAACGTACGACGCGCATATCATCAGTAGCCAAGGACGATGGTGTAAAAAAGAAGTTCATAAATGTACGCAAGCTAAACAATCTCGGGTGGAGCACGTTATTATTAATTATTAAAAGTTAAAAACCAATAACATTTTTGTTAAACTTTATAAAAGTTATATGCATTTCAATAAATTAATTTAAAATTAATTTATGCGTTAAGTTTATAAGGTTAAAGGCAGTCGTAAAAATAATAACTTTTTTTCTTTATAATTCACACCACGAATCATATAAAGATCACGACCGGCATCTTTTTTCCCTTTCTCAAAATCTAATATGGGCGTCACGTCCAAATTCACCCAAGGAAGTTTTTTCTCCCGGTACAAGGTGTCGCAGTCGAGTCGGTCTCCGCTCCCTTCGCCACGGAGTACAACTGGAAGTCTGGTAGAAGGCCTGCCAGGTGACGGCGGCGCCTCGGACCACATCCATCTTCATGTTCGGGGCCTGTTCGGGTCCCATCCCTTCGGTCTCTCCATCCTTGTGCGGCTCACGAAGCACAAGGAGTCCGAAGAGAGAGAGAAGGGAGGGAGAGGAAAGAGAGAGGGATATCGCGCGGGAAAGGGAGACGAGAACGAGCTCGAGCTTGCTTGTTATTTATTAGGAGGTTCTCGTTAAGGTCCATCCGAGTCCACACAGCTAGCCCGTGGATACGGCGGAGACCTGTCACACCCGCGTTATCTGACCGACCGCATTGTTTTAATCTCCCACCAAAACATCGTCGTCGCCATCGTTCCCCCTTTCTCGTTCTCTTTCTTCAAGGTTTCCTCATACTATGCGGCCTACGCCCGGCCGTCGCGCGATGAACCTGTGCCGCGAGATTCGAGCTCTCGCCATCTTGCCCCCGTCGCGTCCTCGTCGCCCTCGTCGCCGTCAACATGAAACGAGGTAACCCATGCGAGCTGCTCTCGTGAGATGCTATCGGACTGCGGCGGTTTTTAACCAGGAATATCGGTGGCGGGCAAAGATGCGTCTTGTTGTCTGCCGCGGAGATTGATTACGTCGCCATCCGGGAATTAAATAAGCCACGCGATGGTTTCATCCGTCGAGCGACGTGGCGGGTCCGGTCATGGGATCTTATACCTACCCTAATCTTATCATGAGAACTTGCGAAGCTCGCGCGAAATTGGAGCATCTATATCGATAATGGCAACTAACTGTTAAAAAATATTTTAGAAAAATTCTTCTCTCCAGAGAAAAGGAAAACTATTCATACCATTTTACTTGCATTTGTTTTAGCAGAAATGCAAATAACAGAATTTCAACTATGTGAACGTTTATGCGGCTAGCCTCTTCACGGAAAGTTTTCCTGCTCGATAACTGCAAACTTTATACGCGTGTAATAAACTTTTTTCGCAGGTCATTCCCGAGATAGCTTACAGAATATTCATATCTGTTTAATCACCCGTCGTTTTTTAGTGCCTGACTAATGATTTTACGGGCGTGCGTAAATTAAGTGATTTGAAGATGCCGGAGTTGCTGCTTAATGCTTATCGCTATTGCGTTCGCGTCGAGGTATTCGCGATCGCACACGCGCGGCTTGCGAGGCGAGTGGTAATGGGCAATATCATAGCGAAACGAATGACAGAGAGAGTGGCCGTTTACCCCGAAATCGCCTCTCGAAACTGTTACACGTTACGGACGTAATATACAGCTCGCGGTATATCACACCGGAACCGCGGACGTTTATGAGCGTAGCTTAAGGCATCTTTTGTAGAACGACGATATAGTACAATGTCAGGTGTCCCCCGCGATACGTGGATAACCATTTCCCCTCGTCTACCTTACTTGAACCACCCACTCGCATGTCAGCCATCGCCATCAGTGCAACCACCATCATTCGAGGACCCGTCGTACCGTCGCGCCGCTCGCCCACACAACAAATCAAGCGAATCTTTTAATTGCCTGACATCTTTACGGCTCCTATAAAACAATGAATAGGTAGGTTTCGAACATGAGAGATGAAGAAACCGGGGGAGACCGTAGTCGCGCGGATCGTCCAGGATCGTCCCATCGCGATCGTCGTCGTCGTCGCGTCGGTATCCAACCGGGGCCCGCGGTGTATATCACATTTACGGTGTTTTCGGAATTGTGCGCACCGAGCTGCCCCGCTGATCCATGAATCCCCGCGTGATTGCGTCAGTCCCCGAACGGTCATCGGGGGTCGGACGCTGGGAATCTGTTCGGGGGCCCGTTCCTGTTACGAGGCTGCGGAAACTCGGGATGTCGGAGCCGATCCCGCCAGCATCTCGAGAATTCTTCGCAGCTCGTACCTACCTGTCCCAGACCGGAGGATGTTTCATGGTAATGGCTCGCGCAGGGGACGGCCGCGCGCAAATCGAGGCGAAAACAAGGCTCGTCGGGACATACACACGTACGCGCGCCGCTCGGAGTGCGGAAAACATGGTTTACGGTACGACAAGGTTCAGTTGTACGTATACAAGAATCCTCGCGTCTCTGACCCCGCGCGCGCCCAGAGCGATGTCCTTATCTGGACCCGATCCCGCGGCGAGACAGGCTGCGCGAATATATTCCTACGTCGCGGAGAGAATGTCGACGTAATTGTCTATTGGAGGTCGCGGTAATTCGTGGGGCACCGTGCCGTCGGCGTTTACAAATTTTATATCGCGGGAATCTTGTTCGAATTAATCTTCAATCTTCCGCATAAGCGACCGAATGGAATTTATTTGTTCTTTTGCGCTCGCATGCAGAAGAAAAGAATATTCTTGATTTGAAAATATCTTTATAATATTTTCAACGTGGAAATCTTGAAATGAGATTATATTGCGTTAAACAAAGAAACTTGTTTGAATGAAATCATTTTATATACATGGTGTACCGTAAAGCCAACGTGGATCAACGCTTAAGGGTAGATTCCTGAGATCATTTGGAGACAAAAATCCTAATACAATATAATTGGCCATGAGAGTCAAACGCGGTACTTCGTGCGTATTTTTAATCATAACTGATTAAATTTCGAGATACAAGAGATCTGATATTTCGTAAGTTTCCAACGTATTAACTGCGCGCCGATTAACACAGCTATCATTGGAACATTAAAAATTCCCTGTCCCTTCCCTAATTAAATCGATATCGATTTAATATTAAAATCACTGTAAAAGAACTTATTGCGAAAAATATTACCCCAGCCAGGGTTCGAACCTGGAATCTCCCGCATTCCGTTCGGGCGTCTTAACCAATTCGACTACCGGGGCATGTGGTAATATTTGTCGCAATAATCGGATAATAATAATTTGAACGTCTTTTTCAGGCGACGTGAATAAACAATAAATCCTTAAGGACTCTCGAAAATTCAAATACAATAAAAATCCTAATGCCAAAATGTCGAGGCTGCTACAGTGTTTAAACGGGAAAGGTTTAAACTTACCAGTGTGCTTGTCAAAATTTTACGCACTCAGGGATGTCGCTCTTCCACATTTTACTCAACTCGATATAGAAATATTTGAAATTATTATTCACTTTATTTCTTTGTACACTGTTCGCAAGACCGACGAATATCGGGATGACAATTTGGCAGACTTGACATTTTGGTATTAGGATTTTTGTCTCCAAATGATCTCAAGAATCTACCCTTAAGCGTTGATCCGGGCTTTACGGTACACCCTGTATAGTTCAACTAAAAAAAAAAGTTGAAATAAAAAGTTGAAATTCTTATAATATCCATTTCGACCAATGTAGATTAACTTTAATTTAGGTTTAACTTATTTTCTACTTTCTTTTAGTTCTAAAAATTAGATTAGGTAAGATGAAAAATAAGTTAAACCGAGACTAAAGTTGATTTACATTGGTAGAAATCTATTTCTATGTCTACATAAGATTTCTTATGTCTACATAAGAAGATTATAAATTGTTGCGTATATACGAGTATAAGTTTTGATTTAACACTTCTTTTTTTTCTATGCACGATACGACGAAGATATATTTTGATACCGATATCAGTAAGAATCTTCATAAATATGTAAAAGACATGTAGCACACGTATATATCATAATTTTTCGGGATAAAATTACATACATAATTTTCTGTCATTGCCAAGGAAATTACATATCCCATTTCACACAGTTTATAATTTTCGACGATGTCACAAAGTGTCTTGGGTAATGTTGGATCATGTTCACAAATTGGTAAGTTTTATTCTGGCTTTGAGGCTTATAAAAATGTTCTCATATCATTAATTAAAGCCATATAATCATATAACGATGCAAAGATGATAATATTAATATAACGAATTTAATTTCGCCTATCATTAGGTTTTGTCTCGTAACCAGCCTTCGCATTCAGTAGTCACGGCAACAACGACCAAACTTATGCCGGACAGTATATTCTTTCGATTTACCACGACACGAAAGTTCAAGGTCGAGGAATAAATCAAGCGTGTAAAACCAAGAGAACCAGTCGTATCGCAATTCGTACAATGATATTGCTCGCGTATGCTATTAATAAAACCGGGTAATTAATGATCGACCGCGATCATTTTCAAACACGATTTCTCCAGACCGTTATGCACGATCGATAGATATATGACAACCGAACACGCTGTGTGATCGGTACAGAATTCTCGATGAGGGGGGACTAGCCGCGTCCGTCAGTAATCATTCATAAGCGTTTTATCTTGAATATCAAGAAACATCAAGAAACAAAAATTAAAAAAGAATTTGTAAAATCAAATATCTTTCATTAATGCGTACGGCATAATATGATCTCTCTTTTTCTCTTTCTTTCTTACTGATATGTAATAAAAAATCGAATTTATTACAGATATTAAACAGCATTATTAATCTTGTTTAAATTAACAACTAATAGTATACTGTTACGACAAAGCTGAATTCGTACGATCAAACGCAATCAAAAATAGAATTTCATGATCTGAACACACACACACACACATTATGTAACAAACATATCAATAAAAATATTTCTAAATGTCGGAGGGAAAGGCGGGCCCTCGGGGGGCGCCAGTGATAGCCCCGGAGATACTCCGTCCGTCGTTCGCCATGCGTTCGTTCAGCTTCAGCATTATATGGTCGCGGCGTCTGAGACCGCGGGGGGCGCCGGCGCCGGCGCGTAAAATCTCTGCGTTATGAGTCCCCCTTCGCCGCGCACCACCGCGGCCCGGGCTCATCGTGGGGCCCCACGCCACGTTGGGGCCCGGCAACCACGTCGGTCCACGCCACTTTGCCTCTCGCGCGCCTCGCCGTCCTCCACCTAACCGCTGGAAGACATCCCGCTCTTCCGTGGCTTTTGTTTTAAGGTATCCCGAGGATCTACCCGGTCGTGATAAATGGTACCCTTCGAGACGGGATCAATCGATAAACTACATGTAACTACGGCGACACGTTCTCCGGCAGTCGCGACAGAATTCGCCGGCTCGGCTCTCGAGATCGGTTCTCGAGATGACCGCAGAACGAGATAGGCCACCACACTTTTCTTCGGTACCTGTTCTATTTTTACGACACGTGAAGAAGAGGTGGGAAAGCGATTTTGCTAAATTAAATTAGAATAATTGCCATAACGGTCCAAGCTTGGATCTTAATAGCCTAATGTTAATTTCTGTGTTAAGTATTATTGGCGGAACAAACATTTACTTTTTGCTAATATTAATTCTTGTGTGAATAACAAATTATTTATTTCCAACTATAGAAAACTGTGCGCCGACTATTTGCCAGACTTACAAACACAGCTTCTGTTGGAATAGTGAAAATCTCCTCCCTCCCTTAAATCGATTCGATTCAACTTTTGATGTTAAAGAATTTATTGCGAAAAAAGTGATTTTGCGCCTGCCACTTGTGAGGTATACTCGTATACTTGTTAGACGCTAAGTTCAACGCTTATCGAACGTATTAAAGTAGCGGTGTCGAGGAATCGAGATCCGATCCGGTCAGGTTCGATGTTTGCGAATCTATAACATCGTCCAAACCCCAAACCTGGCCGGATAAGATTTTGGGGTACGCGTAGTCGGTGTGCGTTTTCGTGTGGACGGAGCTGGGCCCGTGTGAGTTTCTTGGGGAGGTATAATTGAATGTTTTGTATAATTAACCTGCGCCATAACTCAACGTACGTCGCGCCTCCAGCCGCGGGCGGACCTCCCTTCTTCTCCACGCACGCACCTTCGCTCTCGAGGAAGGTACTTGTGTATTCACGGATGGGATCTGCTCGCGGTGTGGTATTATATACCGCTCCTTCAAATACTATTAAAAGCAAACATTGTAACAACGTGGTTCGATTTGCATGAATAAAGATGCCGCAGCAACCCGCTGATCTACTGAATACCTGCAGCAACGCAAAACGCAATCTGTCACCACAAGAGCCAGATGTACAACACGGCGATACAGTGTGCAGTCTTTTTAAAATGTTGCTTTATTAATATTTGGGATAAATTATACGAGATAAATTAAATAAGAAAGGCGATTAAGGGCCAGTTTTTCAATAGTCGTTTCAACTGAAGTCTGAAGTTTAGCTAAACTCACTCTTCGTCTTTTTCTAAAAGGAATAGTTAGAACGAGACGAAGGGTAAGTTAAGCTAAGATTAAAGTTAAGCGACTATTGAAAAACTGGCCCTAAATGTTGTCTGTGACGTTTAAGAGAAGAGTAGAGCGAAATAAACAGAAGAGAGAGTCAACTAAGCTAATACAAAAGTATTCTGCGAACAGATTAAAGCGTAGGTTCGACTATTGCAGTAAATTGACTCATGGCCGAAGAAAACTGATTTTGCATGTTGCATGACAGCGTGCCGAAAGCGGGCTCGGAGAACAGCGTCCCCTTCCATCGATTCGTGCGGCCGGCTAACAACCGGATAATCGTTGCCAAGAGGAGACGAGAGGCAGCCTCTCCCGTAACCGGCATCTCCGCAAAGTCCAACAAAACTCTCTCTACCACGCGTTTACACCGTTCTGCACTAAATGACGTCGGTGTCTCGAAATCCTACAGCCTCCTAGCGGTATACCTATATTCAATCTACCTATATATCTCATATAGCGTCTTTATGGCTGCTAAGGAGCGCTCCTTTGTGGGAATACCTGTTTACCGTCTGTACCATCGTTGCGCTCATAATCGTATGATTTACTCGTATCAGATATTAATTCGCTCACGATCGCCGCTTTAACGCGACATCAGCCACCGTCGCGCGCGAATAATTCGGAGTAACGAGAATTAATCGAAGAGGCAAAGCGTAACGATCGCGCCATTCTTCGACGCATCGACGCATATCGCGCGTATCTCCTCTCTCGTTCTTATTGTTCGATTTATATAGGGACAGATATAATGCGAACTGCGTTATATAGAGGTGAATGAGAACGCCTTAATCTCGTGTTATATACCAAAGGGATAATGTTGTCCGTTCAGGTAAGAGAACAAGGATGCTCACGGAGACTCGCCTATTCATCTCTCTGTATATTTGCAAAATTATGAATTGCGCTTAGGGTAATAGTCTGCATTCCGTTATCCGTTTTCTCACTCCCTGCCTCCGGTCACGCGACTGCAATCAACCGTGTCATTATCCACACGGAGCTTGCGAAACGCATGCAATAGTTTATAAATTACTTCACGCACGCTCGTGAATTATCGGTAATTGTATGTATATAGTTACATCGCCGTATGTACTTTGCGCGAGGCGCTTGGCACGTCTCTTGATCAACGGCTAACTCATCAGTTTACATGCTTTCACGAATCAACCAACTTTGTTGGGTAGGTGGCCGCGACGTTTCTTTGCTACAATATTTTTGTGGTTCCTTTAAAAGTGAAGGTCTTTTAAGTGAATGGAATAAATATTTATATAGATCACTTTTCATGTGCGGCTCAGCGATTCCCTCGAAAGTATGTATTTTGTTACGGAACCCCTAAAAGTGCCCATTTAAATAGCTATATTTCAGAGCGTAGCCATAAGGCCAACAACCTGTCAGGAGATCATACCCTTGTCAAAATAATCGCTAAATTATGGGATGCGTACAGTTTTAACTACCAGCTCGCTCTGCCGGGTCAGTAACATTCCCGTTTCCTGCCTATCCGCTCGTCCCATCTTGCTCGTCCCGATAACTAGCCTCCTAACGTGTTTCTCTTTCTTTTTTCTTTTGCAGCACAGATTTGCCGCACACGAATCGACAAGTACCCACCGGACGCCGTGAATGAAAATCGTGTGAGACAGCTGACGCGCCCATTCCCAACGTCATCAGTTTCGCGCATGATTAATGGGACAATAAAAAAATTGTTCGGAAACGAGCGATCGGGCGTGCGCGAAACCCTAATTGTTTGCTTTACTTTTATTTTAAAATCTTCGACGCGCGGGCACACGACCGGCGTGCGATCATTAATTTTCATCAGCTCTGATCAGCGCTCCTCGCAAGAGATGACATCGAGAACTCGGGATCTCCGGTTTTCGCCGCTCCGCTCGTTTATGATAGATCGGGGCTAACGAGTACCCTTCGAAACACCTTCGTCTCTTTCGGATTAGAGATTTAACGAGAAATACCAGGACGAGACAAGAGAGTTGACACGCACGTTGCGCAACTATCGCGCGCGCGCGTCGACGAATAAACGCGTCGAGCTATTTTGTCTCATATTTATATCGATCCTTTCTCGCGTAGCGCGCGGCCCCATTTTTGCATAATTGAGAAATAAGATCTGCCACCGCGAGCGACAAATTACACGCTTCGACGAGCAACGCCTGTAAAGGCGAAACCGGATACGCAACACTGATTTCACGCTCCGTTCGCGTCTCGTTCCATCGGAGACGGTGATAACCGATTCAAGATTATTTCAGGCATGCAGATTATATCGTACACTTATCAGTCGAGTACTTCACGAAACGGTCGAAGAGGTATCTCGGTATAAAATGTGCAGTAGAAAACGTTTAAAATTGGATATATTTCGCGGCGCGACGCACGCGGAGAGTCATCCGATAAAGAAAATTCGAATGTTTGCGTCTTTTTCTGCGGATTTATCCGTCCGATCTAAGACAACATATATGATATCGTCACGGTCAACGAAGCGCGATCGACAAATCGATGCGACTAGTTCGTTCAGGATAATATTTTGAATATTTATTCTATTTGATTAAAAGACTTTTATGTTTAAAAGAGTTACAAATATTGTCTTTCTTTCTCCCACGTTCAACTTCCTCGCGCGTAAGCATCGCCCATGTCGATTGCTTCGAGTGAGCGACGCACGTGCGCAAACCGCGCTTCGCTTCGCACAGCAACGCACGGCATTGGTATATTATGCGAATAATACGGAGCCCGTGCGTTTATCTCCTCGTGATTTGCGCGCTCGTTGTCGCGGCAGTTTCATTAATATTAATCGATTCGTCGTAGAGAGCGCGTCGCGGCTCGTTTTGCAAATGCGCTTGAAAATGCGCCTCGGGCCCCCGGACCCCGCCGCGCCGCGCCGTGCGCTGCGTCCGCGCGCGAGACGTGGTGATTAATGGCAGAAAAGGCGGGAAAGGCACGGCCTCGCGTATATAGTGGTTTTCCCTTATCTCGCGGCTCGTTTGCACGCGCACACATCCACGATACCGCGTCGCCGCACCTGCGTGCCCGCGCTCGTTTTTCGATCATTCCGCTAACGAGACGAGCCGGTAAGCGTCGCGATGGACCTACCTATCATCGTGCGACTCGACGGTAATAGAGATAGGAATAATTAGATATCCCGCGATGAGAGAATCGTCCGATTAAATCTATCTGCCACACTGATACGCTTTTAATAACGTGATAGAGACCGCGCGAGTAAGAAGTTGAATTTTCTTCCTGCACCGGAGATTAAGCCACGATAATCGTTACAATCTTACAATTTACAATGGTGTCGTATTAGAAGACATGCCTTCCGTGTCGTAAAGCGCAGAACACTCTCGCGGATTATCAGCGATTCGTTAATTAATGGTTATTTTATTTTTCCTCCATGGAAGAAACTCGATCGCTAATTTAGCGTTATTTAGAGCCAGTTTTTCAATAGTCGCTTAACTTTAATCTCGCATAGCTTAATTCATTCTTCGTCACCTTTTAAACTATCCTCTTTAGAAAAAGACAAAGAGTGAGTTTAGCTAAACTTCAGTTTAAACGACTACTGAAAAACCGGCCTTTAAAGTTCTCATGAAGTTATGTATAATTATTATTAACGGTGAACTGACATAATTACAACTTGATAACTTTTATTATTTATTGTGTGGTAAACTTTCTGTTTGCAAGGTCCTTTATTTTACAAAAGTCTTATAAATATTGCACTTTTTATCCAGTTATCTTAGATACCGTGCAGATACCGGGATACTTTTCGCAGAGATTGGAAATTGTTTCTGAGGCGAGAACGTGACGCGCATGCATCGCGAAACGATCGATAGGCGATGCCGCTTATCCACATTCACCCGTACACACGGTTACGTGGAACCAAAAGCTATTTGCACAGCGCGTATAGCCCTGAAATTCCATTCCAGTCACGTATCCAGATGGCACACGCGGCCACCGATACGTGGCACCAGGCGCCATCGATAATTGCGGGGTAACGTGCACCCGTAGAGCCCGAAAATCAATGGTGGCGAAAGGGTGACGCGAAAATGGGCACGGTGTTCGATTCGTGTGCCCTGTTGCAGCGAGAAACGGGAAGAGAAAGAGTGAGACAGAGTGGCAGAAGGTAGGGAGGGGGACCCGAGAGGGCATATAATAAATATCAGGTAAGGACGAGATCGGGCGCTACTTACGCCGTCAGCGATAATGACGGGGTGTGTTCGGGCTGTTTGCTTAGCGAGCAGATTAGTGAATGAATCCACAGGTGGGCGCCATCCGTCACACTCTGAATCGGATCCAGCCTCGCTCCGCCTATATTGCCCAGCGACTAGTTCTCTTCCAGGTCCGTACGAATGGGGCAACGAGAGTGGACCCGCGAACTTGGAGAACAGCAAGAAGAAGGTACGGACGGTATCATTGATGATACGGTCCTATTCGCGATTACATTACGCGCAACATAGATAATATTTTAGTGTATTTGTTCAATATGATGATGAAATAATGTTGTAAGATTTTAATTGGGAAAAAATACGCCGAAAAAAATAATGCTATAACATGATTCTCGAAGAGGGGGGACCAGGACAATATACCCCCTCTGCGTTGCATCAATGTTGCCGAAGCCGGTGATTATAGCTTCATTCGTAGTCATAACGCGGCTGCCTAAATTGCGCCGTTTTTAATCAACGTCTAACATTGTAGCAACATCCCTTGATGCGTATCGTATCTTTCCTATATGCATATGCATATATAGGGTGTATCTCAGAAAAAAATGCATAGAATGTGAAGCAGCAGTACTGTATCGGTAGACAGGCGATTTACGCTTTTATACGATTATGCACCGGATATATGAACGGCACAGCGTATTGTAGAAGATTGAAACTTGATAGAAGAAGCTGCTATATTAAGGGCAGAGCATTGCATTCGAGACACGTTGTATGTATGAATACCTTCGAGCAACCTCTTAACACCGTGCTGGTCTCGCGTATCTACAGAACGGATACACCCACAAGCTTTCCGCCTACCTGCGGTTGCTGACAGAACTGATGTGGCACGAGACAGTTGCCTATGATATCCATCATCATTCCTTTCGAGGATAATCGGTCGTCACGCCTATAACGACCGCCGAAGGAAGACCGGCATCGCGAGAAAGACCGTTTGCTAACAGTAAGAGACGATTTCGGACGATCGTTTGTCGTTGGCACTTATAGATTAGGATGGCATGTTTCGACTTCCGCAGTTTGTTAAAGCCCGTGGCCGATTCAGAAATACATACAAAATATTAGAAATACATGTATAGTTTAAACTTGAGGAATGATGGAAGTGAGTAAATAATTAAAATCGCGAAAATTACGCGCAGAAAAAGGAATATTCTTGATTTGAAAATATCTTTAGTTTCAACGTGGAAATCTTGAAATAAGATTAAATTGCGTTATTATATTAAACGATTATAATAAACGAAGAAAACTTGCTTGAATAAAGCAAGCTTTCTGGAATGAAGCAATTTATATAGTTCAACCAAGAAAAAAATGTTGAAATAAAACGTTGAAATTCTTAGAAGAAGATTATCATTGTTTCGTGTATAAGCAAGATTATTTTTTTCTGTGCGATTAAGATTTAAGCAGGAAGTGCGCCAATTGTCGGCAGTGATCGATTGTAGCTATCGAGGAGCTATTTTTGGATAGCCATTCTTTCCGATTCAGAGTGTTTTACGCGGGTGCAAAACGTAGCGCGATTGAAGTCTGCAGGAAAATCCATTTTCTACACCACTGACGAGCCTTGGGGCACCGATATGATGGAGTGTTACGGAGATTGGCGGACCACCGGAGTAATGTCCGCACTAATAGCAGTGATTACCCCTGCCTTGTTGAGAATGAACCCGCCTGCTCCTTCCAGCTTGCCTGCTCTTCAGGTTCCTGCCCCGTACCCCTGCCTCGCGCTGCCCTGCCCACGAATTGATGGATGTTTACCAAACTAACTGCATCCTTTTCGCACAGACTGCCCCCTGGTCATTGGCTACCTGGCCATCGACAACGTCGAGTCCCATCGAAATCGTGGATCGATTAAATTATGCGGGGATATGCAAATTCGCATCGATATGCGCTCTCGCGAGCACCTTGATCCCCGAGCACCTTGATGCCCCTTTGGCAGAAAACGCGCAATGAAACTGTTGGAAGAATAATTATTCCCTCTCCCGACTGTGCCGTTTTTATTATCAATAATAACGGGCAGTGATATATACGCGAGCAGAAGGTATTAGATCCGATCGAGAGTTATACGCTTATTCATCAAACCCGACGAGAGTTATTATTCCGGAATTCACGACGCATATATAACTCAAAGAGCGAGCACGGACGCGTCGCGCACGAGAGAGGAAAAGCGGTGGTCTCTTTATCGAAGAAGACACCGGCTGTGCACGGCAATCTGACCGCAAGAGAAGCTGACAGGATTTATTTATTATTTATCGACGCGCGTTTATAGTCGCGAGATGCAAGGAAGATGCGGTGGAATAATTGCGATATGAGATACGGTCGCGCATTCAGCGGCTGGTGGTTAAAGCGAGGTGGACAATCTTTGTAATGCCAGCGCGATAGGGTACCGCGATCGGGGGAGAGGGGGGGGGCGCGGAATAATTACAGTCGCATTATTGTAACGTCACTCGCACTATATTACACCGATTTCATGCATATGCATCGCCTAAAAAGGCCGTAATCGCATAACATTAAATCGGTGCTCGGTCACAGTCCGCCCTCCTGTCACTCTCGTTTAATTCCTTATATACAAACGCGACGCGAAAAGTTCTTTTATATCGTTATCTCATAGAGAAATTCGTATCGGTTACACAATCGTCCGCACAATGTGTATTTTACGTATGAATAATATGACGATATTAATAATCGCGAGTGCAAAGCGAGTCGCGGCGATACCTCTAACTACGGAATCTGCAAATCTCCGGCACCGCATGATCTACGAGGCAGTTTCTATTTGCGACCGTTGATAAACGGCTCGATGTCTCGGGATTTTTCGCGGCGCGATATCCCTCGTTAATGGTATCTTCGTCGCGAATGAGCACCAACGTACGGCACGGACCACCTGTCCGGTTGGTATCCCTCGGCCCTCTTTCTCTCATTTCCACACTGTCTCTCTTTCTCTCTCCTTCTTTTTCCCGCACAGCACACGGGCATCCCACGGGGATATTCGCAGCATGCGTCTGCGATAACTATACCATGGACGGGAAGGGGAACTTTAGGCGCCACAGAGCAGGTTTCCATAAAAATGCGAGTCGCTCGATCCACCGCGACGCGGCGGAGTTTAATGTCCCGGGTGACCTACCCTCTCGAAGCTGTAGCAACAGCCCGTTAAGTTTATTGAAAGCCGATCAGTTCTTTTCTCCTCCGAAATGTGCAAACCCGAAAGACATAAAAAGACATAAAGGCAAAAATTAACGATTAATTTTTTATAGATTATTGCACGGCGCATTAATATTTAATAATATGTAGGTGTTCACACTTTAAAAGCGATGTCGACTTTTCATCGTGTATTATTCGAATATATATTATGTTTACATCTTACAAATAGAATATGCGCTATAGCTTCCGAGCTCGTACGATAAATGCCAATAAGAAACGCAGGAAATCGATTATTATTTTACGACTTTACTTCGTTTTGCTGTCTCTAAGAATAACCCAAGTTGCGACTCAATTTTCGCAGCGTATGCAAATCGCGATGACAGCGCGTCGTTATTATGTATCATCACGAGCAATTATGTGACATAAATCTTACATATGATACGCAATATAAATAACTGTTTAATTTACGAATGACTGCAGGACTTTGCGCGCCAGTATTTAAACTGCGGAAGAAGTGGGCACAGTTTCTTCGTCGAATTAGAGAGGAAAAGTACCTACATTCGCCATACCCTACCGTTGATTATTTGTTTTAGATATTAATGCCTCGTGCGGACTATCAATAATTCATTCTCGACGTAATCGCACGGTGTGCATCCTCTATCTTTAACGCACGACGTTGCGGGACGGACAGAGAAAGAGAGAAAAAGAGAAAGAGAAAGAGAGAGAGAGAGAGAGAAGAGGAACGGTGGGGCGGGAGAGAAAGGAGAGACCCGTGTAAACGATAAATCACGATAAATACGTTTGCCTGGGCCATTATAAAAGGCGGAGGAGGAAGAAGGGAGGAATCGGCGCAATCGGCGTGGAGGAGGCTTGCTTGTGAGGAGATACGCACAAAAGGGTGCAGCGGCGCGCGGCCCGATATGCAGTCCCTCCCTGGGGCCACTCCTGGGTGCATCCTCTTCTGCGGCCGCGCATTACGATCGCTTAAGTCTCGGCTCGACTATCGAGTGATCCATCGCCTACGAATTCGACGAAGCCTCCCGCCTACCCTCGGGACATCCTCGACTAATGAGCGTGTCTCGATCGTGAACGACCGGTCTCTCTCTCTCTCTCTCTCTCTCGCTCACTCTTCCTCTCCCCTCGCTATCTTCGTCTCAGCTTCCTTCTTCTTCTATCTGTCTGCCTGTCTTTCTCTCCTTCTCGCGCTCTTTCCCTCCTCGCTTCCAGGTGCGCTCAGCGTTCCTTTTTAAAAAGAATTCCAATTAAGAGAGCCCGAATGAGTTCGTACGTCCTATTCACGGGCAAGTCCGTCGGCCGAGATATAACGGGGACGACAGGTGGACACTGCGAAATCCTTGGGCATACCCCCGAGAAACACAGAGATACGATCGTCGGCGAGCGATTACCCGAGAGCCTCTCGGAGGACACTGAATATATTTTATTTATTAGTTAACGAGAGATGTGCCGGCAGGCGTTAAAAGAGAAGAGACTGATCCTAACGGTATCGATAAAATTCCTGATATCATGATATGAATTCATAAACAATGGAAAATTTTGTTATTATAGTAGCAATTTAATATAACAAGAACGCTAATTATTATTTATAAGATCAGGTTTATGAAGTAAAATTACATATTTTTATCGATACCGTGCCATCAAGATGCAGATTCCCTGAATTTTACTTGAGCGACACGTCGTTAGATACACGACTTCACTGCGCGATGTTCATTGACTAGGTGGGAAAATGCGGTAGTTTCAGCGCATTCCTGCGAGAAGCTCGTTCACCTATGCCACCGATGCGTAGTTAGTGCGCGGCGAAGCGATGGAGAAGATACGGAGGAAGAGAGACGGAAGAGTGGGCAAGCAGATACCGGCCCCCGCGGGGGGCTCATAATTGCCGACCCTGAAGATCGGTCGACCCCATGGGGCCCTCCTCTGTTTGTTTTATTCCCTAGTTATACAAACGCAAGATCTACGACCGATATATGATAATCGTCCTTCTAGTTCTTCCAGTTCGCCTTTCTCTCTCTCTCTCTCGTTGTCTCTCTTTCTTTCTCTCGACTTCTTCTCGGCTTTCCCTCCGTTTTCTTTTTTTCTTTTCTTTTTCTTTGATTGTGTAAGCTTCACGAATGTAGGGTGCCTTATGGACACTGATAGACAGGGACACGTCTGAACTAATTCTAGCCCGAATCTGCCTCCACCAGCGGTGGAGTGCCGTGGAAGCTTTCGCCACGTCTCATCATTTACGACGCACACTTATTCAAATTCTACGACGGCTGAAATGATTGATACTCTTCGTTATGAGCGGCTACCTTAGGCTCTCGCGTTCGTCAGTTTAAGAGAGGGCAGCATAAAATATTACCCCAAACATTTAATATGTAAATAATGGGCGTTGCTATTACCGTACACATTTTTAAGCTGTAGCCGCAGTGTTAATGCACGCGCTGATAAAGATGCGTTTCGCGATAGATGATAGAAGCGAGTTGGAAGAGATGGTGAAATTAAAAAAATATTAAAAATTATTTAAATAAGATGCTTATTGTATAAGCATTAAAATTACATGAATTTATAAAAACCAAAATCCATGGTTATATTGTCATGACAATAATGGCCAATTGGGTCAATTAAAAAAGACTTAACGAAATTAGAAAAATTAATGAAATACGAAACCGCAAAATAATGTAAATAAACGCGTCGCGAAATTAGTGCTATTATCATATCGAGTGCTTGGCCGACCTT
The DNA here is from genome assembly GCA_035220615.1 of Leptothorax acervorum. Taxonomy (NCBI): domain Eukaryota; kingdom Metazoa; phylum Arthropoda; class Insecta; order Hymenoptera; family Formicidae; genus Leptothorax; species Leptothorax acervorum. The sequence continues at coordinate 1,762,169 of JASTWQ010000452.1, read as the reverse complement.
ATTATGCTTAGCCTATATTATTTAAACATAGAGTTTAATTTTAGCTACTTTAGCTTCGTAAAAAGTGCTAGTGTACAAATATAACTTTGGTCGACTAAATATAACTTTCTCAACGATTCTGGTTTTTCATTGAAAAACAGTTTTATCGCCAAGACAACTAGAGCGACTACATTTCGAACAGATAACACCGCGAATGTCCCAAATACATATATTCTATCTTAATGAAGAAAAGAACAGATAAAACAACTAATTATCAAAGATTATATAAATAACGCATATCGTGACAGAGACGCATATTCAATAATGTGTCTTTTTATCGCGTATCCTTCCGCGCGTATTTTAATCTAAGTACTCACCTCGCTGTCGATTTTCTTGAACTCCGGATCATCCTCATCCACCTCGAAATACAGCTCTGTAGATGTAACGGAAATGATGCCGGGCGCCACGATACCGGGTGCAATTAATCTGCCTTTCGTGCTAATGTTCACCGGACCTGATAAAACGTGAATAATCAGTAGGCTGCGTGCGTGTAAACAGCAACGCAGTAAAATAATAATAAAATATTGCTTGCACATGTAACTTTTTTTTATTTAACTATAAAAACGCGAATAAATCTTTCTCATTTCACTTTAAACTCATGCATACTACAAATTATCGGTAGCATGCTACTTCTGTAATGTACAGCGCATAGAAATTGGAAATTAAACGCGAAAATTAAAATAACAAATAACAATTGACGGCCGATACTTAAAATAACGAATTCAACGAAATTGCGGCGCGGAATTGACGAAAATAAAACTGGTTTACGTGGCCTGTAATATGCCATTAAAATGTCGCGTCTCGTTTATCAGGCAACGGAACGCCGACCAACCTGTCAAGTCGTTGTCAAGATCCCTGTCGTCCGACAGCAATTCACTGTCATCCATAAGATCCGTTGACTGCAATTGCTGTTGGTGTGCACGCGAGGCTGCGAGATGCGCGTGAAACTCTTCACGCGCTTGAAGTATCGCATCCTCGGGTGCACCGTGTTCTAGAGCCGCCTTTAGAGTAGCCTCGGGGTGGCTCGAGCCTAGTGGATTGTGCACGAAACGCTTGCGTCTACGTGCATCATCCTCCCAAGCATCCAGCTTCCAGTATTCGGCCAATCTGCGAACAGCGATGATAGACAAAATATTATAAATATGATTATTTATTATGGAATACGGAGAAAAATTAACATAATTGCGTTTGCACCCACTTTGCAGCCATTGGATCCATGTATCCCCATGCGCCATGCTTGTTGGACAAGATATTTCGGACCTTCTCCAGCAGCCTGCTAGCGATAACATTGTCGCGTCTTCGTGCCGCGGTGATTAGATGATCGCACATGCGTTCTTCTTCCCGACGATCCAGTAATGTCTGTGCGCATTGTGACTAAATATATCAGAAAAAAAAGCATGTGTTATTAATGTATTTTCTTATAATTAATAATATCGGAGTTATAGCGGTGTATTTGAAGCGGGATATTATCGTATCAGTATTAGAGATAACTCGCGAAAACGTTAAGTTCTTGCGACAAAAACTGGCCGGTTCTATTTACAGAGCAATGAAATCGCCGGAAGAAATGCACGCAATACCTCAAAGTCAGCATGCTTCAGCACGTCATCCGCTCTCATCCTGTTTAAAATGAACTCTGCCTCGTTTGCGACTCTTACTATGTGATCCTTCATCGCGTGAGATAGCAACCTGTGGTAACGCAAGGAAGCATTTTCATGAAGGGAAACGAGAATGGTTTGATTTCGTTTTGTTTTGCGCGCGCGTCCTAGCCGTATATAATAAACGTCTTACCTTCCCTCGTTAATGAGCTCGATGAAAGCGAGACCCGCATGCTTTTGCAAGGAGTTTTGCCATTCCTGAGAGCAGAGGAGCATAACCAATTCCACAACGGAGTTGCTGTTCTTAAATGTGGTTAAACCTGGAAAATTACAGACGGAGAATCGTTAAACGAACGTATACGATAAACGGTGAATAACAATGACTGACAGGAGGAGATTGAAACGGAAGAAACGAACAATGTCGTGTTTTACAAGGAATGTTCAGTGTATCGCGGATATTGTTGAAAATAAAGTACATCGATACGTTGCAAGACCATCAAACGCCACACGTTCCTTGAATATAAAATCTGCGAGAATCATCGCGGTCTCTACACCGCATGCTGAATACTAATGGTGAGCGATTACTCGGAATACGCTGGCCATCTTCCTAAAGCGAAATCATAAAGCGACTAATTTGAATACCCGGTGTGAAATACCAAAGACCATAAAAAGTGACGAAAGTCCCGCCAAGTATGCCCATTTAAATAGACTCTAAATTTTTATTTATCACGCAAGCATATCTAAATATATACGACTTTAAATATTTTACACGAACAACATTGTTGAATTCTTATTTTTATGATCGCTATTTTATCTTTTAAAGCGCCCATAATACATCGATTTCGGAATATTTAATGACAAACGTTTTGTTTGTTAGACATGCGTTTACGAATTAGATAATAAATTTATTTACGTGATAATATATATAACATTGAGAAAAGAAGAGTTATTATAATAAAAGAATTTATTATTGTTAAGCGATCAATGAAAATATAAGGGAGAAAAAAACAGAACACACAATTCCGACAGTATATTCGCAATAAACATTTTACCGCAATAAAATATTACGAAGAAATGACAAGTAAGCACGAAGAATAATTTTGTTTATCATGTAGGAAAATGTTGTGCCTACATGAAGCTAGCTGAATTTTAGTTTCTTAATCCTTTATGGTTCTTTTTTATCCGTGGGCGTGATATATCTCGACATCGCTTAGAAAACATAGACCATGCTACGACTGTTCTCCATGTAGTAAAGTCTAACGTGAAATATATCCTTTTTATTTATCGAGCTTCAGACATTCTATATCATATCGCGCGCGCGTAAAATGTAGAATGTGAGCTGTGATTTCCTTTTACATCTCATTTTATAAGCGCGTACATAATAAAACCACGATGTATTTATAGTGCAATTTATATAGAGACTGTTCTAAAATCGTCAAATATAATATTCGAAGAAAGTGATATTCGAGAAGAGACTTTTTCCCGGTTTGCTCGTAATAAATGTTTCCTTAACAGATTCATATGCAACATGCACAGTGCACACACCGAACACAGAAGAATTATCGTACGTTCGACGTACCCTTGCAGCTCGTACCTTTTCCTTCCATTAACAATTCTTGACCATGGGAGCCAACGAGTGTTTTGGACAGGAAAGGAGCGAAGTCCACCATGATCTCTCGAAGGAGGGGGCAAACCGAACCCAAAGCCATTTCCAGCTTTTGCGTGAGAGAGGCCTCGCGGGAAGGTGTCGGTACAGGTAAATGATCGACCAGACCTTTGATCGGCAATTCGTCGGCCCTCGGGGATGCTGCGGTTACCACTAACCGATCGGGAACCCTCACCACAGAGATTTCCGCCGACGGTTTCTCTCCGCGTTCTGTGTTGCCGAGCATTTCTTGTTCCAGAACGTTGCCCTCGCTATCTTGCATGTCGCCTGTGTGTTTCAGAATGTTTCTTGCTTTACGTACCAGATTGATAGGGATTTTTCTCAATAAGATTGTTTATCAGTCGCAAGTGATAGTGCAACAGTTGGCTTGACTCTTACCACGCGAGTGTGCAATATTGTGAATGTTTCGCGGGTCTTCTCTTGGATTTGTAATAGGCATCGTATCACCGTCTTCATTAAGGTTTACGTCTGTCCAGGCTTCTTCGGACGAATTATGCTTGTTTTCATTGTCTGTAGTAACTTCAGAAGGACTTGGATCCGCGGTGATATTGCTGCGATGTACTGTCTCCTCACTGGAGTCATTGCTCTGGGAGAAAGTCGATCAAAGTAAAGGGAAGAATTAAACATTGGATTTTTTCAGCTACTTCGATTAAAATCGATCATAAATTGTTAGGGAAATATTGAGGCATTATAAATAGAAAATTAAATAGAAGATTGATTGAAAAATATGTGAAACACAGAGATTTATATATATAATGTTTTATAATAAAATAAATTATTTTTTCCAACCGGCGTGTAAATTATAGACTTTTTATATTTAAGTTTTTTTATATTTAAGACTTTTTATATTTTTTCGCCCTGCTGAATTTTATTGGATTAACAAGAAATTCCTTTTAACAGTCGTTAATTATTATGTAAAACTATTCAGATATATGTTTTTAGGACTAAGAATCTCACTACGATGCTGAAGTAATTTACTAATGAAAGTTTATAGCTAGATTTTATTACAGAAACATTTCATAGGATAATTTCATACAATCACACTTCATGATATACTCTCGCGTGCCATGTACTTACTTCATTACATGCAATCGGTAGTACACCACTACTACGCAATCAACTAATATATTATAGAAAAGAAAGAACCAAGCTAATTCTCATATATTCAAGCTTCGTTAGCAAACTTGTTAATTCTATAATAAGACCCAAGTTATACGCATGTAAGGACCGCTATTTTACATTATAACAACATTACATAAGCGTCGAAAAGGATGTGAATCAAGATGTATATCGCTCTCTCTTTCTTGCACCCGTCAAATGGGTATTATCGCACCGCGTTGCGTATCCTCTCGCAAATTCTTTTACGGAGTGAGAAATTTAAAATAATTAAAAACACATTTCTCTGATCGTTCCCAAAACGCGGACCGGTCGCGGCGACATAATTCGGGAATCAAGCTCTCCCGTCAACGTCCTCCACACATCCGGATCTGTACTCAAGTTAAGTTTTACCTGCAGATTTCGTGGCAGTGGTTCGGACCTTGTAGAAGTGCCAAGCGTTGGTTCTGATGAGGTGTAATCCTCGAGAATAGTCCGCGGCCGAGGTACACCACTGTGACCTCCCTTCAGAACCAGTAGTTAGTACGCATAGCAATGCAAGCAGAGGAAGTTAACAATGAGAAAAATTCGAGAGTCAGAGTATTGCATGCTCGATAGGATTACAGATAGATACAATGGTTTCGACTTTCGGAAGTGCTATTACGTGTCGGAACTTCGCGGGCTCGATTGGGGTTCGCTCTGGTAATGCCGATTTTCAGAGAATCCGTAATGAGATATAGATGTTACGTGCGAGAGATATAGTTACGAGAGATCGCAAATTGAGCTACCGGTCGTTACGCTGGGACTACGTAGATGCAAGACACCAATCGATAAAGTGAACACTACATGCTGGGCATTACAAGAGATCATCAACTACGTCAGGTCTCGAAATCACGTAATTGTATCAGGAGAATTAACTAACGAGTACTACACTTAAGAGTCAAAACAGGGGCTGATATTATAGATAATAAAAAATACGTCATAATCGTAAAATTGTGCTAATTTAAAATTAACATTTATGGATGAATGCAAAGGACCCCGCACAAAACCAATGGAAAAGTGGGCCCAGTCAAATTGGCTGAAATTTTAGTATGATGAAGTTCAGACTGTCTTGATCAAAAGTCTCAATGGCCGCAAGTTCAGAAAATGCCCAGTTTCCGAGATACTTGGACTCAAAGTGTTGAAATCGACGATGACGGTTCATGAATAAAAAGCAGCGTTTACAATGTTAATGGCAAGTTCGCAAGATATACAGGTTTCGAGATATTTGATTTGACGATTCTACCCCGACGACGCGACGTCTTCGCCCCGGTCTCCTCTAAATATCTTCCCAGATACGCCTACTAATACTCACCCATGGGTATACATATTATATACATATATATGTATACCTCGAAATTCATAACACGTCATCGTCGATTTCAACAGTTTGAGTCCAAGTATCTCGGAAATTGAGCATTTTCTGAACTTGCGGCCATTGAGACTTTTGATCAGGACAGTCTGAACTTCATCATACTAAAATTTCAGCCAATTTGACTGGGCCCACTTTTCCATTGGTTTTGTGCGGGGTCCTTTAATTTGCCTTGTCAAGTTTTAAAATATGTAAATCTAATATAGCTATCTATGAATTGGTCTATCGTAATTACACAGTATATATTTAATATTTCAAAGTCAAAATTTTATAAGTCGTCATCGCACGGCGAACAATACACGTAATAAATTAGTGCAAAGCATTGTGCGGTAGCACAAGTATCTGGTCATTACTGCGGTGAATACCCCATAAGATCGTGCGTAATGTAAAAGTGCTAAAGTTTCGCTGCTGTGAAATCATTTGAAACTATCGAGCATAAAGAGAAAGGTACTCAGGACAGTATTAGAAGAAACGGAGTTGAATTTGACGTTTAGAAAGACCCGCATATCGTACTCGCTACGTAGAGTTGTACAAAGCGACAGATTGAAACATCGAATCTCGTGGCTACGTTCTCGATCTATCGAAATGCATGCAGTCTCAAGTATAGAAAATTGTTATAAATTCGTAAAAACCATCTCGTTTTTATACCAAATCAAACTATGTTGTCACTATAAGATTGCGTTTTATACGTGACGGACTTTACAAGACTTTTACCTGAGATTTATAATTATTCTCGGTGTGTTCACTTCTTTCGAAATTGTTCGGTAGGGGACAAGTGTCCGTTGCTCTTTTCAGATCGTATTGAAATTTCGGATAATTGCAACTTTTCCGCGAAGTTAACTTACCTTGGTCGACGGCGGACCGGACGATGTGACGTCGTGATCGGCCAAAATCGAAGAATTGTTTTCGTCGACGATGATGACTTCATACTCGCCATCATCCTGAGAGCCCGATTGACTCATTATACCTCCGCTACCTGAGAACACGTGATTAAGATGTGGTATAAGAAATCGAGAAATATGAAGATTTTCTCTTTTGCTAAGCCAGTTGATATTCATACACATGCGTTAACGATTTTATTTAATTGAAAGATTTTTATTTGTACATGGTGTGTAAAATGATCGTTAATATTGTAATTCGCAGTTTGTCAATGTAAAAAATGTATAACACCCATATCATATCCATGTAGGTACATTGAAAACGAAACACAAAACATTCCTCTTTGTTTATATTATATGTATAAAAGGTTGCGCAAAATTGCTGCAAAATAAATCATAGCACACAACAGGCATTTTAATTTTTTAATTGTCTTAATTATAAGAAACACAAGCTTTTATTGTAATCAATTAATTAATAATATAGATCTAATGTTAGAGAATGTTTATCTTAATTTTCAGAATAGCTGGTGTTTCTTAAATATTGAATTAGATTTATTAGGTAATGTAATTATAGGATATAAGGATAGATTTCGTCGACACAACATCAAGAAAACACCGAGAAAATTGTGCGTGGATTCGTTGATATTGCAAGCGTCGTGCAATTAGCAAATTGGACAAAAAGAATAATACGCAATAACAAGTGATAACATGTGATTATAAAAAATGAATTACATATTTGTAATTCATATCGTATATGTAAAATTCGAATTACGTATTTGAATATTATTGTACATAATTGATAATATAAATTACATATAATATAAAAATATACAAATTAAATGGACAAAAGTCAAATTCAGGGACTATTGTATCTCGCTCAATAATAGCAAATTATATTTGTCGAATAATTAGGCATATTTTGTTTATGTCATCCATCGCATTGACTTCTAGGGGATATCTTCATCATATTCATGCGTTTGTCTTGATTTTTATTAATAAAATAGATGCATTTTATCACAAATGGAAATACATATTCTACATGCTGTAGAATATAAGACGAATATTAAGTTCATTTTTTGCGGATATGCTGCAAGTTCAAGGTAACTGCTTTGTATACGGCATGCAGTGCAATCTTAAAAAAAATATTAAATGCTATTACTAATAAGTATTCGGTTTTAATAACAATATAATAAAAGTAAACAAAAAATGAAACATTTAAAAAAAATGAATGAGCCAATTAAATAAATAAATTTCCTTTTTTAGCTTGTTGTTAAATGTATATTTTTTAAGATAATTTTAAAAAATGAATTTTTTAACGCGGAAAGGATCGGTTGCGTTGGTACAACATCAAGAAAACATCGAGAAAATTGCGCATCGTTGATACTGACAAGCGTCGTGCAGTTTGCAAGTTAATGGACAAACAAGAGTAAATGCGCAATAAATCAGGCCAAAAGAACTCGGGCATTCCGTGAAACAACTTTCAGGATTTCGAGTTACCTTGCAGACCGACACCGGAGTTTCTATGACAGAGATTTCGGGGCTGATCGATATGCTTTTGAAGCGTATGGTGGTGGTTGTTGTTATTGTGATGATGATAATGATGATGACGATGATAGTTATGGTTATTCGGATGATGATTGTAGTGATTGTTGTGGTGATTCGGGAGATAATAGTTAGAGGGTGGCTGGCGATTAGAGTGCCTGGCAGCCGGTAGCGGGTGCTGGTGATGGTGCTGGTTGATGTGATGGTTGGCATTGGCATTGACATTTGCATTGGCGTTAGGGTGAGATCCCGGGAGGAACTGTGGGTACACGTGGTGAGACCACTGTGGAAATAAGGGCCGCCCTCCTCCACCACCATTCCCATCTGCCGAGGAACCACATTTACCACGTTATCCGGTCGTGCGCTATCACTTCTGTCACTCGCGATCCATAGCGTATTTTTGTGATACTGCCCTTCACTATGCATTCGTTTAATAAAATCACGAGCAAGCAGTATGATTAACGTCTGCTCATTTTAAAGCTCTCACTTCCGAAATTATGCCATGACAAATTTTGTCAACATTCTCGCAAAAAATTAACTGTATACGCAGTGAAGTACATACACAATTTCTTATCTTGTAAATTTAAAAATAATCACGAAATAATGTAATTTTTAATGTAATTAAAAATGTAATTTTTAATATTTTTAGAGAAGAATTAGAATGTCAAAGAATAGCATAAATATTATGCTATTAAATTCCAATATAAGAATATATAAACACTTATTAAAGAAAACTTGCTTTTTGTTGTGTATATTTAACAATTACAAGAAAAGCATATTTGAAAGAATATTAAGTTTAATTAACATTAATAGAGTGAAATTCAGTAAATAACAGTTTATCACTTTAAATATGTAGATTACTTTATAAATCGTAAATAATTTTTAATTAATAATTTTTATTTCTAATGTGTAACATGATATAAATTTTAACAAAGAAAGATTAATGTAATGATAAAAATAATTTGAATAATGATGTATGTTTACACGAATTTCAAGTTCTATATCATCGCAATTGTAATATATAACAACCGCGGAGTATAACATTCTAAAAGAACTTATTTCACAAAATTTCTTTATTTGTTAAACATTCAAATATTAATTGTATGCAGCAATCGTAGAGATATCTATCTTCAGTTTCCCATATAAAGAAGTTCCACATCCAAGAAAATACAACAACAATGATATAATATGGCATGTATATTCGTAATGCAAAAAAAGTGCAAACACATTCGGCAAACATCAAAACTCTCACTGTCAGATACATATAAAATGTTTACTTCATACAGTGCAATAACACATGCGTTCTACTTGGTGTCATGTGCTGTTGTCTTAGTTGCAGCTACATCGTTTGGTGCACAGTGTTGAACACATTAGCTACATATCTGTACATATATGCTATTTATAACATTCATTATATTTCATTCGTTTACAACATTATTATGACAGAAAATTTTTTAGCCAGTTAATCCACTGTTCGAAGCTTAAAAAATTGCATAATAATTTCTTAGCAGCAATGTACCAATGTTAATTAAAATTTCAAGAAAGATATAAATTTAATTTTATCTAAACAGTAAGCAGATAAAATATCTTTTACGAGAATATTGTAAATTTCTCTCTCATACATTTATATAGCTGCAGTCATGCTGTAGTATCGGAAATTAATTATCAATTAATTTACGAATTGAATATATATTGAATTTATTTATATATTATAATTTTTAAAATGAAAGATAAGAGAGAATATATATCTGACACATAAGAGTTTTGAGTAAACAGAAGAATTCTTTAAAATTTTTAATTCTTTCAGGGAAGTGTTACGCAAATGAGTATTCAACGTGCAAATCATAATAACATGAAAATTAATGCATCTTTAAAATAATTTCTTAACAAGTTTTTCTATGATAATAGACGATGATCTAATAAACACAATTATAAATATCAAATGGTTATTAATTTTTTTTTAAATTTTAGATTATAAGAGTATAAAAGCGCACCATGTTATCGACATGGAATAGCATATTATTATATTATTCTTTGTATTATCTTTTTCATAATTTATAAGTTCTTTGCAGAGTGCATACCCAGTAATAGACAATTTGTAGAAACTATGGCAAAAACAATAACTATGTAAAGTTGCTGTATATGCTATCTTGTAATGTAATCATTCATAAATTGTAAGATCATATTTAATTGCTCTAATTGTATATTAATTAAAAGTAAATTTATCTTTAGTGAATCTTGTGTATCAATATTTACACAGATTATCTTTTGCATTAGTGTTAGTGATGCCAGTAAGACACGAGGATCTCACCTGAAGGGCTACCTGGCCTGAGACCGGCACCATTTGTCTGTATTGTTTGCACTGGACTTGGTGGCCGCTGCGATATTGGCGGTTCCAATATGTCGCGATATTTGGAGACCATCAATACAGAGATGAAGTAAACTATAGCAAGGGACAGAAACTGTGCCTGCTTGGTTTCTTCCTGAAATTAACGTATACGTGACTTAATTAATCTTCCTACCTTATGTATACATATTGATTTTATTTTATCGTTGTTATGAAATATCGTATACTTACAACATCTCTGTATATCACAGCTCTCAAACGATTTACGTCCATGTCTTGCAGCAATTTCTCGGGATCCTTCACAGGACTTAACTGATGCGTAAGGTTGTCCACGATGTTCTATAAATAAAGAATATTTCGATACACTATAAAATATTAGTAGCTACAAATAAAATGTTTCTTCTTTAGCAAATGGAAATTGAAGGTATAGTGTGTTGAGTCTATTAATGTTACAATCATTAAAGTGAGTTTGATCGGATAGAACGTACCTTAGGCGATGTCTGAGCCCCGCGTATAAGCGATTGTATGTGCTGTGATTTATTACTAGAACCAATCTGTCGACCTAACATGCTGTACGATCTGCCACGTTCTTTACACTCTAAGCAGTTTCTAACGGCACATGTACAGACCTATAGAAGCAGTTTATTAGGTAAATACAACAAAAAATGTTGTGTGAATGTACATATTAATTTCTAATTGGGATATATGTCATAGCTAAAAACATTTGAATTAATTGTACCTTACTTTTTGGGAATTACGATTATAAATGTTGCGTTCAATATTGTAAACATACTCGTCAATTTTTCATGTCTAGTATTGATATATAAAAAATTAAATTTTCTTTAAAATAAATAATTATTTCATGTGATATATGTATATAAAATTATATTATAGATAATATAATATTATTATATAAATAATTTTATGAGAAATTATAATTATAACCATTTGTCAAGAATTTTATTATTATAATTTACATCAAAAGAGAATTTTAATTCTTTTATTCGCATAGATAAGATTGAGCAAATTTTACATGCTTTATTTTGTATTTTTAAAGTGTATTAATCTACACTGTATAGTCTGACATGTGCATGCCATAAGTATTATGTATATGATGTATTATGTATATATTCTCACTAAAATAAACATAAATAAAAAATGTAACACACTACCATTGCAATTGCACTCTTTCATATATCATATTAAACTATAATTTAAATATTTCTATATAGGAATCGTATTTCTCTTCAAAAATTAATTACACACGTAACACGACATTGCGGAAAGCAAAACTAAAAAAATCTTGATGTCGATAATAATTTTTAAAAATTTCTTTCTAGAGTTTCTAGACTGAACTTGATCGATATTATAAATACTATATTCCGTCAAGTGCATAAATTAAACACACACTGTGCACTAATATTTAATATATTTTCCTAAATCGACAAATAATTTGTTAAAATCGTTTAATCATATAAACTCTGTATAATAATAAAAGTATAACTATGTCTAACTATTCTCTAACGAGGTTCACCATCTCATTCTGCACCCATAAAATACCTTATGCAATAATACAAACCAGTCGTAAACATTGTCGTAATATGCCACCGCTCGACATATTTTTTTCAGCCTCCAGTTCTCCAAAGTTTAACGAGCTAGCGAATATAAGTACGTCGGCCATGTTGACCAGTCTTTGCAAAAAAGAAACTGCCACTTCGATTGGCATCCCCTGAGTTGGCTCGATTACATCCAGTTCGCTCTGGAAGGCATTCAGACATTGATTAGAAATTAGGATTGAAAAAATATGCATTTTCTTCCTTAATTGCATATACCAGAACGGTTTACGTACATTTGGCGAAGTGGCCGACGCTAATAAGGGCAACAAACCGCCGCAAGCTATTATGAGATTGTCGGCTAACTGCGAAATTAGATGGACAGTGTTCACCACGAAAATGGCGTTTTCGCTGCTGTTTACGAAATCCAATACAGACTTCGTTGAATGACTGTAATACAGAAATTGTTGTAGAATTATTCCGACAAAGTTGATATATCGTCAATATACATGTGTGCAGCACTGCATATCCTACCTTCTCCACACTTGAATGTCTGTTTCCAAAGAGAATAACACGTCCGACAGCAGCCGTTGATGTATGTATGACCATTTAAATTCGGGTATTCTGAATGGAGGTCGTGTCGGGCCTGGACTGAACATTGGCCGCGTGGAGGGATTTCCTTGCTTCGATCTTTTGGCTTCTGCGATAAAAAGAAGACATAAAAATATAGACGCAGTTCTATTAATAAAATAAACAATTAGTTAAAATTTTTTTTAACTCACCGAAATGATTAGGATCCACCTGTGTGGACGTAGAGGCACTCCTTGGTCGTTTCTGGGGTGACGATGTTTTTCGTAAGGGCACAGGCAAGGAGGGTGGCTCGTGATCGTCCGCGATCGTTTCCGAGGAGACGATCGGCAGGCTGGATCTGCGGTGAGTGTCTACGTGATCTGGAGTTAAGTCATTCAATAACGCATTGTCCCTGGCAACCACATTAGAACTAACGATTTGAGGCACACCGTCGGATAAACTTTTAGCTGCATCACAGACCGTAGATATTGTTGGGATTTGCTGCTTAGGATTTGGCACTTGCGTCACATTATCTACAGAACTTTGAACATCGCTATTACTACAAACACTATCTGTAACTTCTACCTCGCCAGTCGCCGCCGGAACGTCTGACTTATTATCACTTACGCTAGTAGAAATAGTGGACGGCTCCCTTGAGTGTTTCTCGTTTACCTCCGCGTCTTCGTTATCATTAATAACAGCACTTTTGTCCTCCGTTAAAGAATCCACGGCGCGTTCGTCACTACTTAACGCACTATTCACTATTACGGGCTCCACCTTCTCGCTTCCTAGATCTACCGCCTTCTCCGTGCAAGCCTCACCGCTTTCTACTATGCTAGTTGAGCAATTAGGATTTTTTACTGTTTCCCCTGCGTCGTTCTCACCAGTCTCAGCGGTAATGTCCCCGTCTTCGGAAATGTCCTTCTTCTCGACGGTGTCGTCGTCGATTTTCTCACCTTCGGACGTTCTGCTTTTTATCTCACTCGAGATTTCTTGATTCTCAGTTGGCGTCAGGTACGCCTCTGACGTATCGCTATCGATTATCTCGCGATCGCTCTCCAACTGGAGCTTCTCAATAACTTTAACCGTTAACGGTTCCCGCGTTTCGTCAGAAGGGACAATTGGCACGGTATCTTTTTCAGTGTCGGCATCGGCGTCGTCCTTTGAAACAACAGGGTCGGCCGCATTTTCGATTGCTGTTGCAGTCTTGTCGGAATCTTCAGTTGTGTTGGTCGGCGTGTTACTGTCGTCGGTCGCAACGTTATTCTCCTCGGTAGACTTATCCTTCACTTCCTCATCCGCAACCGGTGGATCATCAACTTTGTCTACGGTTGTGGAAACTGTGTCGGGAATAATATTCGTATCTGTCACAGTTTCCTTCGAGCCTTCTGATTCAACAACTGTCGCTTCTGTGCTTTCCTTAATCTGTTCTGTTGAAGAGGACTCAGTAACTGATTCGGTAACAGCAACTGATTGTTTCTCAAGAACTGTGTCTTCCTCCTTTTTCAACGTGTCCTGAACTATCATTGAATCGGGGCTGGAACTCTCGATTTTGTGCACCTCGCTGTAGAAATCGCTGGAGCTCTCGATTGATATCACTTCGCTGGTCTCTTGCGTTGTCGGCAACGAGACGGCTTCGCTGTTTGCTTCTTCGAGGATCGTCGGCGTTTCCGTGTGAGTCTCGCGCGCGGTAGTCGGTGTTTCCGGTTTGTCGCTCAATCTCGAGTCCAACGACACCACCTCGCATGACTGCAGTGTGTCCAAGGTCTCGCTGCGCGATTTCACGATGGCCGGACTACCGTCGCTTTCGGTATTGTCTATTGAATTAAGATCGCAGCTGCAGGATTCTTCCAATCGATCATTTGCCTCGGATGAATCAAACTCCTGCATCATAATGCAAAATATTGTTGAGACCAATGAATATGTTATTAAACTTTTTTTACAATTATGAGTAAATTAAATTGACAAAAAATATTGAAATAACGCATTTATTCATAAATAAAGAAAATTGAATTGCAAAAACGCAAAATAAAAATTATAAGAACAAATTATACTATTTTTTTAACTACCTTGTAATTTCTCTCCATATGCTGTATCTCGTGATTCTGCTGATTTCCCCACGTCGTTGGTCTATTGTATCCGTTGCTCCCGGAAAGTTGCTGCTGATCCCATCCGGAAATCGTGCTGATCGGCCTCTGCTGTCTCAGCTCAGGATCCGTAATGTTGTCGGATCTCTGTCGTTCGTAATGCTCGTACATTTGGGCAAACTGAAGTTTGAATTCCTCGTACGATACCTGCGTACATCAATAAGAGTATTAAGATTGTATCGAACCGACGATATCTCACAAACTCACCTTAGAGTGCACGATAGCCAGCGTGTCAACCCATACACGCCAGCCACCGTACTCGTGCTTGATAGCGTGATGAAGAAGCATGCGAAATAAGGAATACACCATGTCGGATATCTTCTGCTCCTCGGTATTCTTCGGATGGATGTAAGCCATGGCGATAAGCCACTCCTGCCATACAGACATTTGCAGGACTGTTCGCCGATTTTCCCGATTATTATTGCAGAGCAGCGTCATGTCTGAGAGGAACAGTTTCTTCACTTCCAACAGCTGCTCCGTTTGCTTTGATTGTCGAATTAATGTTGCAACTACCTTCAGGATCACTGAAAGGAATATTGACAGATTAATACATGGAATATGTTCGGTTTTATCACTGTATGTAAATTCATCACTATAAATTCTCAGCTTACTCGGATTTTCTAAACGGTAGTGAGATTCAGGTTCAGGATGTCTGGCATACAATATTTGTTGACTAATGTGCTCAGTCATAATCTAAAATTAAAAATTTTTAATTATTTAATAAACAAGTTTAAGATAAAAATCTAAAATTAAAAATTGAATAAACAAATATTATTTTAAATAAAAGATCAGTACCTCGTATAAAACATTGTATGTCGGTAATGAGAGTGTTTCCTCGTTCAATAAGAGCCTCTCAGCCAATAACGTATACAGATTATGCGGGCTCATGACGTCGTATTTCCTTCTGCGTGCATTGAGTAATATTAATATCCTTTTTAAGGATATTTTAATCGCATGAATTATCTACGAAGAATTACTTACTTATGTGTACTGCGGCTAAGGAAGAATCCCAGCAGTTTTAACGCTTGCAGGCGTATCAGTTGGCTTTCAGCTGCCAGAAGCTTGAAAATCGACCGTACTCCTTGTTTCGCATCAAATGCGGGTACCATCGATGACGGATGTTCCGACATCAAAGATATCAGCATTTGTAAAACATCGTGCAAATTTTCATCCTAAAAATGGTCGTAGAATTGGAAGGATATACTTGACGTATTATCATTTTTCATTATCATCGTTATTTAAAATTACCTCGTGCATCGTTGTTAGATAATTAAGTATGCTCTGCAATTCGTCGTCTTTTACACCGTTGCCGATCATTATCAATTGTTTTAAAAATAATAAAATATAAGAACGAATTGCAAGAATGTCTTTCTGTTGCGGTCGCGGTCCATCTATGAAAATTAAATTTACGTGTAACACATTTTATACGTTCGGAATAAACTCGCATTGTCAATATTAAAATGACTGAATAACGTACCGAGTCCTTTTGGTGTTATTCCGCTTTTGGCGCGAGGATTAGCTACCCAGTAATAGTACTTCAGGGTGTGTACGGTTTGCAGAACCGTCGATACACGTCTCACATTGGAATAAATTTGCGTGTCGCTGAGAAATTCTGTGGCCAAGTATGAATAAAGCCGTGTTTGAACTGGCGCTGGTGTGTATATCCACAGAGCGGGATTAAAAAGGACGTGATCCAGTAGCTGCCATGTTAGGAATGAAAAATAAAACAACTACATCACCATGGATCTGCCTGTTCTTCGGACACACCAATCTAGCCGACTTTTATATATTTATTTGAGCCATGTATTATTATCTTGATTTGTAATAATTTATATAATTTGCACGATTTAGTCATCTAGAGTTTATTTATCGCATAAATATGTTGTTTTATTTTATTCCGATTTACTTTGTTTTCAGTTTCGACAATTGATATATAAGGATACGATGTCAAAAAAATATATACAATAGTTAAAGATATTATTGAATATATATTTTAAATATAACGGGAAAAATAACTTTCTATATGTGGACAGAAAAACAATATACAAATATCAAACACAAATTATTAAACTTACGCTTGAAGCAATGGTAGATAAAGTGCAGATAGTATTGCTGTTACAAACAACAGCAATAATTGCATAATAGTTTAGATATAAAGTATAAAACATGACGAGTGCAAATGGATGTTCGTGCATTTATATTGATTGGAAAAAACCCGAGGAATAATATCAGACACATAAATTTAGAGCGTACAATGCATATGTATTCTGAAAATCAGGAAATTCCATTAATTTGGCGCAATTAATAATAATATAATTATTTATAATATAATTATTTTATATTATAGAAGATACGTTTATCCACAAGAAATGCGCATCGATTCTGTATTAAAACTGTATTAATATTACATATTATATTATTTGTATTAAACTGCAAACAAATCAAACATGTATTAAATGTACGGTTGGTATTTAAGTAACAGAATTAATTTTGTCGCTGGAAAATCTGTGCGTAATCAAAAATAATATATAACGGGATTTTGATAACAGTGCATATTTAAAGATAGAAAAACATAAATTTTTATGATATAGCAGAGATAGACGAAGATTCTTAGCGTCGCAAAATAAGGATTATGAATTTTGATGTGAAAGCGATATTACGAACAAAATACTTTGCGTATAATAGCCACTTCTTTCAAATCAGGAAGTTCAAAAGTCGGTAGATTGCATGCGATCCGAAGTTTGAATAACACAATAATGGTCGAAGAAGGTAAGTATAGGCATGCTCACAACGGGCTTGTTGAAAAGTCTTTAACAAAATCTCAATAGTACGAAAATGCATATTACACACGTACATTAATACACATCTATAGGATATTTGCAACTATTTCGACAGGAGCAATTGCGATGAAAGCGTGGAAGCTGTTATATTACATAGCAGAGATGATAACGCAAATTGAAGGAATTGGATGCATTGATATTGACATTTTAATGAAATTGAACCAAATTGAACATAATCCATGCATGTACAAGCAAATAAAATCATCTGAAAATGAGGAGATAAAGCTAGATATGCATAGATAAAGAGTTTTTAATTCACCAGAACTTAATCAACAACTAATGATGTTGAGCACACAATCGTCTTTTTTTTAGTATTTAAATAAAATAAATGTTACTATGTGACTAAATTTCGTTTTATCTACAATGATTAATATTTTTATTTTCTCTATCAATGATTTTCTATCTCATTCTTTAATCTTTTATGGAAATTATTTCACCTAATTTTCATATTGTAGAGATTTTAATTTTACGCTCTAACTTTTCTAAATCTAATATGTAAGCGTCTTCTATTGTCAGCTAAGATAATCGCAAATTGCATAAAATACAACGTATCAAAGTTAGAATTAAAATGCTTTAACGATTCTTTTAGTTAAATTAAGCCGAACAAGGACAAAAAAGATGCAATTATCTTAACTGTACATACATCAATATATTTATCGATATATTTATCATATTAATACGTCTAATAGAATATTAGCAAATAATAATTTGTTAATAAATCGGTACCTGTTTCAGTAATAAATCGCTATTTGCGCTAAGACAAGTCACTAAATGCTTCGTGAGCTCCAAGAAGGATGCAAGAACTTCCGTCGTAAGGTGATCTCGACTTGATTTCTGCAGCATAAAACTTATTACCAGAAATCCTCTGTTTTGTACCATGTGTTGTTGAACGGTTTGAGAACTCTCCACCAAGTCGCAAATAAACCCGAGCAGTTTCGAACTGAAAAAAAAAATGACGTCGATGTTTCTTGTTAATGCCTTCTATTTAAACGCATGGCTTTGCAAAGCGGTAACTATTAATAAGCTTTACCATAATGTGGGATCGCGCTTAATGTCATTCGGCGCTATGCAGTCATAAGGCATATCCAGCTGTGAGAATAATGGGAACAGTACTTGGATACCACCTATCGAGTTTAACGTGCTGTGAATGGAGTGTGTTATGACTGCCTTGACATCCTGAAAGCCGAAATATAAAAATTTCTTACCTATTTTATATTTTTACGATATATTTTATGAGTTATATCTGGAATGTATTCTACGTATATTGTTTATAAGTAAATAAAAAGCACATGTAATTCTATCTAGTGTTGAATCTATCTCTGTTCAATAGCAACAATAAACTATACCTGTAGCATCAGGGCATGCGGAGTATGTACAAAATAAGAGACGTTGCCTTTCGGTGCGCTCTGTAGACAAAGCTGCGAATCTGTCGCTACTGGATTGTACATGAACACAATTGCATTCGACAATTTTCCATCATAAAGTACCTGAAATATTATATATAAAATAATAAATTAATAAAATTATTAATCTTCCGCGCGGACAACTTTCAATATTTTTTGTAAAAATAATTACAACATATTACTATGACATCAAGGTAAATGCACTACATTATTCAATCTTACCAGGATGTAAATCTCTTGGATACTAGCTACATAATGTAAATAAATACACAGAAAACACATACTTGAAAGCAATAATCAATAATTCAACGCTACTTCATAATTATACTGCTACTTACTACCAATTAGGATACCCATTAGCATCAAATTAAATCGTCGAAAAAATACGATATGTATAATATATGTAAAGCGATGCTTACAACGAAAATATTTTGCACATTACTAAGTTCGTTCTGCGACATTCGTTAATTAAGAAAGATATAAGCATTCAGTAAAGAAAACAAAAATAATAAAAAAAAAAAAATAAGATACGCACAAAAACATACATACATTATTATAACAGATATAATGTAAGAGATTCATAGTTACAATAAATCGACTTTCCCAAAACAAATAATATCAAAAAAATCGATAAACTTATCAGCCGCCAGTTGCCGCCAAGAAAAATCAGTGGTCATAATTGGGTAATTACCTCAGATGAACTCGAACGCAGTAACAGAATAATTAACAAAGTACAAATCATATGTTAACGAAAAAATAAAATCAAAATGCTTACAATTTGCATACTTTGGTCCACCATGCTCGTAGAGAGATCCTGCTCACTCACCCTTTTATGATTGTCGGGCAGATTCAGGTAGCACTCGTTGTCGAAACGAAACTGGCTCTGCGCACGGATCGAAAAAGCGATGATAAATATTCGTTCACGAATAAAAGGGATCGAAAAATATCCGCGTTTAACTAAAGATTTATACATGTATCTATAGCACATAGCAACGGCGAGAGAGAGATTACAGCGTACCTTATATCCCGGCCCCAGTCTATGCATCGCGCATATCTGATGCGTTGTCAGTGCTTCGCTGAATAAATATATTGCACTCATTTGTCCGCAAAACACGCGCTCTTCGTCCAGTTCGGGGGTTGCTCCGATGTAACATTTGTCAAAAGGCTGTAAAACGACGTTACCAATTTTTTTCCCTTCAAATCGTTATTGGCGAGAGAATATTATTGATATAAAAAATATTTGCGGACACTCACGTCATTCGTCGAAACGTGCCATGTCATTTCTGTACTCGACGCCAACTGGCCATTGACCAGACATTTAATTTCACTTTTTGTCCACCTATTGTATATATACACTACCGCGATCATATACCACTGTAAAATAAAGATATTTTCCACGTACAGCATATAAAAAATTTTCAATGCGCGGGTACAGGTCAATTTAAAGTATATTTAACAGCATACCTTTCGTGGTTGAAATTCATATTTGACACAATGTTGGAAGCCCTTGCCCTTTATTTTCATAGAAGTCAGGACTAAGCAGTTGCCTACGAAATGCGCAGAGTATCCTACTCCCTTGCTTGTTTTAAAGCTAAAATAAAAGAGCAGTGTTACTTTCTATCGTTGAACTCGTATCTCCTCTTGTAATGCCCTGTACTTTTATTTTGATCTAAGAAAACACGATCCGAAAGGTATAGAGGAGATTATATATATAAAATTATCTCTGTTCGAATAAAATTATAATAAAATACAAGACATTTCAAAATTTAAACATTATTCACGTTGCAAATGTACGCCAACAGAATCACACTTAATGAGTTTTCAATTGAAATGTCTGAGTGCTTTCTTCGTAGTTGAGAAACATAGGTGATTCTTTAAGACCGCCGCTCCACCTGCATGGAGAGAGTACTTTTGTAAGGGTGCTTGATGTGAGAGCACTTACCAGTAGAGGTACGGTTTTTCTCGTTCGATATTAACAGAGTTGATGGGATCTAAGCGGAACCATGTAGTAAAGGTAAATCCATTCTCGTGCGGCCACTTTGCAAGCGGCGGCAAAACAATCGCCTAGGAGATAAAAGGAGATGAAAAGATTCTCATCAAGGTATTCCATTTAATTTGAACGGAACATCGCAATATTAAATTTAATATATTGGTGACTTAATTAGTTTTTAATTGATTACAGTTATCCGTTTTTACGTTTTCTTAATATTCAACGCACAAGCAAGATAGATATTATGTCAACATTCGTAATGTATAATGGAAGTTGTATGCATGGTGCTTAATTTCGACTTTAATTTCAGTTTTGATTTTCTAAACGTATATTGCAAATATTATTTTATCCTATCTCTATTAACAGAATGTACAATATTTGTCGCGTTTTATGCAATATAAGCTTTTACACTCCAACAAGCTTTTCGAAAAACTCCAGCAAACTCCAAACTGCATTAATAATTTTATTAATAATTATGCTGTTTGGAGAGAGCGTCGTAATGTTACTACATATGAAGTTAAAAAGCAAAACAACGGTGCTTGTTATTGATATAATTTTATACTCAATTACGACTCTATATGCGTGTTTTTTTCCAGAATAAAATTGATTTCAATATAAAATGAGGATACGCGCAAGAAAAAAGAAAAAAGATTGTTATTATACATTATTACTCGATATTAATTAGTACAAAACGTCTTATAATAAGTAGAACAGCTTATAACTTTAATTTGCAAACTTCGTCAAGATTACTGATCTAGACTATGTCAAGTGTCATTTTTGATATAATTAGAAGGAGAAATTAATACTTATTGTTAGATGATGAAAATCTTGAACTTTATTAATTGCTTCTTATTAAACGCTATAAATTCTTCTTGTCTACGAAACTCTTTTATGTAAACTATATTAGATAAGTATTAAAAAAGATACAAAAATAAATGTTTGTATTGCTTTAATTTAAATCGAAACACTCGGGCGTTCTACAATGAGCACGTATTGATTGAATGTATATGCGGTAATAACGTTCGAGAGGAAAGTTTGTTACAGTGATTGATTTCGAAAATGTAAGCGCGGGTAACGGAATCTTGCGACGCAGGGTAAATTCTTTTATCGGAACTTTGATCGAGTTTAGAATCGAACGACGTCCTCAGGGATGTCGTAAAGTAAGAAGTATCTGTTCTAAGATAAAGACGAACCAGAAAAGAACTTACCGACCCCTTCCTGCCGGGGAAACTGAAAAATACGTCGGGCCCATTTCGCTGCGGCATTTGGCGGAGGACGTTTAATAGTTTCGCCGAATGCCGTGGCTATAAAACGTAAATGCTACTTTAGTAATCTCAGTGTGTCTAATGTATTCGCTCAATATATCTATCGAACATATTCTTGCGATAATGTTTATCCAATTCAATACATATTTGCAATCTTAAAAGAATCTAATTAAATCTTAAAAGTTCTTACCCACTTTCCTTTAACGGATTTCATAGCGCCGAACAAAAGTTTCAATTCTTTCACCGTTATGCTGTAGCTTGCTAGTACTCCCAGCATATCGATTAACAAATCTGTCGTAATATACAAAATATTTAAGGTATTATTAAAGAATTAGTTAGAATAAAAAAGTAGCAGGTTTTTATGTCGTAATACATAATTAGTATTATTTGTGTTGCTAGAATACAGAACTCTATTACATTTTTGTTATACTAACAAAAAGAAAAATTTTCAATTACTTCTACGTTTTATTAATGATATTATGATACTCGTTTGAAATATTTACTTACCGGCAACAACAGTTTCCGCACGAGATAATCGGTGCAGAACATGTTCTATAAGACTCACATCCGTACATGCTTGTAAGTTTCTGACGCTCTTTCTCAAAATCGCAATAAAGACGCTCCATATTTCAGCCTGAAACAAAAATATTGTGCATATATTACTTATTTGTATTTACAACTAGTAAGTCTAGTAACGTTTAAAAGATTCATATGTGTACAATATTTTTTTCATTTAATAGAAAAGTATATCTTTATTCTATAATTAATTAATAGTGGCAAATATATATGTGATTAATTGGTCGATTTTCTTCCTGCTTAAATTTGACTGCTTACGTTTTTTCCATGTGTCTCTTATTGACCTTATATTCTGAAGAAAATGTTGAAAAAGTATTTGTGCGCTTTTATTTCAAAGTGCTGATAATATTGTGCAACATTTTCCGCGAATACTGGACGTTATTTTATAAAAATAATTATGTCTGTAACAAAACGTTATAGACATAATTATTTTCTGCGAATACTGGACGTTATTTTCTACAATTTTTATTTTGACTAAAAAATATAACATTAATTCACCAAACGGTTTACTCACAACACTAGACATCACAGACGCGCGCTTTGCGCGCGCTATTTAGCTTTAATATTATACTGTTACTATAATTACACTATTAACCCCTTATACACAACTGTAAAAACTATACGATGACAGCCGCTCACGAAGTAAGCGCAGCAAGAGAACTAATTGGCATCGGGCAAAAAAGGCAACAATAACTACGATATATATTCGAGATTCGACTTTGCACGCCTTTTTTAGAGAGAAAACGCGTGTATATTATTTAGACACGATAAAGCTATTATATATTGGCCAGATTCGGTTTTAAGAACATGTTTTAGACGAAAAACATACATATAAAAATAAGATTTGTAATTCTCTATTAAAGTTAGCATGGAGGAGATACAAACACTTTTGTAACTAAATATATACTTTTAACACTCGGAGTAATTTAGATATATTATATTTGGTAAACTTATTGTGGATATCAGCAAGAACAAGTATTCTAAAATAACACGTACATGTTACACGTACTTTTGCTTCCTATGTTCTAAATATAAATTATTTTCTGTTGTTCCGTATATTTTGTTAACTTTTCTGTTTAACATCATCCATTTTCGATTCAATCCGATTCAATTAATCGAATTGTCTGAGTAGACAGAAAATCCAGTAATGTCTTTGTTATAGATAATGGCTTGCCAATTACGTCCAGGCAAAAACTACTTGGAGGACTTCTCCAAGTGGCGTGGTAGTGGTTTTACTCTCCCAGCGAATAAAGGATGGCTTAATAAAACCGCACGCTCACCCTGTGAAGAAGAAGTTAATGCTCTAAAGAGGTTTTTTGTAAGCCATCGCGAATAATTCACTTAGACATTCCAAATAAAGCAACACGGAGATTCCTGGTCCATGAGACGTGTCATTTAATACAATTAAATCCTACTCTCGGCTATAATATAGAAATAAACTGAGTGAGAGTAACTTGAATAAGTTTAAGTCACAGATATTAACATAGTTTACTAGCAACTATTTTAATATGCAGGCAGTATTATCCCGCGAGCATGTTTATAGCGCGGATCAACTTCCAATGGCTTTGCAACAGTTCGTCTTCAAATTATTATACTCTCGGATAACCGGACGGCCGTGTACAACCGACGCGACGCGAACGCAGACCGTGTACCCGCGTAATCCCCTACTGATATGCAAGGTAGGCCACGAAGCGAGATAACTACGGATGCGGGGGTAACCGCCGAATAGCGGAGAAATCCCGAAAATGCCGCTGGAATTCCCCCAGTCGGAATTTCGGCCCCGCGAGCCGGAGTTTTAGCGAGGAGAAGTTATGGGCATTCGGATAATTCCGGAGTAATGATCTCGCGGCTATACACCTTGTCGGCTTACTACATCGGAGTTTCGGGATGAATCCGCCCAGCGCGGATACAAAAAAGTGACAGGAAGAGAGAGAGAGAGAGAGAGAGAGAGGGTGAGAGGGAGAAAGAGCGGGAGAGAACAGAGAGAAAGTCCTGAGTAATGTCGTAGAAGCTTTCAGCTGTCACTCGACCGTGATAAATTGCTCTGAATCGCAAGAGCAGTGGTTAGTCAAGTTGATCTTCGAGCTACGTATCTCGTCTTCGCGCTAAAGGACGCTGCTTATCTGTTCTCTTAGATGTTGGCACCTGGAGACAGAGATACCGCGAATATCCCTTTATGAATACGGATATTAATCGGTTTTATGTAACGTCACTTTACGGGATCAACGCGTCCGAGAAAAGCGTATTTTCACTAACCATGTGCATTGTGCATGTCATATGCATTTATTATTTGTTTCATAAACTAAAACTCCCATTTGTATTTGCATACTTGATAAGGATTAAAGTAAATTGAAACGTAAAATATATAAACGCAAAATTCTATAATCACTTTCTCTCGTTAAGTAATAGAAACAAAGATCTCGAATTTTTCTTCTTTCTATATTTTCAAACTTTATTACATTTTTTCTTTTATATTTCTTCCATTTACATCGTTTTGCTTTATTTATACAAAAGGTTCAGATTATAGTTAATAAAAACGCGTACCTATGTAAAATGATATAATTCATAATCGCTTTCTCTCTTGCTATTAGAAACAAATATTTCTTATCTTTGCAAATGTTCTTTCGTATTACTTTTATTTTTCGTGACATTTTTTGCTTTATTGTAAGCTGATATTCTTATTTGTATTTTTGTACTTGAAAATGTTTTAAAATTAAAGTTACGCATAATTCGTAAAATTATGTAGTCGAAACTCACTTCCTTTTTCGCCGGTAGAAATAAGAATCTCGAATCTTTTTTTATTTACAAGCTTTGTTACACGATCTTCTTTTAATACTATTTACTTTCGTAATACTGATCGCTTCCTCGCGCAATTGGCAAAATTACGTTTGAAGCAACACGTGACCCGCGGGTGCAACGCGGGGTCGGAATGAAAAGCGCGCGAACGTGCTGAAGTAAGCTCTCTGAAGTGAGTAGTGAGCCGCTAATGGGGGGACGGGGGGACGCCGGACGACACAGGACACAGTGCGACGTTCGGGCGGTTCGGGTGTGCGTCGCGCGTATGTACTCCGCGCTGTTTCCGTGTTTTTCGCAGCGAAACGAACGTAATCGGAAAATAATCGGGCGTTATTTCGCGTGTTTCGTGGCCTTCGAATCTCAAAGTGATGCAGTGACGTTTAGTGTCTCGGACGCAGACTCTGCTACCTCGGCGTATCGGAGTCATCGGAGATCCGGCGACCGGCGGGAGTCAATGTCAACAACGCGGAACGCAGCCGCCATTCCACTGCACCGTGCCGACGCACGTGAGTGTTGTATGTACTGACTACTGTGCATCGTTTCCTCTCATGGTGCATGCATGGGTATTTCGCGAGAGCGTAAATCGTACTCGGGCGACGAGGCTGTGAACGCGACGCGATAACATACGCATAGGTCGCCCTGACAAATCACCGTGGCGCAGCACTCGTTCAACGAGCGTGCCTTGCCTTCTCGTCCGTCTTCCACGCCGACGGACGCGACGCGGCGCTAGACGGTCGCTTTCGTCTTTCTCTCGTTCTCTCTCTCTCTCTCTCTCCCGACTATCGTAATGAAATGACAAATGGCCTAGCAACCCGAGCTGATACACTCGATTTGTTCGCCTATATACGCGCGGAGAAATCGGCCGGACGCTAAATCGTGATAAATGCGACGAAAGAAAATACTTAGTTTGGACCCAGTGGCGTTAAATAAGCGATATACAGGGTGAGAAACGCAACGTTACTCGTGAGATTTTTTTTGCGAATACATTTTTGCCAGATAGATACGCACACGAATCACTTGTCGCGAGAAACGAAATTGGGAATAGATTTGTTTACATTTCTTTCCTTGCAGCGCGTACCGTAATTAATGTACTCCATTCTGCTTTGTTTATAAATGGTCACCGTGTTTTTCCCTGATGTATAACATCCTGTTTTAACAATTCAATAGCACGCTCGTGTATTTTCCCGAAAAAGCGCCGATCTAAATACAAACCAACGCAGGGTAAGGGCAGAAATAAAATTTTAATTCGAGCAACGCGTCATCTCGGCGGCGAATGCCGTATAATAAATTTAATATTGAAATTGTTTCTGTATATTCGCTACGTGGAATACAAATATATCTATGTGGAGAATGAGCGGAATGCCAAAAATTTTATCATTTAAATCGTATTTACGTTGTTTTTTTGCGATAAAAAAAAGGAGAAATAGTTCGCAATGTTGATTATTTAGCGGCAATTCGTGATTGCAATGTAATCATTGTAGTCTTCGAAATTAGATATCAGCGTTATATTTTGAAATATTGTGAAGCTAAATAAACATGAAATATCGGAGATATTGCAATGTCATCACGTTTTTGAAATTCATTTTATTTAAACAAAATAACTGATATGAAGACTGAAAATTATATAAAAATCTTCCAGAGATATAGAAAGTATATATATAAAATGTAATCTATCTAGAAAATATTAAAACGTGTAACGTTATTTTATTATTGAAAAAAATGGAGGTGGTATTTTTTAACAAAAATTAAATTTTGAAATTTCAACTTTTTACTGTTTATGATAAAATACATCGTAATGTTTTTAAAATATTCATGAATATATCAAGAGACACGGTAGTGTCTCGCGCCAAGTACGCGCGGAGCGAGACCCCGTGGCGCTCTATATACGCGACGGGACGATTTGTGAGTACCCGAGATTTTGAGATCTCGTTAAAATATGACGCGGATGTGTAATTATAATGATTACAATAATTACATCACGAAATAGAACTGTACTTTTCAAGGCACTTCGTATCTTTCATCAAGAGGATTTTAACGGCTGACTATACGCACGGTTGAACCACTAAAATCGCATACGCAACATAGACGAGTATATCTTGGTTTATCACGACTTATATTAACATTATTAAATAGTAAAAGGATAATTTTTTTAAACAAGATATCGGGATTCTCTAATCTTTAGGATAATTTTCTAAGATTTTTTTTATCTCGAATGTTTAATTAATCAAATCTTAGTTTAATTATTATAACGTTACAAGCAATCTATTAATGTTAGTGAGCAATATATTAAATATATTAGGTGCATTGTATAAGATTGCATTGCATATCTGATACGAAGGAAATCAGCGGTTTGTGTACAAATGTAAATCACTCGACCATAATTCGCGTTCTATCACTGGTATTCGCTGATAGCACTTAGGAGAAAACATAAAGGCAGCTCTATGCGAGGTTCTCCCATGAGCCTCTGCTTCCGCGAATGTTTGAGACGTGATTCTCCGGGGTACTCCGGGGTAGGATAATCCTGCATAATATGGGAGGCTTGCAAACCTGTAAAATCCAAGTACCTGGCGCGCTCGTGAATAATTCGTTGCACGCGAGCGTCGTTAAGTTGCAGCATCGGGAATTTAATGACCTCCACTCTACATACAAGAAAAGTTGTTGTCGACGTCAGTGAAGATCGTGTAGAGACTCGGGGAGAGAGATACATGTCGAGACAGATTTTCTTTCATAACATGTACTCGTGTTATATCGATGTATATAATATTTATACAGAAATTCTCGATATTTCTACTTTTACTCACAGTCAGAGGGAACTACTACATATATATACATCTACAAAAATTATAAAACAACTTTGTTATTGCACGAAAGTGCAGAAGCTAAACTGACTAACATTTTGGCGAGAGAAACGTTATTTTCGTTTAGCACTAGCTATATTTTTGCGAATTATTTAGAGTGCGCGATCGATTTCTCACAAAATCTGGTGAGTTACGCGCGTCATCGGCATCTTATTATCATTTCTACTACCTCGGTATCGATCCCTCAACGGTACTAATTCTTCCTAAACCCGGAACAGTCTCGTGAGACTGCTAAAATTAGGTCCCTCCGGCGGGGAGTTTCGCAAAATCGCATTTCCTGCGGGATCGTTCAATTTCACCCGCGCGGCCATCCATTACGCTACATTAAAACGTACTCGCCGGTTTGGTGCGTACCGTTCAACGATTGTGCCGCGCT
Source organism: Leptothorax acervorum (assembly GCA_035220615.1). Classification (NCBI taxonomy): domain Eukaryota; kingdom Metazoa; phylum Arthropoda; class Insecta; order Hymenoptera; family Formicidae; genus Leptothorax; species Leptothorax acervorum. Next base: position 1,733,222 of record JASTWQ010000452.1, on the reverse strand, counting down.
AAAAGCCACCGGCGTAGCATGACTTTTAAAGGCGGCCACAGCGTTGAAAAGATAGGGAGAAAGAGGCGAGAGCCTGTGGTTTTTCACTTCGCCGAGTGTGAAAAACATCCCTCTGTACACTTTTTCGCAAGTACGTATGCAGATTTTACCCTCGAACTGTTGGCAGGTTAAATTCAGACTCTAAATAAGATAAAATAAAGTTAAAGTGGCTTCTGAGTCATAATATTCACTTTTTTTGGACGAAAAAAAGGGCAACTTTAAATTTATCAAAGATTCAATGGACAAAAGAAAGTCTCGGCTTTGAAAGTATTTTTTTATTTTATTTTATTACAACATTGAAGTCAGTGAAGAAAGAGGCATGAAAGTATTCACAATGGACTTAAGAATAATACAGTCGGAGCTAGTAGGTACGTTAAAGGGCAAGACCAAGTTTGAAGCATTTGTGCCGACACTAATTAATTCGTTATAGAATCAATAGAGCTTTTCGTTCAGGATTTATTCCATTTGCTCGGCATTTGGTGCCGTTCCGAGTCTTAATCCGTTTTCTCTTCTTCCTTTCATTCTTTTTCGGTCTCCCAGGTGTCGTTTCGTAGTTAAATTGCAGATTATTCGAAAAAAAATGATGAATGAATCAATGGTTGCATCATTAATTATGCCTCTCATTTTCCAGATTGTCTTTGGATTATCGCGCGGACCATCGCTTTGTTATTGTTATGCTTTCATTTATTCCGAATCTCTCTCAAGTGCAAGTTAAAAATTCTCAAGCGCATTGTGTAATAAAATTCAAGGAAGAAATACAAGAATAACGCTTTATTTTGTATTCCAATATTTCTATCTCAATTTCCATGAAAGGTTGTCTTTTGGTACTATTATAATTTTTTTCAGTTTGTAATATTTTTTTTCTATAGACACGCTAATGTAATGGGATTATTTATTTACTCAAACATATTTTTGAGATAAATAATTCTAAATTTACATCAAAAAGATGCATATAACGAACTTATCGCCCTTTGGCGATAATTATAGATAATGATATTGCCATAGGCGATATCATATAAGATATAAGCGGTTAATTACCATCGTGCAGTTTAAATTATTATAAGCTATAGACGTAGCGCTTTTTAAATGTGCAAACTTTATAACATTCTCATTAGGAATGACTTTAATGTGGTAAGAACAAATGACAGTAATAGATATAATCGTGGTTGAGCCGATTGAGGTCGAGAATATGTCAAAAGCGATTGTGCGAGCGCGAGCTACTTAAGTACCAGAGCAGAAGTTCTATTTGACGAGAACACGTAAAGTGTTTATGCCGCAAAAAGACCTGCTCTCAATCGCTTCTTTGAATTTCAAGCCCCTCAAAGGGTCAGCTTTCGGTTAGCGGCCAATCCAATTGAATTTGAACCCGTTTAGCATGAGGTTTCTATCGTGGTATTAGGTTAACCGTGCACCTATTTGGGTCTACTGTATCAAAGGGTCGAGAGTACAGTTTCACGAGAAGAAAAACGACTGAAAGTGTTGCATCACCATTTCCCAAACGTTCATACAAAGTTTAAAATTGTTTGAAAATTAATACTGATAAGTTGATATTCTCGATTAATATAAATAATTTCTTATACATATATATATTTTATTTTGCATTCAATCTAATAATAATTAAATGATAACCAAGATTAGTTTATGTGTTATTAATTTGTTTCTCTAAAATTTACTTTTTTTAAATTAATGTAATTACCATCGCTCGTGACTTATAATGTTTTACATTCCTGCCTTAATCCTTAAAAGCTCTGCATGTATGCAAAGCGACTTTTCGATGCTCCGTGTACTCTCCCTTATGAAGTTTGAAATGAAAAAGCGCGGCTTTGTACATCTATCTGTCTTTGTACATCTTCTCAAGCCCTTCTGGATGGGAAGGCCTATATAGGTAGATGGATCTTATTTATTTAAAAGATACTCAGAATGCTACGAAAAATTGCGCATTTAAGGGTTAAAATATGTACGTCGTATTAACTTCGCGCAAAAGTACGAATTTTTATTCTGCGGGTTGGTAAAGTAAAAACATTAAGTCAACGGATCTGAGAAAGAGCAGCGGCTGAAATAAGAAGGGTAAAGTCAGTTCATTTGCAGGAACGGACAAACCATCTCCGATGTTATCTCCGGCTTCGTTCTACGGAATACACTGTCACGGCACGCTTTAACCAACTTTCTGACTTTAATCGACTTCACCGAGACTCCGCGCTTTCCATTTATCGCCGTTCCTTTCTGATGCGCTTGGAGGTTTAAACAAGTACAAAGCATACGTTTTCATTCGTGCTCCGTAACGGTTTCATCATTACGACTTAACGCTCGTTACCTAGAATTTTATATGATTAGTTAAGAAATACTTGAAATAAATTGTTCTGTCTTGCTCTCTTTGTTGATTTCCACGCGAGTAAAGCTTCGGGACATTGATATTCCGCTCGCATTGTTACATGTTTCTCTACAATGGTGCAGCTATAGTTTGCATTGACCTCGCAATGCTCCTTAACACGTAGCGTCAGTACTACATTGAGATCCACGAAGCGTTAAACGTACAGATTTACGAGTAAAGGCGAAGCGTTTACGAAGTACAGTTAAACCTCCACGACCACAGTTTCACCACGGTTGACAACTATTGTAGATTAAATTGCAATGAAAAGATTCTCTCCGCTGCTGAGATTGTAAATCTTAAAAATGTTGTTTTACAAAACAGACTTTCCAATATAATTACATTGCCCGCATTCTGCTCTAATTACAACTTTAAATAAAATAAAGAAATTTAAATAAAGAAGATGTTAAATATATATTACTTATGTAATAATTATAAATAAATATTCTAAAAATACTAATTATGAATAAATATTCTAAAAACATTTATATTTTTGTAGGAATTATTTATAGAGGATCTATTATCGGGTCATATTGTGAATCGCTCTCGCAAATGCGACAAATGATCTTATTATATACTAACATTATGTACTAAATCGCGCTATTATATGTGATTGTATGTTGTTCTCTGACCATAGTTTATGGTTCATGTCGTGTGGAACTATGAGACGCGAATATTAGCAATAAGCTGAAACAATATTTTCTCGAAGGCCGATAAAGTATCCAGAAGCTTGGGGAAAAATATTGCACAGGTTGTGGTAAAAACTATGACTGAAAAGAAAAATGCGTACAGCTAATATCGTGCCAAAATACGAGAGAAGTCAGCTGGCATTAACGAGAATTTATTACTAATATTATTCTTTCTGTTATTAATTGCTACTGTATATTAAGATCTGAAATTTTCGAAAACATTATCGGTAAATTATCGAGGTTATATAATAAATTCCAATATTATGTCTCATACGCGGTATGCGGTATATTATTTCTCTTTCAATTAATTTTATTTTAAAAAGTACAATAATTCAAAAATTACTTTTGAAACCACAATTGAGCTAATTTATTCGTAAACTCGTAAACTGTTTTGGGTTCCTTGAAAAAATAAAGACGTCATGATAGCATTGGAAATAAAAACGGACAGGCAACAAACGAGAGAACCGAAAGTTCGATTTACTTGACTGAAGAAACACGACGTCTCGTAAGTATATGCAAATGACTGAGCGAAGCCAAGGGAAATGTCGTGAGGCATTGGTAACGGAAAGTCGGCGGCTGCTTAGTGGCGGCTTCTACTACTTGTAAACATTGACACAGCATCCCACAGATGCGCTGCATTTCGCTCTATATCATCTATTTCGTTCTAACGATGGTTACATCTCTTTTACGTTTTTCACTGCTGTGATTCAGTATTTAAATTATTTTATGTTCCATTAATGATTATTATTATATATTGCAATTTTTTTTCCTAATGCTAAAGTGGCATGACTAAACGATTAGTAAAACGTACGTTTTCAAAAAGTGCTCAGTATTCTGGAGTTGTTTGTTATATCGAATTTCAAGATATTTTTTCTTCTTATTAATGCCATGTATTCCAAAGTTGCACTGTTAAATGTTAAAGGATGAAATTTAAATCAATATCTTGAGTTAAATATTTTGTTATTTTTAACTACCATGTATGTCAAAATCTATCATTTTAACAAAAAACAGTATTATTTTAATTCTATTTGTTTAGTTAAATTAACATTGTTTACATTAACATGGTGTAGTTAAATTAACGAATATTTTGAGTGGTGACCTATAGGAGTGGTTAAATATGACTCAAATTGAGTATAATTTAACACTACGAATTTAACAGTGTATATCTATTTTTTTCAAGTTACTTTATGATATAAATTTCTCATTTTGTTCGTTGTTACTCTCTATCGTAAAGTCTTCCGCGCGTAATAATCGCGAACAGGTCAAGTGCCGTGCATGGAAAAAGTTACCCAGTCGCGTTTCCGCCGAAAACAGAAATCCTTTTTGCTCGCATGGTTTCAAAGAAAGCCACCTCTCTTCTTTCCTCTTTTTTTAAAATAAATGACACGATTTCCGACGAAAGCCGAGTGGCCTGAGATTGTTGAAGGTTCGAGGTTCGCTCGAGGTGATATTTGCGGCCCCCGCGATTTCTAGCTCCGCACGCGTACCTAGCTATAGAACGGTCGTTTTGTAGATGGCAGCAATGAAATACCAGCCGTATTACAGGTATCATAACTTAGGAATGGCGTAGGGAATTGCGGTATTCCTCGGAACAACCGAGAATTGGCTTGAACATACCGCGCATTCCTGCGCTCGTCTCTCCTGACGATTGTCATTCGAATATACCTACACTGAAAAAAAGGCTTAGTTATAATAATCCATCAGGTTTGGTGAAATAGTTTCAACTAAACGTTAAGTGATTATGACGAAATAATTTGGTTAATGTTAACATTATTATGACGAAATAATTTGGTCAATGTTAACATTATTTGTTAACATTAACCAAATTATTTCGTCATAATCACTTAACGTTTAGGTGAAACTATTTCACCAACCCTGGGTTATTATAACCAAGCCTTTTTTTCAGTGTATATGTACACTTAGATCTCATTTTTCTTGGCATTATTTATCTCGTAGGTAAATATATTTATACGTAATGGATGTTTTGTATGCGGATTATGCGGATTGATTGTGTAATTACTCTTCTCACTTGAAAAGGACCGAAATTACGGTCGAAAGATTACGTCGTGAGATTAAATATATCATTTTGGCCAGTTGGGTCGAACAAAAACGACTGTTGTTTTGAATTTTATTTACTGGCGAAGGAAGTTACTTGTTTTGTAAATATATTTATCTTCAGAATACTAACGAGCGCTATCTTTATTATAACGCAAGGGGCGACCAAGTGAATAATCAAGCGGGACGCGGGGGTAATGGCAATTCAAAAGAAGTGAAATGGTTTTTCTGAGATGGGCGTTGATAAAGGAGCGAGCGAAATTGTCGTTTAACAGCTGTACGCTGTCGTTTTCGCAACGTAAGTCTTTGTGGAGATATTTTTCGTCGGCTATGACGTTTCTTTGAAGTTGCTAATGTGATTTACGTCTTTATTTAATCGCATGCACATCGTTTCGTCTTGTGATGACTAGTCTCGCAAATTTACTGCACTTACGCCGCGACGCATTATATTTCAAATTTTATTCCAGAAAAGAAGATAGTAGATATCCAATTCTTAATGTCTCTTAGAGGTACATGTTAGAAAGTTAAAAAATAAATTAAATACACATATTGTTAATCTATAACAACCAAGTACATGTATTTTAATGCGAATTTATTAATTAGTATAATCTTTAGACGTTTGTCTTATAAATATGAAAACAATATTATAATGTCAATATTATTTGATAATGATGCTACACGTATCTTTACTCTACTTAATTTTCATTAAATTCCACAAAGGATTTAGCCGGGCAAATCGAGAAAATGTTTTCACGTTGGTTATTAGCGAGAACGTTCTAATTGTGTCAGCTTTATGATGCGTTCGTTACGGCGATATCCGCTTTCTCAATGTACAACACTGCGTAATGCTATTACGTAAACGGCGCATCTCACAGCATTCGCATTATCGTTTTTTATTTTCCGCCCTCCGCACAATCGTCGTGCCATCCGTCCTGTCGCTCTTGTCGGGAGACAGCGACGCAAATGAATAACATCACGAAAGACGTCGCGACGTCTATTCGGTTCACGTTGATCCGCCTTCGAACTTGGAAACCGTCGTCGTTTCTGCCAAGACGAAGGAGAGCGATGTCGCTCTTCCTACATCACCACATTTCAATTATCAATTTACCTCCGGTTTTCCGCACACGGGCGCGTCTCCGGGCCTGTGGATTCGCGATACATGGAATTTGCCTAAGTCCCTCGGTCTGGCAGATAAGTACGTCGTCATCGTCGTCGCCGTCGTCGTCGTCGTCGTCGAGCTAGATAAATATGATGCGCGATCCGGGCCCATCGTGGCGACGTCAGCGAAATGCAATTTAAATCCCGAGCTTCCTTTTCGTTTGGACGCCTTTCGCATCTCCCGACCATCCCATGCCCCCGCGTTTTCCGCGACTTTCTTCCTCTGCCGGCTTTCCAATCTCCGTAAATTGAGATTTTGCGTTACCATCGCCGAGCGCGCATTACGTTACCGCGAATGAGATGCACAGACATCGCGCGATATGCGAATTTGCAAATATCCCAACGCGAACGTTGCCGCTATACGATCGCCTGTTCGCTCCACGCATACCGATTGGATTATTACTGCGAAGCCACTTTGCTAATGCATATTTACATATCGACCCGCTATCGCCTATCGCAATACTCGAGGGCAAATAAAGGCTGCGTGAGAGAAATGTGTGGAAATCTTAGTTTTCGCGAAGACAGAGATTTTTATTTTTTGTTTAAATTTTTTTAAAGACAATTTTAATCAAGTATAGGACATTTAGCTTTTTATTTTTTAAACTTGGGTGTTATTTTCTATAGAAAGTAACACTCACGTATTCATCGAATTAGATATTTGACAAGAGATCGAAAAAACTTATAACGGCGCCATTTTCACTGTGTTTTCTTTCTGTGACTTTTATCACATTTCAAAGTCCTTAAATATTATACGTATTTTTTTAAAAACTTTACAAATATATATATATCCAGCATATATACAAGCAAAAACCAAAAAAGAAAAGTACAATCACTATCATGTCAAGCGATAACGAGATAACTCGGAAGAGAATAGAGCATTTTGCGGCGGATACATTCGTGTAAAGGGCAGATGTGTTGGGAAAGTAAAAGCACGGTGGCACACAAAGGACGGGAGGCAACGAGAACGAGGAGATACGTGCCGCGGAATAATGGCGCTACTTTCGACGGTGATTCAAATCCGTCAATCACAGACGACCTAGTTGACACATGCAACGAGATTACATGCCGCGTTTTTGCGAGCCAAATTGTCGATTTTTCGTGAAGCTCAATTCTCCCTTTTGTCGGGTGCCCTTTTCACCCGCTTTTCATACTTCCTTCGTCGTGGAACTCTTTTGCCAAGTCAGGGAAAAAATTCATCATAGCGAAACGACCCGGGAATTCTTATTAGTGGGGTTGAGAACGTACGTGGGCACCCTCATGCGATGTGCAAGAAACGAAAAATTCGTTCATCAGGATATAGCGTCATGCCGTTAATCGGAACTGTTCTTTATATAATGGTTTTGCGACTAACGGAACGCCAGGATCATCTGTTAATCAAAATGAAATTTAATCCGCCAATGATAAATTAAACAAAAATCTTTATTAATCGACGCGATTGGCGAGTGACAAATTATCGTTTAATCACGACGTTTCGACCCGGGGGATTGGGTCCTTCTCAAGTGTCTATAGACTTGCATGGAACTATCGCTCTTACGTGAACATCTACGAGATATGAAAATTTTGACCGAAAAAGTCATATGTCAAAAGATGTTCGGTGTCGTAGAACTTTTGATATGAATATCATAACGTTAACAAGCACAGCGCATATAATCAGAACAGTTACAAAAGGAGTCAAACAGATAGAAGATGACGACCGGTCGAGAGCAAGCAAGCGGCCGCTTTGTCACTCGTCATCTGTTAATGTCTATGAAAAATATCGATAGTATTTCCGTATCAAAATCTCTAAAAGATTCTATGACGTTATGATGAATATTTAAGTGTATGTGAATTTACTTTTTAATTTAATTTTAAATCCGCTTTTAGCCTAGATACGTAATATTATAATTATTTATCATCTAGAGTAAATATTGTGTGCTTAATAGGGAAATATTTATAATATATAGAGGGCAGTCGTGAAAAATCGGAAAGTAATTTCCATTATTTTATGCAAAACAGCTCAACCCTGGTTTCTAGCATCATTTCCAATTGATGCCGTCTACTCTCTCCCTCTTTCTTTTTGGATACGAATATATGACTATCGAATCACGAACTTGCTCGCGGATATGAACGGTATTATAACCATCGCTATAATTAAAGCCGTCACAGAAGTGTCGTTGGTGACGCGATGTTGGAATGCGTTAGATGAAATTATATGTGAGGTGGTTAATTATCGGACAAACAGTAATTGGCAACAATCGTACATTTCCATCAAAACGTTATTGATCATAACTGTATGCGTCGTTACATAATTTGCAATCATGTATGTTTCCAGCATGATGAAACTACCGGAGTAGATACAGGTTGGAAGGAAATAATTTTATATTCATAGAATTTATAGTTATATGTTTGTCCAAAAAATAATAATTCTATAAATTAATAAGATACGCAAATCGCGTGCACGCTTTTAGCATTTCCAATCTTTTTTGTACGATACATCAGTTTTCTGGACAAACCTTCTCCATTCTTTGCCAAGGAAGCGATACATCATTCGTAATCCCTCTGTCAAGTTTTTCCCCCTATGGAAGCTCGAAAGTCTTTTATTTCCATGGGCCAAATATTCCATGGAAATAACTCAAGAATTACCCTCTTAGTTATCCCTCAGCTTATTTCTGTAAATAATAATCAACATCTTACGCTTTTTCAATTAAAACTGGAAGAAAAATTTCTATCTATAATGTGCATAAACATTAGCGCCATTATGTACATTCCTTTTCTTTAGCATCATTATATACATTCTTCACATTATGTACATTCCTCAAGAATCTCCGTGGACTTGTATACGATACGAATGGGGTACGTACCCATCAAAAGAGCGACGATAACAACGAATTGAAGTGCTGACCGTTGCGTTTTTCTCGATGAACAAGAAGAAATTCTTTTGCGGTTTTGACGCTCGTAAAAGTGCTCGAGAAGAAGTGTTAGATTTGGTGACAAAGCGTGCGATGAAGAAAAGAGGATGGCAAAGTCGTGATCGAATATGTTTGATGATGAAAGCGAGGGTAAATATAAGTGTTAAACGATCTAAAAGCTATTGCTCCATATTGGAAAGCATTCGTTCAAGTGATTTCATAAATGGAGCGACGCTGCATCGATCGAAAACGGAGTTTATCCTATTCTTAAAGATTTACAGGGATTGTCCGTGTTAGCCCTTTCATCAGCCCGTTCCAGCCTGTGTTAAGCAGAGTGTAATGTATAGAACATCAGGATTTGATCTGATTTTAATTTCGAAATCTATCAAGGCTATCACGCGTCGAACGTAATGCGTATGTAATGCATTAAAGAGAAAAACATATGCATTAATACTGCGTTACAGTTTGAGCAGCAACGTGGGATATTAGGGAAGGCTTCGATATGCCGCATCTCGCAGTGGGTGGACCGCTTCGATTAGAATGCAATCGAGTGAGAGGCTATCACACGCAGGACTGCCCAGTTCCGATGTCCTGATCTCATCATCTCGTCATTCTCCATCTTATTGGCTTCATATGACGCGAACGTTTGAATGTTCGAATACGGTCGGTCTTCTGGACTCAAAGCTTTAACTGTAGAATTGTTCACATTGCATTTTATTTTTCTTAATGATCTCGCTTATCGATTTTATCACATTGAAAGAAAGTTGCGACGCACAGAATATCACTACGATAATAATGATCCGTCCAACATTACCGGAACTGTGCGATAAATAACAATGAGAGCTGATGATAAAGCTAAAAAAATCTGGAGCGTAACTACTTATTCTGCTTTCATGCCGCGTAGAGGATATTTCGTGAGAGCAAAGTAGAAATTTTGGGGATTTTATGGGCTCGTGATGGTTATTCTTCATCGAGCCGAGAATCGTGAAATTCACGTCAGGTCCCGACAACACGGAGTCATTGCGACATTTACGTGAAACTACCGCTAATTAAACAGAATTCTGGAGTATCTTGAAATTCGCGACCCACAGCGTATTTGCAGACAAAATAATATGCAGTGAGGTGCTCCGTAGTTGTATATTCTAGTATATCACGTGATATGCATGACTTGCCATGTGACGCGTACGTTAAAAAATAAATTTTGTGACGCACGTATTATGTAAATAAAGAATATAAACTGTTCCATGATACGTAATTAAAAATGCTTGAATATAAACAAATATGTAGAATTAAAGTAATTAATTTGTTGAACAGTGAGTGAAACGTTGACGACATGTAACTTTTCGCAAGATAACTTCTAACAATTTTTTTAAATATTATTTCAATATATAATAGTGAATGAGTACTAAATTAATTATAATAATGTATAACAATATTTTACCGTTTCTCGCAAAGGAATATTTATTTGAAAATACTATCACTGACTAATTTTTAAAGAATATTTGTTAAACTTTAAAACGTACATAATACCATTTAGCTTATTGTTAGTTCAGCTAGTTGCTTGATTGCTTTCTCACAAAGAGTTGTATGAGAATTTACGATCAGTTCAAATAGTTGCCTATCTTTGCCACTTACCAAAAAAGCTCCATCACTCTAAAGCTACGATTTTTCACGCTAGAAACCGGGCTAGAACGGGAGCGTGAAAGATGAGAGAGGAGAGGCCGAGAGTTATTTCGATGAGAAAGCTCGCACGGAGCGCACTCGAGAAAAGCGCGAGTAGCGGAGCCGTAAAAACCCGTACGGGATTTCGTAGCCTGCACGAGGAGGAAACGTAAAGCCTTCTCCGAGGCGTGAAGATGCATTAAAAACTTATTCGCGTAATGCATTGTGTACAATTTTAATACAAGGTTAATACCACGAGCGAGACTTTGCACCGATCTTGCAACTCACTGTGGCAGCTTTACCTCTTATTTAAGAATGTATTCGCATCCGGGCTCGCAAAACGATGAGATACAGTGAGGCGCAATCGCGGAATACTAAAAACGATGTCGCTCGATGCTGCTTTGCATTCGTACAGCGTTTGAAGCGCATTGCAACTATTGAGGAAGAAAAGTGAAAGATGTCCGCTTTAATCTGACAATTCTGTGAGTAAAGATGTAATATTAAAAGAAAATTAAATGACCAGGCTTGTGGAAAGAAAACATTGAAAAGGGAAAACGTATTAACATTTTTATACAAATAGGATAGATGCTTTTAATCAAAGTCTCTCTCTTTCGACTCTTTGTCTTTCTCTCTAATTTTGATTAATTAAAACTTTTTTTAAACGTCTTACAGTATAAGGATCAGTCTATTTTTGCGTATTGTGTTACTTGACAAATATAATTATGTCAGTTTATATCACACACACAGTTTTGAAAAGTTGCAATTATCATTTCTGAGAGATGTTATAATTAACACCTGTATATCTAACCGTAACAAAAGTTCCATTTAATGTAGACTTTAATAATACAATTGAGGATGAGGATGTAGCCAATTTTTATATTTATGTCACATTTAAAGTTTTCACAATGCATTTTTTACCGGCCGACACGTGAAAAACTTTGCGAGTGCGAAGTCCCGCACAATTGTTTCTGACGAGAAACGTTATCATTAAATAAACGAAACATTCTCTCGTATAGTACTTATTCAGAGAGCTTCTCGGAAATAGCACTCAGTCGGTTAAGAATACTTTAATTTACATAAGTAAAAGCTTCGCTTAGTGTCGCTCTTGCCGAAGGAAACGACAGTGGCAAATGCTAGAAACGTAATTTTGTTATGTCGCTAGTGTGTGCCAAAGAGAAATCGAGACGACGACGGTGTACGACTAACAATAAGTAAATGTTACATATAAAATCAATTTTAGACATGAGCACGAAGTATTATCACTATTTTAATATTAACATTAAATGTTAATGATCTCTAAATCTAAATATTTGGGTTGTTTGATTCGAATTAGTTGATGACGCAAATGTTGTATTGATCTATGTTCGAGAGCCATAGTTAATTAGAAGCACGATTCGGTAACCGAATTGCAGCCGATTTCCTATATCGAACGATAGCTGGGAAGTTTACAAACTAATATATATATATATATGGATGGAGTATCTTGAGAGCAGACACGGATTGATTGAGTTCTTCGGAAACTTGGTCGCGTGATATATTCTAAACTAAGGCAATGGACAGCTTGTCACATATACATCTATATCTAGATTTGTGCTGAATTTCATATATATGTGTATATGTGTAAAGTCAGTGCAACTGTTTGTATCCGCTTTCTGTATTGTGAAACAATAGTTTTATAATCATTGTTGCATTATCATTATATCTAGATTCGTAAAAGCGAGTATAAAAATATACAATTTACGAACCTAATGGTTTGTACCTCGATATAAAAGTCCTCTACAGAAGATTGCTTTTTATGTCGCGCGCGAAACCAGTGGTTTGGAGAGTTGACAACTAAATTGTAATTGACCTACATCCGTTTTATTGCATATTGTTCTCGAGCTTTATATTTTTTTAGTAATAAACTGTAATCTTTATGTACACGTATTCTTGATCAAACATCTACAATCAATTTCGTTTTCTACCAAGCGAGATATAATATTTTTTCTGAGCTGTATTGTTGGAAAACGGTCTTCTTTGTTAAGGAAATTAATCACTAAGAAATCTATAATAACTGCGAAATATGTGATCGATAGTTACTGTATTGTAACATTAAGATATTTGTCACCGAGTCGATCAATATCAGTGATACACTGATTTACTTCCGTACCACCACATCCGCTTAAAGTGACTGAATCGATTGCGATCAGCTTTGGACTTACGTCGACGTCTCCATCGGGAGCTTCTCAGAATAAACTCACTTTTCCCTATAATCCCAGAGATACGGCTGATATACACGGAGGGTGAAACCCGAGGTGAAACCATAAGCCTCACTCGGTGGTTTCTCATCCCGTAGCAGAAAATTTTGTTGCGGTTTCCTCCCTTTGCGCCTTCTCGCCGCACAGATCTCACAGATCTCCGTTTGCTCCCCAGTCAATCTCAGGACGGATGGAAATTTCGTAGGAAATCTCCTTGCCCTGGCTGTGTACGCACGCGTCGATACCTAGCACGTTCAAATCTAACAGGGATTTATGGAGATAGATCCAAATAAGATTGAACACTGTTCACGATTCCGAGCACGTTGACGAATGCTCTGTGCGCGATGGGGCGTCTTCGGGTTCTCACCTGACGCCACCCTTCCGTTTTTGGATTGAAATGTATCTTCACGAACGGGCGAGCGCCGCGAATAAAACAACGATCCCGCGAGGCAGTCATCCCTTGAGATGTCCGCCGACATCGTCATGATGCATTTTAAACTTCTTGTGCGACAAGTTTCGGTCCCAAATGGCCTGACGAGCAAAGTCGTGTTCTTGGTGAATGAGAGAACTACCAAAGTTCCAACAGGTCAAGCTTGATATATCGGCCTGATAATAGAGTAAGCTTGTACTGGATACCTAAACACCGAAGTTCCCCCTTTAATATAGATATTATCTACTATATCTTATATAGTTAACTACTATAATTGTCTATAATTTTACTCATATATATTGAGAATATAAAGTTATTTTATATTGAGATAATTTCATTTAAGAAGTATAACAAAAAAACATATTTTGTGTTACAATACGTGATTTTCACGCCCGTGTTCCTGTATATATATATATACTCACGAAATTAACGAACCAACCGTGTAATACGATATAAGGTTCTATTTTCAGACTATTACACTAAATCTATTTCAGAATATTACACTATAATGCGCGTAATATGCCTCTTGTATAAACTCTTGTCGTACGTGCTAAACAGCATATTACACGGTTAAGACACCATAATAATATGATTAATATGGTTCTACAGGGCGATTTGTAAAACAGGAGTTTTATTACTTACGTAACGTATTTTTGCAATCAGATTCGTTCGTTACATTTTGAATTTTTATAGTTTTCTTCATTTTCTAGCTTATAATTTTTCAAAAAAGTTTAATACGATTTAAGATCGAAACGTTAAAGATTTCGAAACTTACAAAACCTTTTTGTAATTTAGAAGAAATTGAAGAATTAAATATCTCGTAAGGATTTCAAATGCTTTTCACTGGCTTATTAATTCTAAAGTGTGCGCAAGATTTTCGGTCACTTTCATGATTAATGCAGCAATTATAGATTATAGAGTGAATTGGCCGAGTCTGGGTGCTGAGTACAATCTCGTTATTAAATTATTGCACATAACATACCGTTACGTTCGTGAAATGACAACAAAATTTCGACCGCAAAGTTGAGTAACGCTGTTATGCGGAAATTCTTTTCCGTCGACAGCGAGTTACTTGGACAGTAATTTGACATACTGCAGTTTTATGAAATTACGGTTGTACGGGACTCTAGACTCTAGTAGGTTGCCCGAAATATTTCACCAAAATGGACATGTGTCGTCATACAAATGATTTATGTTACTTTGAATCTATCACAAGGAAAGAAGGAATGCTTAAACTTTGTAAGACTTACGCGTCCTTGCTGGACATTTGAAAATTGATAAGCAAAATTCTGTTAACCCTGCGTTCTTTTGATTATACGAATAGTTTCCGTAATTTTTTGCTGCCTCTCTGAAAATAGCGCATCGCTTGATAGAACTCGTGTAAGTAAGTATATACTGCGAATGCTCTGCAGAATGTGTAGAATGTGGTAAAATCGGTAGCGCTGCAAATACCATTTTCCCAATCGTTAAACGGCGCGTCGATTGCAGCAAGGGTAAGTATAACTGCCGTTCTCTCGGATGTTTGTAATTGCAATATTTCTTTTTTCGCATTGTTTCCGCGCTCGCCGCAGCGAATCTGGGAAAATCGAGCGAGTTTTTCTAACGGAAGCACTTGTGTTTGAAGGAAATGATTTTTTTCGAACAAATAGTAACAAGAAGATCTGACCTTAATTCCTCGAGGTACATTATATCAGATGAACGATTCGCGGCCGGTTTGGAATAATGGATTATTATTCCCACAGACATGCGTTTTAAGGCAAGCGTAAATGGGAAATACAAAGTTCGCGGTTACCGAAACGAGATAAATCGAGACATTAATTAAGTCCGTTGACAATGGCTGATAGAATATGCGCGTTAAAGCATGTGCTACGACTGTACCAAGGGCTGTCGGGATGAGTCATCGTTGTTGTTGTTGTTGTCGCGGCTCAATCGAACATGCAGATATGCTTTCACGAGGAAATAAAAAAGGAAATAAAAGGCCTGAGTGAAATGGCGGCGGATCTCTTTGTGCAACTGCGCGTAACGATCGGCGGAGCGTTGTTGCGAGGAAAATCGCGAAAGTGTACTGGGGGTCGAGCGGAAAATTGAAATCGCGTAAGATGGGGCGTTTCGCGCAAAGTAATTCACTCCTATATATACTCGCGATACTACAGAAAAAAGTTTTAGGAAAGCAAGTCTATATAAAAGAAAACATACGTGTGATTGCGTCTCTTTGTAATCGAAACACATTTCTTCGAGAAATAGACTTTTATGTTTCCGAAATCTTTTATGACATGTAAGCGTATATTATCGTATACGTAGTGCGCATGAATTTATCGCTTAAAAAAATAATTGTAATTATCCGCCAGTAATCGAAGGACATTAAAATTAAAATCAAGATTTCTAACGTATTTAACAAATTTTGTTGTCAGATGTTTATTGCGTCAGCTCTTGATTATAAACGAGCCTTATACACGATATAAATCATACCGTTTATCGCTTCGCCCAATGCGCTGTAAGAAAGAAAATGGTGAAAAAAAGTAGAGATCGTTTCCGCACCGGAATTTCCACTTCGCTACGTTCGCGAGTTGACGAGCTCCATTTCTCTCCCTGGTCTCTGATTGGCAATAAAGTACGAGCATGATCAAAGCGCGCGTCAAGACGTTTGTCGGCGAATGCGAAGTAAATGAAAACCATTGTCCGTCTTTCGGATGAAAACTGAAGCTTTACGTTTTCAATAAGTCGATCATAATGAGTCCTAGTTGGACTGCGACCGGATTGCGTCCACCGTTCTTGTTTCCGATTTCGGAAACTCGTGGTCTTACTACTACAGGAATCCATCCTGATATACGAAGTTATTGACGTTCATAATTTTACTGGAATGCAAATTTATAATGCCGATAAATGTTTCTACATTCATTGCAAAGCATGAAAGCGGTAACTCATCGTGTAACGAGTTTTGAAATTTCATGAAATATATAAAATATAGACTATATTAAATTGTTCTCTCTTTATTCTCTCTTTATGGGAATAAAATAACATGGTAAAATTTTAATCGTTTATTATTTTTTAATAATCTTCACTTTTTGCAATAAAAAAAGGCACTATACATTGTTGTACATTTGTTCTTAAAAGCGGGAAAGCGAAAGTATTTCAAATTGTAGTAATGATGTATTGTCTTTTATCAGATATATATGTAGAAACGTTATTTTATGATCTTATATTTAATAGTACAAAACAAAGCACTACAAAATTTTATTCGTATTTTATTATATTTTTAATATAAAAGCACGAATCTTTAATATCATTTAATTATATTTAAATGCGTTACCAGCATTGTTTAACATACGAATTTATTTATACTAAATGTATGCAATGATCAAGTAGTGCTCTAGAATATATGTGTATATCATAGCAGGATGTTTGATACTAATTGTAAGATTTTATGGATATGGATTTTTACGATGATGTGCGCATGAAAAGCACAACGATTGGATCTATAGAGATATCGATTTGTAATATTTTTTTACTGAACATTTCAATAAATATCTCTTGTACCGTAACGTATCCTGAAATAGAATGTCGAAAATTTTAAGCATAAGAAACCAATATCAGCATAGGAAAATATAAGCATGTCTTCTGTATATAAGTTTCAAAATAAGAGTTTTAGATTAGTATTAGTTTAGAGATTTAGATTGTCGCAAGTTAGAGACGTTGTTTTATCGCAGTTGCATCTAACATTAAAAAATGTTTCACTCAGCTTTATAGACGGGTTTTAACAAAATCTATAGAAGATATTGTTGTTGACAGAAGATTGCTTTTGGATTTATTAAAGAATATGAAATAATTGGCGAGAGATGGTTCTGGGATAACTCATATAGCCAGATAATGGATTTCTGACAAATTGCACAGTTTATGTATCTTTCAAGATTCAGCTCTCAGCATCTCAAGAACGCGTAAGCGCCTTATAATAAAAACACCTGTTTATATACTTAGCTCTTTGTATATTTTATGACATAAAACGTTATGCATGTTTTGGTATGCTTCTCATGTGCAAATAAAATTTAGCGCAAACGAGGCAGAATTCTCTCATAATTTAAACCCCCGTTAAATGCTGTAAAGCCTTCTGTCTCGCACTTTTCCGGGCCAGTGCTTTGGTTGTGCAGCCCGAACGGAAATTTCTAAGTTATCCACAGTGACGTCAGAGTGAGTCGCGTTATCGTTCATCCGATTCGCCGGGATCGTGCAATCGGTGTCACGAGCCTCGGTGGCAAAGCCCCGGGTGCTCCCCTCCGTGGAATAATTTTCCGGTGCGATGGATCGACGCAAGTCGCGAAGTGTTGTTGAAGGGAAGGGCAAGTAGATCAGAGTAAGCGAAGAAGAGAGCGAGGATACGAGAGACCCCTGGCATCAGAATGCATCTCGGTCGCGTATTGAAGCAGGGAACCAGCCTCCTTTCTGGATGGATCGTTTCTCCCTTTACATCGTTGGGTATAACGTCACGGAAGCGTGACGTGGAACTAAATCCTCATCAGCATATCGACATCGGCTTAGCCCTCGGCTATATACGTAGGTATATGATCGATACGTTCGATCGTTCGTTGTAGGAGATCAAGATATTAGACTTTTAGTCTATGTATTTGCAGTGCAAATAAGCCCTTACTCGTTGAGTAGAGAGAAATCATTTTTCAGAATATCTTTACGCTTTCTCTCTCTCTCTCTCTCTCTCTCTCTCTCTCTCTCTCTCTCTCTCTCTCTCTCTCTCTCATCATCATCTCTCTTTCTCTCCATTTTTATTCAATAAAATTTTTCACAATTGTCAATTAAATTAAATGTGCATGTATACGAAATAAAAAATTATTAGACGTTCTAACGGAAAATTATGTTGGACAGGAATTACCAGAAATATGCCAGTATGCGCACAATGTTGAAAAAGTTCATCCTCGTGCGGCTCGTGCCCTTTATCTATCGGGATACCAACTTTCGAAATGCCAACGCGCACATTCTTTCCGGTGCATTTTTCTTCTTTGTTTACCCAACTAGGATTGACCTTCAGCTCATAAAAATGGGACGTATTATCCGTGAATAATTTACGAATCGTTATGCTATGTTATTGTTTGCGCGTTGGCGTAACATTCGACTTCACTATCTCTGCCTTCTTTTCGAGATCGGCGTTATACACGATATTCGACCAAACTAGTTTTAAAGGGGAGCCATTCTGCTATCAGGTCGTATATTGATATGTTGCTACCTCCCATCTCTGTACTTTGAAACGATGTGCAAATCACGACGAATTGTTCCTCATTAATACTCATTCATCTTACTTACGTGAAATGGGCTTTGAGCGCGTAATAAAGAGCCAAGGAGCCATTACGCACCCTTTGATGCAAATGATATTAGACTATCTTTTCTTGTTCATACCTTCTCTGATAAAATATTAAGAATGTTATTCTCTTTCCCTTCTCCCCCCCCCCCTCTCTCTCTCTCGGACAATTATTATTAAAATGATAAAGGAGCATTAAGACTACATGTTTTAAGACTATAATTTCTTCTTACTTTCTTTACATTTGCGAAAAATTAAATTCTGTTACTTTGCTCCAACGCTATATTTTTTGATTACTCTCTTTCACTGCATGTGGGCTCAATGCAACGGTTCTGATACTTCTGATGTGTGTTTGTTTTCAATGAAAACTTATTATGTACCCGTAGTAGTAAAAATGATTAATCGTCGAAGATTTGTGAGACAGCGAAGATAAACAGGCAAAATAAAACGGAGCATGATGGGGATCGATTTTTATTACCAGATGCCGACTGATCTTTCTGTTCATATTGCACGCGGAAATACGTGCGCTATATATGGAAATATGTGGCCCTCGTCGGCAGTGTCTCTCGAATTTCCGATTTTCCGCCGTATCGACTCCTCCGAGCGCAATTGCACCAACTCGATTACACCCGCGGAATGTTTAGACGCTTGAGGCTCTCGAGAACTCCTACGGGTTTGAATAGAATTCTCGCGATAACGCTCGGTTGTAGTCGAGACGCAATGACGACATTGGGGGTTGCATCAACGCCGACACGGGTAATTTTTCTACGTGTAGTTTTTCCGCGGTGATAGGAAAATCGATGTTTTCCGTGCGATTGCCGAGACAGATCAGAGATGAGAGTAAATATTGGATAAACATCGCAACCATCGTTGCGAAATAACACTTTACGAACAGTAATTTATATGATAAGAGAATTTTTATTATTTACTCTCATATTTATTATCGACTACGTCAATCTAATCTATTCTGTTTACTTGCAATTTAAACTGCATTACAGTTTCTGATATTACTGCGGCAAGAAAAAGAATGCAATTATATAAAAAGGAAATTATTGTTATAGAAGGTTTTTGCATATATCCAATTGTTCATATTGAAACGTAGTATAAGCTATTTATATAGAAGGACAAGATGTGAAAGGCGCGATATGGGTTAGCAATTTTACATCGTGCTTGTAATATGTGAGCATAGCATTCCCCGATATCTCGACGACAAGTGAGAAGAAATTCCGGCGGTACAAAGGCTCGTCACGCGGCATAATATCATCGACAGGCCACGAGCGTGGAAATGGATATATCCCGCGTGGATCAATGCGCCAAGTCCGGGCATAACAAGGGCGACATCGTCAATACCAGGGACAATAATGCTCCGCACGGATATCGTACGAGCGGGACGCCGATAGAGGTGAATCGGAGTTGAAGTAGGTACCTACAGCTCGCGCGGGAAACGAGAGGGTATTCCACAATCGTAGACAGAGTTGGATGCGCGGTTCGAAGTGACGAGGAGAAATTCAGAGAGACGGTGAGGCGGCGGCGGTAACGGCGACGACGACGACGACGCGACGGTGTGATCGGGCTGGACGGGGGGCCGTGATAAATCAATATATTCTACTCACGCAATGGCGTAACGGCGTCGAATCTCCGCTCGAGCGTGTCCACTCGATCGTTTCATCGCCTTTATATTTTTTGCCGTTCATTCCACGGATATTGTGAACTTGAATCATTCGTATAACGTATATCCCATGCGTGCATGCATCTGTGTCGGGATTGATGAACGCTCCGCACTCGACAGAGTGTCTCTCTGCGAGAGAGTCAAGCTAAACCAACGCGGTCCAGCGTGCAGTTATGAAAAGTCGATGGATGTAAATCGAGTAGATAGTACTTTTGTAACGTAGCGTGCTTATTCGAGAACTTGTTGACTGTCTGCTAAATTGGTCCGAACGGATCTCCATGATTTAAAGTGCGAGCGTTCATCAATCGATAACATGGAGATTTTCCCTGAATGACGTCGAGAGCAAGCATATCAAGTGCAAATTAAAAAATTCAAATATTTTAATATAATTTAATTTGACGAGAAAATATCGTCCTGCGAATATATGTACCTACATCTACTTGTATTCCATCCATTTTTCAAAAAATATTTTTATCGTGTTATTGATATTGTTTACTGACTGGTTATTATAAATATTTTCTGTGGTATGTTATATGATCCATGGAATTGTTGCAGCAAGAATTTATTTTTGCCGCAGCACAGGAAAATATAGGCGCACGTGTGCTATGTGATGTATGGTAGAGTTCTCGATGAAATTTTTATAGAAATATGGCCGACTAGCGAATATCAGCAGGTATAACTTCTTGAAAATGTTAGGAGAACTTTCTCCCGGCGGTCTAGAAGCTTAGACACGCCCCGCGCCTCTTTCTTCGGTTGTTAATAATATATTTCAGAAACAAGAAACTTTCTTTTATAAAACTTTCAAGTTTACGTTAGATAAATATCTTAGTTAGACCAATACAAAAACAATTTGCGATATATTGCATTCGATACAATCAAGAAAGTGGTCAATTTTATAAATCAACAAACTCGCGGTGTATTTTCCAACTATTGTAGCTATCTCAAACAATCGTGTATATAACAGCGTTGATTTATATCAATAGAGAGAACAATCTACCATTTGTAAAATTTGTCGTGATTGTGACGCAAATATCGCTATTGTATAGAAATGTAAATTGGCAAGGCCGCTATACATATATATACATATACATATTTATAGAAGTATCGTATCTATTCATAAATTAGTACAATAATACTGATTTATTGTCCAGATACCATTGAAACTGTAATAAACGGTTGCGAAATCAATCGGTCATACATTGAGCGAAGCTGGTCGCGATTCATCGGCATCGATTCGCCGGAATAAGCCACGCCGCGAGATTCGTCGGCATAAATTCTCCATGACCGCGGCACAAGTGTCACCATTATCGCGACACTTGCTGCTAACCAGAATTAATATTCCGCCCGGGTTAATAACCCAATATTCGTACACGTGGATGTACATGCGAGCACGTGTAAGCGAGATGCATGTAATGTACCGGTGTGTAACATGAGCGAGTAACATAATTGGCGATGCAGAGGTGAACATTACAACCGTGCGCTGTCCGATCGTCGACGGTCTGCAACTTCCCGCGTTGGTGACATGTCGTAAACCTTCGAGCCGTGACCGCGCTATACAAAATCGCGAACATTTTTGCCCAACTTGAGGTAACAGTAATTAGCTGACGCACTACTGTGCAGTCGAGGAACATTAGCGAAGCCTCGACCGAGGTAGTATAACATCTATGTATAATCTGCATTCTCCGGATATCTAATTTACCGAGTTTGCTATACGCATATAAAGGCTTTATTGGCCTGTCGAGGCTTCTCCTTTCATCAACCGTGAGCGTGGATGCCTATCTTTAGAAAGGCGAAACCTTTCCTTAACCCTTGCGCGAGTTTGCCTTCCTATCTAGGTAATCGAAATATCTTTAAAGTTAAAGTATGCTCTAGATACGCGAAAAAGATAACGAAGAAGATCTCGTAACGAAGATAACGTAAGAGATCTCTCTCGATAATACTGTTGAATGATAGGTATATCTGTTCCCTTACACGTAAGATTTAAACATAAATTGATTTGAAATAACTCATTTTTATTTTAAATAACATTTTATACTATGTATTATTTGATATCATATAAATTCCGTATTTTTAAAAAATTCACGTAAAAACAGAAGAAATCATATAAATGCTGTGTTACAAACATTTCGGATCGGTAAATGATATTAAAATAGAATATGCATATTACTGATATCATTGTAATAATTAATAATGCGTTAATGACGCTAGTGTGAAATTACCAACAATTGGAGAATTATACAGAGCATTAATCGTAATACTTGATAAAATCACAAATCGAACAATTTTATATAAGCTGGGAAAAATGTATATTTTGTAGATATATAATACACTCACAATTAGATATATATTACAGACGCATATGATTTCTTTTGAACTGAAATATGCAACATTGCGATAATAATTGAACTTATTGTGAGCAATTAACCTCGTAATATAATTTTACCAGAGATCTAAATAAAACGCATAATATGCGTTCGACAAAATTTAACCTAAATATCGTGACAAGATAAGTCATGTTGCTACTTAATTGTATAATGATTCAATGCTGATCGCATTAATGTTTAATATTTAAGTTTTTCTATTGATCTGCATTCTGTCCTAAGTATAGGTGGAAACTGCATTGTGTAAATTGTTGGATCCCTTCCGTCCACAAATAGCGTGAATTATTTGGTAGGTAATTATGTACAATTCTCTATGGTAATGATATGCGATTAACTGATATCACTGTCATTATGGATACTTATGAATAAATTAAACGTAATAAACCGTGAGATTAAAAGAAAGAGAGAGAGAGAGAGAGAGAGAGAGAGAGAGAGAGAGAGAGAGAGAGAGAGAGAGAGAGAGAGGGGGGGGGGGGGGGGAAGGAGTCTAGCATGACTGACAAAATATATGGACAAAATATATGTACAAGCAAACTGCCGATTTCATAACTGACATCGCAGTTGATATTTATCTTGCAATCATTGACCTAAATTATTTTTGCAAGCTAAAGAGAAGCATGGATATTATCAATATGACACCAAGTATTGATTTTAACAACATTCTTGATAGATGTTTATTTTCTAAATATCTACGATTAAAAAATTTAATTTTACATATCCATCTGACAGTTAGGTACAGACATTACTTGTAAACTAATTTATTTTATCAACTCCATTCCTACTGGTTTTTAATAATGTTTAAATAAGTTTTGTGTATCTGTTCATATATCAACGTACAATTAATCGCTCTCTTTCATATATGATAGGAATCGTTATTATCTTTACGTTGCGTTTTCGACAAGTCGACGAAAATTGTTGATATTTCTTTATAAACGTGCACATCGGATTTCTTTTTCGAGATATATTGATAAATGGTAGTTCGTTCGACGATCGGTTATCATTTTTTTTCTCGTGAAAAAAGAATGGCATATTCGCAGGAATTACAATCTATATCCTGCGTTTGTTGTAGGAATAGCATTTATAGCCCGTCTCACAATTTATGAAGGCTGCGAACGATCCTGCAATATCTGAGTTATTACGCTTAAACGCTGTTAATAGTCAGTAAACTGAATAGAACGCAATATATAAAGGGGGTAATGAAATCTAATGAAAGTTCAGAGTTTGTCAATTGGAAGTAACAAGGCTGAAATTCTAAAGGCTATGCTACGCTTTAATAATCCACTAATATTTAGTAGCTAATTAACTATACAATAAATATTTTTCACTAAATTTAATTCAGTTATGAACATTCAATGCAGATAAAAACATAATTATTGCATTAATGTTTACCAAGGAACTTAAATTGTTTATAAATATAATTCTAAAATAATATTTCCACTGTGCGTGTGTGTGAGTTTCTAATTGACGAATATAGATATTTTTATCTTAATTTCTCTGTCACGTTACGTGTATCAATTATCTCTTTATTGAAACACCGATTATCTATTTATACACTGCTATAGAAATACATCATACCTAGATTTTTATGATGCACGTAAAATATCGCATGTGGAGTACAGCGTTCGCCAACGGTAATCCGGCTTTACATCTCATCAAAATAACAATGCGACATAATACCCGGATAAAATCGAGTTCACGAACGTTTGTGACTCTCGTTGCAAATCGCTGCTGCATCTCGCGCAGTGAAAAACTGATATCCTCGTTTATACGCTTGTTGTAAATTCATCATGTAAATTGTTAGATCGTATTCATCGCATTATCTTTGCCATAAAAACAAAAATTTTCTTTTTAATATTATATTTTCCAGACAGCTACGTTTGAAAATATTTGATAAATCAGAGCTTTAAAAGCTAAAGTTCTTTCCTATTATCACATGGAAATTTAAAATGTTACTGATGTATCATACAATCACGTATAAAGAACGTTCCCTGAAATCTAAGAGACGAATAGACAAAAGCAGTTTGTCAAAAAGTATGGAACGTTTATCTTACATTTTGATATTATACATGATAAAGTGAGGATGTTATAATGAGTTTTACTGCGAGAGACGTGCTCTGTTGAGTTAGCGAACGATAACAGATAACGGGAAATTCGATTCGACGTATACCCATTCAACCGTAAACAACGCGTAGGTACGTCAAAAAGAATGTCTTAGCCTCCATATTCTTGCCAGTTCCTGAAATAGCATCGAATGAAGGCGTTCACATTACTCGATCTTTCCTTCGAGTCGAGTCTTATTCATTTTAAAGAATTCTAAATTCTAATTAACATCCTTTAGCTAGCCAATCGTTGTCGAAATTAATAAATATTTTCTCGTTATTTATTTTAATTTTCCTCTTCGAAAACGCACCACGTGTCCGCATCTTTATCCACGAATGGCGAAATTGCTTTACTACGCTGAAATTTTAATTTAATCTTTTATTCTTTATTATACATATATCGATCGCGGAACATTCACGTTTTTTTCTCATTTTTTTCGAAGTAGATATAATCAGTCGCGTTACGTTGTGATAACGAATCGAGTAAATGACTTTTATATTAATTACGTATTAGATAAAAAGTTGCGTTTTTACAGCCTTGTTATGGTTGCTTATAATTTTTCTTGTTGAAAATCAGTTACTGTTATATTACTCTTAAAAATTATGATTCTCCGCGTAAGATGATTTCCCTCAGGATGTTCATTAAAAGGATGAAGACAGGAATGTAATGCAAGATATAGGTGAACTGTTCATTTAGAAAGCTTTCCGTCGATTTCTCAAAGTGACGTAAATACGAATGCGTCGCAAATGGCATGCACTTTCAAACTGCATTGTGTCTCTTTAACGCGGTCGTCGCTACGTTCGCGGTTCCCGCAGGATGTTCGTCTCAAAGATTCTAACAGAAAAGTACTAGAGATTTAGGTAAAATACGTTTCCGCGAGCATTACGCTAGTCCATTAGGCTTAGATCTTAAGGAGATGGATGGCTCCACGCAAACATACAGTGAAATATGTAATGCGTCTCAAAACCAACGACGTATATTCTAATGGCAGATGTTAAAGCTAAGAAGTGATGCGAAAAATATTTTGACGTTAGCATCAGTTTTTGAGTTATAAACGACTAAAAAGAATTTTGTAAGAGAATTTCTTAAATAGAGCTTCAAGGGTGTAGATAAAAAAATTATGCTTTTTTTTTTTAATTTTGAACAAATTTTATAAAATTTTAGCCTTCGTTAACTTATGGTTATTAATAGTAGTTTCAAAGGAATTTTATATATATATACGGGGTGTCTGATAATATATAATATGTAACCCGCTGAGAAAAGGTAGAGCGAGTATAAAGTGCTATGTAATTAACAACAGCTACACATGAGCGTAGCAACTGTAAACGCTGGGCTGCCTCTTCTCGCCGAATTGTGCGAACGCACGCTAATTCGCAGATCTTTATTTATTAATAACTAATTATTTATTGTATAATCGCAAAAGAGTACAGGACTTTTCTATTCAGTTTTAACCCGCCCTGCCTACCCTCTGCGGATGGTATATTTATTATTAGACACCCTGCATACATACACATACATATATGTATAATGTATGTATTTTGATAGTCGTTTACTGCGAGTGAGGGTGCGATTATGTTGAAGCAGTGATAAATGATAAGAGCGGCGATACTAAAAAAGCAGTGAGAATAAATGCATTAATTTATATAAAAGTGCTTATATGAAGCATATAAACAATTGTAAGTATACAATATGTAAGTGTTTATATGAAGCATATAAACAATTACATATTAATTAATGCATTTATTCTTGCTGCTTTGTTAGTATCGCCGCTCTTATCGTTTATCACTGCTCCAACATAAACGCACCCTAAGAGAAGATAGATGCGGAGGTTAGCGTTCATATACGGTCGAGGAAAGCGACGTAGAAACTATCTCAACAGCATTAACAATTCAGAATGCTGCTCGAGCTAGGCTATATAGATACGGCAAGAACCAATCACTAGTAAATTGTATCAACTAGCACTGATGCACAACCGCCACGATTATAGAGGGTATCTCACACAAGCATTGCGTACAATATATTAGGTATATTGAAAATTAATTAGAATTGGAAATCTTAATATGAAAATACCAATGATACATTTTTTCAATAAATATTAAGTTTAACGTGAGACAGTACAGTTAATAGTACAGTTAACAATTAACAATTTATAGCATATTTTAATTTATAAAAACTAATCAGAAATGCAAAAAGCAAAATATATCTCGTACTCGTATGTATTTGCCTTTTAAAGTCCACTTTATAAACGATCTATAATTCAGATCAGATTCCAAGATAGAATTCTACTTGCTACTTTGCCGAAAATGCTGCGCCAAAAAATATTTTTAGGAATCGATATATACGCGTATCTATATATGAATCTATAATAACATATATAATTACATATGTTAAGATATACTACATACATGCAAGTGTGCAGCATGTATAATTACAGGTAGAAGTCTTCTGCAATTTAATGCGAATTGTAGATAATCTAAGATCTTAATACGATAAATATTTCGCGGTAGTGATGAATTGGCCGACACATAACGCCCAGCATTTGTTTTTTGCGACTTTGAAATTAGCGCACACACTGTTGTATAAAAGGTCACCGCGCTACCATTCGCACGTAGAGACTTGAGCTGTTAGCCAGGTAGCGGCCGAAGCGGCTCCGCTTATTGTCTCTCGGAACCAGAGAAGGCAGATTTAGATCCCAACCTGAGGGTGTTTTCCCCTCTATTTACGCACACAAAACGCTCGGTTTATTTGTGTGACGTATGCGTCCATTTCCGAGCCCACCATTTTAAGGCAATAGATTATAATATATTATAATATATTAATTTATTTGTAATATATTTTTATATTCTTAATCTTTAATGTTTTAATTTGTTTCGTAATAACTGTAGGAATAAATAATATATTCAGATATTTCAGATATTTGAGATTACACTGCAAATCCAAGTGTGTTATTTATAGCTGAAGCTGTTCTTCCACATTTCTTGCCGTTTTAAATTACACATAAATTTAACATGATTAAATGTGTTAACTTTTAATTTAATACGATTAACCGTGTTAATTTAACACATAAAGAAACATGTAAAAAGAGCTTCAGTCAAATGTGTCATTTTTAGATGTTTATACGTGTTAAAATAACACACTTGGATTTGCAGTGTAAGTAATACAGAACACTATAGGTACCGTTACATTAATTATCTTTACATTAGTTGCATTTTATTTTATTTACATTTGTAATATATTATTTTCACAAATCCATTGCCTCGACATTGAAATAAAAAAATAACTCACCGGCCGATGCGCAACAGCGGAGTTGTAACACTGCGTTGATCTGTAACGTATAAATATTTTTACATTAAAGCAGAGTTCAAGATAATCAATACTTTAAGTAAATAATTCTCGCGCCCGTTAAATTTTTAAAACGTTATTTTAACAGATATCTGATTTTAAAATTCTAATGCAAGAAACAATCGCGGCCGCCGCAAGCGGCTGCATATTTCCACATTAATTCGTTCGCATAATTTAATCCGCGAAAAATCGTGCAAGTAATATTACGACTGTGCGAATAAGAGAGACGTACGCGACGTAATATCTCTTTTCGCATATGTCGCGGAGATCGGAACTCTGGCGAAATTGCGCCGGAGTTAAACCTCGAAGGGTATTGTACGAGTAACGAGTACCTATCATGTTATGGGCGAATCAAGTTGCGCTTGAGAAAGTGGCGGAATCCGCCACAGGACAACAAAACAATAAACGAATAACAATTACTCACCTCGCGGTCGCTCCGCCGCGCCGCGGCCGTCGCCCGATGCTTCCCAGGCTCCCTTCTCCTCTCCTCGGTCCTCCTTCGTTATCGCATCTCCGTGGGCACACTCACTCACGACGTTCACGCGCGAAAATATCTTATGATCGTTTATGATCGCGCGACACTTTATACGGCACTCCCGGTATTAATCTCACGATACGGCGCGTACTTAATTACACGGCGACGAGAGAATTTCAGCGGAGTAGCTACGAGAAGAATTACTTTTTACGTATTGCAATATAAGTGACGTAAGAGGAATGAATGTATAAATGTATTAAAATCAAAGAGAAATATCTGCAGAACATACCAACCGAACATAATACGATCAGTGCTTTACTGATTGTGAGGCGATTTGAATTAACTGCAATTAAATCACAATCGCCAAATATGAAAACACGATTAAATACGAGATTAAACGTATGATCGCTAATTAACGTACTGTGATCGTTAACTAAACACGTTGCGACGTTACTCGATTTAAGATCCGCTCGTATCTTTTATCGCGTGTTCCGAAAACGACGGCAATTTCATTCTCGAAAACGACGGTAATTTTATTCTGATGTCGCACGAACGAATGTACTTGAAGGTCAATATTATCGAATGCGATATACCTCAGTATCCATATAAGTTCTGCAAAGCACTGTATTAAATACACATTCGATATATCACAGTTTTTCGTAATCTGAACCGCTGGACGCGTATATTACTCGGATCACTCCGATTCGTGTATTACTCCGAACTGTATTCCGAGAGCAGTGTTGTCTGCATGGGGCCGCGTCGCGCGCGGAATCACGAGTGATGGGGATGGAGTGTGAATGGGTAGACCGTTAGGCACGGTCAGCACGTGTGTTCGATGTGCGTAGTCAGCCTACCCCCACTCCATCCCCACCTCACGTGATTCCGCGCGCACCGCGGACTCCCGCGGCCCCATTCATTCAGGCAACACTGCTCTCGGAATACAGTTCGGAGTAATACGCGAATCGCCGATCGTCGGATCCGGGACGGTTCAGATTACGGAAAACTATGATATATCAAATGTTTATTTAATAGAGTGCTTCGCGGAATTTATACGGATACCGAGGTGTATCGTCAGTATCGTCACATTCGATAATATTAACTTTCGATTATATTCTTTCGTATGATCGGTCTCGCTTTTCTTAACCACTTTTCTCAACTTTATTCGCGTCGTGTCGTGCGACTTCAGAATGAAATTACCGTTGTTTTCAAAGCACAGATAAAGGATACGAGCGGACCCTAATTAGCGAACACATTCTCTATTAAGAGGGGAACCTGCTATAAAACGCTTCAAAAAGCATAATAGAGAAAAAAAATCGCAAAAAATTATT
This sequence comes from Leptothorax acervorum, assembly GCA_035220615.1. Taxonomy (NCBI): domain Eukaryota; kingdom Metazoa; phylum Arthropoda; class Insecta; order Hymenoptera; family Formicidae; genus Leptothorax; species Leptothorax acervorum. Next base: position 1,703,099 of record JASTWQ010000452.1, on the reverse strand, counting down.
CTTTTTCAAGCGTTCTATAGCAGGTTCCCCCCTTAACTATTTACGTTTAACCTCGTATTTAATCGTGTTTTCATATTTGGCGATTGTTATTTAATTGCAGTTAGGTAATCCAAATCGCCTCACAATCAGTAAAGCACCGATCGTATTATTTTCGGTTGGCATGTTCCGCAGGCATTTCTATTTGATTTTAATACATTCATACATTTATTTCTCTTACGTCAAATATATTGCAGTACATAAAAAGTAATCTAGTAGCTTCTCCGCCAAAATTCTTTCGTCACCGTGTAATTAAGTACGCGCCGCATCGCAAGATTAATACCGGGAGTGCTATACAAAGTGTCGCGTGATCATAAGCGATCAGAAGATATATATTCTCGCGTGTGAACGTCGTGAGTGAGTGCGCCAATGGAGATGCGACAACGAAGGAGGACCGAAGAGAGGAGGAGGGAAGCATCGGGCGACGGCCGCGGCGGAGCAACCGCGAGGTGAGTAATTGTTATTCGTTTATTGTTTTGCTGTCCTGTGGCGGATTCCGCCACTTTCTCAAGCGCAACTTGATTCGCTCATAACATGATAGGTACTCGTTACTCGTACAATATACCGGTTTAACTCCGACGCAATTTCGCAATTTCGGAGTTCGATCTCCGCGACATATGCGAGAAGAGATATTACGTCGCGAATATCGCGTACGTCTCTCTTATTCGTATAGTAATATTTTACACGATTTTTCGCGGATTAATTATGCAAACGAATTAATGCGGAAATATGCAGCCGCGGCGGTTGCGATTGTTTCTTGCATTAGAATTTTAAAATCAGATACCTGTTAAAATAACGTTTTAAAAATTTAACGGGCGCGAGAATTATTTACTTAAAGTATTGATTATCTTGGACCCTGCTTTAATATAAAAATATTTATATGTTACAGATCAACGCAGTGATTTACAACTCCGCTGTTGCGCATTACCAGCGGCCGGTGAGTTATTTTTTATTTCAATGTCGAGGCAATGGATTTGTAAAAATTATATTACAAACGTAAATAAAATGAAAGAGAATTAATATAAGGATAATTAATGTAAACGGTAAATTGTTCTGTATTACTTAATATCATGAAATATCTGAATATATTATTTATTTGTACAGTTATTACAGAAAAAATTAAAACATAATGATTAAAAATATATTACAAATAAACTAATATATTATAATCTATTGCCTTGAAATGGATAGGCTCGGAAATGGATGGACTTTCTAGAGCATAGAAAATATTTTTATAATTTATAATCTTCTGTGTCGACGTTTTACACAAGGTCACGCGCACGCATACGTCACAAAAAATAGTCCGAGCATCTTGTGTGCGTAAATAGAGGGGAGAAACGCCATCAGACCAGGATCTATATATACAATATAAATCTGGCTTCTCTGATTCGGATCACGTTAAAGATATATCAAATAAATGTCCATTGAGAGACAGATATCTTTCTCTCCTCTCTCTCTCTCTCTCTCTCTCTTGCGCGCGCGCGCGCAATTCATTTAGTTTAGGGAATTATAAATTGCTGCTTCGTAGTACATACTTTGGGCGATGATCATTTCCCTAACGTCGATCGAAATTACCTCGCGTCGTGCTTGGAATTTCCCGTCGATTTATCTAGCATTTCCGGATTTAGAGCGCGGTATAACGCACGAATTATCGGGCTAAGACGGTTTGAGCAACGAAAAGCCATTGCGATATATCAACTGTTCACTAAAAATTGATTTCAGATAAAAGAATTTTATTTCATAGTATATTAAATATTTCGCGAAAGTAACCAGTTGGTTGGCGCTCGGCGTATGGCGTATTTTTTTTTGTTTTTATTACGCGTGCGTAGCCTTGAAGTCTTTCGCGCGGTATTATCTCTCGTTACGCGTGACAGGTACTAGAGGATGAGAGACATGATTATTCCCTATGAACAATACAAGTACAGCCCTAATTAGCTCCGTACGTTAACCACGCAATATAACTTCGGCGTTATATCAACCGACCGTTCGAGATTCGTTCATCATGCTAATTTACGGGACGTCGCGGTTAACAACGGAGTGCCGTGCCGAGTGTCGTGCGATCCTTGTATTCTAACATAGCGAGCAGCGTGTGCGATCGTAATTAACCGCGTTTTCGAAAGTGTCGTGTAAGTGCAACCAAAGAACCTACCTGAGAGAAAAAGGAGGAGGAGGAGGAAGAGATCTGGTAGGCATTAGTAGACGACAGCGGAACAACCATGAGATATTATTTACTATTTCATTTTTGCTACTCGTAAAATTCACAATTATTTTAAAACTACTTTATACGAGCAATAATAGTTTTTCTGAAAGTATTTATTATTTTGAGAGTTATTCTAATTCGGTATTTTGTATTTTATAAGTTGACGTACTTTGCATTAACAATTTACCACTAATTTCGCATCATACGATGAGTGACAAGACAAGTTATACCTACTTCATTTTGAGGTAATGGATCTATTGAATAAAAAATTATCAGATATAGGGTGGGGCACTTGAAGTGTTACTAAATTAAAACACTGCAACTTTTAAACAAATATATATTTTGGTTTTCAAGAAGCAAAATGTAATTGAGAAATAAATATGTTTTCCTGATTTAAGGCTATTTTTCGATGTGACCACCTTTAGCTTTGATGGCGTTGAGTCGGTCGATGAATGAGTTGCACGCAGCACGTAGGTGCCCAGATATAAATTCGATGGACTACTCTGTGTGGAGGATTTTGGAAGCCAAGATATGCACCAAAAATACAAAACCATTGATGAACTGAAGGCAGCTCTTCGCCGAGAATGGAAAGCTATTCCGCAGGCCCACCTACGTGCTGCGTGCAGCAACTCATTCATCGACCGATTCAACGCCGTCATTAGAGCTAAAGGTGGTCACATCGAAAAATAGTTTTAAATCAGGAAAATATATTCATTTCTCAATTATATTTTGCTTCTTGAAGACCAAAATATATATTCGTTTAAAAGTTGCAGTGTTTTTATTTAGTAACACTTCGAGTGCCCCACCCTGTACCTATTTATTTACATAAATGTGTGCATATATTAAGAGCTTTAGAATATTGCAAATAATTATTTCATAGATCCATTGTGTGCTTTATCATAAATGAACTAGAATTGATTAGTATCAATATTTAATCCTAGAACATGTGTGTGAAATTATTCATCGAGTGTTATGATGCGTACGAATATTGTTATGCACTCATGAACCATAAAGACAGCAGATAAATTGCTTATGTGTGCATTAATACGAAATGAAAATTAATTGATTTATAATAAAATGGGGAAAATTTGTTCAGTTCTCCAGAATATACCTACTATCAAAATACCCATAATTAATGTAAGACCTCTATATTCAAAATTATATACAGAAAATACATTTCTTCAATTAATTTCAAGGATGTTAGTTCAAGATAACGTTAAATTAACATTTATTTAGTCATCAAAATATTTAATGCTTAAAACTGCAAAAAGTAGTTTTTATTTTTTCATAAAACTTACATCAAGGAAAAATACAGGTAAGTTTAAGGAAAACATGAAGAGCAAGAATATGTTGTGTGTAATATGTGGACTCGGTTTGTACCTTTACGCCATGAACTGCACCTTAACGTTTTATATGATCCTACCACACTAAACGAGCGTTTCTAGCCGCATACAGGGTACAAATTAATTCTCATTTCAGCCACAGCTGCTAGATACGGCGGCTTTTCAGTTTTCGCATAAATCGCATGTACTGCTAGGAATTTAGAAATTTGGTAATTTAACTGGGCGGAAATTTTTTATTAGACAACGAATTCGTATAAATCTGGTTTGGACTTTAACTGTCTTCGCTGCACGCACAGTGATTCGTGGTTTTCGTTGATAGAGAAAACGACAGGCGACCGCGGATGATTAGCGAAGGAACAGAACGTTCATAACTTTGTCTATTGTATCCATCTAGTTTAAATATCTATTTACTTTCACGCCAAAAGTTTGCAGCGAAGGCTCAAGTGTCGTGTATGAGTTTGCGAAGAGCGACGAAAGCGTAAACGGATTTTCCTCCATCCGACATGGCGGCTAAGGACCCGCTATTATTTACAAAAGTTCGCCGTTCCTTACTTTCCTTTCTCGCCAAGTCGTTACGCCGCTTTTAACGAAGCGAGGCGTACACGAACTTCGAAGATACATAGCAGATGGTGCTTTTTGCGGAAAGTCTTTCTCTTTAATCTTTGCACCTCAGCTTCGCGAAGGTACATTGTTCCAAATAAAATGAAACACGAATTAATCATATGCAAGCGCGTTTGTGCTAAATTAACGCGAAGTATACTCACATAATAAAAATAAAAATCCGTTTCACAAGCATTTTTCAAAGCTATAATTGCGTATCTGTTTTTAATTAAATAGAGCTTCGGGATATTTATTTTTTGTTAAAAATCGAGTTAAACAGAAACGGGACAAATTAAATTATCACTACAAATAAAACAACTAAAGCGCCTATTTTTTATTAATTAACAGGAACGCACAGAAATTTTATCGTATTGGAAAATCAATTGTCTCGTATAGAATTCGTTGAAATGGACTGAGCAATTTATTTGCCAGTAATATTTTGATACACTACTCCCTCTTGGTCAGTTATTATATGTTACCTAGTACCTACTCGATACACATACGTCTACATCGATCAATATCGATCAGATTACACCAGGCTATTTTTCTATTGATAGTACGATATCGCGAGATCATATTTTTTCCCCACTGTGAATCGATGTACCTCTAGGTGCTTCACGCGAAAAACGGAGGATGCGGACGATGCTTCAAAGCGATGATAAATCTCATGCTATGCGATAAAAAAAAATCTCGTTTCTATCCGAGAAAAATTTTCCGCGTAATGGATTCCGATCCTTTTGTATGCCGAGATTGTGCGTGTCCTACGCACGCCACGCGCTCTCCTTTTGCGTCAAATAGCGAGGTAGCAGTAGAGAGAAAAGCAGAAAAAGAGAGAGAAATCAGAAATTCGTACATATGCTCTTACATTCCACAGTTTTCCTCTCCAATGCGTCATCATACCAGCGTTTCGCTGTTCAGCATAAAAAAAAGACGCCCGTTTTTTTCGCATAACTTCAATTACCGCAGTTTATTAGACGCGCTCGCAGCGTACATGCGATGAACGGTATTGATCGCTTCGTTTTCATTGGAGATTTTCATATTCAGTAGTACAGCGGAATTATTCTATTGCAACAAAAGGAATAGACGCGATAAAAGAAGTTCTGCGGTGGTATTAAATATTAAAATATTTGAATTATTAAATAATTGCCTTTATGCTAGTACTTATAAATTAAGCAGTTCTTGTCATCAGACATTTTATTTTTGTTGATCAGTGATTTACAAAATAAAAATTGAAACCTGATAAAAATATCGCGATTCTTTCTAGAAAGTGTTGACAGACGGAATTAGATGAACCGAATAGTGAGAAATGAGAAATCTTATAAAGAGATATAAATTGTTGTCTATTGCAAGAACTGTCGAGGCAACGGGAAGATTAAGTAGCTTGAGGCTCTTCGATCAGTTCGAACGCAATAGCGTAACTCGACTCTACTCGATGATATCCGAGAAGGATCTTATAAAAGATCCTTCACTTTTCTATCTTCATGTTCTTCACATTCTCGAGAACACTACGCTGCAAGAAGCGCGTTGTGTACACACACAGATACTTACATATATATATCTGTCATATATATGTCACACACACATTTACACATAGGTACAATAGATTTTCAATTTCAATTACCGATATTGCGATATCGACGGGCGCTCGCTTACCCGTACTCTCTACCGCATTCTCCCTGGATTTACGTTGGATATTTTCCGCGCGTAATTAATTCGACCTAGTTTAACATCACATCGCTCGCTTACCTGGAGATTGGGTGGGCAATGGTCGAGAAGCTCCAGCATGTGCCTGATGTTCTGCGCGTCCTGTATCACGAAATTCAGCTCCATGTCGAATTCGCCGCCCACGAGCTGCACATAAAAAAAGGAAAGCATGTTGAAAACGTTGATATAATCGCACAGCTGTAGGTATAATCCGCAAAGTGTTTTATGCGTAACAATGTCGACAAGCAAAGTTCATTCTAACAACATGTACATTATTAGCTCTTCTGTGTCCAAATATATGAGTGGTCATAAATAGTAACTAAACACAAACGGAACGGAAGTTTCCGAGGGAAATGTACATGGATAGCGTCAGGGGTATTTAATCGCGGAAATGTTGCTAACTGAAAGCTTCATCGCTCGATACCCGGACATACGTCAAACGAATGGTTATACGTAACGCCGTTCCGTTATATCAAAATCCGGATAGTCACGCGCAGGATGAAACAAATAATACCATTTTGACAACCAGCAATCGCTAATTACCTTATGTTATTGTCAATATTAATTGGTAGGAGCACATAGCTTTCCGAATGCAGTATCGCTTTTGTGCACCTATAAAATTTCTTGGTTCATTAAATATGTTTCATGTTCGACGTTGAAAATCCGATTTACGCGATACGCATAAAATGAATAAATATCAGCATTTTATAATATATGTATGGGCGAGCGAAAATTTGCATTGGATTATACATACATATTGTATCTTTTTAAGAGCATTACGGTATCGCTCGTTATTGCGCATAAAAGAACAATGAATAAAGCCACTTCCATTTCACGTTTTTACTCGCTCAAAAAATCTATATAATGTATGTGCACGATCTGCATTCGACGATTCGGGACGGTGATCATCTGGCGAAACCATACAAACTATACACGTATATTTGGATCGACCGTGTAGTAACGATGTATTTTTAAGAATGCCTAAAACGTTGCAAACAAAACATTTTGGACACGAAAAGTTTACGAGCTATGTCCGTTTATGGTTCTTTTTCTTACTGGAACGACGTACATATATCCTGTAGCCGGACCGGAAGTGCTGCCTCTGCGGAGAGAGCGTAATTTCCGGGGAAGTATCTCACGCTCATCCTCCGCGTTTCTTCTCTCTCTCTCTCTCTCTCTCTCGCCTTTCCCTGCTTCGTTTTCTTCCAAACGTACCGGTATCGATCATGAATTCCTTACGGCCATATCTAGTGTCTACGGCGAGGTCATGACCAATTTTTACGAGCGTCGATCGCTCGTAAAAATTCATAACTTACGCAGAACCGTTCATAAAACTGCCTGTGCCGGCAATTGAAAGTGGAGCTTATCCCGGTTCAACAGTTTCGATCGAATGGCACATCAGATCTTAACTTTACTCCCCGTTTCCGGAGGAGGTTGTATTGTAAGCCGAGAGATTGGCCAGAATCGCGAGGATCGAGCGTTGGTTTCGTTCTACATTCCGAAAGAATATTGCTGCAACTATTCTTCTGCGAAGCACGTGAGAGCGAGGGCGAACTTTCCCCGAGTAGGAATGTTACCTCTTTCACCAAACTCGCAACTAATGCCGCATTTAGTGCCGTTAAAGCGTACACCAATGTTTGGAAAATAGAATTGTTACATCAGAGGCACCGCGGTGTTCGATAATGGCATGCTCGGACTTTCTTGCTTTTACCCAGCGCTTTTACTACGGTTTACCATAGCGTTCGAAAAGCTCATGTTGCGCGTAATAAGATGACAAAGTTTGCTACTCGATCTCGGTAAACTCTCGAAACTAAAAGCGGTAATATCAACAAATATTGCGTTTGACTCGACTCTACAAATAATTTCCGTGAGCGAGTAATCTGACGAATAATATGCCGACAAAATTAACTAACATATTACATAACATTTGCAAACGATAGAATATCTATCATTACTAAACAATCTGTATAAAATTAAACTAAAATTTTATTATAAAACAAATTTTAAAATGTACATAAATATTTTTTATATCGAATTATTTGATATACTTTTTAATAAATGAATCAATCGCTTTTCGGCATAACGTCTTGTTTTCTATCGATATTGATAAAATATTGGTTAATAGAATTTTGCTACGGTTTTTTTATTCCTCCGTCCAACGTTTACACGAATAATTACATTAGATTAGAATGCCATAAAGGGAGCAACAGAATTTTCAAAGTATAGCCGCTTGGCGTACTCCCAACTATTTACAACGCAATTACATTCTTGCATATGCAATGCACTGTGAACATGAGAATGTGCGTCCGGAATTTAATTTAATTCTTTTTTATGTTATATATGTACTGCTGGCTACCCCATCACTAAAAAATTAAAACTATTTAATATAAAGTGAGGTATTATTTAATCATGTTTCTGTTAGTGGAAATATTTCCGCAACTATGTGACCAATTATGCAACAGAAACATTTTTCTATAAAATATGAAATATCTGTTATTAAAAAAAAGTAATCAGAGATTTATGTGCAATCAATTTGTGGATATTGCATGCTTGTCGTTATCGAAAAGCTGAGATAGGGAGAGAAACATGATGTGTAGATTAAAGTTTATATTGTCACATATCAGCCATTTCCGGAAATCGTTGATCCCTGGAGGAAAATAAATCTTTACGTAATAGAGAAGGGAGAGAGAAAGGTAGAGCATTATTGCCGATAAAGAGGGTTCAATGCCGCCAAAGCAATTTTTTGAATGACCGATATCACTTGCGCGAATCTTAACAGCCAACACCGTGCCCGTGCCAAGAATCGAAAGAATAATCGAGTGACATTTAAAAAATGTTTCAATTCGCAGTTTTCGTTGTCGTATCATCGCATTGGATTGCTTAAAAAAAAGTAATTTTGCGTAGAAAAAAAGTAATTTTACTTATATCCCTTTGTGTTTCGATTTTGAAATTTAGTGATTAAACGATACAAATTTATTCTGATATTTGCCCTCTTATTATTTAAAGTCTTTGTATGTGAATCCTTCGTTCTTTGAATTTAGCAATTCCTTTTTGGCTCTATATTCCTATTTTGCAATGCACAAACGGTCATGCGACATACGTAATGCAGTCGTGTCTCGAGAGTCGTGTACTAAACCTGAATGATGCTATAGATATGTATGTGCAGCTGAGAGAGAACGGGACAAACGAAAAGTGAGTCTCAACCGGTGAATTAAGGTCGACTGGCAGAGCTGACCGCTAATTAGATACCACTCACTTTTACACCTGCATATATCCTTTGACAAAAACAGTTACGCAAGGCACAGCGCACATTTAACTTGCATATTCGACACTGAGACCCATTAAGGAGTTGCGTACTTACAAAGCTGGATGAAATCGTTTTAAATTGGTAATGACGTTATTTAATAAGTTTTCTTAGTACCATTTTGCAATCAAAAGATTCCAAAGCCTTTCTATGTATATAAGCTTATATATATTATACAATTTAATTCTTTTACATATTGGAATATATGACAACGATATCAATATTAGATAGTCAGTGCATGACATTTACTATGCGTAGTTATTTCCAATTAATTTAGTATTTTTGTTATCGAAGCTTATAATAATGCAATTTGCAACTCTCTTTATGGATCGTCAAAGTGAAATTTATTATAATACGCTTTGCTTTATGATGCAATAATCAAAGCGAGCGCAAATAAATTTTATTGGAAAATCGATTTGCTAGTTGTGAGCCGGTCCTTATTTGCGATGTACAAAGCATGGTGCGAACACGTTCGTGCTGTTTGTATGAAGAGTCTTTATCGAGTTACTGCAGAGACAAATCCTGTTTGTGAAATTTTAGACGTCCACCATTTCCTCTGAAAATGTATTTCCCTTGATTCTATATATTTGTAATGTTTTTTACTTTAATTTATTGCTAAAAAGGAGAGAAAGATCTCGATGCAGGAAAGATCATATATTTTCTCTTTTTTTTTTTTAAATTAATAAGATATATAATGTAATTAAAAAGGATGCGTAGACTTTATGTATGTACATATGAAAAATTATACGAAAATGTTGCATATGATTTGATAATTTAATGACTATTAAACGTTCACAAAAAATTGCGGAAATATGTATCACGGTCGTGCGACGTGAGGTTCACGTATATCATCTTGCGGAAGACCCGAGGATCACGAGCGTTATATCATTTCTGTCAGAGTAGGCAAGCACGTCTAGCGGATCAACGAGCACGCATCTACTTTGGGATGTCATTAATCTGCATCGAGATCTGCATTTCAATCGCCAAATGATACGGTCCACTGTTCTATGTGCTCCGATGAGACTTCCGCGAGATCTCCATCGGCTGTATTTACATATCGGTACAACAAGGGGTTACGGTTACGCGTTCTGAAATGTCGACTCTGTGACGAGTCACCTCTGGGGAACATAACTCTGACAATATGAGTGCTGCATTTGAATTTGTAATACCGTACGCGACGATGCGCGTGTGAGTTACATGTCGCGCATGCATGTCGAAGTAATCTCAGTCACGTTAACTGCGTAAAACACAGCGGTTTGTCTTTCGTTTAATCTCGCAGAACGCAAACACACACATAGTTCCCGGAAGGTATTTTCGAAATATTTCCTCTTAAGCTCTTTTCATAGATTCAGAGCGTGTTAAAATAATGATAATTACTCTCTTTCACTAACATACGATTTTCCTCATTTTACAAACTTTGATATATAGTATTATAATAATATTTTGCTCTATACTTCATTCAATATTATTGCAAATTAATGTCTTTATACAAGTGAGCTCCACACTTGGTTATTGCATTAAAGTGAAAAGTTGAAATTGCGGAATATGCCACGTGTGTACCTATGCCATATTCGAACTGCTATACCTATATATAGTACCGTGGATGTTGTTTTCTTCAGTTCACGGCCATTCGATCCAACACGAGAAATTCTCTTTGGGGTTGGCGCCAGGGTTATTTCGATAGGGCATTTACAAACTGTGTCCCGGGAAACTTCAGGCCACGCGCCTATCGCCGCTCACCCTATCTTGCCACTTTACGACTTTCGGCGACATTTGCTCGTAGTGTAGGGGAAGGCGGATTTGAGTAATTCTCTCCCTCTGTTGTGGAATCGGAGACTTCGTTGCTCCTGTCTAAATATTCCGCCACGTTATAACAGCGTTTCCCCTCCCAAGAAATAAACCACAAAACTCATTTTATTTAGATAATAATCAGGAATTATATTCACTGTAAATATTAAACGTGTGTCAGAAGTTTTTCAAGAAATTTGTTTGTCAAATAATTATGGTTAACTAAAAACACATTTTTAGCAATATATTTGCAGTTCTTGTTTTATGCTATTTTAAAATTGCAGCATCAGCACTTGTAATGAATAAAATTCGAGCTTAAAATGCTGCAGATTTGCATGCTTTCATGTATGCTTATCTATAATGCAGAACAGCGGTCTTATCTCTCCATTTAGAAATAAGAGAAGATGCACGACTAGGAAGTCTGACATTCCGGATGAACTATGTAACTCGCTCGCTCCTCTTCATCTCTCCGTCCCTTTTTCTTACGTTCGTATACTCCACTTCCGCTCAACATTCATATTTACCTCGCGTTGCTTCTTAATTAGACCGCCATCTTGGATGGTTTTAAATTCACGAGCATTGTTCTTTCTTTCGCGATTCATACTTTTAGTCGCCGGGTCACCGATGAATTTTCGCTGGGTCGCTGTAAATTTTTAAGCTTGCGACTTTTATGCACGAATATGGAGGAGAAAGAAACAATTAATAACTTTCATCCCTTTGTACAGCCGCGCAAAAAGTAAGAGTTGATATTTAACTCTCAACTACCTTGAAAAGCTGGAAAAATATTCTCATTTAATTACATATTATTTACGGACGTTAACGTGTACGACGTTTTGCGACGGTAAAACCTTCATATTACAGCATAAGAAACGCGAAGTTTTCATCAAGTCTCCATTGTTAAATGCACGCGCGTACCATTGAGTAAAAACACCATGTGGTTGTTAGCTACATACTTCCCCTCAAAGAGGACAAGTATGTTACGTGGAGCGTTTGTTACATGTCGGAGCCTTTGTGAAAACGGAGTTTCCACTGTAGTTCTAGATCCGGTAGCAGCGCATATCACGTTTCAACTATGTCGGTGACAGTACATTGACTCCGATGGGGGAACGTGATGTCATTTTGAGGAGACCAAAATCACAGAGACTTCCGCAACTATCCGGAACAATCTGATAAGTAACATACATTGCGTCGATTACAGATCCGCGTGTAACACGGGGGTCAGCTATTTATGAACAGTACAGAGGAATTCCGCTGCGTTAACCATGCTTGTTAATAGATCGCGTTATTAGGCAAGGATTATTAGCGAATACAACAAGCGAATTATTGGATATCACTCTATTGTCAATGCTTTCGGTGTAGAGTATGCAGATCGACAAGAAACATGGATTTTGTTGTATACGTCCGCGAATTAAAGCCCCCTGCTATAATCAGGCGTACGTAACGCAACCAATTTCGAAATGTCAGAATGCATTTAAATGTAAATTTTCTCGCATGCATAATGCGCCGGTCGAAAACACGATAAACAGTAATGACAATACGTACGCTTCATTACGCACATTTGATTGAATCGTATCCATCGAATTATTGTTTATCCAAGTACGCAGGAAACCACGGTATAACAATAGTTACCGATAATAATCATTTCAATAACTCCCTAAAATTTTGCATAATTTGCGGCTGTTTATGTTGAAGTTTTAGCGAAGCGTGCATTTGACGGTATTTCGTTCGTTTTCCCCCGCTTATTCAACATGAAAGGAATTAATAGGAGAAATTCTCCGTCGTAATTGGACCACGAGGCATTGCCACGTAAGCACTCTGTCACTTTCTAGATTGGGCTAACGCACACTGGACTCTGACATTCGCCCTGTCGTCAGGCGTCCTCGTACATGCATCAGAGGACGTAATCCGAGAGCGTCTGGACTCTGGAGCCGTTGCGTTGGTGTAAACTATCCGATTTGCATTCGGAGCAATGTTGAAGTCGGGGGGGGGGGGGGGGGTCAATCTCACGATTCCAGGCTCAATGTCCGCGTGCCAACGAATCCCGAGTTGGGATCATGTTTGGTAAATGCTAGATGATGTCTCTCCGTTGTGGAGAGTGTCACGAAAGTGAGATCACGAATCGGGTTTCCGCATGTCTGACATTACAATTAACAAAGCAATTATTGTCGGCTGTCACCGTTGAATAACACATAGACATTGTCAAGTATCTTCCCGTCTCCGAGAATAAACGGGTCGATGAAGTCGTGCTTAAATATTATCTATATAATATATTATTATAATTTATGCACTTAGGTATACAGGGTGTCCCGCAACCATCGTATAATATCTTAATTGCATACTATAGAGATTAATTATTTAAAATTTTAACTCTTTGGGTCACTACTATAATTTGAATTCTACATTTGTATGTTACAGAGCAACGTAATCTACAACTTCGCTGCTGCGCATCGTATCGTGAGTTTTAAATTATTTTTTATTTTGTACTGTGGTAATAATTTATAATATTACCTATAATTTTTAGAAATCGCGCACAATTAAACTTTTCAAACTGACACTTGCATAAGAAAACTTACAAATCAAAATAATATTTTTTCTTTACATATTTGAAAATTAGGCAGAATCACGGATTGAGAATCACTATCCGTAAAAAAAAAAAAGAAATAAAGTAAAAATAATTTTTTGACAGATTACTAATTCCTTGAGATTCACCCTTTCGGTATTTCACCAACTGTGATATTGAGCGTGTAAATCTAATAGAGAAGTTCAGTTGTTACGGTAATTATTAACAGTCAAGCATTAGTCTGGCGGATGTTGCCAATGTCATCTCTGGAACATATTAGTTCTTTCTTACATTACGTATTCTACTTAACATTGTCAGGCGCTACCGTTCGCATTCACGTTATACGGCAAACGACGACAGTAGCACTCACTCGGGGAGGAGACGTTTCCCCTTAATTAACGAAACTTGTGACATCCAGCCGCGGATTGCGTGCAGTATTTCCCCCGGCTTTAACAAGAATTCTACGCAGTAGTGAGTAAGGGGTCGTAAACAAGTCAAATAAAGACAGCACTGTGCCCTTTATTGGAGTTCTACCATTCTCTCTCTCTCTCATTACTGTTATTGGTTATATTCATTAGGGGAAATAGAAAAGGAACTGCTCGAAGTTATTGGGAAGGGAAAGGGATAACACAAGAGCCGGTAGAGATGAGAATGGTCGCGAGAGAAATCAGACGTGCGGCGTTGGTGTCTTATTCGTGCGGGATTCTATTCATCGGTAATGATACCTCCTTTGTGTCTGATGAAAACTCTAATCCCGCGATTAGTCTCGAGTATTTGGCAAGGCAAGTATATAGATAATGACTCAAAGAAATACCATAAAGATAGGTTTCTAAAATAGCGTGCGCATATTGTATCTTTGTGATGATCAGTTTCGATTCACGATGTATGAACTATTTTCTTGTATGTCTAATATTAATGATCGCGCGCACCAATGATAATTCATTGTTAAGACGATAGAAAGAGGGAAATGTTTCACTCGTAAGTGAAAAATTGAACGGACTCGATAGAAGAAGAAAGAGGTCTAAAGTATACAGAAAAATTTTACTGTCCTACGGTGAAGTCTGAAGTTTCTCGACACGCTATATATCCTGTCCAGTTACGAATAGTTGCATTCTAGAACGAGAGGAGTTTTCAAATATGCTGAGTTCGAATGCGAGGTATTGCTTTTTCCCCAGTAAAAGTAAAAAAGTTTCGGGATGCTGAGGAATGTTAGTCACGCATAGAGATTATTCAGCAGAACAGAAAGCAGGACAGAAAAAAGAACAAACAAAAATGTTTAATAATATTTCTCCTTAGAGCTTTTGTTGATTTGGAACACTCAGCATTTCATAATCTATAAAAGCGTTTAATTAATGAGAGATAATGCGCTTAAACTATATGCGACGTTGCATTCAATATCGTTTAATTCTGCGAAGCTCATCGTTTTAAACAAACTGTTAATTACGTACTAATGAGTTCGTGTTGTGATGAGAAATGAGAATTAGTTTTAGTTAAAACAAACTGACCGATAATTATTTTGTTATGAGGTGTATTGCGCAAATAACTTAATCTGTTCTCAGTTCTCTTTTATATCTTATAATTGATAACCATTGATAATTATTGATAACGTTGTCAGGGCGAACAAAATGTCGGAAAAAACTTATACTTATATCACTGTTTAAAATCACGGAATTGATTATGATTCTTATTATTTCTTTATTATAAATAATGACTCTGAAATAATCAAAAATTATTATGAACATTATTTGTATTGTCAAACCTTATTCATGCATCATTCTACACATTTTATACATTTTATATTTTTAGTATTCAGCTCCTTTTCCACTTAAGTGAGGTTACCTTCCAGCGTTCGCGCGTTCAATAAATTGATCATCATCCAACCGTGATACGGCATGACATGTATCTCTTTCGATTGCCGTCTTTACATGTCAGAACACCAACAGAAAATTCCCGATAGTACGACACGGCCGCGGCGCCCGCATAAAATACGAATTTCTAGTTTCGACATCAAAGTAAAGCGCATACTCTGTGTTATGTAGTCCGTTGATTGCGAGCGACAAATCTCTATTCACGCAATTTTGGCAATGCTTTGAATCGGTTAATGGGTTAATTAAAATAAACGCGTGAACGCTGGTTACAGGTCTGTCAGATTGATGCATGTCTGTCGCAAAACCGTGTACGTCATTATTTACAGTGAGTTGACATGCTTCGTATCGAGAACGGAGTTCCGTGCTAAAATCAATCGAACCGGTCCTGTTTTCGCGTATTGTCCGTTCCCACGTATGGTTAACAATCTGTCGCTCTCTCACTCCTTCTCTATAAGCTTGTTAATTTTGAAATTTAAAAAATGGTTGACCTAACCGAATGCGGATTTGGAACAATATTTTTGTTATAAATGCGTAAAATAAAGTATACGAAATTGATTATCAAATAATTAAATAATTAAATATTATGAGTGAAGCAGGATCGATATGATATACAATCAATTAGTCTAATAATAATATTGTGTGATTTTTGTATACCATAATTTTTCTCCAAACTCAGTAAATATTGCGCGCTTTTTCGGTCTTTAAAACACAGCTCTTTGTTGGAACAGTAAATCCACATATTTATATCGATAATAGATTTAACTAATTGATGCTAATAAGCATCCTTATTAAAATCAATGTAAAATAATTTATTACGAAAAATATCACTTCAGTCAGGGCCACAAGACCGACAAAAATCGGCGCGCAATTTACAGATGTGAGTTTGGAAAAAGTATACAAAATTTATACAATATTATTATTAGGCTACCAAAATCCAGTCTGGATTGTAAATGGCATTTTTTCTAATTGATTGTATATTATTAAATATTTAATACTCTACGTAATGTTTAATCAGAATAATAGCTACATAAATTTATGAATATATCATTCAATATAATGCAATATAATGAATGTTTAACTAAACTTGTGTGTTATAGTTCGTTCAATTTCATAAGCTCGCAGAAATAATCGATATAGGGCATCAACAGACAGAAATGGAGAACACAAATATGTACGAAACTCAAATTTGAACTGACAATATCGCGATAACTAGTTCATCCTTTTCACATCAAGGGTTTCGTACTCATCAAGGGATAATGACGATGTCGATCGATCTAATCCGTTCGAGTACTTCGCCCATAATTGAACGTGATTGGAGTGACTCATCTCGACGCAATGAAATCTAGCGATCCAACTCGTAGGCAGCCTGAGGTCTGTTTGTGTTTCTCGTTGTTAGCACTGTCGGCTACACATAGATCATTCATTCCGAAGTACGGTGTTTGCAGTGTAGAGGAATTTCCAATCGATAGAAACCTCTCGGATAGATACGCACCATCGATCCGTTCTCTCTTCCTCCACTCGCTCCACCCTGTACACGAAACTCGCACTACTCTTTACTCAACTTATTTTCTAGAATATTTATTGACTATATTTTTATTCGAAAATATTGTAGATTAGATATACTTCTTCCAAAAAATTATTTAAAGGGGAAGTTTGAAACTAATATTCTAATTATTTTTTACAAAGTTCTGTTAATCATTTTTTGTTGAATCAATCAGGCAGTAAAATCCTAAAATCACGAAGCTTAACAATAGTCACATTACGCAGAAAATATACAGGACCTCAGGAATCTCAGGATCTCAGGAATCTGCCATTAACGGTTGATACGTTAGGTCTGGTACACCCTGTATATAGAATCGAAATAGCGTGCGTCACATCCCCTACAAGGTAAAATATGCGTAGGGGAAATCTCGGTACAAACAAAACTGAGAGCTGCGGCATGTTGACGTCACGAGTGCGCCCGCCGAGCTTTTCAGAAGATCGAGTGCCGACAGGGAAGCGAGCGTGGGCGGTCGGCTTAATTGGAGGTGAGAGGGAGATCATAATTTTACGTCGCGACATGAGGGCACCGGCGTGTCGGGGCGCCTGTAATTTGTAACCTGCGTGCTTTGAGAGGGTTACGCCGCACCGACGGACTGCAAGATCGCAGCATTAGCAGCAGGCAGCCGTGCGTGGCATCGCATAATCGACCTCGACGAGCCATGATACGACGGGTAATCGACGGGTTTCAATTCAGAATGCGAAACATTTGCGCATGAATATCTAAGCCTATCGTCTAATTCCTGCACGCTAGCACTTTACATCGAAACGTTAGTGTACTCTCACAAGAAAAACGTCGAGAATCTATGAAAGCTCGGCTTTTACAGATTTTCACGCAACAACAATATACTTCCATCTTTATATTTTTTTACTTTCACGTATCTGAAAGCTTCGAGATATTAATAGCTATCTTACTAATACAGCGAACTAACAAATAATAACCCCGTCACTATTATGATCAATAGACAGAGTTGCTCACATATCTATGCATGAAATGGGAAGTCCCTGACGTCATTAGAATTCTAAAGCAATTGGTCTCGCGTTATATCACACATCGAAGGTATAAATTATCACTTTATTTATAACGTAAAAATTATATTTATTTGCTTATTTATTATTATTTTGCAAACAATATCACACAATATCTTTATCTTTATTGTCTATTAATTTTTATAACTTGAACGATCAAACAATCAATCAGTATCCGCAGTGAACGTATATGCTACTAATTGATTAAAATGTCGACGTAGATGACGTAGTGACGCCGAAACTATTTGCTTAAAGACTCGCATGGAGATCGATTCGGCAAGCGGAGAACCAAGTTCTTACCGGGATGTACATTCAATGCTAGTTTATACTGGGTATTGGTGCTGACAGTTTGCTTTCGAATTCAGGACGCAACGGTTGTATTTACTGGGACGTCAAACGCGAAAGTATAGAATGCACTCTGTTCGACTTTTACATTTAACGCGTCTAGTTCGCGCGTCTAGTTCGTAGCGCCTAGGACTCTATATCGACTATCGCTGTGCAAATAATCGCATATGCATGATTTCAACGTTCAACGAATCCGTTATTTAATCAAACGATTCAGATACGTAAGTTTATCAAAGAAAATATAATACACATAATTTTAAATAATATAAAATATTTCAATAATGAGAATAGACTTCGAAAGCCCAATAATTAAATTAAATTCTCAATTAAATTTAATGTTTTCTCACATTAGAGAACGATTATGACGTAAAACTGAAAGCCCCCATGTGAGAGGATGTAAGTATCATTAAACAAAATGATTTTTTTTCTTACACTTTTTGTGATAATGTATGTTAAAATATTTTTATTTATTTTGTTTATAAAATTTGAAAAAATAAAACATATTTTTACAACACAACTTTTTATTTTAGTAATTTGGCAGTTACTGTTAAAAAATAATTTTTCTTAAAATGGAGTTTTTTGACTTGCATCTTTCTCGCATGGAAGCCCTTAATTATAGCGAGTATTAAACTGAAAAAGTTTTGATATTATAAATTAAAAGTTATACTGCGTGCAAAATACGTAGAAATATTCGGTGTTAGATTATAAAAAAGTTTCGGACATCATACACAAATTCGAGCTTAACGAAATCTCACATGTACGCTAATTACTATAGAATTTCCGGCGATTCCGACAGTTCCATACATATTTCTATAATAGTGGAAACTTTGTTAATACGTGGATTTAATCAAAATACGCCAAGAATAGTTTATCACGCCTCAGAAATTACGAGCGTTATACAACGCTGAAACAGGTGTGATATTCATCGTACTAACCATTATCCTATATTTTTTTCTCTCTTCACTTGCACGCTTCGGCAATGCCATTTTCATTTCTGCGCGGTGGGAAATTCCGCAGAGCGCTAACGGACGATAACGAGCAAATGTGAGTAGCAAACCGCAGATTTAATGATGAGAGTGCTGGTGTCGACGCGCAGTTGCGCGATTCATTTAGCAATAAATATTCGCGGTGGTAGCAATACAAAGTTAGGATTGTAGTTCCGTGAGGTATATTTGTGCACCAATTTTTCTTCGTGCATTTTGTTTTAGATAACGAAAGATAACGTAGATATCCATCGTAGATACCTACAACATATTCCATGCACGATTTCGAAACTCTTGCAGAATTCCGAAAGCACATTACTTCGTCGTGTAAAGGACGCACACTAGATCGCATATGTCGAATTGCATTTCCGACGAAAATTGCACAGATGCATTTAATGATTTTATTCACGAACACGGCACACAACGTCGCGTCGCGATCGCGTCGTATTCTTATCGCACCGCGTCACAAGGTGCGGCCGGGCTTGCTGCAATGTCCACCATGAAAGTACGCGAACGATGAAAGCGATGAGAGAAAAGTCGGCGAAAACGCGCAAAAGCAGTAGGCGAGAATTGTACATGCGAAAAAGGGTAAAAGGAAAGTAGGGGGAACGTAGCTGCAGGCAGCTAGGTTACAATGCAAGCGCAGATGCCGCACTAGGAAGTCGGTGAGACGTAGGAAGACGACAGTTTGTCTCTGAGGGAAGATCAAACGGAGCGCGAGGTCGAAAGGCTACGTCTACCATCCAACAGCCTTCTCCTTTCTTTTTAGAGCCCTTTTTCTCCGTATTCTATCACTGACGCATCCTATATCTACGAGTCCGTTCTCTTGGATGACCGTTCCACGAAAACGAGCACAAAATCTGATTCTCAAAGTTTCATTACGCGTGACATTTAATTTTCTCTCCCGGTGCATCAAACAGGCCATTCTACTCGACCTGTTATTATTTTAACGCCAGCCTTTCCTCTAATGAAGATACTCTGCAATTTAACTTCAAAATTAATCAACAAACGAGTGAAATTATTAATTGACGTTATTTTTATTTTTATTTAAAATTTCGTTAACGAGAAATATATTTATTGTCGTGAATTTTAAAATATTCTACTAAAAGATGTGACGTAACACACGGTACCTTTTTACTACCGCGAAGCAGAGAGTGGTACAATAGGTCGTTATCGTCACCCTTCGCAATCATACGGCAGGATAACGAGAAAAAGTCCGAGTGAAAGCCCAGGGGAAGTTGAGCGGCGGGAATAAAAATCAACCATCCAAATTTGAGCGTTATAACTTTCATCGTTCGTTCACTATTTGCCTAGGTTCACCTAGTCCGGTCAACGGCGATTGCCGGCGAGATAGAAGGAAAAAAAAGGAGAGAGAGTCGTGAACACCGTATCGAACACTTCTTTTCAACTAGATTGCACGCGAGATGCATGCGTGTATATATATATATGCGTTGCATTCCGCCTTCTCTTTTGTTGCCCTCGTCCACGTCGTTCGCACGATGAAACCGTTGCATCTACGTTCCTCGACGATAAAGCGAGAAAATCATGATTGAAATCTTTTTCTCGACGCGAGCAAACGAAAGAATATCGATCATCGTGCGGGAAAATCAATCGCTCGTCCGTCTTTATCGGTTATGCTGCATCATTATCGCAAGAGCGTCGAATAAATTATACGCGTTAGCGCTCGTATAACACAATAGAATTATTCAGTGAAATTTCCGTTCGACACAGCGCGGGCGGTTTATATTCTCATCGTGTATGCCGTCGCGATAAACTTTTCATCGGGATCTTCCATAATTCCGCGGCACAATCGCCAGGTACCTACCAAGGATATGCCGGGTGCGGGTGTGTTATCGGGTTGAGAAACGCCGAAATGCAGTCGCTGTATAATTCGGGGCGGTGCAGAACCGCCTCGAGCGAAATAGGTCAGTACGTCGTCGGCAAATGTACAGAGGCTTAGAACGTGTACAAAATTCCGCTGCGCAACATACCCGCCATGTAATTAGGCTCGTGGAAGATTTCAACAAGCCCGAATGATAATTGTCGTATCTTTTGTCTCGTTAACGATATCGCGTGCATGATAATGCTACTTATAAATACATAGTTGCTGGTAGATAACTGTTAATGACTCATTTATTTCAGAAGAGTTATCTGTATTTGTTACCACTTTCTACGTGATAATGAAAAATATAAGAAAAACCTTTTTTTAAATGCATAAGAAAAGATGTATGTAGATATTTTTATACTTTTAGATAGCATTTATACAGAAGGGTAAATTAAAGGGAACGTAAAATATTTTTTAGAGGGAGTCGTGAATATTTTCTAAATAATATATTTTAGAGGAAGTCATGAATATTTTCTAAATATTCATACATGTGGAACTATCGACGTATCACTTTTTTTTTTCAAATACGTACCTAATATCGAATATTTTCGCGGCATATTTTGGATTCAGGGTAATACCGTCTTGCAGTTATGCATATAAATTACGCGAATACGCGGTCTTATTACCGCAGTTGATTTCCACCGAGTATTCTCAGCTCGGATCAATCTTGAAATAACGAGTATTATCCGACATATCCGGAAAGTGGCCGATATCGAGTATATAGCCAATATCGCTGAACGAACAGCAAGCGATTTTTCCTCGGATTTTTCTATCTCCACGTCTCGTTTCGTGTACACCGCGTAATCAAATTCAACGCATTTCGAGAGCAAAGAAAACGCCGGACTGCCGCACGAGAGGGAAAAGTACGTCGGAAGTATCGTGTGGACGTTGGGGGAGGACGAATAAACAAAGAAATATCGCGAGGGCAAACTAGACGGTGCACCGAGGGCTCCATCTGTGTAGATTTTGTCCCCCTGGTGCTTGCTGCCCCCCGCTGCCTCGGTCGTTCGCCTTTCTAGCTCGGGTGTCCATTTCGTTCGTCGATTCAAATAAGTAAGGCATTAAAGGCGCAGCACTTGAAGCTCGCCTTCGTGCTCGAGCGGCGCCATTGAAACGTTTATGCCACGCCGTAATTCAATTTATATCACCGTTGCGTGGCGCGCAGTTGAGTAACGCCGGCAGAATGTCGGGATACGCATCGTATGTGTACGCGACACACACCGTGTTGTGACATACGTCCAAACTACACGCACTTACGAACGCGCAATCGAGCACGCAACTGCTGCCGCTGGTACTCATTTGGCTCGCGGTTTCGTGAGTTTGCGGCTCGATTCGGATGTGCCACGCCATAGGCTGAAACGCCGGATTCTGATCAATGAAAGCGGCATCGTTTCATCGATTTAACTGTCGGTTGCAAACGATCGCCCTTGTCCGTTTGCAAAATTCGAATTCGCTGCAACCGGTGCATCCCAATTTAAATCGCGCTCCGCCATTGTACGTCGTGCCGATCCGTTTAATTCCGTGCGCTCGCACAAATTATTTTTAACTCACTCGTACATGTATCTGGAATCGTCACGTGTAAATCGGCAAAAACACGCGGCATAAATGCAGATATGTAATTCTAATTATGCTCCAATTAGCCTTTTTGTGTCTATTATACATTTGCAATTGGCGATAATTGAAGAACGAAAAGTATAGGCTTTTGGAGCGAAAGCTTTCGTTATAACCATTAAACAGACCCGCGATTATTTATTATAATAGTTTATACATTTATTTTTTCTCAATAGAAATATAAATCATAACCAACTTTTTTCTTTTATGTCTGTATGTGATTTGTATATGTGAGACCAGAGGAATTATCTTTGATCTTTTTTAAAACAAAGCTGTTGCGTCAGAAAAGAGCCGAATCCGAGATCCTTTTACCCCTATTTCATAAAAACGTCATACAATATGTAGTAACGAATCATTCAGGCTATGCCATGCTAGTTAGCGCGAAGTATCGCGTAAAGTATGAAATAAACATCACGTCGCGACAAACACCATGAAACATTGTTGTAGGTTCTATTTTTATGCCGGCTATAGAAGCCGCGTGTATCGCTGCGTGGGATTGGTTTCGCGCAGCATGTGGGAAGCGAGGAAACATGTTTTTCGCCGTCTATTTCTGCTTCGTTATCTCGCCGGCAAAGTTCGCAATAAAGCTCGTGGAAGCGTATCTATATCGTAAGTGAATGAGTAGGTGAGGAAAAGCATCGCATCGCTAATGAAATGACGTTCTTCTGTCGTAAGTCGTAAGCACATCCACCCGCGCAGAACTCCAAGTCACAAAGTTGTGCAAAAAATCATTACTGGTCCCGACAGTTTGCGGCTATAATGTAACTTGCGTAAAATTTTCTTTTATTTCTCCTATACCTCTCATATCGCCGTAAATATCACCGTGTGGTTCATACGTGTGTAGTAATATGACGTCAAAAGCGCGAGTCGGGTTGTGCGTCATGTTATACAAATATAAAGTATATAGATACGTGTAAATGACTAACCACGTCATATGACGTGGTGATGGTCTCGTTTCGGGTTTTTAATAATTTTTTTTATTTATCTGAAAAAACGACGTGTATATCGAAATATAAAATTTATGACTCATCAAAAATTGCGGTTCAGAAATTAAAAACTTTATCGTGTCATATTTTGTATATCGCAAATATGCATGTTATGTATTACTTTCAACTCTTAATTATATATTTGTATAAATTATCTACTTATTTTATCTATAGTCGAAAACTTTGCTGCCTACTTCCGTCACTAGAGATCTAAAATAAAGCAAGTCTCAATAGCATCGCTATTTTTATATGAAAAATTCTTTGACATATAGAATCTATTTTTTTTTTAAATTACCACTTTTAAGTTTCTTTCATTATATATCTTTAAACAGATCTCGAATTAAATTTTTGTTGAAACAGAATCCGTTTAAGATTTACTTAATTATGAGCTTTTTGTTCAACTTTGACTTGCAATCTTAAAACTAGACTGGAGTTTTTAATTTCCGATATTAACTAACTCCGTAATTGCTTTTTCCGTCCAATTTTGGCGAACGAAAAATTGACTCCGCGTTCGTCAAAGAATCTGTCATTACCAGAAAACGCTGGTATAGGATAAAAAAATAAGTATAATTTAATATACAATCTCCCTCTCCCTTTTCCTCCCTCCCCCGCCTCTCTCTCTCTCTCTCTCTCTCTCTCTCTCTCTCTCTCTCTCTCTCTGTCTCTCTCTCTGTCTCTCTGTTTATTTGCGTGCGACGGAGTTGAAATTCATCAAATCAACGATACATGTGTTACGCGCGGTTACCCCATTCAGTCTCTTGTTCGTCCCCCCGTTCACCATCATCGGGCTGTACCTGCTCTCGCCCGTCTCATTCAACTTCACTCGCATCCCTCGAATCGGATTTGCGTCACGACCACGGTCGAGGCGGCAAGGTATCAGGGATTTATCGACATTTTCAAGTGGGCTTCGGTATTTTCAATTATACCGTGCACGTTCCCCCGACTCCTCCATATTCTAAGGATGATAATATGAACTCGTCGTGATAGCGCTGCTAAGATTTTCAGGAGCTCGCACTGCATAGACGATGTAGTCTTATATTGTCTGAGATAGACTGTTCTTGGATATGTACCGTTAAATAATTAAGAAATTCTATTGAAAATGCTTGCATTTAATGCTGCAGATTTTCCTGGTAACATTTTTGATTTAGTTCAATCTTGAATGCTGGATTTACGTGAAAATTGCTATTAGAAAAGCGCATTGTTAAGCATCGTTTTCCGATTTATCAATTTATCTGACAACCTGTCGATTTGCATGCATGACTTTGCAACGATCCACAGAATTGAAGGCGTCTTGATGAAAAATCGCGTTTGTCGCCCACAATTCTTGTTATAGAAATGAAAAATTCTCGTGACGACGACGACAGCGGTTACCGAGCATTTCGTTGGTGGATCTCTCGCGACTATTATTTCAATATAAATAATGATGTAATGCGACCATTTCTCAAATACGCACTTCACTGATTTGTTGTCATAGGAATAAAGTCGCTCGGGTACACGTAAATCCTAAGAAACGGCAGACATTTATCGATCAATTGACGCTGATGTTCGTTTAGAAAGGGACAGACCAGAACCATTCCAGGTAAATCCCTCGTTTCTAAGGTACACCATAAGAAAGCTCAGGCCGGCAATCCTGCGACTGGCATGAGATACGGGTCGCTCTAATGGCCGGGCTTAGCGTCTCCGTGCCACACAAAAGTCCGTTGCCAAGCAAAAATTCATTTTCGCAGCCCGGTGCCGCCTTCGTCTCGACTGACGCGGAATGATACGACGACGGCCGAGGGGGTGGAGGAGGGAGGGAGGGAGGGAGAGGGTGATAGGAGAATGGGTGGAAAACGGAGCGAATGGAAAGAAAAAGTCAACGTCATAGCGCAGTATTTGTCATGGGTAATGGCCTGCGTCGTGTCGACGAGAGCCGGCCTTCGTCGTTAACTCGTTACCGTCCCGGTAATCCGACGTCGCTATGCGTGGAGGCGCCATGGCGAAGTCGACCTTTGTCACGGCGCCCTCTTTCGCTTCGTCTAGCTCGGTAACATCGATTAATCACGTTCCGCGCGTCCCCGGTTCCCTCCCGGAACACCCCGATTCTGGCCTACACACGCGACCCGTCCTATCGTAGCCCGCCCTATTTTCCGCCACCGCCCCGTCCCATTTCCCTTCTATCAGTTTCTCCCTTTTTTTTTTTTTTTTTTTTTTACCCGCTCTTATGCACGCCACCCACAAGCGCGCGCGCGCGTCCGCTCGCGCACATTATCCCGGAAGTGCATTCATCGGACAAAAATGAGATTTCGCGAGCCACCCTATCGGACCTACACGCTACCTACGCAGCGTTTCGAGTGCTTTGATTATTTCTCGTGAAGCATGGAGGTATTTCGAGAGCGTACGCTATGTAAAACGTTGATTTTGCATCGCGATGATGATGCAATCGCAATGCCATCAAATTGTATTTTTGCATCGTATTGAGCGATATGAATTTTAGAAAACGTTCTTTAAATACATAGGATGCTAGAAATTCTGCGATGTGAATCAGCATCATAATATTATCTTTAATAGCAAATGTATCCTGCGAAATTTTTATCGTTAAATTTCTAGAACGGTTTTGTTTTAGAACAAGAAGCAGCGGGGATTTTGGTGATTGAGATAGTCGGCAGGCTAACGTTTCTAACAGTTTTATCCGGCCATTGAGATGTACCTGGACGCAATTTATTCGGTGGCGAGCAAAAAATGCTCCCACGTAAAACGATTTACAAATCCGGAATTACTATCCAGAGTAGAGTATTCGTGCTATCGAGAGAGGATTTAGATTTCTGTCGTAGGCGGCAGTGTATTGGATAACAAAAGAAAAGAAAGAAAATGGGCAAAAAAGAGACACGGTGGATTCTAGAATAACGGTCATAGGGGGATGGAGTTCGCGTGACGTAAGGCGAGGCGGAGAGGGAAAAGAGAGAAAATTAGTGAGAGAGAAGATATAGAAGAAATTGGTAGGGCACCGGATTTAATTGGAGAATTCTCGACGTTCTCTCCCTTTCGGCGTTTCCTCTTTCCCATCGCGCTCTTATCTTCATTACCCATCACACTTTAGTTGTGCCGCGAAGGTCGACCGGCTTTCTCTCGTCAGATGGAATTGCCGAATATTTCGGTAGTATCTCAAGACATCTGTGGCCCGGGGCGAGACGCGGCGAGCCGTGATTTTGGCCAGGCTTAACTCGATAAGCCTTTACCTCGCGGTTTTGCGGTTGCCTGGAGCCGAAGTGTCCTCCGGGCGCGTTCATCGTGGCCGCTCAAGGTAGTTTCGAAAATGATGAGAGTGAAGCGATGCACCCCGATTAACGATCGTAAAGTTCAAAGGCTTCGGACAGTTTAGCTTATTAGCGCGCTCTAAATTTATGCTGTCTCACATGGATTGCAAGGAGAAAAATATTTAAATCGAGTTGCGTTTTAAAGTGTTTTATATTGTTGTGATAAGTATGTATATATCTGCAAAAATGGTTCGTCACGGAATATTTTACTACCTGAAATTCTCTTCTTTAATACAACGAGCGAAGGTAATCTTTCTCGTTGTAAAGCGATTTAGTTTCATGAATGCGAATAATTTTGAAATCTTAGCTTCGCGAATCGGTATTAAAGATTATGCATTCTTCTATTTTCTTCGTTTTCGCGCTATCTGCATTTTCTTCCTTCCCTTTACGCGAAGAAATTCCTTTTCCGAAGAGTTTTCGAAACATCTTCATGTAATCTTGAAATGTACTGTGCTTTGTTACTTTAACTGTGACAAGAGCAAGTCTCAGGAATTTTGTTTAGTTTCTATTATTATCATGGTTTTGCTCTTATTACGTTTTTATACAAAATAAGCGCGTTTTAATGTAAATCCGCGCGTAAAACTTAACTTGAATAGATATCACAAACACTTTTTTGACACAATCTTCAATTTCCCCTAAATTTTGTAAAGCGCTCGATGACAATCTTTCCTCGACGCAACGAGGAGGAAAGTCTGTCCGTTGTAAGCAAATTGACGTTTATCATCACGCTTCCTGGATTTTCAACATTTTCCAGGACGTTAATTCTGACTTCAATTGCTTGAATGCACGCTTCGCCGCGCTCGTCAGACGTTACCGTATATTCCACAGCTTTGTAAATATCTGCGCGCTTCATATATTCAAAAGTAACCATCGTCTTAAAATTATAGATATATTAAATGCACATAAATATCAGTAAGTGCTCCTATGAACTACTTGTGATTCAAATTTTTACTGCAATATATTTTCAAATAGAAACATTTTCGTTTTGCACACGAATTAACCAGATATCTATAAGTATATCGTATTAAAAATACTTGAAATGTCTAACTTTATAATGCACTTGGCTCATATGTACATTGATTTTATATGACGCGTTACTGTTACATCTCTACATCGTAGGAAAGTTAAATCGCATCGTACAGCTTCATCTCCTTAACAAATCACGTAGCAAAGTTCTCGGCAGACGCTGCGCTGCGCTGCATTCTCTATTATGTTGTAATGTGGACGTATCGTGGGGCTACGTTGTGCGAACGTCATGCTTGCACGATACAAACTTGTATTAATTTCACATTCTGTTATCATTCTGCTACAACTGTTACGTTTATTAACCACGCCTCTACAGCACAAGGATTAAAGAGGCGCGTTTGAATATTTACGTTGCAAATAAATATATTGTTGCAATACCGATATCCGAACGTGAATATGAATGATATATCGATATTATTGTTAAAGATTCAAAGAACGAGAACAAGAGAGAGCCATGTGGCATATTCTTTATTCAAATTGATTTTTTTTTAATCAGTGTAATATGGCAAGTGCGAGAGAGAGAGAGCTCGCAAGTTGCTTTTGAAGCGGATCTCTCTGTGCTGCAATATGCTACCGTCAATATTTTCATGAACAGCGAAAAATTTGTTTCGACGTATCATAGATCCCCGGTGGCATTTTATTTTAATTTGAATCAATATGTGTTGCTAGTTACTGTATTTATTGCAGCAAATTGGTTATATATGGAATGATGCCATATTTGTACAGGATTCACATGTGGCACATATTTATGTAAGTACGTTCTCTTTTGGCACATGAATTCCGCTCGTCATCCACCCGTAAATAAATCGATAATATAAGTATATCGTTTATATTTGCGATTATTCGCATTTCTTAGCAATTATATTACAAATTATTATTGCGAATTTTGACCTCTTAAATACGAAATAGAAAGGAAGTGCGATTTTACATTAACATTTTGTGCGATTTAAATACTATATATGATACTGAAACAATGTATTAAATATATATGATACTAAAACAATTATATTTTCATTTGTGAAGAGATATTAATATACGTTGTATCTTGTATCAATATCACATGCATTCATAATATCTATTCAAAATAGATAGGATGTAAAATTCTCATTAATATAAATTATTGAAATCTACCGATACATAACGCTTATTAACACGCGCGATGAATGTACCTTCGCATTTATGGTTTT
Organism: Leptothorax acervorum; assembly: GCA_035220615.1. NCBI lineage: Eukaryota > Metazoa > Arthropoda > Insecta > Hymenoptera > Formicidae > Leptothorax > Leptothorax acervorum. The sequence goes on along the minus strand of JASTWQ010000452.1, from coordinate 1,673,809 downwards.
TGTGAGAGAGAAAAAAACGCGAAACGAAAATGCCGAATTTTCAGCGCGTAATCTCTTGCCGCGAACAAAACTCAGGGACTGTTACCGGGGATATGGAGGTATTCGGAACGAAATATATTTAGCTTCGGCAACCAGCGAGAATTTATTTGCGTTTTATTGACAGTTGAAAATAAATGGGACCACGCGGCACTGGAGCCAGGACTGGATTGCTTGTATTGCGCAAGATTTTAGCGGACTATCTGTCTGCTTCGCGTCCTTCGCCGAATTGCGTTGCAACACTCATTTAATTGCAAGTGTTTTCGGAGTGGCTCGAGGGACGCGATGTTTATCGAGCTACGATTAAGGGTAATAATATTTTCCGCGAGAGCTCGATGTTCCTAACGAAACTTTCTTACGTAGGATGGCAATTAGCATCTTGCTACTCCCTTTTATGCAAAGTAAAAGGGAGTCCCGGGGACGCACCGAGCTTAGGTATATAAAATGAACCTCTCAAGCGAGCAGACCAATAAGTTCTATTCAGTTTGATATAACTGAGTTAATTAATTGTTCGAAGTAATTAGCATCGTAAATGAGTTTCGCCACTTTCCTCCCGGAGGCAATCGTCACTTTTACTCCGCGATACAAGTTAAAAAACTACCAGTGGCTTTTATCGTAATTTGCGTGATGACATGTAGTCAGACGTTTTTTTTTTGGACTTGATGTTTTAATTTTAATACACAATTAATCTTGCGACCTTCCTATTTTATATATTCTTCGCTACTTCAGAGTAATCCTATGTTATTTATGGCTATTTAAAATTATACAGCACATTATTTTTTCTATTACATTAAGAAATATTGCTGCCATTGAATTATATTTATACGCAGATATCTCGAACTTAAAATAATTAGGTATAAGTCTGTATCAGTTTCACGAACGTCATTCTGGTGACAAATGCTTCCATTGCGTAAAAAAATAATGGATGGAAATTGAGTTATAATCAAACACGGCAGCTGTCGGATTTAAAACAGATTTGCATATAACTGCGATTTCATATGTACCATTCCGTATTATCCTGCGCTTTATGAGGAATTTATTCGTTTACATTGGAATAAAAATGAGCATCTCCCAGAAATCCCGAATGTAAAAATACACGGCGACAGAAAACTCGCGTGTTTACAAAAAAAGCTCATTGTTTGCGCAAATACTTTGAAAGTAGTATCAGTAATGCGTATTTATACTCCAGCGCAAAAGCCGTCTTGGCGGAGAAATAGGGATGAACATTAGTTCAGAACGGCTATCTTCATTAACTCCCGACCAGAGAAAGCGGCGCTCGTTATCTTTTCACGAAGTAAGATTATCTCAAAAGATATCGGTAGCGTATACCTTAATTACGGTATACGCGACCAGCTTTCATTATTATCTCTCCCCGCTTAATTTCAGGTCGTTTACTATGAAAACAAAACTTCAATAACATTTGTAAGATACCTACTATACCTCGCAGGTACGCACTTTCAAAACCATCTTTTATGATAAGAATAATTTCTTATTTTTAAACTGTCCGCGAGCTTGGCGATGTGCCAAAATTGCGCCTTTTTCACTTGAACTTCTCAACTCTTTAATCGTATCGCCGATAATTCTGTCAGAAGCAAAAGACCGCGAGTCTTCAATTCATAAAAAGCAGAGGAATAAGAATGTCGGCGGATACAAAATTATGGCTTTTCATGTACTCGCTGTAATAATTTATTAACATTGCTCCGCGGCCCGCGCGGGCGTGGCTGGGAACTGCTCGTGACATGAATAGTAATTAGTTTCGCACTACTATAGCTTACAAGGAAATGGTGGAGTGACTTGTTCGATGAAGGTAGAGAAACGGAGTCAAGGCAGATCGTGTATACGGGAACCGTATTTGTGAATGCGTCTGCATGTCGTGTGCATGTGTGGTTGGATTCGTGTGTCGTGGCAGAAGGGAGAACGAGAGAACGAGGGTGAGCGTGCGAGTGCTCCTCGCGCTCGACCCTAGATGACGATAGCTTATATTCTTGTCGAGGAGGTGCCAAGTATCTCGACACGTCGAACCATTGCATCCCCGTCACACACGCCACATACCGTAACGAGATACCTTTTATTAAATTTTCTTCTGGGAAACCTCGCGCTCTCTCGCATGTCTCACATACTTATCCTTCCGATTGGCATTGCGTTTACGGATCGATCGAGTCAAAATTCTGAGATCGCCGGAGACCACGTGATGGTAAATTTTGTATGATTGAAGGAATTTTATGTGTCGCTGAACAGACACTATCATTTGTATTCTGCTACGGGCTGTGTGTCGTGTGTCTCGACGCAGACATTTTTTCATGATGATTATGCAATACCATTGATCGTTCCTTAATCGTTAGCAACCGTTAGTGATCCTGTAATCTCGCTCGCGATAAATTTTTATTTTGCGAAAATAGAATATCGTAACCCCCCCCCCCCCCCCCCCCCTCCTCCCTCATTCCCCGATGCGGTAGCAAATGCTACTTCCTTCGCGACTGCGGCTGTTTTAAGAAGCAATTTTCAATAATAAGCTATCGCAAGGTATTCACAAGGGACTACGTAATTTCGGCTCGTTCCATTCCGCGGCTTACGTTAAACTTTGCCGGTGGAATTATAAATTACTGCGGTCTGCGGCCGACAGATCTTCCTTCCTTTGAGGTTGCGAAACTTTCTGGGACTAATAAAAACTTCGCGGGGTCGAGCTTAATACCTCTGCGGGGATTTCCAAAATCGAAAAGAATGTAAATGCTCGCCCAATTTTACGCTATACTTTAGTTAGGTTTCCCTATATTATACAGTTCTTCATTTTGCGCCAACATCGCGAGCGATATTTTCTTGTCGACGTAGATCAATAAAATGCGAAATTGCAACATATTTGAATTTTACCAGACTCGCAGGGATGTATGCAGTAAAATGGGGAGTAACCAAGCGCCAAAGTTTCTCGTAAAGTTAATCAAACCAATATATTTTTTTTTGTTTCTTTTAATATGACTGCTATTACGTGTGCACTACATATAAACCGTGTTTATTTCATACCGAGGAATTCTGAAAATGTTACTTCGTATAGGATAGTTTCTGATACAAATTGTATTTTCTTTTATTGAATATTGTTTTATATAACTATAAAATCAATATAAAAGCTCTTCCGATATTCTATAAAATAAATTCTACAAAAATAATTCCATTCGAATGGCGGACATATTATCCTTGCAAATAAAACTGGCTCTTATCCAAACTTCTCTGTGTATTCAATCTTAACGGTCCATTCGTTATTTTAGTGTATTGATTTTATCTACAGTGAACAATTATAATGGCATGGAAGATGCGAATAAATATACGGATGACGTATTTTGCGCAAAGAGCGAAAGGAAGGAAAACGGTCCAATTATAAGAGTATCCATATATAAGAGTTCGATTCGTTGGCGCTTCGAATATTTCGTTTTTTTCTCTCGCGTGAGAGAAGCCTCATGGGAAGAAACGAACAGGCGGGAAGGAAAACGAGATAACAATAAGGGACGAGATTGAAAAATCACGTTAAATACCGTACAAATGGTCTCGTGAACACGGGAACAAGTGCACAGCAAGAGTCGACTGAAAGGACATAGAAGAAGCTGGAAATATCGCTCGATGTCTGAGCTTGCTAGCCACGAATCGCTATCGTGGTGGTAGTAGCGGCAGCAGTAGCAGCAACAGCGATAGTAATAGCATCGGTAGTAGTAGTACCAATGCGGCAGTAGCGCCCGGTAGCAGCCGCATTCTTTTGGAGAACACACACGAGGGTAAAGTCAAGATAGTGGCGGTCGAGAGGATGAGAACGAAAGGTATTGGTATGGCGTTGTGCATTCACGTCACGTGCCACCTACTCCTACTTCTATGGACAATCCTGTGCTTCGGATAACCTGTTTGCCCGCCTTTTTCCCCCACTCAATAAGAACCCCGAGTAAATCAAGGGTTGGCGTATCCCGCCCTCCGTCTTCTTCTCGCGTCCATCCACCGTTCTCCTCCACTACACCGCCTGCTTCTCGTTCGTTCCTTTTGGGATGGTTTACCAATAATTTCCTCTTTCACCCCCTTTTTTTTCTTCTTCGTTCTCTCGTCTTTTATACACCTTCAGTGTTTAGCTTGTCTCAAGCCGTGTGGTAATAATGTTGAATCGACGTGGTGGATTTAAGGGATCTTATTACGCCAATATTACGCTACGAAGTGCTACTCGTTTGCTTATATATATGCTTTAAATAAAATCGTAATATGAAAGTCGAAAGCTATATATTGCTTGGACTTTTATTTCGAACGATAAATGAATTGTTTCTTATATGCGTGAATTTCTCACACAAGAGATTTCCAGCGCATTCGACTTTGACTTTTATTAATTCTCGAAAGAATGCCAGACATTTAATTTTACTATATCAATAAAAAATTATGAATTTATATTAATTATATTAAGCTATATTTTTATGGAACAATGTGGCAAAATTAGTCTAAAATAATGGGATAGTTAGGTACGTATCGAGATAAAAATGTATAATCTCTGTTAAATATTAAAACCTCATAAAAGACCAACTTTGAATAAAGTTTTAGAATAGAAACGTTAGAAAAACAAAACTATAAATATCACGTCATACCATGTTTCTTCAGATCTGCGATATATCGACTCGTTATTTCTGATAGTTCCGCGATTTGGAGAAATAGATACCATTTACGATAACTAGCCAACGTGATCTATTTTCGCGTTCACAATTATTGTTATTACATATCGTAAAAAAAAGACAGGTTATCGCAGCGAAATGTTTACGACGAGCTACCCGTCGCTATAGTTGAACTTTAGGTAAACATTGCAATTGCATTTGCCAATAACTACTACGTAAAATTCTATCGAACATCGTCGGTTCCCACCGGCATCCTCCTTGTCGTCGTCGCCGCCGTCGCTGTCATTGCACTCCCCCAAAGTTGCCGGAAGTTACGCCCCCTAATCTTGCCCGAGGAAAATCTATGGTCCAAGAACTATTATCATTACCCGCTTATTTTCACTTCTCCTTACTAAGTTTAGTTAGGAGAGCCGGTCCCTTCCGGCTCTCTGTCTCCCGTGCTCACGTATTTCATTAGAATAATGTAAGGGATTAATTATCCGCCGAAGGCAGAAAGGGAATATCAGTTTGCACTCAGCAATTTCCTCTGTACGACCGATTTCCACTTTGGCTCGCTTGCAATTTGTGAAATTGTTTCGCGGACTTAACAACGACTCAAAGAATACGTCATTACTCTCTTTCGTAATTTGCATCGCCCGTAACGATCGGCTTTCAACTTGGAAAAGTGATTTCGTTCCGTAAAATGTTTCTGTTATACAATATCTACCGCGATGCGAGTTAATAAATGTAATTTTACCACGTTCGGGAGAATATATCGACAAGTTTCATAATTAAATGTGGTTAAGACATCGTCAGCTGACTATATTCTCAACCGCTGAGAATTCCAAAGTAGAAAAGATAAACTGTCAGTTTCGGAGTCAGTTTTCGTTAAGCTGATTTTCGCTTAAGACAATCAAACTTCCTGTCTAACTATTTATACAACTGGCAAACTCAACTTCCGCCTATTTCATTTTAAACAGTGAAAAAATGTAATTATAACCAAGAGACGCGGTTGATTCGCAGCATTTTCCAAATGTTATTCACCGCACGAAATTAATCCCTGTCGTATTTGTTTATGACACAATGAAAACATTTATAGTGAAATTTCTCGTCACTTGCGGGCAATTATTTTCCAGATCCAACAACAATTACTTTACTTTAGAATGCAATGCGTTTGGAAATTGCGCTATTCACTGGTAAAACACAATGCTCAGGAAAGCTGTAAATCACGTAGTATTTGTTACCATTTCAGTCCTTTCTTATGCGTGAAAATTATATCATGAAATAATATTTCGTGCGGTTTCCAATATTTCACGAAAATTTTATGCAACTCAATATTCGCCGCAAATATGGCATCTAAAAAGAAAGACCGCGAAAAAATATTATTCTCTATATTGAAAACTCGTACGCACACATATTCTCTCTCTCTCTCTCCCCCTCTCTTTTTTCTTTCTCTCTCAACGTTTGTTTGCCGCAATTGTCGCAACTGTTACAGTTCCAATAATATCGAGGGATATATTGCCATGCGCGTGTCAAGAATCACGCATTAGAGTATTAGAGATGATATTCGAATCCGCTGTACGTTCGCGTCGACAAAGCGTCAAGTTTTCGTGGTTTATCGGGTGGGAAATATGATAATAAGTTCATCGTGTGCAGTAACATACGCATCGCGGGCCTGGTTACCACGGTGGTAGAAATCGAGTTAGGCACCGTGTGCACCGAAAGCGCGTTTCATTAAGCATATCTATTTCCTCACATAGCGCGGCTTAATGCGCCTGCCGCGTTGGTTAAACCCACCCGTTTTAATGGAAACGCGGATGCATAACCAGATACACTTCCTTGAACATTGTAGCGAGATTTCGGTGTCGGCGGAGAAGGGAATCTATCGCTGGCACAATACATATTTCGTAATTAATGTTTTACACGTAGCGCGCGAGTATATAGCTACGTATTAAGTACTCTAAATTATATACATGCGCACCATGAAATGTGATATCACGAAATAGATGTAATTTCACTGCCAATTTACGGCAGGTTTATCATATTATAATATTTACGAAATTTGCGCAATCATAATTAGGAATTAATTAATTATGAAAATTGCTTTATTACTATAAATTATTATTATAAAACTTATTAAAATTAAATTATTTTGTATTAAACGATATTTGTTATTTATGCGCACGTGTGTTACGGAATTTTATCTCTGTAAATTTTCAATCTGAATGACGCATAAACGCGATTAATTAATTACAAGATAACAGTTGGCTAATGAAAAACCATAGAGTCTTGTTACACTTGCTTTTTGTTCGTCAGGAAATTTATCAATCGATCAAGACGTGGTTACAACGTTTTAATACATGGCATAGTGATTTGTCTAACAGTTACCTGCTTGTTCAAGCTGCTTCACTTTAATTTTTCCTCGCTGCTTTTTGCTCGAACGCTGAATTATTGGACGTAATAACGTATTTCTGGTGTCTTTACGGTCAAATGATGCGGCGATAAGGTTGAATCTATCACGATCAAGTTCTTTCGCAGGGGTCAGTGGCAAGATCCGTATATAAATAGCGGCCGCCGTTCGCACGAGTGCTCCTTCTTCGTGTGCAACTCAACAGCGATAAATCACGGTTCGCGGCAAACTGCTCCCGCGAGATTCGTCGGAACTTACCGCCTTACGTTCATTACTTTTCCGGGCCATTTTATACATCAACCTGCGAACGGTTGCAAAGCAGATTACCACAGCTGGGACACGACATATTCTCTATATCTCTCTCTTTCTCTCTCTCTCTCCCTCTTTCCACCAACGAATTTGCCGAGCTCAGGCGTCCTTCTCAAACAGAGTCGTGACTTTGCGAGTTTCCCTGAGTAGTCTCGATTTCTCGTAAACACGCGACACACTAGGCGAGAAGGAGAGTTGCCGCGAGAATAGGACGCAGCTGCAGCGGCAGCTCGTAATCCCGAGTCACAAAATGGTCGTACGAAGGAAAAGGTCTACTGTTCGACGCGAGACGAGGAAACAGTGGCAGGAAGACGTGATATAGAGGAGACGAACTCCATTACGCAACGCGAGAAAATAAGTTAACCATCCGGGCTGCCAATAGAAAGACCGGTGTGTCTGAGCAATTCGTCTTAGCTTGACATTCGGCAAACGCCAGCAGCTGCGCTTCCCGTACAAAACGCCCCAAGGAAATATATGTACATATAGCGATACACGGGCGGCTTTTTACCCGAGGACTTCTCTTTCCCAGAACTTTCGATGGCTGCAAGCTGTTGCCAATATACGATCGGTGGGATATGTACATAGCCAGCACACATAGCGGCTAATAATTTTTTTGCGTTTATATGACGATTTATTTTAGCTTCGCGACGAGGGTGAAAATAGATAAAAGCGCATGTTCACGATGGATTGTATAAGAGCACGTTCAATTTTTACTGGAATTATACGCTACGACACCGATTAAATTATTATAATAAAGTTTACATAAACATAGTAGTTTATTCTGGAAATATGATCTAATTGTAAGTAGAATAAACTATATTAAAATATGTAGAATATATATATATATATATATATATATATATATATTTATATCAAAGTACGTTATAACAGAGGTTTTCAGTTCTTCAGGCGCGATCAGATGTAGCTGTATAAGATTGTATAAATAACGAACCACAAATTTCGAGATGAAGGTTTGTTATGCATATTCAAAACGATTACATTAACCGGGCACAATTTGTATTTATGAAGCGTATATTCTGAAAAGCCTTCTCAAGTTTACGTACAATAATTTAATGGAAATTGCATATTTGATAGAAACCGCGTGATCTCCTGAATGCATGTCACACCCCTCGTGTTTAAGCTTGCAGTCTATACGGATACGCGACATCACCGAAGTTACAGCGTGAGAAATTCGTCCAGGAGTTGTGCCACTGTGCATATACGTGCTATTGAATTTCAAAGGTGGTCCGTTGCAATAAATAAAGTTGCGCGCCGAGCGAGTTATTTCGCGTGACTTTCGTTGTCGCTGTCGTGAAATTGTGAAATCCTCTGGAAGTTTTCGATATCACCGTCGAGCGCAATCGATATATTCGATACGTGAAATACACGCGATTGATACTCGAGTCAATGGAACGGGCCGAGCTCTTTTAAGTAGAATACGCGCGTATTGTTTTGCACCTTTCACTTTATGGCAAAGAGAAAAAGAACATAGCGTTCCATCGATACGCTTTTCCATCGAATTTTATTTTTATATCTTGTCCATTATATTTCCTTATCAAACAATGGCAAAGATCTTAAACAGCATTCTCATGCACATTATCCAATTTGAAACGTTTAACGTTGGTCATAAATAATAGATGAACTCAACATGCAACTTAACGACCAGACACCGGGATCCGCGGATAACGACAGTATATTGCGTTTCCATTGCTATTCCTTAAACGTATTTACCAGAAACAGTTAAATTCTTTTAATGGTTCGAAGTACTTGAGAGACTGGCGATCATGACTAGGATGACGACTATTACGATGGGGTCGACCGGAAATTGAAGCCGCAGTAATCATAAAGATCTTGAATGAATTCGTTCCAAGTTTCACGAGTGCATCTGACAGAAATACGGTCGCGACACCAGATTAATAAGAACACTTAATGTCGGTTTCGCAATCTTTCTCGTTCGACATTTCGACTGTAGAATAAAATATAAGAAAGGAATAATGGAACGATAAAAAACTTGACTTTGATTTCTGATGTCTTATTGGATCGGCATTAATATCGAAGTAACTTTTAAGTCTTTTAGATTGTAATATAGTTAGGAGCTTAATAAGTGTACTCTAGAGTATAAGCTTCGCTTGTATTTCCTTCTCTGTTCAAAGTTCTTTTTTGATATTGAACTTCACGAAACAGGATTTAACGTAAATCAATTTAACCGCTACTGCAATACTTATAATCCGACTTTTGCGGAATTATTTAGAAAAAGATAAATTGGAAGTATAGTAATATATGTATAGCAATGTGCAGATTAAAAACTTTTCAGATACACATTTATATATATATTTATGGAATGTGAGATAGGTCATTTATTTTAATGTAAAATTAAATAAATATATCAATTAATTTAGAAAAAAATAAATTAATTAAAATATAATCGCAAAAAGATCAAAATCAGATAAAAGATCGTACATTGGTAAATGATAAAGGCGATGCGAGAGCGTTAGAGTAGTCGATGGCAGCGTTAAGTCAGACATCGACGGCAGTAGCAAGTAATAGAATGTAGTCAGCCGCGCGCAGTAGTCAATGGCGTCGTCAAGTCATCCTAAAGTATGGTTGTCAGCTAACATGAATTGTTTCTGAATCGGATAGGGAAAACGTGGAGAAGCCGCACGCTGCGTACAGTTCAGCTTAAAATTAATCTCACAGAAATATTTAAGATAAAGATATTAATTTTTGACCGAACGCTTCAATGCCATGCAGAGCCGAAAAGTCGCGTAAGAATCGACATTCTTCCATATACCTATATCCATATTCGACAGTGGGGAAAGCGTGTCGCGAAATAACATTGCAAACCGCGGAAACGGAAATGAAAAGCTGCATTGCGAGTGCGGGAGAGCTCGTTTATAAAACACCGTGTTGCTTAGCGCGGCGTGTAGCGCTTATCGTCTCGCGCGGGCACACAAATGAGATAAACGTGGCGCTTCTATCATTCCGCGCACGTTCCCACGGCTGAGAAGGGATAAAAAAGGGTCGTGCCGATGAACGGGCTAGCGAATCGTTTTTTTTTTTCGCCCTCGCGTCGTGCGAAACTGCAACTGCTACAACAGCGTGATGTGCACGCGCTATGCAACGCCAGCATCTCGAGAGGCACGGTCATTGCGCCATACAGTCGACAATTTAAATGACGCTCACGTCGGCAGGAGATTTATAATACGACACAGACGGCTGTGTTTCTTCACCGACGCAAGCCGACTTCGATGGTATAGAAGGCACGTAACTCTTTCCGAGATATAACTACGGGTAGCTTCTCCTCATTTGTTTCACGGAAGAATATATCGCGTCTACATACGTATAATATTTTTGATTCTCTTTTGGTGTGTGTGTGTATACAGGGTGGCCCACCGAAAACGAAACAAGCGTGTTTTTTGGCATTTAACCTAATTTATTCGAAAAACGCTCGGACACGTTGACTTTAGTTGCAAGGGGGACATGTTAATTGGCTATTTCCATTCATTAAACTTTCTATTTTTATGGCGAAATGAATTCCTCTTATGGGGTTGAAGTTTGGTGAATGGAAATAGCCAATTAACATGTCCCTCTTACAACTAAAGTCGACGTGTCCGAGCGTTCTTCGGATAAATTAGATTAAATGCAAAAAAACACGTTTCTTACGTTTTCAGTGGGCTACCCTGTATATACTATATGTATAGATGGATTATTTCTCCCGTTACGTCTCTGGAACCGTCACATCCGCCGACATATCCTGCGTCATTGTTTCTGCAAACAATTTCTGCAATATCGAACATATAACACACACGATCGCAGGCAGCCCTGCTATGAAGCTTTAATGAACATTTCTGCCATATATAATCCTACTGTTTATCTCTTTAAACTATCTTTTTCTTTTTTTACTGTTTTTCTATATTTGATTATCTTTGCCGTAGCACCGGTGCTTACGTTCTCATAATTTTACAAAAAGATTTTATACAAGCTGTGTGTATTACGCGTTTAGAGTATATCCTGTGCAATATCAAAGAAACCCATCCACGCGAGAGGTTAATGTGATCTCTACTGAAAGTATATCGGAAATAGCAGTATAAATATAGCTTCGATCTTCTGTGGCTGAAGGCTACGCGCGAATCCTCTTACGGTTCAATTTACGGCTGCAAGTGTATCGCAATGCTTGTCGTGTGGCGCGATCCATTTATACTGGAAATGTTCACCGGAACGCGTACGTTACGCAGATAGATGCGCGAGAAGGAATACGGGCGTCCTCGGAGTCTGATATAAATTCCGATCAGAAATATCCACTTTGCGGGGAAATTCGGCTGCGTGATTTATTTCGCGGGTTTTCCGCAAAATGAAATACCCATTTCAATTTGCGCGGACCGACGCGTCGCGTCTCGTCTCTCGTCACATTATGGCATTGTTGCCGAAATTTCGAATAGCGCCAACATTAAAACCCATTGTTCGATGCCACGGCATAATTTTCAATGTATTCCCATCAATTTCTAACCAGCTACAAAAAAAGCAGTACGTTCGAGTTTTTTGTACGTAAAAAGCGGAAATTGCTTGATTTAACGAGTGAAATAACAAAATTGTTCACAAAATGTACACCATTAATAATGTAAGTTTTAATGCATAAACGGAAAAAGGCCATGTGATTTCTCGATTAATTGGCGATCTAAATATCGTAAAATAATTTAAGTAGAAACAAGCGAGCTTTTAGATATATTGAAACATTTTCCAAAGAAACAACTTGAGCGGTTAATGAGCCACAAAAAGAAAAGCTTAATGCTATGGAACCATTAAATTTTAATCACCAGAGCTCTCCAATATTTTGCGCGTATTTTGTATCTCATATAAACCGCGTAATGATCATTGTATAATAAACGAGCTTGGATGTAACACATTGAAAAATTCGTCGTAAGAATGCCCTGTATCTAGAAAATAAGTATAATGGCGAGCATCCCTTTTTAATAATCTGCCACTGGTAATTTCGTTCAAGGAAACATTCTTGCTTAATACTATAGCTTATATTTGCATAAAAAGCAGTAAAAATAGTAATTCAGCAAACATTTTTCATAGAAATTGTTATAATGCACGAAGAGTGGCTGAATGACCATAAATAAATTCCATCTCACCGGATACAATAATCCGATATTTTTAGAGTAAATGAAAAATTCACTGCGATCCAGAATCTGCGGCTTGTAGTCTATCGAGCCTCTCCGCGTTATAGGTACAGCGAGCGTGCTTCTCTTTTTCGGCTGCGGTCGACACGTCACGGCAGGAAGAAGATCGAACGATCAAATATACTTCTCGGGGCGATATTAAATGCAAGCGGCGCATCGCGTACGTGATATCTGTACATTCTGTGTCGCGTTAAAAATTCAATGTGCACGCCATTGTCGTGATAGTGATGTTGACGGTAAGCACTATACACTGGACGTATCGCGAAACTGTCGTTTTATCCTCTGTGAATTAACAATAGCTCCCAATGCGCTCGAGCTACGCGGAATACATTAATGCGTACTCACGCAGTGAAGGAAAATAGAATTGGTGGAATGGATCGAAAGCAATAACTTTTAATATGCATGTTTCTATAATGTATTTCCGATGCCTCCGATTTTGCTTCAATAAACGCTCATTTAACGGAATTAAAGTTTCATTGACGCACCATACATTTTTCATTCAAAATTCTGCCACGGATGAATTATATATATAATTATGAATTCATGGCTATAATACAGAATGCAATAGACGCTATTTTTGTCGAAGATAAAACAGTACGTCTCTCGTGTATTAGACAACATGTACTATGTAATCCGTTCATAGCTGGACACAATGCAGTTGATCCGATCTAAAACAATGGATAATACCCGAATTACAATCCAGCCGCGCGATGCAAATATCCACGTAAGCTCAGCTTTAGTACTGGCATCTATACTCGTCTCGCTGAAAGCCATATCAGAGCGCTCGGGTTTAGAGAATCCTTGATTTTTGGACGCGCGAAAGACCCGGAAAACCAGCAAAGTGCTGCCGGTCTTTATAAAGCCAGCGATGTGAAAAGCGCAGACGGGAGCCGGGAGCGGATGTAACGAGATGTAATCGTCTTGCGTGAGCCGCTCAGTCGCGGCTGGTTGCGATTATTACGAAAAAGAGAACTGAAGAGACCCAAACCGACCGGCGCCTGCCGAACAAGGGAATCACGGGCCTGAGTAATTCCGGGGGAGTCGCCTTCGTGGACCGTGGGGATCGATAGTAGGCGCGCTGCTGGATTTCGAGAACGGAATATCTGCTACTCGATCGAGGTGGAGTAATGGTCCATTCCGGTTCATCAAATCTGGCGACCTTCCGCCGCGCCGCCTGCTTCTATACTCTCACCGCCTTTCTCTCTCTTTCCCTCTATCTCTATATTTATTTCTATCTTTATCTCTCTCTCTCTCTCTCTCCGCACGGCCTCGATCGTCGTTTAACTCGGTAATCGTCACTTTTCCCTCACAGCCCCGTTCCCTAAAATCGAGTGCACGTCCGCTCTATTTATCTAAGTAGCCTGCATAGGGCAGAAACCCCGCGCTATAAGACCCAGCCGTGCTTCACCGCTCCCCATGGTCCACGAGAGTTGAAAGTCGATCCGGCCGGAACGCACGACTTCAGGCGAGGAGAACGACCATCGGATCGGATAAAGTCACTTAAGGGGCGCCGTATCGCCTTTCCCTGCGAAAATACGGGAAACCCTCGTCGCCCCGTTGTCGGCTCGCGTCCTAATTCCCTCGCGACCTCGCTTGTTAAGGGACAATGTAGTTGATAAAGTACACTGACACGAATGCGCATATTTGCGAGCGCGTATACATATACACATACGTGTAGCATATGTGTGTATGTATGCGCGCGAGCGCGGAAGACGGTCCATGCAAATGCCGCTGGAATGGATGAGCTCAAGATGTGGAAATTGGGCGTTTGTCACGCTCATGACGGAAGATAAGCGTCCGATAGATTGATTGTCTCGATTCGGCGTCGATTCAGGGCCAGCAGTCTCTGGTGATTTGAAGTATTTTCCAAAATATTACTTCAAGCGTATTTCGTGTGAGACACTTAGATAAAGATTTAAGACACCGTGATTAAATATTATACAAGCTTTTAAAAAAAACATATAAAAAATTGAAATCTGTTCAGATTCATTATTTGCATAAAATAATGAGAGCTTCATAAGAGCTGCTGAGGAAAGTCATTCCTTCGTTAACATTTGAATAAGCAAAAAGTAAGCTAATTTTCTTAAAAGCGACAGTCGAGCGAAGCGGCTAAATTTTTATCGAACATGATTGTTGGCACAGCGACATAAGTATTACAGGTTTACGGCGCACTAAACCGAAGCAGTGATGCAAAGCGTCAGTTAAAGATTAACGTAATTACTTATACCGATTTTCTCGCAATATGATACCGATAAAATCAATATAACTCAATGATCGCTACCACGCTCGAAACGCGTGGCCACCACGGCATGGCGAGCATTGCGATTTGGGTATTAATTAGGCAAATAACATTGCAAGCTTCGGTATGCGCAAGTAATCCGAATAATCCCGATTACCGTGCGCGGAAATCCAATGTGCGTGTAATGACGTAGTAGCTTGTAGAAAAGCGCACAATGAGAACAGAAAAAAAGAGACAGAAATAGAAAGAGAAAGAAAGAGAGACATAAAGCAAGAGAGTCGTGTGGTAACTGGTAAACGATTTATTTGCAAACTACTTTTGTTTACAGAGTATTAACTGAGACCTTTCGTTATAACGCTCCGGCACCGTCTGACCACACTGACCACACTCACGTTTCACGGCACGTAGACGTCATATCCGAAGAACGGCATTCCATTTTGACTCGATTATACGTACCTGAAACATAGAGATCACAACATTCAGAATGTGTACAAGTTTACAGCTTCTCACGCGCTGCGAGCAGCAACACCGCGAGCTACGTACGTTTGATATCGCAAAATTGTTAACTGATCGTTCAGAAATCTTCACAAAGGCTGAAATTTGCATGGATCGTCCGACGATACTATACATGTAAATTTTAAACGTGACACTATTAAAATTCGAGTAATTTTTCATTTTGCGTCACGGCAAACAAAACGCGAGCGTTTGATATTGCGAGTGATTGCAATTCGTTCGTGCGTGTCACGCTGGCGAGAACTGAAATTTCTATGGAATTTTTTATAGCGAACGTCAACACCACTACGCTGCTTATACTTTACGAGGAAGTCATTTAAAATTCGTTTTCGCACCATGACAAATGGAATCTCTCTGCGAATTAGATCTCTCTGACATTATGAATGATTATAAGCCGGCCCCGGAAATAATGAAAAGCGAATATTGCATTGTGGAATTTTTCACCCAAACGTCTACTCTGCTACGCGCAAAATTTGCTGTTTCCGTAATAAGATTTTGCATGCAAAACAAACGTCATATTTTTCCACGGAAAATTATAAAAGCAGAACTATTTATGAATTTAGAATAAATGTTTAGTATTTCTGAAGAAATATTGTCAATTGCCGCAATTAATAATTTAGAAGTATTGCACCGTATCGTTATAAAGACTTGTAATTTAATTCTATCACGTTGAACAATAGAAACGGAGGAAATCAAGGAGATGGGATATTTTACGGGAAATGTATGTAGAACACGTAAAAGTGTCGCGATTTGATGAATACACAACGGTGCTGTGAGCACCACTTCAGAACTACCATTATGAAGCATTTCGAAAGCACCATTTCCTTCCTATCTTTACGAGCGAATTATGCGGCACGGTGGAACTCGACTTTTATTCCTCCGAACGATGACGTGAAACAATGTCCCCCGTCGCATAATCTAAGGAAATAAGCTATGCAAATTGGTCCATCTTAGATTTTTACGACAATACCGGGCAAAACGGTAAAAATAGAGGCCAACTGTCGTTGTTACAAAACTCACCGGTTGTAGTGTAAAATAATATCGTTTCTTTTAATGTCTCTATGCACCTGTAACGAATTAAAACCAAATAGCTTTTTCAGTTTTTTAAATATCCTTTACACCGAATTCAGCACGACAGAACGCAAATTGGACTTCAGTAGGTATGCAAGACGGAATTACAGACGCAAAGTAGAACACCAATTGCAAATACCCAATTTTGTTCTTGTACGCTTAAGTTAAATCGATATGGTAAATCGGAATGGTAGCAGGACTAAGAAGCATTCAGGAACGAATTTGCATTCATTATTCATACCAGATTAAAAAATTTTAAATAAATGGATCAAAGATAAATTTGAAATAGGTAATGTGGCAAAGATTAATTCATACAAACTCATTAAAGTTAAATTTGCAAAACAACTATACACATAAAATGAAGAAATGACTATCCTGCTATAATAACCAGATTATGTATGTGTTAAATTTCAATTTAGAAATTCATTTTCCAGAAAATTCCGTCTCTCTCACAATTTCTTTCTCTGAAAACGAGAGCTCTTATACTTTGTTTTCTATTTCCTTCCGTAAGTCGGCTACGGACGACCGTAGACGGCTGTTGGTCTGAGAGATATCTACTAAATTTGTCCGCAATTACTCCCCTTGGTAACGAACGCCGTCTGTTCCTTGCGATTGGTGAAAGGCGATTAAGCGACAAGAGAATTCATTAGTCACGGATTATCCCAAAGGCACGCGCGGTGTCCCACAAAATCGGTTTGGTTGCTACCGGAAGATTTTAGGTCTCATATAGACTGCCGATGACAGATTGCTATTTGCTACGCGGTGGAGCCGCCATTACACCATAATGCCGTCGTCGCGCCGGCGGCGGCGGAACAAGATTCCTAATTAATCGATCGCTTATCGCAGAAAGCGAGCCGGTCTTTCTACGACGAGGGTATGATGAAGGATGTTTAACCTTAACTACTCGGTAGTTTCGGGAACGGATTGAAATTTAAGTCCTCCGGAAATTCTATACCTCGACTATCGATCTGATTACGATCAAAATTAATGACTCCGAAACGTGGAAACTGATATCTATTAAATAGCGTAAATTATAAAACATTTTATGAAATTATCTCATTATGTAATTAATAATAAAAATTTCTCCATTATAATAATTTCTCTTGTTTTTAAAAATGCTCTATTTCTCATTAATATTCTATAATTGTTGTGATTGAATATCTTAAAGAATTATATATGTATAATGATTATTTACGTCGCGCGAGGGAGAGTTAAATGTAGAAAATTAAATAACGAGCGATTTATTTGCATGCTGCATTGAGAGATTTTGCCATCTCGTTTGCAATGATAAGTTAATGAGTTTGTGTAATTCGAATAATTCAGTTTTACAATTAATATAATAGAGCGATTCCGACATTTCGCGACACCGTATAGTTCCGCGTGATGGATGAAAGACATTAACGTCAGTAGAATGTTTTCGGAAAAGAATCCAGATCTCCCATAGAACGGAGGCGTTCGAGAAGAACTTATCGCGGGAGACGATTTATGGTGCAGCCAAAGCGCAGATCGACTTTCGGGATGAGTCGAAGGAGCGGCGAGTCGTCTCGAGCGAATCTTCACATTGTGCTCGAGACATACCACGCTTATACGATGAACGGTCAAATCGATGGCTGCAGCAAAATGCGCCGTGGGGTTTACCGCAAAGACACCATGTTAGATTTATATGCAACGAAGAATCCATTGCGGTACGGTATCTTCGACGTTAAATCCAACGATTTATTGCCACCATCGTCTGGCGCCTGGTTTCAATTTTTAACGATCTCCGATGTCACGACTTATGTCCGGTCATAACGTTAATCTGTCCTCTCTCGCGATACTTTCCGACTTGAGAATAATTGATATCGAAAGTTATTAAACAAAATTTTACGGCAAAAATGTTGACAATTAATTAGTCATTATTAATCAGTAGTGTTTATTTCTTTATTTGTATATTTTCCGAAAAATGTACGACAAGACTTATATGCTCACGTTTCTAATAGCAATGAAATCGGTTTTGGGATATTTTGTGTGATGCACACATATTTTTAAATAATATTCATGTATAAAGCGTAAGCTACAATTACCGCGAAATCGAGAATCGAGCAATTAAAGAGGCCTTATATCCAATCGGACATTCCCGCGATTGCGATTCCGCGCGTCGAATCATCTGGATCTTAATCTAGCAACGGTTTTAGCAGGAAATTGCGGTTGACAATTGATTTCGTGACCCGTGTGCCTCCGCAATTTGTCCTCGATCAATTCTAAAAGGTTAAATCGCGCTAATTAATAGTAATACGTTAACACAACTGTACACAAGTATCCGCGTGTACTCTTATTTTTTTTCGTAAAGACATTCGCTGAACATTTTCTTCATGTTATGAGACGTAATTTTCGTCATATCTGTAATCGTATGTATAATGAAGTAGCAATTGTAGCCGTTGCCGTAGAAATGCATTTGTTCAATAATTGAACGAGTCTAGTTATCCCGATAAAGCGATCGCCGCGAGATTGGAATTCAAATTGTAACGGGACGCTGTATCATGGATTGGCTCACTGAAAATTACAATTTGCCATTATTTCCGTCGTGCGTAGTATAGCTGCGGCGGAAATCTACCCATACAATATTCGGACGGGATGCACTTTCGTGAAATATGAATGAGCTTCGTTGGCGGGTACAAAGCTGACCTAATAAGATTCTAGCGCGTCAGATATGCGCCGGAGGTGGATTTCGATCTCTCTTTATGCATTTGATATCTTCAAACGGAAAGAATATTCGTCGTTTTATGTTTTTATCCTTAAGCACGCTTTCACGGGAAAGTGCTTAAAGTGACCGACGCGACGTAACTCCGGTGTCGGGGTAGCCAGGAGTTTAATTGCACTTGCGTTGTACACGGTGGTCGAGCAATTAGACACCCCTTACTACGAGCGAGTCCAAGGGGTTCGATCTAGCCCGATGTGCCAGGGATTGTACGGCTCGGCCATTATACGTAACAGAGTTGCACGCTAGCAGCTTCACCATCGGGAATTGAGGTTGACAATTGATTTCGTGGTACATGCGCGCTTCTAATCCAGCCCGATGCCATTCCGACGAATAAAAACACGAGGTTCGTCTTCATTTATAACCGCGATTATCACACAGATCGACTTTCCAAACTTGTAGCAACCTCGTTAATCAGCGATTGATTGATTTGACGAGAGAAGATTTTCCTTTATTAACTCACGTGTACGCTAATGGAAAAGCCATGGGTAATCGCAATCGTTGGAATGGCGTCAAAAAGACGAGGCGTAATTCAATCCCGTCCCTTTGTTAAACCGCTGATCCGTTTTTACGTATATATAACCCGATAGGAGGATTGATCTCCATTTCAGCGTAGGCGACTGCGCTCTCCCGAAATTATTTTAACGCGATGTGAAAGCGATATCTTTAACTAACAAGCTCTGCGCGATGCTACTGTGAATTTTTATGCAGCGACGATATAGCTTTAAACGTGAAATACGTGCATATGTAAAATGATGCGAAAAAGTACGGTTGTACCTCTGTCGAGGTACGTTTATACTTTATAGTGCGGATGAGTATACTCAAGGATTTCAAAACAAACGACTAGATCAAAGGTTACTGGTTACGGTCTTTGCATGTCCCGGGTCCGAGTGCTCTCGCAAACTCTCGGTCGCGATCAATCATCTCCGGGTTTGCACGAGTGTTTTGCTCGTAAGCAAATGATGTTTATCGAAAAGTTTTCTGCGCATCTCGTCAAAGGAAAACGAGAATATTTGCAAAACTGAATTTACAGAGAAAGTCGATATATATATATATATTGCAATTTTATTATCTAGCAAGTTTAAGAAATGCGTTTTGCATAGTAGATTCCGATCGATAGATTCCCTAGTTGGCATGATTCGGTCTTTGTTGTCGCAAAACCGTGACTCGAAATGTCCAGTGTCTCGATTGTGCACACCAATCCTACTCACGAAGCTAATTATTTATCTCTTTTTCGGACGTGTAAGAAATGTTGTTGGCATAAGGCCATGTCTGAATGCGACGTGAACCACTTAGTATCTCCGTATAATATCGAGATATAATTGATATTGTAATCTGGGACTGACGCAAACCCGCAGTATAAATATTAATACTAGAAATCAGAGTTGTGACAGATAAAAATGTTGCAAGTAATAAAATATAAATATAAAATATCTATTTTAAATTAGGAAATATAAAATAGGTATACGTTCTTATTGATGAGAATACAATTTTGATTAAATCATAAAAAAACTCAAGAAAAATAACTTGGTTAGTGTGGGGGTTTTGAAGCGGGATTTACTATATTCTATTTTTGGATTATGGAGTTATACAGCTTGTTATCATTTTTTATTATAAGTATATGCATTAAAAGTATCAAAAAAGTATTATATGTATATAACACATCATATTAGTGTGGATACGGTTGATTGCTTTTATTTGCAGTGAGATGTGATCAAAATTTAATTTAAATTCACGTTTCTATAGAAAATATATATCGTGATTTCTGCTGAAATTCAAAAGAACGCAATCGCGAAGGATTTAATATGCTGCACGCTGAACATAGTTGATATTGTTCATACGTTTTCAAATATAGAACAATAGAAGAGATTTAAAGCGGGATTTACTATATTCTATTTTTGGATTATGGAGTTATATACAGCTTGTTATCATTTTTTATTATATGTATATGCATTAAAAGTATCAAAAAAGTATTATATATAACACATCATATTCGTTCCATAAATATATTCCTATTTACATATTATAAATTTTCCTATATCTAATTATTATTAGTACATTATACTGTAAAAATATTTTCCAACTACGTGTCATTAATGCGATCGCTTGTGCCTTGGTATGATGTGAATTTCGCACCAATCAACGTAAGAATTGCCTTTGACATTCATCCCACGCTAGAACATCGGTCTTTCAAACAGGAAGCGTGACATGCATTATCGGATTATCATCGATGTATATATATGGCAAACTCATTACAAGCCTTCGCGGTTAACGGACGTGCTTATGACATGCATGGTTCTTGGTTCAATCCCAAAACTTATTATGTTAAACAAAACTTAACAGAATTGAGAATTCACAGATGTTAAATCTTACGATGAAAAATACAACGTATTAAGTTTATATTACAGGACATGTTCTCTCTAGAGTTATACCAAAAACAAACGTTTACAAATGAACGCCGTGTATTTTCCGAGAGTTGTTTAAGTCCGCTTTTGACAGTGCATAATAAGCTGTGATATTTCTTTTATTTTTGAGCTTTAAAGAGTATTAAGTGGAAGCTTCTGTATATGTTCCGAGGAGAATCATAAATCTAGCGTCAGTTTATTCAGGTTTTGAAAGCGTACATTTTCGATATTTTCGTATCTTTATGATGATTCGGTATTACGTTAGAATTATTGTCACAAATTTTTAGATATAAATTTTAAATTTATATATACCTATAATAAATTAATATAATTATATAGGTCCATCATTATTTGCATGATACTAGTGAATTTATTGGAGTATATTAATCACGAATAAATCCGTTTAAAAGGTCTTACCACCGTAAAACGACAGATATTAACGACGACATAATTTTGACAGATAATTCTATTATAAGTATTACGTTTTTAAGTTTTAACACAGATTTTGTTTAAACAGTTTATTGACATCTCGCGATATTCGGATCTTTTTGCAACGGCGAAAAGGGTATTAGATTTGTATAAAACTGCTCTTTTTTTTCGGTGGAGAGAGGGTGGGTCCGACGATTCTCTGACGAATGCGTAATCCGATGAACCGAGATCGATGGCTTAACCAAAGCGGCTGCTCCGATTTTGAAGATTCGATGGAAACGTAATCGCGTCGAATCGACGGAGTGGAACGTCGGTGATTAAGCCGGCCGGGAGAGTTGCCAGCGAGAGCGATATTTTATATGATTCATATCTACAGCCGTATTGAACGTTTCGATGCGAATATGGATATTAGAGAACGTGCGAAGAGATTTTCGCGCTTGATTCGGGTCTCGAGAGGATGTACGTCGTTATTACCGTCGCGCAGATTCGTTTTCCTCCTTCGCTTGCAGATGCGACATACATAAAGTATACGGAAAGATAATATCTAGCGGCAAGAAGGTACACGTTGTTTATAACGACAGAGCAATATAAGCTTTATCTTTTTATATGTACGAAGCTATAAACTGCATGAATAAAAATTTCTTAAAGTTCCGTGTTCTGTATAAGACCGCAGGCATAAACCACGCTGCTGTTATATCAACCGTTCTTTGCGGAATATTGTTGTCGGGAATAAAACGTAAGTAAGATATACAGGGTGTTTCAGAATACATGTAACAAACTTCTAGGGTAAGTACGTAGGGGATTCAAAGTAGACCAACTTTTAATAAGGAACTCATGTCCGGAAACGCACCGTTTGCGAGCTGCAGACTGGACCTGTTGGTATGTTCAGTAATAGAAATAGTTCTCATAATAACTTTATTTGCTTACATTACATTAAAAAATGTTTAGCAATGTCAAAACAGATGTAATGTAAGCAAATAAAGTTATTATGAGAATTATTTCTATTATAGTTAACATACCAACAGGTCCAGTTTGCAGCTTGCAAACGGTGCGTTTCCGGACATAAGTTCTTTATTAAAAGTTGGTCTACTTTGAACCCTCTACGTACCCTAGAAGTTTGTTACATGTATTCTGAAACACCCTGTATAGTAAACTATAAGATTTTTATTTTAATCTGTAATCGCGAAATGTGTGCTTTGATTCTAAATTATTGTACGTACAATCGATTTTCTTTGATTGATTCATACAAGAAATAATATTGCTAATTATATCGTTGTAATTATTAATTTTTTAATTATTAAATTATAAATTAGGACTAAAAGTTATCTATTAAAAACTTAGAAAAAAAAATCAGTTCTGATCTATTTAATCGGTTGCAATAAGAAGCAGGTTTTATTCTCGGACATGAAACGATTCGCTTTTCCATTTATAATCAACGTCAGACAAGGTTTTCCGGTGACGCGTAAGTATGCGGTCACAGCGAGAAAGTTAAACGGGACATTAGACGTGTTCCATTAATAGTAACAGCATTGCTATTCATACTGCCACTCCTGATAGCATTCCTTGCCAAAGCGTTGATGCAAACCCCCCACATCCTGCCAAGACCGATCACCCCTTCTATTGACTCCTATTCAAGCCGACATCGTCAGGTCGCCACGCGCGCAGTCCGCGGTATCTCAAGGCGACGAGTGCTATGTAAGCTCTATCAATGTCGTGCGCCTGAGATTGCTTAATCTTCCCCATCAGCGTCTCTATTGGTGCGATCGAGGCAGTATTGTTCTAACTTGGTTATGTAGCCGAGGGATGAATCTCTCAACGACGCCATGCTTCGATTACGATAAACGACACATATACATACTTAAATTTTCGAATGGTGAAGTGCTTGTTAATTATAATCTGCTATTGTCGTTGGCGATTACATCGAAGAGATGACTTTATTTTGTTTAATATTTAATTCTGATATACTCTATACGCGTAAATGATTTAATTTTTATTTCTATTTTTGCGCTGCATTCCTTAAAGAGCTTTCTTAATTCTTACGATGGATAAAGACATCCACGCCTAATTGATCGCAAATTGTAAAACTTGATAAATTAAACATATACACGATATATTTCGATTTACGCGCTATTATTTTCAGATAATTTCGATTTTTGCGTTGCATTCCTTAAGAGACCTCTCTTATGTTCTTTAGAGGCAAAAATCGAAATTACTCTAATGTGTGTGTGTGAGAGCGCATAATTAGTTCATAAATTATGTGTATTTTTTTTTACAGAATCGTTTGTGATTTACACGTGGGGAGGTTGAGCCTACTTAGCCTCCTCATTAGAAATAATTTTTTTTTTGTTAAACAAAACGAGCACACAATTTTTTTTCTTATGGATTTGGAAAGTGCATAAATAACGCATCATTATATAATTTATTCATTAAATTTTTATCGAGTGGAGGGGAGGCTAGCTAGGCAGACGTGAAAATGAGTGTGCGTCCCTCGGCGCAGACGATATTGTCGAAAATTGATATCAGGCAACGTTGGGATAAGCGCGAACGTGTGTACAGTGATATCAGGCTTTGCGTCACGTATAACACACTCACCGCCATGTATATTTTACAAATAATAACAGCCTGCGGTTATCGTCCACTCGCATATGTTGTGATATATGCAAAGTGCGATTATACGTTGATATTGGTAATATTACTAAAATCTAAATGCTTTCACGCCACGATAATGCGAAATACCATGCATGCCGCATCTGATGGCGCGCATCCTCGCATAAAAGCGCCGTCATCAGCCTCATGCTAACAATCACAAGATGTAATACGTTATATAAAATACATAGTAACGTGATATAACGATCGTACATAATCTCTCGTCACAATAAAAAGTTACGGGAATCTCGTTAAAATGTGTATTTCGAGCAGCCTGTAATATCGTTCAAAGTAAACGTCGAGCGTAAATAGTGCAACAGTACTTTCATACGATGTCAAAGGTATATAGATATTTGGATAATATAACGAATTAAATTCGTCGCGTTTTCGGTGGTGGTTGAACAACGATTGATTTGGAACAACAGATTCGCGGTTCCATTAGCGCGTCGCAAATATACGAGTATTAACGTAGCTCCGAGTGTACTACGCTGACGTTGGTGTACCACTAAATATATTAGTAGATAATTTTTTATCGGGCAGATACGGGGTTGTGATTAATTTTCTCCAATATTAATAACCCAGGGGCAGCGGCGAATATTTATGCCCTCTCGTGGCGCATGGTGGCGAGTAATTCACGCATATCTCGTAATTAAGTTCGATCATGTATACAAATCCCTGTAGGCGGAACGGCGTATCGACGCACTTCCCGCAATGCTGATATAACGCGCCAATAGCGGCACCGTTGATGACGCAAGATTTTTGCCCGGAATATTCTGACCTCCTCTCTTTACCGATAATTGGACACTGCTCGTAATAATCGCAGCTACAATGCACGGCGCGGGAATATATAATGAAAGATAATGACGCATAATTTCACTCTAGCGTGTAACGCCGACGAGAGCCATTCTAGCTAAAGTGTCAAATCCTCGTATGTGTGTGTTTGTGTGTTATTTGTGAAACATGAAATAACATGATGCAAGCGCCAGCCTTTTCAACTCGACATAAATGAAACTGGCATTCGATATTCCTTCTACGTGTATGAAAGCTGATTCAATTGAAAAATTGCCATCGGCTATTTCGCCATCGTGCGAGACTGCATTATGAAATTCCATAGCGCGGAATATGCCTCTTTCTGGAGGCTGACGGTAAAAATTCTTCTGTTTAATACGTCGGTATTCCAGTTGATAATCCGAAGGTTAATAACGCGGCGGTTTTCGCGGTTTGTTTGGCTCCGTATTTCGTGCACGGTAGATGGGACGGAAAATCTAGCTCCGAGCAGATGGTGCGTATATGTAAAATACCGGCTGCAAAAGCATGTACGTATATACCTAACGGAATATTTCGGCGAGAGAAACGGTCTACCGTTCAGAAAAGAATCCCATTACGTTTTGCTAATGTGCACGATGAACGAAAATAATACCAACAAGTTACGAATAATTATCAATTCACGACGTAAAAGTAAAAAAAATATTTGCTACTTATTCTTTTGATTTATCGACATTTACAGATATATTATAAATCGATACATTTTGTTGCGAATTATACATGATGCTTTCATTGCATAAGCTTCGCGAGAATTAATTATATATACAGAGCTTAACAAGTAATATTAAATTCATATTTATATTCGCATATATTTTATGATACATATGATATTAATTAATGAAGGAAATTTTATGTAAATTAGTCGATTCGCATTTTTGTCATCTTCACAATATACAGCTTTGTATAGATTTTTTTAAGAAAATAGAGATTTTTTATTCGAATTATTGTTAATTGAAATACGAAAGATATATCGAGGCTATCACCGAACAATTAAATCGTATTAAATCGACATTACGTAATGGGCGAATATTAATTTAGGTTTTAGTGGGATCTTAAAGGCGATAATCCATCACGAGGTGATAATCGAGTTGCGTGGTAACAGATGGTGGACATTAATGACACGTTGTAGAACTCGAAACGACTTTGAATACTTAAGTGTTCGTGCACTCGTATTGGAAGAACAATGTTTATTGGCAGCGAATCGGTGTTTGCACAACCGCCAAATGAAACCTCGGCCACGAGCGTTCAGGTTTACCCGGCAAAAACAACAGCACTGTCCACTACAGAATGTCGACGATGTGTCACATTCTATGATACCTGCTTCCGCCGTTTCCCCAAATTCCGACATTTCACGAATCCGATCCAGCAAAAACACGAAGATATCGATTGACAACAACGTGTACGCTAACAGCCACATGATAAATTGTTCGATTCGTAATAAAATATAATGGTATTCGCGACGATATTTCTATGCTATTAATTTCTTTCATGGGATAAGATCCATCTTACTGAGCTCATATTAAGACAAGGGCAGGATGAAATATGAATGGATATGATGCTATTGTACTGCAACTTCAAGATCTCGAAATGATGGAAAAGTCTTGATGCTGTAATCCGCTCCGTAGGTATCCTCCCCAAGTTTCAAAAAATAACGTAGAAAACTTGCAATTGCGCCTTAATCCTTATACCATAGCCATAAAGTTAACTCATCCGCTTTAGTCTGATTATTTTATTAAAGTATAAGAATTGTGAAATAGAAATCGAATATGAGCATTTTCGAGAGAAAAGTACGGACTTTACTGCCCCACATTTTTCCCTCAGGAAATACGCGGAATATCGTCGCGAGAGCGCCGTCTTTGCAGAGTAGCTATAAATTCCGAGTCCATGTCTGCTTGAAAGTTGGCATAAAGTGCGATGCCCGACATCGGGACGACGATAAAACTTACCCTCGTGTCCGGTATGTTCGTTCGGATCGTTGACGATAACCGGATCGTATTTCGCGTAAAAATTACAGATATTGATAGCGAAATAAAATTTCGCCATGGAAATATTTAATATTGCAAAAACAACATGATTCTATCTATGTTTGCGTTCGTCGAAGTGCAAGTTATTTTTTCATTCCTGTAAATTTCTAATATAAATTTTTTAGGATTTATATTTGAAATGCCGCAAATTTTTTTTTTTTTTTTTTTACCTTTACCGCTCTCCCCCCTAACTGTAAATTTATATCCAAGAAAACAATATTCTGAAAATAAACTAAATTTTAATTAAATACTTGTCTATCCGCAAAAACAATTAATAGCGTAGAAATATCGCTGCTTGTGGATACTATTATATCACCACCGAATTGAACAATTAATAATCATGTCTCTGTTAGCGCACGTATTGCTATCAATCAATATCTTCGCGTTTTTGCTAGATTAAATTCATGAAATGTCGGAACTCATAGATATAGAGCTATTGTATATGTATAGCCCAGTAACTTTTTGAACGTTACTACTCTCTTTGAAGTAGTGTGATAAGCAACGGTATTCCTTTATCGCGCTAAATACTTTTCAGATTACACGTCGCATTGATTGTTTCCCCACATAGATATGTTTCTGTATCGCAATAAAGCAATATATTCTTCGCTACACTTCATCCGATATTCTTCGCACAATCAATCTCGCTATTGTTACACGTTATTAAATTTTTGTTATATAAACACACACACGGTACCTGGTGATACATGAATTTTTCTCATTCAGCAGAATAACGTTTTATATGCATGTGTATATGCGCGGATTGTTTGAATTCCTAAATAAACGCCAAACAGCGCGTGATATATCCATCGAACATCCGGAATGGGTAGAACGAGAGTTTTCGAAGTGTTATTCGATTTCCTGGAAAAGCGAGGTTCGACGAGGATATCATTCACGCTCGGTAATAGACCAATGGATTATTTCGTGAGCAAACACAAGCTTCGGATTTAAGTTTCAACGCTCTGATGGCGCTCTTTGACAATTTTTCGATGGATTTTCCCATCACGAAAAGTATTTTCAGTAATTAAATAGGATAGCAATATAAATCTATAATGTATAATGGCAATTACATTAAACGTGAGAATTTCTTAATTTACACAAATAAAGCAATTATTCATTTATAATACTTTTAGACATGAATTAAACATGACGACAAAACATATCATTTAGTATATTTTTGAAGTCGTATATTTTTCCTAAAGATATATATCTAATTTTAATATAATATTTTACATATATAAAACAGCAGAAACTATATAATTTTATATAATATATTATAATTTCCGTTTTTATCATTCCATAGAAGATAAAATAGTCCGGTAATATCGGTATTTCGATTATTCTCGGTAATCATAAAGGTATGATAAATTTTAGGCACGTAACGTGAATAGAGCGCCACTATAACTTAATAGAAATAGTTTTCGGAAAAGTGAAATCTCATAATCCAAGGGGAGGTCGAAAAATCTGGAGCCCATGTATTTGACTCTCGGATATTCTATAGCTCCTAGACCGATATATATTCCTCCCGAAGGTCGAGAACTTATGTCGCGTAAACTTCTCCCCAAGACTTATCGTCGCACGATATGTCGCAATGTGGTGAGGATTCGGAATTGTACCGCAAACAACGATTTCGCATATGTGAAAATCTTTGCAAAACCTAGACGGAATGTTTGGTTAAATTTGTGGAATATATAATTCCAATTGTACAAATATAAATCGTAAACGCTTTTATATCGTAACATTTAAATAGTGTCTATGATTATGATAAAAGAAAGAAATAATATATCAATTATACTTGTCTAAATCGTATTAAATTAATAATTATTATGAATAATAATTATTGTATATAGGTACATTATAAATATTGAGAAAAATAATAAATAATAATTATTGAATATACAATATAAATAATAATATAAGTATATGATTTATATTCTGTTTATATCGAAATAATATAAAATTAAATGTAAACTAAATTTAAACTAAATGATAATATTTACAACAAAATATTTATTGTAGTGTATATAACGAATAAAGCAAAATATGCCGATGATTAAATTTATTTTGCGTTATTAATCTGTCGGTAAAATTATTACATCAGGATTGATGTGATTGAATATGGATGAAGTTTACAATGCAGAAGAAATAAAATTAAATTAATAACGATAATCATATAATCATATAAATACTTCCATATTTTAATTTTGATTATATAATTGCGTTCAGAGGTAACACTGTTTTAAATTAGGTCTCAAGACAATCTTATGACGATGCTTCTCGGAATCGAGGAAATCCCTTGCGAGATCATAGATAGAGGAAGCCCCTTCCTCTTGGTAACATCGTATTCCTTTAATCGAGCCCTTTTCGTTGACCGGATGGAATCGGGAAGACGTCCTCGTTACGGCGCAATGCCTCCGATAACTTTTATCGTCGCGGCCGGGTAAGTTCTTTTTTTTTTTAGGGATCACCGCAATTCTCCGTCCTCTCATGGGCCCTTAGCCGCGGGCGGGTCGGATAAAAATTCATAGGCTCATAGAGATGTTATCGTTACCCTCATCGCGCCCTTCATCTCGGACGTGCAACGGAAACGAAGAATGTCATCCACTTGGCCGCTGCGTCGACCGCGTCATCGACGATATCGATAACGGCAATGACGATGGCGGGGATAACATAAGACGCGTACCAAAGACTTTTCTGACGGGCGACAAGTCCCGAGCGAAAAAAAGTTATCACCACGCTACCGTAAGTCGCGCCGTGGTTAAACGCGATGAAGCACGGAAAAGGGGTGCCTATCCTCGGCACGTTGTAAATTTTTACGCCATCCGCGCGCCTACCAGCAGCCGCGTATAACAGTCGAATGGACTCGCAAAAAGCGTTTGATTAATGATCCGTATGGCTTAGAAGGTATCCAGGTTTAATCTGCCACAGCTACGCTACAAAATCAACGGTTCCTTTTTCGGTGCGCGAGAAGGAACGATCTTCCATGCTGTTGATACTCGCAAATTATAAAATATAAAAAAATTACGTTTTAGATATTATACGTACAACTCGGATGTATGTGTGAATAATTTTGTATATGTCAATCACTTGTATAAGTTTGTGGTTCGACGTTATTTTCGTTACTTAATTTCTATAACCGATCAAAGGCTCTAGATATGCATGCTTTAACGAGGATGGACGCACTCGCAAATTAAATTACGCCGAGATTGATGAGACGATACTAAGCAGGACGTTCTGTACACTCGACCATGCGCCAATTCAGCGCGGAGAGTTTGGTCAAAGGAAAGCTCAATTCCTTTCGCAATTCCGAGTTTAAATTTCTCTTGAGACGCTACTCCGAAGCTTTTTGCCCCGGGTATCGATGCGCAACTTGAAAACAACATCGAGGCTTTATTGCTTCAAGAAAGTGCATGCTCGTCTTTCAATGCTATCGATACTTGCTTTTGAGGTGAAAATCTTACGTAGCAAAAAGGTGATACCGAAATCGATTCGGTGAGAACCGCTTCATCCTAACGTTGACTCGTAACATCCGTTGAAAAATTTATAACATCGGTTAACGATCAGCAACGTAGAGTCGTAGAGTGGAACATAAATAACTTGATCGAAGCTTTTTATATAGTATTCAACAATTTAATTATAAAAAAGAGTAACATTCCACGAGCAGCGTAAAATGAAGTTGGTCAATCTTTCAAAGAGCAAAGCAGGTTTATTTTCATGTAATAGCTGCTAATTTCAAACAATTCAACATTTTAATGAATGCTGTAATTTATTTATTAATTTCTCATAGTTTTATTTATCTTACAATTACATTCCTAATAATAAATATTGGTATATAGTTCAAAATATAAGAATTTTTACTTGCGTAATATTTCTGTTTGTTTGTTAGCCCTTTCTACATTTCTTCTCGTTAAGGCAGCATGTTCTTTTAAACAAGCAAAGAAAATAAAAAGACAAGTCTTGTTGACTAAAGGAATGGACGTTTACATATACATAGCAAAACATTTTCTTCACATAGAAAAAATATGTACAGTGTGTATGCTTTAATTTCGATAATTGTAATAATTCAATAATTTTATGTTTGATAAACATACTTGATAAATACCAACGGATAACATACACAGACAAAAATTATTTTTTAAATTAACTCCATTAATAAGAATTGAGTTAATACAAATTTCTATTAAAAGTTTTCAATTTACAATAGTAACAATATACTTTAAAATAATTAATTGATGTCAAATTATCATTATTGATAATCTAACTTCAACATATTTCTTGTATTTATTTCTTCTTTCAAGATGCAGTTTATGTAAAGTACCTCGTTATTTTAAATTTTAAAACATATACATATATTAATTAAGTAAAAGCTTGTTTGCCTCTCGGAGACATGCTTTTTGCGTGGTGAATGTTTGTTACATAGATGTATCGCGTTACTACATAGTATACATGTAAACTTAAAACAATTTTCTAATAATCGTTGCTTTGAGACTCAAGATACGCTTGCATTTATGACATTGAACGTGGAAATTTCCAAAATGTAATTAAGTTAATCTGGAATTGTACGTGCGGATAAAATATGGTAACAGCTTGGCCGATGTAATAATGAATCGCGGTAATGTACAGAACGCGCGCTTAAATTATGGAAAGTGGTCTATTGAATTACTTTAGCACTTTATTATGTGTGAATTACTATAGTACTCTCTTTACTAATGTAATTAGCCACTTATTGTCCCCTCGTTTCAGCGATAAAGAGCAAATCCCATCGTAAGAACGTCCGAAACATCCTCGTGTTTTACGTACTCGCGAGCATATACTTGCATAAACGCGCAATGCGTATGCGTATCACGTTGCTCGCATATGGAAAATGAAAAGGACTATGAAGTGCACTTCAATTTACTATATACTAAAAAGAAAGCAATCTTCTAAGTGCAGCGCGAACGCAAGATAAAGGCATATCTAGAGTAAAAAGGAAGATTACGAGCAAAAAAAGACCTTAATTGCCAGTTAACAGTGGCGACACGTGATAAAGATATCTAAATCTCTCTCGGTGCGCGACAAATGGTATGTAATCAGGCGTTCTTTAAACGCGTCTAACGAGATAACATACGGGAATTAACTGCCGGGATAACTCATTGTCGTAGTATCGGCGTAAGAAGCGTCGTTTTTACACTAGCCATTTTAAGCGGACAGTCATTCATTCTTACTTAACCCCGTGCTAGTTAAAAGATAATCAACACGTACACGTAATTTTAATAACAAGTTATCCTAAATTTTATGGATATATTTGAGCTCGTCATATATCCTTTTCCCTTTTTCTGATATCGAAAGCATATATATTTACATATATTTTATATATTGAATAATGTATTATCCTACGGTCCTGATATACGAATCACAAAAATGGTAAAGTATCGGGAAAAAGAGAGTTTTTAAGGTGCTTCATCACATAAAGGTTAAATCAAGAATTCACTGAACACAATACGAGCGAATACGCGAGTAGGAGAGACACAAATACGGATTCCTTACCGAGAAAGCTTTGAGGAAGACCAGGCACTGAATGATGCCTTCCATCGTGTCTCCTGTTAAACAAAAGGTTCCGTTGAGGTGTCGCCCTTTGCGACCTATCACAGAGCAGAGGTTGGCCTGCACAAAGGCATTTTGCGATCGCGTGGCTGCCGTGAGAGCCGGTTGGTGAGAACGGGAACTCATTAGACGCTCCAGCGAGTCCATGTCTTCTAATTTTCGATGATCTCTTGTTTCGATCTCACTCGAGTTATCGGCCAAAAAGGGGTCACGAGAGTGTCGTGGCGTCGGAGCACCGAACTTCGGGGCTGGTATCGAACATTAGTCATGGCCCTCCCCTTCTTCGCGGCATTGATGAACGAATCTCGTTTCGCGTCCTCGCGCTAAATCTTCCGGCACGAGAAATCCCCACTTTGATTGATCAGAAACACACTCACAATCAGTCGGAAAGCGTTTTGATGCATGCATCGTGAATCACATTATACGACATCAGAAAACACATCGGAGCAATTTAATTTACGATGTTTTTATTTGACGTTTTTGAATCTTTTTTGTTAAATGTATAACTAAAAAAACAGTGCGAATGCCATTTCTGTTCCGAGAAAAAAATTTCACTGCAGATGGCAACGTACCGTGAGCATATTTTATTTATTTTATTTATTTAATACGTTTTTGTTAAAAGTAAATTGGACCTTTTCGCAGGCAACTACAAAATGTAATAGCGCCTGCAGTCTAATTTTCCTTGTTAACACACTTTGAGCTATCAATCCTCTCTTCTCCTCTAAGCTCGACAAACTATTTTTGCGTCATGACGTAGCCGCTGCACCAACCGTGAGAGGTTGTTACTTTCTACAGAAACTTTTCGATACGACGGACATTAAGATTGAGTTACGGGCAGTGAACATATACAATCACGACATATAAACGACGTTACTACTCCTCTTCTTCTTCCGTTCGGACGTGCCAGGACGACGCATTATATTTTGAGGAATGATGTACCACTATTCACGACCACGATTTATCTGATGTACACAAAAGAAACTTCACTTCTTGTTTATATGACGCGGCTTGGTGCGGTCGCATCGACGATGTTCGACGTTCAATGCTAAAGTTTGCATTCACAGGCACGTACTGAAGAGTTCGTCAAGCGAGTTTGCTTTTCCCTCACTCTCTCGCGGCGAACTATCAGCCGCGACGTCTCAATCGATATCACTTACTGGGTCTCTCAAAAGCCTAACGACGATCTATCTCTTGCTTTCCTTGCGACGACGGCACCGTACGCTCTGCGGCAACTAATACCGCTCGAGTAAACTCATCACCGTTTTATGTATCCGCGAAAAAAGTTGAACGATTGCGCATCGTCGATACTCGTACATATCTGCGAATATTGAACAGTATTGGTAACGACTTTAACAAGTCCCATCAGCGAATCGTTTTGTTGTCTACGGGCGAAACCGACCGACGGATTCTATCCATCGCGTCTTTATCGATTCACATGCAACTTGCTGCACGCCTTGTCTCGTTTAGAACATTTATGAATGATATGGCACGTTTGTCGCGAATTGCCGTTTTCGGTTGTACCTATTCCTCGTTTACGAACTCGTCACCTAAGAGCTGACCAAGCTGCTGATCTTACGTTCCAGGTGGCATAACAGCTGACAAATCATTATCGATCGCGTCGCTACGTCGAACCTCCGTAAACATCATGAATCTCCGAGACGGGCGTCTGTTATCACTGCGCGGAACTGTAAATCCATCTTGCGCGGCCATCCATTTGCTCCGACTTGGCCCGGCGGAGTCCTATATCCGTTTGAGGTTCAGCGACGATCCTTCGTTCGCCGTAGCTCACACAAAGCGGCCAGTTTCCCACACTAACAGAGTTAAACGACTGTAGATAGAATTATCCGTATCGCACGTATCAGAATCGAACGCGCGATCTATTGCGGGCAACAGGCGCGAGGTCCTTGAATTTTGCGAGAGATCGAATATATCTTCTGCGGGGGCAGTGCCTTGGTGGTCGTTTCCGCCGGGCAATGCGTTTCTATCGCTTGCGGGGCGGTATACCGTCTGATTAAATCGCACATCTCATAGCAGAAGAAGAAGATGCCGATAATCAAGAACGTATCCATTTCTCCGCTAAATTGCCGTAAGTTTGTGAGCGTTTGTGGACGTTTATGAGCCTTGTAAAAAACGTAACACTGATCTTCCGAGGAGCGGAGGATCTCGAACTCTCGTTTAGAACAGTAAATTCTCTATTTTTCTCTCAATGTCGTTTCTACCCTACTACGTCCCTCACATAAAACGTATCCCGCCGTAAATGATCACGGAGTCGTTAAATGCACTTTACGCCGTGAGGTAAAGGCGAACGTCGATCGCACCGATCTCGGTTTAACGCCGTCAATGACGTTGCATTTCCGTCCACGGGTATTCCGCTTCGCGGCGAGAAGCAGAGACAGAGAAAATGATGAGGGACGCAATACGAAGCAAGAGTCCTCGATGCTACAACGGTCTGACCGTTCGGGATAATGTCAATCACACGATTTCATCCGAACGAGGGTCGCTCGAGACGCCGGACGTTAACGCGTTCCAGCTGTCGATGACAGCCAGGTCGTTGATCAGGGGTTCGGGGATCGTGTCAATGATCCTACAGCTACTACGGCCACGTCTATCAGCAAGCATCTCACTGGAAGCACCGCCGTTGTCGGAGCATCTCGCGTCAGCAGTGGATGCTCCACTATCCGCGTCTTCTCGTCGCGTCGCGCACGCTGGCCTCGCACACGAGGTCGCCGAAGCGCGCGCTTTGGACACGATGGCAGCTCGTTGCCGCGAGCGGAAGTGGTCGAGAGGGAGCCACGGCGAGGTAATCACAGAAACAAAACACAGACCATGTGAGCAAACCCGCCGGATATGTTAGCGTTGAGGTACACCAAGGTATTAAGCGCCTCGGTCCTGACAGCTGTTACGGTAACTTCAACAGTACGGAGAATCGAGGACGTGCGCTCGATCGTCTTCGAAGAAAACAATCGTGAGAATCACACGACGAGAGCTTTTCGCACCTTTCACGTACGTCTTGTGACAAACAAGGGTTGGTCGAGAACGACGTCGAGATCGACGAGATCCACCACCGGATTCTTCGCGGGTACACTTGGATCGGATCGGGACACACGCGGTCGTGACTATATGCGTAACGCGTATAACGTGGAACGCAACTCACACTGGGAGCGAGAACAGCGCAGCTCTACATCAGCGGACTCGCAACGGGCCAACGTATGACTACCAGATACTCTCGGCGTGAGGGTGCGC
This sequence comes from Leptothorax acervorum, assembly GCA_035220615.1. NCBI lineage: Eukaryota > Metazoa > Arthropoda > Insecta > Hymenoptera > Formicidae > Leptothorax > Leptothorax acervorum. Next base: position 1,637,552 of record JASTWQ010000452.1, on the reverse strand, counting down.
CTTTACAAGAGTGGGCGGGTGGAAACGAGGGATGCTGGGCGACGGCGCGGCCCGCGGCGCCACCCCCGGCCCCTTCGCGCGAAGCTCTCGCAAAATCCACCAGCTCTCTCTCTCTCTCCCCCTTCGTCGTACCCCTCGTGCGAACACTCGCCCCTTCGTCACCCCCTCTGGCCGTCCTCGCTCACGAGGCGCTATTCGCCGTTTCACCCCTGCCATACTCTACCGACCAACGCTGTACTTCGGTCTTATTCTTCGTCATCCCGCTTCTTACGCTTCTTTCGTTCCTTTCGCCATTCCCCGAACTCCTGCCCGTCCACTATCGCGTTCTTTTATCGCATTCTTTATTTCTCGTGTCGTCCGTGTGCGCCGCATGCCTCGCGCCCCTTCATCGCGTATCTTTCGTCTCGCGCCGTTGACCCGGCATAACGCCAGCGGCGATTTTTACGCCAGGCACGGTTAGGTTGGATATTCAAGCGGATGAATGCGCTCGTGCGTCTGTCCGACTAGATCGCCTGCGATGTCCTTAATGCGTCTTCCGGTGTTTCTTATGAAATGCTCGCAAAAAGAGTGGCTTATTTTTAGTTGACAGATGGCGATAATAAACGCGAGCTCAGAAGAAGGTAGAAATATTACGGGGATTATAATCAGAATTAAAGCAAGACGAAAATAAGTCAGATACATACATCCAGCGTTGAATTTATAGCTAAAGCACGGACCATTCAGTCATACGTCTCTCTCGCTAGGATTTAGTCCACCGGATCGAAATCGTAATCCGACTGAAATCTTATACATGTCTGGCTTGCGAATTGCGCTCCTATTACGAACGTGGTTTCGAGTTTTCGACGATCGTCTATGATTTGCGCTATACTGCACCGCTGTACAATGGTTCACTTTTATTTCGAAATCTCCATTCTATAGCTCGAGATCGCTTGTTCTTTTTTTGTTCACTTGTCCCATTTTCCCTTATATTCTTTATTGATTTCTCTATTGCAATTCCCATAGAATTTTTTTAAACAGACGTATTTTGGTTTTTTAAAGAATTTTTCCATCCCCTTCTTTTTCTGTCTTTATTACATACAATCGTCTGACCTATTTCGATCTCTTCTACTGCTTAAGAAATTCAGGGAATTATTCGATGAACGAATTAATTTGTAATTTAATTACGTCTATTAGCTTTAAATTTTTTATTTAAGATATCAATTTTGCATTGTTTAATTTATTTCTTTTTGCAATTTTTTATCGGAAACTATTGGTGAAGCAATTATCTAAACAACTAAAGTCGCATGTATATCACACAATGAAGATATGCATTGTACCTTCTACTAAATCATTTTTGTATTATCTGATTTTATGTTATTTATCAAGAAATTTAAATTATTAATGCTTAACTGCATACTGCATATAAATCTTATGAAAATATATATTACTACTTTTTCCGATCAAGCGGAAATAGTTAGAACATTCGCTCCTCAAGTTTTTGTCAAGCCGCGGCGTAACAGTAGTGTAAGTAAATGGCCCATATATCCTTAACGAACTTTCGCAAGCACCGACCGACTTCGTGCATCATGAACGAGCAAGTTACGACGGATATTCCGCGAGATTAGGTGCGCCAGGTCGACAAATTGTGAGTTTGCATTTACGGTACATACCATCGGCGCAACTGTTCGCTCTAAGTTCGTGTCGCCGGTTTAATTGGCTTTAATAAAGTTCGGAGTGTCGCGCCAGAGAAGTCGCGGAATTAACGGTCGCGGTCTATCGCGCGAAGTGGTAAGTGGTTAAAGAACCTTCTCCCGGGGAGATGCGCCCAAAATCCCGTCACGTGGCCAACATTCGTCCCTTACTCACATAGAAGAGCAATTTTATGTAACCCATAGCGAAAGAGAGAAAGAGAGAGGCAGAACATAACATGAGAAACAATTTTACCACAACCACTTAGTCATTTAGTTCGCCAACTTTTCCCTCGTAATGTCGTAATCACCAAAAGGTTTCTCTATCTTTAAACACGATGGACCAATAAGTACGTTCACTCCCTGAATGCGTTAAAAATGACTCGACGTTATCTGCAAATGGTTCGGCTCATGACTTGTATTATTTAGGTTGTTCTCTATCGCCTTACGTTTACACGAAGAACGCAAAGACAGTGAAAAGTGCAATGCAACATTATTAAACAACACATTGATTGCTTTATGTTCGTTATATCTAATAAATTGAAATAACTCGGGTGTGGTTTATCTAGAAAATGCTGTATTTATGACACAGTTATTTTATTAGAAAAACGATTTGAAAAAATTGCTTGGATTTTATTTCAAATTTTAGGATACTGTCATTTCAAAATGCAAATGAAGATGAATGCGGTGTTATACTTGTCGCGCACGACGACCTCTTCTTGAATCTGATAACTATGCTAAACCGTCGTAATCACAGGTAAACTGTTGGTCAGTGCTCTCCCCGCTAAGTCGATAATTGGTGCCTGTTAGGAGCAGATAAGGTCACCACCGTCACGCTCATCTAACATCTTCCACTAATTGCTCCATATTTCCCCACCCCGATATAGTTACTTTCTTCCACGGCATGAAATTCATATAGGCGGGTTTAGCTAATCTTATTCTATCGCCTAATTACTCAAGATGTTAACTAAACTTTATGTTATAGTTACGAACTTTATCGCATCGCGCACGAACCTTTTGCAATAATGGAAAATCGATTTCACGTAGGTAAACCATTAAAATGTACGTACAACTTCCTTAAAAGTGTTAACTTCTTCAATCACTATAACCGTTAATATCTTCCTATGCACTGTACACGCTCCATACACTATAATAATACATATTTGCTTTCAATATAAGCTAGTCCTATGGGAGCGTACATTCATATCTAGTAGACAGCCTTTTCCGTTTTATCTCGTTTTTTTTCCTATCAAACGCTGTTTGAGGCAGGCACGTAAAACTCGTCGCAAAATTCTTTTCTCAGGATAGAAGACGCCCCATCTTTACGAACAGCATATTGTATCCCGCGGCATGAATTCAGATTCAATTCCTCTTTCATTCGACACTGCTTCCTCCGAACCAATACGATAAAAGTTTCTTCGTCGTGTCGGACATGGAGATTTGTTGAGGCGCGCAGCATGTCGCCGAAATGTATGTGGCGCGCACTTGAAATGGTTTTTTAGAATCACGCATATACCGCTGCTATGCGATCGATAGCGAAATACGAGCGCGCGTGATATAAGTTTCAGTATTACATTGTAACGACAAATGTTGCTGGTTTGTCGGTTGAAACGGTGTACCGAATGAAAGGGTAGTTAATTACGAGAACAAAAGCTTACGCGAGCCGGATCGATAGAAAACAGCACGTATAAATATACACAGCGCGCTGTACCATTGTAATATATATCTCTGCTCTTTATGGCCTCCTTCCACTGTATTATCGTTGAATCTGTGAAAATAATTCATTATCAGGGGATAATAACGTCACAGATATCTTGAAAACCAGTGTACTTTTATCCTCTTGAAATATCTTTGGCTATAAATTATATTTCTTATTTTTTATTCAAAATAAGAACGTAAGATGCAAAAGTATCTAGCAATTTTAATACACACAGAATAACCGAATAAATATTTGATATGTTGGATGTCTCGTATACAATCTGGATTGATTAAATCGATCTTAATGGTTTCCAATCAGTAAAAAAATTTTATAAGTTAATTTTATTAATTAACAAGGCTGTCAATGATCAATCTTGATCTGAATGTGACCAATATTTATTACGTGCTGATAATACCTATTAACAGCTAATATATATACGATGCGTTAAATTGTCATTAAACTGATACGTCAAAATGAGAATTTTGTTAAGAAATAATAAAGTATATCGTATATATCCGGCACCACGAATTTTTATATGATGAAGAAAAATTTTGGCAAATAAAAGCGTAATTAATTTTTATCTGTATATGCATCGAGGCTAATTTAATCCGCCGAAAGGCGAAACAGAGCAACTAAAATGATTTCCCCGATAACTGCAGAGGAAGTCGCTATGGGAGGAACGTTTGATCTATATATTTATGTATACATGCATGCAAAATGCATCTCTACGCGCGCGTGCGCAACCACATGCACACAGATCGCTCAACTATTGATATATTCCGACGCTTACGACTTGAAGTAACTTTGCCTAATATATGGTAGGACTTAGATTATAAATTTCCCTACTTCCGAAAGTATACTCTGTTTTAGCTAACTGTATCTTTATATAATTGCCGTGCCCTACATTGTAAATTTATCCGCTGTACTAACGTGCTAAAAGAATGCTTAAAAACAATGTCCAATGATTAAATATATCCAAGTACAACTCTATTGCTCAAAGTTAAAAAAAAATTTTACTTCGTATAATTCGTATTATAGTGAATGAGGAATGATTAAGTGAGTGCAACAAGTTGATCAAAAGCTAGAAAATTTATTTGTTATTGTGACTATCAATTGTCATACAAAAAGCGTTTCATTATGTTTAAATCATTATATGTTTGATACAACGATATAAATTAATATGAATTGCATAATACTTGAATATAAATTTTATAACAGTTTGCGTTATTGCATTAAAGTTGCATTAAACTTAAGTGCATTATGAATAAATCTAAACTGCACAGAGTGACATGAAATATTATAATATACAGAAGTTACTGCGACATGTGTGATCAAATATGCCAAACAGTTATACATAAGCTAAATATAAATATATAAATATTAAGATATACGTAAATAACTTTTCGCAAATAATAAAAAAAGATATTTATTTTTCATGTCATGAAAATAAACTGCAGTAAGCAAGTCTACGCATCGCGTTTCTATATGCCATGATGTATACATTTATTGTCTCTATTATATGAATCGCTATTGTGGCGGTTTGCCGCAATTGAATGAATAAATAATTAAATACGCAAATACGATCAAAGCGAAATTGAATCACCGGTATAAGATAGGTGGGGTAGAGCTTCTTGGCAAACAGAAACGGAAATCCGCATTATGTTCGTTAAACAAAACCAGTATAATCCGTATTACGTTCATTAAACAAAAGCAAGCAACCGCACAGATGTTACTAGTTACTAGAAAGATATGATTAGACACGATACTGTGCAAGTGTACATAAAAGGAATATCTCAGTTTCGATAACATGCAAATACAGACAGAGTAATATTCTTATTAAAATATGAAAGTTGAAGAAACATATTCTTACTAATTCTTTTTTATTACGTATTTTGGAAAATATCTTATTTCGATAACAGAGTAATATTCGTATTAAAATATGAAAGTTGAAGAAACATATTCTTACCAATTCTTCAATTTTTATTACGTATTTCGGAAAATATATGTAAGGATCTGAGAGATAAAAAATATATCTATACCTTAAAAAATTAGGAACCAATATCGGCTTACTTAGGAATGGAAACGATATATCTCTCTTTCTATTCGAACTTTTTTATTCTTCGTGGGACAGATACCAAGACGAATTGTGCGACATTCTGTTACTAATGCGTAACTCCTCTCTGCTAAGGGGAAGGAATTGACACACTGAGAAAAAAATTTTGTTCAACGAACTAAACGCATTTAGTTGTGTGAAGATTTGGTTAATGCAACAATTTTTTATTCAACCCAACTTAATCATAGTCTACTTAACAAACTGTTCAATGTTGATTGACGAAAATGATTCAACTATTTCGTTCAGTTGATGGGACTATTATCATTTGGTTATCTTTAATAAAAATTAGTTACCAGCATTGTTATATTTAGTTCGACAGTCTCACGGAGTCAACTAAATGCATTTGTATCAGACAAATAAATATTTTATTGTTTTGAATGCGAGGATTTGTTTGAATTAACTGCGTCTTTATTATATGAGATAACAATGTTTTCATAAATTATATATGTTCAAGACAACCAAATGTCTTGTTAAATAAGTATACATTCTGCATTGTATAGAACAATTCTTAGGTAAGACTGACCCAATCGATCATTCACGAGAAGCTTAAATATTTAGTTGCTTTAACTGTATGTAAACTTTCAAAGAAATATTTTTCAGAAAATACAACTGAATTGTTTGTTGAAAAGTAAGGTTGTTAATATGTTGGGTCAACAGTTTTTGACTGGTAATGCGTAAACAAATTAACAATGTCAAATCAACATTTATTTAGTTACAGTGAACTACTTAACTTTACAAAACTTACTAAGTAATTCTAACTAAATATAGTGTTGATTGAATTCTAGTTCATCCTCAAAATAAAACTAATTTTGTTTGGTTTAACGTTGCGATATTCAGTTATTTGAAAATATATATGTGGTCAGAATTACTTAGTAGTTTTGTAAAGTTAAGTAGTTCACTGTAACTAAATAAATGTTGATTTGACATTGTTAATATGTTTACGCATTACCAATCCAAAACTGTTGACCCAACATATTAATAACCTTACTTTCAAACAAACAATTCAGTTGTATTTTGAAAAATATTTCTTTGAAAGTTTACATACAGTTAAAGCAACTAAATACTTAAACTTCTCGTGAATAATCGATTGGGTCAGTCTTACCTAAGAATTTGTCTACACTAAAAAAAAATTAGGTAAAGCGAACTAAATGTCGGGGTTGCGCGAATTTGCACAAACTGGTATCGAATCAATTTCGTAAAAATTGACTCGATTTATTTAGTTCAACTAAATTAACTCAACTAAAAGAAATTGTTGTAGTAACTACCTGGTCTGTTGATTGGATAATATATACAGTTCTATTGAAATTTTATTAATTTATTCTACAATCTCCGTGCTAGTTGCAACGACGCCGCTAGGCGGCGCATAATGCTAAGATTAACTCGTAAGTAAATTTCATTTGGGAACCAATATAAGCAGGCCTCCTGTGAACCAAAATCATAACTTGGTTCAAATAATAGAACACTGAGGCTTTTGTCCACTTAACACTACAAATGCTTCGAAACATTCTAATTGATGCAACTAATCTTTTGTGTATAATAGAAAGCAAACTTTAATTCCATCAAATGCGTGAATGGTTAATCCAATAAATTCGTTAGTTTTTGATAACACTTTTTATATTACGTCAACTAATGACTTTTTCAGGAGAAACAAATATTTTGTCAAACTAAGGCGTCTTCACACTTAATATATCTCATAAATAGTTGGACTAACAAGAACGATAGTTTATTCAACTTAATTTACTAGGAAATGAACAAAGTATTTTACTTCATTAAAAGGATATTGCGTCACGTCAAATAAACATAAAGTTCGTTCTACTGTATGTTTTGTCACTATGACATTGTCTTTGGTTAAATGAAAAATGTATGAAGTTCGCGGTAATATTGATAGTATAGGTTTCAACTGTAATGAAGTCGAGCGAAAACGCTACGTGTTTATGGTAAACATAGATTTTGTTGTTCTATCATATTTTTTGCTTGATACACACATATTTTTGTTGTCTCAATTAATGCTACTTTATGGATCACCAAAATAAATTTCTATTCAACTGAATATACTCTAGAATCAAATAAATATTTTGTCTGCAATAACTCAATTTGGTTGAACCAAATTTAAAATTATCGTAGCAATTGAACAAAATATTTTGCTCTTCTTACATTGATATCTGTTTGGAGGTATCCGACCGTACTATTTTGTTGAGTTAAATAATTTTTTTTTCGTTGAACAAAATTTTTTTCTCAGTGCAGCTACTCTCCCTCTTTCCCAACGTCACGAAGTAATATTAAATCAAGATATTTGCTCCCACTTGAAAAGTATAGTCGCTATCGAGCGCATCTATTCTATTATTTCTCTTTCTTTTTTTAGATGTCATTTTCTGTATTACGATTGCAACGCTTGATAACAGCCACTGCTGGATTTTTCAATCAAAATGATAAAACGTAGATAAATTTAGACCAGACATTTTATTAAAATGTATTTTCTCATGCAGATTCAATTGTTCATATCACATTATTCTATTTCCATACAAATAGCAAGTATTTTATTAAAACGTCAATCGGTAAAAGTAATAGCAGTGCCATAATACTTTTCCATATTAAAAATTTAATTAGAAATTGATTCATTGGAAACTAAAATATATTTTTATCTACTTTGTCTTGAAGCAAACGTGACATTAATATTAATATCAAAATTGTTAAAATAACTAAAAACATTGGAGCGTATTTTTTACATTCTGCATTCCGCTGAGCAAACTATAGACTGAAGAGGTCAGAGAGAATTGAAGCAATATCAAAGTTCTCAACCATGGGGAATGTTCTGGTATCATTAAGATAAGGACGAGAAAATAACAAGAGAGACACGGACGACGCATAAGCACGATCATAGGTATCTGCGGAGGACGCGGAAAGGAGCGTCTTTTTTGCATCTGACAATAGCGAAAGACAGTTATAGAGCCAACAACAGTTCGCCTCTAAGGTACCACGATGTTGCCGTCGAGTTCTCTGCGTTAAGCACGAACTGATTTTCCTTGTCCGACTTTTCGCTTCGGTCCCTCCGTGCTCACCATCCAGCTGCGTTCTCCCAAAGTGGAGCGTCGTGGGGCTCCTTTTGAATTTTGAAAGCGCGGGAGACGCCGCGCTGCATCGCACCGCGCTGCGCCGCGGGGAAATCTCATTTTCCGCGGACTCTCGCACTCGAGGAGCCGGTGCCACCGGATGGTTGGAGGAAAGGTCGGAAGATTTATTATGCACTTTCTTCTTCTGCAGGTGAAACGTGCGTCCCTCCTTCGTTATACAATGCACGTCGGTCACGCCGGCGAGACCTGGCTGCAGCACGGACTTTGAGAACTCGATTGCTAGAATGGGATCGATGGTGGTGGACTTGCTCCGCGACTTTCCTTTGAGAACGCTCGCGAATGAGATATCCGGTGATAACGAACGAATTTCTCTATAGCCGCGTCATTTCTGTAACGCGTCCGATAAAATGGTTATCCGAATGGTTTCCATATGTTGCAACGCGCAAACGAGCACGCGCGATTGTATATTGCGGTGTATAATGGATGCGGTCGTTTGGAAGGGACCAAACACGAAACCGTGTTTGCGTTCGTAGCACGATATATATTTTCCGATTGTCGTCAATGATTTCTGATTAGTTGGTATGTTGATGCAAATGTCGATTGAGCCAACCGCACATTCGGAAAGCTGTTGCACTAAGCACTTAACGATCCTCAAATTCTTATCTGTAATACATCTCCGATACGTTACAATAGAAATTCGCGTTATTGAGAAAGCTTGGGGGAAAGAGTGGAAAGAGCTACCGTTTCGCTTCCCATAGTATTAACACATCATGAAGTGTCTATATTCTCCCCAGCAGTTACGTTGAGAGACAGAAAGAGAGAGAGAGGGAGGAGGGCGTTACCAGAATAGGATCGTTAACTAACAATTCATAAATTCGCGAAATACAATCAATCTGTTTTACTGCTAACAAAGAAATGATAGCTCAACCAATAAATGCAATAAAACTGGGATATCTGTTATAGTCAGGTGTTACCATTTCCATCCATCATTTCACGGACGAAGATATATATACGTATATAGTCTATCGAATAATATGAGATGATAGGATATTGCAATTGTAAATATTAAGCGGATATTTAATCTTTTAATCAATCAACATTTTAATTAATAACGAACGATTTCTGTAACCGGTGTAGATTTTGTATAACAAACGCATGTCACAAAATTAAATATAATATTTTATTCTATGCGAGAGAAAGAGAAAGAGAGAGGTGAACATGATTGCAATAAAAAGTCGCGACAATAGCTTGGACAACGCAAAATGCGATAGCACAAAATAACAAAAAAGACTATGAAAATTGTGCGACAAATTAAGTTCTATCGACAAAAAGACGAAACTTCGTGGAACGTGTACTTTTCAACTCGTGACAAATATAACGAAAGAACTGCTTGGGAGTATTTTTCCTTGTGTTCCTGGGAGGTAATCGCGTCGAGGTAACTTTAGTCTCGCTGGTAGTTTGACTCGGAATTAGCGCGAAGTACGACGGGAATAGTCTCTGCGAAACGTTATTAAGGCACTTGACGTAATAGCGCCGTCATTAAACTTCCTCATTCGTTACGGCAAAGCTACCTGTGACGGAAGCACGATTGATTGTTGCGCGCATGATACATCTTACGGGAAACGGTATTGTAAAGTGCGCACGTTAGCGATAAAACGTTGTTTATAAGAAAAGTCATCGTTTAAAGCGGCTTGGTAGCCTCACTCCCGTAGCGAAGATTATGTTCCGTTCGGCTTTTACCGAGATAGAAACGCACACAAATCATCAATGGAGATGCGATCCCTTTTATCCTTACACGGAGGATATGACAGCGCAGCTTTTTCCTCCAGACATCACGGCGACTGAGCTTGTATATATTCCTTCGTTATATTCTGCTCGCTCTAGCTTGTTATCGAACCGAACGTCGAATGAAAGGCCGAAGTACGAGACGTAGTGCAAGACAATAGGAGATAACAAAAGTGTATGGATAAAATGAAAAAGAGGCTCAAACAATAGGGATCCCGTGTAGATTATATCTCGGCGGGGATAAAATGACAGAATAACGTTCCCATAAGATGCCGAAATCACGATTTACTCACGCACAAATTGTACAATGGCCGGCTAATAACGCTCGCATTTTCGTCAGTACATACCTGGAACAGAAATAATATTAAAAGTGTTAGCGAGCACAATTAATAATTTTAAGTAACATGATACAAATAATTTTCAGATGGTATTGCATGCTTGTAGAAGTATAATTATGTGTATATTAAGCTTATCATTTAAATAAGATTCTAAATACGGAGATACGACGAAACAGCTTATATAGAAATCATGACAAGTTCAAAGTGCAGCACGAACGACGAAATCTAAGACATAGAATGAGAACTCTATCAAGGTCTCCGTGTTACCGGGGGAAATCCTGCAATCCTTTGGCACGTGAAACTTATAAAAGGAACGTTAAGGTGAACGGGCATACCCACCTGTTATGCGAGATCCTCACGCGATTCCACAACTTATCGCATTACAAGATTCTATAAAGGCTTGACATCGCATGTTACTTCCTCTGATCTATACAATTTCAAGGGGGAAGAGGAGAGCTAAACTAATTGAATTTATATACGCGAAAACAGAAATACTTAACGCATAAACTGATTGTGAATAAATTATCACAATTATGATTCGCAAATTTTGAAAAGTGGAACATATCCATCAGAAAAATCTCCCTCCTTCTTTCCAAAAAGTTAATGACGTGCTTTAATTAGATGTTATTTGCAACGATACAATAATCAGACAGAAATGTGGAATTAATATTTTTTTCTATTATTTACGGATTAAATGTACGTTGTTCGGTAACTAGATGATTGCACTGTAGACATGTACAATCCTCGAAATGTCTGTGATTTATTGGACTTTACTTCAACACCGAAAAAATACCTACGTATATTATAAATAATATGAAATTTGAGCTCGAGTATCCATGTAATGTAAATTTGCCTACATTTTCTAGATTGCCTTCTAGATCTTGGCTACGGGGGAATAAATTACCTAGTAGCGAAGCTTTTTACGATATTTTATTTTGTTTTTTTCACGTGCGTTCCGCTGTTGCTTTTATTCGCAAAAATAATTTTTGTTATAACATATTGAGATTTAAAACCTTAATATTGTCAGTATTCAAATATTTTATTAGAAGGCATAATAAAATTTGGTTTTGCGATATTATACACAAAATATATAAAAATAATAAAAATGCACAGAAAGCTTCTGATATTATTTCATGTGCCAAATATTATCCTTTGAAATAAAAGCAATTTCAGTTTTTTCTTATGATTTCACCTGTTGTTGATATTTTCATTTTTCTTAAAACGATTCTAAAAGCAGTCGTGAGGGAAGCCACACGAATGACACGAAAGTAAATCGGATACCGGGAAGAGGATTGCGAGGATCTCAGCAATCTATGTGCCAAAAGAAAGGAAGGAATCGTATATTATATTGAGGATAAGACATGTATAAGCGTGCAGACCTCGGTGCAGACAATTGTGTTTTATTCGTTTTTTCAGCTTCGTTCTTCGACCACTACGTTCTTTCTACCGATGCTATTCAGTACTAACAAACATAATCGCGAAATTTTATGCTAACAATGCGTTGCAGTAATAGCAACAAGTAAAATGTTTTTTATTCAACAAGCAAAAGGCTTTTATTCCTATATTTTTACTCCCGACTGCTGCCAACCGAAGGTTGGCGAAAAGTGAGGGAGTAGATGCGTTTCACCGAGACCGAATCGTTGTTACTTTATTTCTCGGTAACTACAACATACTTTGATATCTTTTGTGTATTTGTCTTCCAACTGCTCTTCTTAAATGTTCGATTAATTAGCGTAAAAGTAAAAAAGTATTTTTTATTATACATATATGTATTATAAGTATTTAGAAAATTATACCTATTTATATTTTTTTATTATTTTAAACTTTTTAAACCTGTCTTTTTTACCATTTAATTTTTTAGTTTTTTATTTTTTATTATTATTTAACTTACTTCAGGCAGCAGTCGTGAGTTTTTTTATTTAAAAAAATTTATTTATATCTGTCGCACCTCCCCCCCCCCCCTCTCCCTAAAGTCTGAATATATTCGTGTTTTATTCTGCGTACGCGAGAAAACAAGGAGACAGTTAAAAGAAACAGATTTTTAATTCTAACAATCTATAGTTTTTTGTATTACACGTGCATGGAAAGTAGCACTTTCCGTGTGTGTTTTCTGTGCGGAAAGTAACGATTTGCCAACATCTACCTACAAAATATTCCACACGTCATATCCAAAGTCATATCCTACGGGAAACCCGTGCCCTAAGACTTATAGCCAACGGGTTCAAGCCATACGTAACGGGTATCAACGCCATCTCGCAGCGCACACAGAAAACAACTACCGAAAATACCGACACTTCGCCTCTTCCCAACACACACCTAACCTAACAGCTACTCATATGTCACTCTACTGTACATACTTGTACGCGCAACTCACATAAAGCAATTATAAAGTGAAAAAAATGGATTATATCATCCCAGAAACCGATAGTGACAACGAACTCACGCCTCCAGAAATAGTAGAAAGTGCCAAAACCGTAGTGCAAAATTTATTGCCACCAAAATCAAAAGAAAAATATATGATAACTTACAACAAATTTATGCAGTGGAAAGCTGAAAAAAGAACGAAATCTATGTCTGAACATACACTATTGGCATATTTCAAGGAGCTGTCAAAATCTCAAAAGCCATCTACTATGTGGGGAACGTACGTAATAATAAATAAACGTTGCTTTCATCATAGGCGGGGGGAGGGGCTCCGCCCCTCCCCCCCGCGCCCCCCTCCCCGCCTGCGCCCAGACTCGGGGGGGCTTCGCCCCCCCGAACCCCCCCGTGTGTCATTTCTCCCAACTCGGGGGGGCTTCGCCCCCCCTCGTCCCCCGCAAGTCCTTCGCGTATCACACACTCGTGCGGGTAAACGCACTCGCCTTCGGCTCGTGCGACTACCCGCACTCGTGACGCATCCCTTAACCCCCATCCCTACATGCACTTGTAATACAAAATAGTATGTGTTACACGTACGGAAGTTGGCTATTGGTCACGAGCGCGGGTAGGCGCACTCGCCTTCGGCTCGTGCGCCTACCGCGCTCGTGGCAATAGCCAACTTTCCGCACTTGTAACACAATTTTAATTCTAACAATCTATAGTTTTTTTTATATTCGGCGTCTCGCACGTGCGAGAGGGGAGGGTTGAGATGTTTGTTTTAAATCGCGTAGTCGGGCTTTGAACCGATTCCGAGAAGTCGCCTTCTCCCCCACCACTCTCACCTAACTTCGCGCTACGTATGGGCATACTTCCGGACGAGCTTCCGGACGAAGTCGCGCGGGTCGGGCGCGAGCGTGCGCCGAAAAATATCAAGGATTGATAGAAATTACCGTACGCATAAGAATTGACGGGCGGAGTATCGCGTGCCTCGCCTTTTACATGCTCGAAGTGCATCGCGAATAAAGTGCCGAGTGGTGGCTAATTAACGCGCGCGGTAATTAGTCATGTTTTTCGAATCCGATATAGTGTGAGTGATTCCCGTCGGCGCGGCGGCGAAGAAGCAGACCGGCAGGATGACATCAGCTGATGAGTGTTTTTTTTTACGCCTCATCATTTGTGAAGGCGGAAGGGCGCATAGTTCTGGTGGCACAACTGCATTGTCTATTTAAACAACATTTTTACACTTAATTGGTTAAAACATTTACTTACCTATATTATGACCGCGGAAAAAAATGCGATTTTATTAATCTTTTATTCTACAATACGTTACAATATTTATGCATCATTATTCTTGCAGTGTATAATTTTAAAAAGATAATAACAACAGTTAAAAATATATATTTCGAATATATTTTACATTGCGATTTTATTAATCGTTTCAACTTTTACGCTTTTAACTTTTTGCCAATTAAAATATCATTTTTCTATTACTATTTTTGAATTGAGAGCGCTCAATAAAAGAGAAATAGTCGGATTGAAAAATTCAAGTAACAAAAAACCCTATATGATATAATAATTACTTATATATATGATATTTCGTATATTTTTTCAAGATCCGTATTTAATATATCTGTAGGTACTATAAAAACAGGTCATAAAATTAAAAACTTAATTTTCTTTTTTTAATGAAAAGAGATAAAATAGTAGGTACTTAAATCTTGATATCATTACGAATTAGAGAACATGCATTTTTTAATGCAACTTTTTTAAACCGTTACAACCTTTCTGAATATTATAATTTAAATATATAGTGAGATTGTGCTACTTTAAGCGACGCAGATCGATTCAGCGAAATTAATTTTATTCTTGTAATTAATCGACGATCTTGTAAATTTTAGTCATCCGATCCTGCACTCATTAGAAGCGCTAGAGTCTTAGCTTTCGAAAGAGACGAAAATCATCTAGCTGCGATTATTTTAAACGAAGATATTAACGATTATCCCAACTCGCGGTTTCGATGAAGATATTAAAGACGAAGATCTCGAAGCGAAATCTATTTTATTTTCATAATTAATCGATAATATCTCGCAAACTAATCGTCCGAGATAAACGATCCTGGACTCATTACAAGCGCTCGAATCTAAGCTTTCAAATAAGACCGAAATCATCTCACTACGATTTTTTTTGTGCGGCGATATTAACGATTATATCGACCCGTGATCTTAGTTTACGAATCAGCAGCGCGGCGCGCGCACGCGGGCGTTTCTCGGCGGCCGCGGCGTATCATGTTTCAAAGCACCTGGTACTACACGTGTTTTCACATCTGTTTTTTAGCACACCTGTCGCATTACGTGCAAAAAATACGGGCAGCTTTCTTTTATGAATGGTACGTGCATGCTGAATTTTCAAAATGCAATAACTCCACGAAAAATTGACGTAACAATATGCGACAAAAACTGATCTCCTGCATTTCGCGTTGCACAGACGCCTATGTTGAATACATGCTCTTGTCATGATACCTATAAGCGAGTACAATGAGATAAGAAATAAAACACGAAAAATGTAAAATATAATAAAAAATAGTAAAAATTACATAAAAAATATATCCGAGATATAAAAAGCTGTCAATTGTTATCTTTCTTTTCATAAAAAGAGGTGTTATTTTTCAAAAGATGCTAATACTTACAATTAGTAAATATTATTTTACAAAAATATCACTCTTCAGAAAAAATGACAACAATTAAAAAGAAAGAGTATAAAATGAATTTAAGTAAGAACAAATTTAAAAATATATGAATAAAATTTAAAACAATATAGTTAATATATTTGCTGATTATTGCAATTAATAATTGCTAAATTGTAATTAATAAACTGATAGCAAAATATCAACCTGTAGTATAAAATACAGATTTTAATATGGTATAATTATTAAAAAGATTCTTATAAATCGTGATTTACATTATAAAAGGCAGACGTTATCTCTAAAGTCACGCTGAAAAAGTTGATAAAATCGTTTGAGATTTTACAGTATAATCTTCGGAAGATCTCCGTAGATTCTCATCCTTCAACTACTTATAAAACTACTCAGTGATCACTGGAATGGTTCTCCACTTACTGTGCAACCACCGTGTAAGATGAGGGTAACAGCAATACTTTGCCGTAACCGTCCTTAACTTTCAATCCGGACAAGTTTGTCCAGCGTATGTCCCCTAAGGCAATAGGCACCAGAGCGCTGGTGGACAAGTAAGTTTAGTAGAGTCGGTTAACTTGCCAACCTGCGCAATTGCATTGGGTCAAACCATTTAACGGTACTTCCCGAAACGTTTATTCCCTTCGGCAAGATGCCTGTCCGAACGATCGCGGAGACAGGAAGAAAGCACACCGGCTGCGACGACATGCCTCGGCATTTCGACAAGCGCGGCGATGAAAGCAGGAACGAATAAAGGAAGGTTCCGTTCGAGAGAAGATAGCTGGTCAATACGTATTAAGCTCATTTCGTATATATCGGGCGCAATTTATTACTGCCCGGTGGGCTTGACAGCGTGGCGTAATGAGAGACGGGAGAAAATGGCGGGCGGCAGGAAATACAGAAATTGAAGGGAAAATTTATCGATGATATTTAGGTCGGCCATCCCTGCACTCGGAGTTAATGTCTTAAATTGGCTGTGAAATTTTTAATATCCAGCATTTATCGAGATAAACGCTAATTTTTACGGCAAGATACACCAACGATTGAGCAGTACATAATCAATAAAAATAGTCTATAGGGGATGGCATGTCGCAATATATCCGATGCATACCCGTAGCTAATTCAATCAGTTATCAGTTTAATCGCTTTTCGATTAGTTTTCACCAATCAAATTGGCGCAAATATTTTGTAATATTATTAGCTTGCATTGGTTGCATTATTATTGGTCTGTAGGTACTTTAATATTCATAAGTCGATCATTTTTATTAACAGTTTTTAATTTTTAACTGATATTGACAAGCTGATTATTGATTATTAATAGCAAAACCCATTTTCATTAAATGTCGTGCTGGACATTCTTAAAAATTCTTAAAAATTATTTAAAAAGTGAACGGTCTGAACTCTTTGTAAAAATGTTTCTAAAGCATAAAACTCTTATAGCATTGTCAAAAACAACCGTTAGAACTGCGGAGAATCATCAGCATGACACATTTCCGCTAAATGTCGTGCTAGGCGCGGGTATAAAAAATTATTTAAAAATTGTTAATTCGTGGAATACTGATCTGAAATTGTATATATGTTTAGAACTCGAATGGAACTATCGGAAACTCTTGCAAAAAAAATGATAATTTTCAGCGCGTTTTGATACTTTAGAGGGGAAGGTGTCGTAGAAGGAAGATTCGTAAAGTTAGCACGACATTTTTTCAATTCCGATTTTTTAGTATAAGGAATGTGGAACTCTTTAAAGTTTATCAGGAACTGTAGAATTATGGAAAGTGCAGCTATTGAAACTCTTAGTAGAATTTTTTTTAATTCGTAGAATGTCGTGCCAATTTTACATACGCTGTGGTAGCATCGTAATTCCTTTTTTTTTAGCAAAAATTTGCGAACTAAAATGGCAAAATTGTTAATTCGTGGAATATGAAAAACCTGAACATGTGATAAAACATGATCATCAAATACTTTTTAAAAATTTTTATAACAATCTATGGCGCTCTCTCTTTCAATTTAACACAAAATTTTATCGCGTATCTTTGTTCAATATTTCGTTGCTTTATAACGATCACGAAAACGGTGACGAGGTCTACTAATACACACTTACGAAAAACGTTATAATACACTTGAACACAACCGTACGAGTCGAAACTTGTACTGCTTAAAAGAAAACAACTATAATACGTTCTGCGTGATTACGATTTTTCAGTTGGCACATTGTGCGCTACAGATTTAATCTCATTACTTTTCTAACAGATTTATCTCGTGTTATCGCTAATGAATGGAATAAAATTAATTTGAAATGCAAGAAACAGGATACATTCGGTGTAAATTTACGTCTTATACATTAAATATTTCTGGTAGCAATGGCGCTAGCCTACCAAACTCCGCGTTCGTTGTTTGTTTGCCTTTTTGTGGCGTACAGCGCGCTATTGTATACACGCGGTTGGCGCTACCATACTGTCTGCCGACACTCGAGCGAGCAAGTATAAGCGGCGTAAGTCGCTCCGTGTATCGTCGCATTACTAGAAACTCGGAATATGATCGTTCTTTTTCGGACAATTATCGCTCAGTGAATTTCAAATTATTTATCAAGTCGTGTGCTTAATTTGCGATTAACGTGAATACGTCAGGACGACGATTATTTCATTTCACGAATCGAATAATTCTAATAACGGAAAACCGTAATATATATCGACCATTTATTAATATTAATAATATTTCGTGTCTTTTATCGAATAGCATACGTTTAATGCCGGGAGTGCCGTACAAAGTACTACGTGATTATCGTATTTGGTAATTAGTGCGCGGACGATTGCAATTAATCATGTTTTCGCGAGTATTGCACAAAATATGGGTACATGAACTAATTTAAAAGGAAGATAACACCGGATAATGACAGAGCAATATAGAAATAAGTAATTTCTTTTTATATGTTATTTATACCTATGATGTGTGTAATTACTTGCGATATTAATGATCTATTCTCGTTTATTTGATTTAATTTACCAGACGATTAAAAAAATAAGAATTAAAGAAGATTTTAATATTTATGAGATCTTGTAAGAGCTTATGAAGCTTTTGTGAAAGCTATGATTTATCTTAATAACACACAATTTACTTCAAAGACAAATAAAAAATTCTATGCGCGCGATAATTATTTTTTTAAATTTTAATAATTTTGTGTACACGTTGCTATAATTTGGACTTTATATTTTAATTTTCCAGATCAACCACATCAAAAGGAGCCACAGCGTAGTCACAGCACCCCTGTTGCGCACCGTATCGGTGAGTTTCGAATTATTTGTTATTTCAATTCGAGGTAATGGATCTCCCTGTGAATTCTACGAACGGATATAACATCTCTTTCACAAATCCCTTTTGTCTCGAAATGGGTGGGCGGAATTGAGGTGCATATTTTTTTGCGTGTATAAACATGCGTAGGTACACGAGATTTGTAAAATACAGTTTAGATGCAACTCTAGTTGATTATTCTACGCCGGGATATTCAGCATATCAGAGCGACTCGTGAAACCACCTGTTTAATTTCGCAGAAACCTTGGATCTCGCTCCGAGGGATTTCTGAATTTTCAGGCTCCGACCGAGATCTCGTTTAAAACCTACAATCGTATTCCTTTCCGGGTTCGCATTCCCAATTCATTACGCCGTAAATTGCAACTAGAACGAAAAATTTCTACCATACGAAATGTTTTTTTTTTTTTTCATAAGAAAATAACGAGTTTATCGATGCAACATATGCTTGATTAAATTTTTTTTGCTAAATTATTTAAACTATAAAAATCAACAAAGATATTTATTATTAAGATTTACAGTAATTGAGAATAAATAAAACTAAGATTAAGGGGTTAACGCTAATTGGAGAGAGTTCAATGTTGGTTTAATCTAAAATATCATAAATCCTTTTTGATGTGTTGCATGTAATTACTAAATGTAATTTACAGATATTTAGAGTATATCAATGAAAACATCCAATTTGAATTGCTCTCGTCAGTGTTAGATCATGTTGTCAGCATTTTAAGTGCTGTTTCGAAGCAGTATAAATTAATTCCGTGGCTAATGTAAATTTATGGCAATAACTTTAATAAACCTATATTACAACCGTCAAATCTCGCGCACATTTGGCATTAATTATCAGACACCAAACTCAATTTGCTACACTTTGAGATAACGATCCCGTAGCTGCGCCAAAACCAGAGCAATTTACCTATGTGTAGCTTGCGTTAGTTGCTAAATTGACAACACTATTTAAGTATGGTGTACGCGCACGCTTAAAGCTACCATTTTCATCACACGCCAGCAAACGTTACCCAGCGTGCTGTTGCGGGTATTTCCAGATTCGTAAAAACGTATCCCTTCTCTGTGATCCCAACCTAATTGCACGTCGGTCCGCAATAATAGAGCTCAATTATAACGAGAAATTAATATATTTTATCTCGAAATAAACGCGTTGAAATTTGAATGAATTTTCTATCTCGGGCAATAAATTGTTAATATTCAATTCTGGAAAATCAGCTATAAAAAAGAAAATTTGATTTATATCTGATACTAACGTATATATCTATGTGTAATATTTTTCATATTTCGATATTACTCGCATTTTCACGTAATTTTAATGAATGAAATATCTAGGCAGGAATTCATTACTTTCACAGAGAGAATAAATTCCACGAATAAAATATCTCGAAATGGCATACAATATTGCAGAAGCTTCATCAGCCCTTCGTAAAGACTCACTCACGTTTTTCGAGCAATTATCATCGTCGAAAGCCAATGCAGTACGAGATTAATTAAATTACATTTTTTCCTACATTCCTCTCTTCTTTGTATGCTTTTAATTCCGCGCAATTAATCGAGGTATTCATGGAAAAAGATAGGGCACGAAAATGGACGGGGGTTTGAAAGCGCCTCTTGAGGAATGAATTAAATTCAAGCTTTCCGAGAAATACGCAGTCACTGTTGTCCAGTATCGCTCTCGCGCCATTTTTATTCGACGAGTAACACCCGAACAAAGTGAGAACAATCGTGCTTGATGCTGTACAATTTATTCTGACGGCGAATGCGCCGTTTGGAGTTTTAACCCGACGGGCAAAGATAAAAACTCGTACTTGTTAGAAGCACCTTTATCACATTAAACGGGCGGGCATTAAGTGTTCATTCTTTTAGCGTGGCATGTACAATATTGGTTGCGTTGATCAGGGTGAAAAGTAAAAGCAAAATGCATTGCTCTCATTGATATTTCATTCCACACGTCGCGGTCGTAGAT
Source organism: Leptothorax acervorum (assembly GCA_035220615.1). Taxonomy (NCBI): domain Eukaryota; kingdom Metazoa; phylum Arthropoda; class Insecta; order Hymenoptera; family Formicidae; genus Leptothorax; species Leptothorax acervorum. Next base: position 1,616,551 of record JASTWQ010000452.1, on the reverse strand, counting down.
GTGTATGATTGCCGTATGCTGTCTGCAGTCGCGTAAAAAAAAGAGAAACAGTCCCGCGGAGAACACAGTCGTTGCCATTGTACTTTTTCTTCTATTTTGTAAAGCGAGACGTAATGAAATTCTACTCGCGTTAATGGCTAGGTAGTAATTTAATTTCATCGAGAAAAAGAGCGACGTGTAATTCTATTTCCCTCCGCCATATACGTGTGATATACTCCGTCTTCAGACTCCGAAGAAAGGGTCAACGTATATACAATTTATTTCAGCAGCACAGAAGCATGTATCGTTTCCGCCTTTACGCTTACGCGAATAGTATATTTCCTTGGGGTAAAGATACCATGCAGAATTACGTCAGAAGGTAACACTGCACGTACTTTCTCGCACGTATATCATCAAAATCGTGAAAATTGTTATTCAGATAACGATTAGAATTTCTAGTACATTAGCAACCGTGCTAAGTGAATAAATATTAGTAGTTGCATAAACATTTCAAATTACTCTTAAGTATATTAAATTACCACAGAGATCAAATGTGATTAAACACTTTTGCACGCAACGATGTAAAATTATTCATGGAAATACCCATTCGCTAAGTAATTTTCAATTAGACCTCGATGTGACGCGGGGATCAGCCAATAAGAAGCGTAAACTTTTTTAATTAAAGGCCTGTCCCCAGAGTTTTAAATGAGTTAGTGACGCTGACGGGTAGTAGTAGAAGGAAAGTGAATGAAGCGTGTGCAGGAAGGAGTGGAAGTGGGAGCCAGATAAAACGGGATGGTAATGGTACTGCGATAGACCACGATAGAAAGAAGGAGGTAGCTTCGAGTCAAGTATCTCAAACAGCGAGAGCTCTATTCTTCGCCGAGGAGAGAGGAAGCTACGGTTATCATACAATCACTCGATTTAATTACCGCGACCAGTTAACAAGTTCACCGCAGGCAGCCTTTGCGACAACATATAACGACTTCGATTAATCGATACAAGATGGTATAAATGATAAAACGTAATTTTGAAAATACAAAATTTGAATATGAATACTCTCTTCTCTTGATAAAGACTGTTGTTAAATCTCACTTTTGAGATACATAAAACATTTTAGTTTATAATGTTTATAAACTAAATATTTAATCATTTTCTTGTTATTGATTATCGAGTCGCATAAATTTAAAAACTACAAATAAAAGTAAGAAATAAAATTTACAAGACAAAAATAATTATTTATTCTTGTATAAATTATATTCTACGTGGAATTTACTCTAAACCTTATGCCCTGTATAAGTTATTATGTCTATATCTTTCCCAACGATAAAGGAGAGACGCGAATAGATGTAGTGGGTTATTTCGCTGGTGTATGCGAAACTCCGGAACAAAGCTGTTGGGATATTACTGATCTCATTAAAAAGTAAGTGTCTACCGGCGTTACGCTCGTGTATGAAGCGATACAGCGTCTATAAAGGAAGTTAATAGTTTAAAGCAACAACTCGATATTAGGAACCTATATACCGTTATGCACGAAATTTTTTATAATGCAAGAAGGAAAGAAAGTACTTTTAATCACGGTTATCACGGAAGACGCAATATAAAAGATATATGACAAAAATTCACTGAAAAATGATAGCTTTTTATTTATCGTACAAATAGCAGCTTTTTTATTCTCATAAGAAAGTGTATGAGTGAGTTTAAAAGCAGTTGATAAATATGAATAAAAGTACAAGACTCAATAAAAAATCCAATTTGTATTTAATCTCAATTTCTTCATTTTAGCTTTATAGAAAAGTTAATGATACATAAATTTCTTAGATGCCATTTTGTTACGTGTATATTATGCTTCATACCTGTTCAGTTTGTCCAAGAAAAATACAAGCGGAAATTAAATTTAGAGAAAATGAACGCAGAATATTCATGATACGCTGCTAAAGCGCAATCCTCAGGCACGTATACAAGTACTTTAACGAGGTAAAATAAGGTGTCTATATGCGAAAGCATACCTTTCCTCCTTTGTAACTTGCTTTATTCCAGCGATGTATTTATATAAAACTATACCTTATTAACAACATTCTTCGTGACAGTTGCATGCAATTAATCATAACGGTATTAACTAAAAGCAGTCATTCCACTTTGTTTACAATTATAGTGATAGATTTGTAACGGAGTGCAGTGCACTAATAGCAAATACCGAAAATATAATTATTTGAGGAAAGACGCAATTGCAATTAAAGAAATATCATGAAATGCTAAAGACGCGATCTTTTCATGATATTTTATTCGCGCACTAATTGTCTATGAAAAATTCGTTAAACTTATACACAGTTTTTAATACATTCGTAGAAAAACTTAATCTACGTATATTTTTACTGGCGTGCATGAAATTTCGTAATAATATTTTCAAAGAATTACATCAGAAGGTATTTCGTGGAGTATGCAGCGACGAATGTTTCAGGCGAATGTTCCACGCAGGTTAGAACTCGTGAAATTACAGACAATAAAAAGTAAATTTTATGAAAATTTTACAGAGAGAAAAGTTTTACAAAAAGAATGTTACGTCAATACGCGTACTTACTCCTAACAATATATGCGTTAAGTACGGACATTTCATTAAACTTGGCTATCGACAGTCGCGCAAAGACCAATCCTATAGGTACTGTTCCGCTTTTTATTTTATAAAATAAAATTAAACGTGAAATAGCGAATTAATAAATGTAGTTTTCCTGCCATACATACTGGGTTCTCTGTGCGAGAACCTCTTATGATTAAATACGGCAAATACATTTATATTGAAATAAATGATAATAAATTAACTGAAGACTCTCGGTATTAAAATTAACGAGTAACAAGGAAAAATGGGTTTTGAGATTCAAACGCAATTAGTTGTGCACGAGTTAACGTTATGTAACATTTAATTAATAATTTAATACAAATTATAAAGCGTATGTTTCGGCTCTACTATCGAGTCATCTTCAGCGACACAGTGATAGATAAATTAAATAATCTCAAGCTGTCCGACGAGCATAAGGTAAATATTTAAAAATTAAATGTATAAAGATAATGTGAATACCAGAAAAATTTTACTAACATTTATAGTCTGCAAAATATTCGGACTAGAAATAAAAATTGAAACCAACCGGCAAAGAGAAGTGAAATCCACTCACTAAACCAAATCCAGAGAACGCGAGATTGACAAACTGAAACATGAGAAAAGACATCAGAAACTCGGTTTTCCGATTTTCATTTTTAATCCGAATATTTTGCAGACTATGAATATTAGCAGAATTTTTCTGATATTTTCTCTTGAAGATTGCACTATCTTTTGTACATTCAATTGTTAAATACACAGCTTATGCTCGTCGAAGAGCTTGAAATTATTTAATTTATCTATCACTGCGTCGCTGAAGATGGCTCACAGTAGAGCCGAAGCGTATGAGTTATAACTTGTATTAAATTATTAATTAAATGTTACATAATATGTTAATAACGTTAACTCACGCACAACTAATCGCGTTTGATTCTCAAAGCCCCCTTTTCCTTGTTAGTGTGAAATAGAAAGATTAAATACAGAGCTAATATTGTTAATATCAACAAAACAAATATTGCAGTGATCTTATTGGAAATAGATGAATAACCTCACATGCTGCTTTTGCACACGTTGTGCCATATTTAGTTAAAAATATTCGACGAAATCACACATACCTATGTATATTGTTACGCGGAGGCAGTCATCTACAATATGCATGTAAAATCGTATATTGGAGAGATCGATAATGGAAAACAGGGCATTTAAAATACTCGGCCGATGAAAGCTGACACTGTTAACGTGTTTATCGCATATAAATTTTGTCAAACACCGTTACCTATTTGCATAAATATAAATGACATGAAAGGTAGATCCGTATAATGCTGATGAATATAATACATTTGTTGTTAACGGAAACTGAAAATATCAAATATCGTTTACAAACGCATATCCGTATTACTACATTAATTTATTGATACCTTTTGCGAGATTATGAATATTTGAATCTTTATTTAGAACGCTGAAGATTCGTCAAAAAATAGTACATAGAAACAGTGTATTGATACACAACATTGAGACATTATACAACAGAAAACTAGCTAAAATTATATAATTTGTAAGACAAATACAGAGAGAAAGAGCTCGTGATCTATATTTTTGGAATAACAATTAACGATCAACTGAAGGGACATTTCATTGCTTGATTACTGTTGTAATAATAATTCATATTAACATGATCGAGAGACAATTCTCTAGTACAACGAGAGATTGACTTTAATTAATTGGATTATTCATCCTTCTTTGAGGACCCATAATTATTCCGTAGATGTTATAGATCACGATGTTAATCGACCCGAATGTTCATCGCGCTGTGCGTGCACAGCCTTTCTTAATGAAATATGAATACGAAGTAGGAAAATACGTGAACTTATAATTCCGCACATATAAAAGCCATTACGCGAGCGTGGGAATGAACGGAATTTAATACAAACGCGCTGTACACGGTGACGATTTTTAATGAAACTAATCTTTGTTTTCAACGTGAAAACCGAATTAAATCTATCTCGTTTAATTTTTGAATAAACCTTTCTAAGCTCGCGGTAATCTTTCGTCACATTTAATCTCGCGTCGAAAAGTATATATCTCTCGCTTCGTACACTATTTGCTTGCTAAATTTATCATCCGTTTAATAACGTCATAGCAAAATTGCTTTTTTATTCGCAAAGTAGGTATAGCACTTTGTTATCTCGCGTACGGATACGTTAGAATTTATAATTAATTACCGTGGCGCGGTTCGTGTGTCTCACGTTTCACGAAGGCTTTCTTATGGAGATACGTGAACTTACATAACATTATCTTCTATTTGTATATAGTCAAGAAAGAGCTATAGGACATGCTGTGAAAATGGAGTCTGAAAGCGTTTTATATGTAATGCGACAAGCGACATTGAATCGCGAAAGACGCTATTATCATTCTGATTTATATAAGAATGTTATGTAAAGAAATTTATGTAACGTCTATTTCTATTTAATCTATTACAATTTATATCTACCAGTAATTGATTATTAATAAAAAAATCGCATGCATGTTATTATCTTCCAAAAGCAAATTTATTGTACGACTGCAAATTAGTACTTAACCAATTAATTTCGTAAAGTGTTCTTATAGTTCCGAATAATAGACACGCTTAATAGATCGCTCTGATTGAAATAAATTTTTTAAAAATGCTTGCTTCGAGATTTTCCGCTCCTGCATTTCTCTTGCAAGATTATAATGATTTATTGCCGATAAATTCTAATTGTTCGCGAGCCCATTATTGATAAGTAGTTTTCCGAGCAATTTTTCACGTTAAAGGGTTAATACGTAGTTCCTCGCTTTCATGGCGTATTTTTAAACGCGATTATACGCTGCGAATGTTAACTCGTTTTTTCTCGCGTATTTAACATGAAAACATATTGAGGTCAAGAGAAAAATTGAAGTCGATTTTGCCGCTGCAACATTGCTGCAAAATGAATGCATGCGGTTAGATCAAAGGATTTGCAACCTCTCCTTCAACTTTACACTTTTATCTTCACGCTTCCTTTTTATACGACGTCTGTCCGCGCAATGCCCATTGCAAAAGCACAATGGTAGTTCTTGAAGAGCATCTTGATCCCGTTTGTGTTGACCAAATAAAGTAAAACGTGAACGAGCATGAAACGTTTCCTCAGAATGTTTCCTTCCTAACATTAGGTGTTCTTTTTTTTCATGTCTTTGTGAACTACTAGATACTAAATTATGCAAAAAAAGTATTGAAATTTTTGCTGAGGAAAAATCAATTTAAAATTTTTCTGAAAATTTGCAGTTAAAAAGAAGTGCGTAGTGCGTTTGTTCGGGGGACACTTTGTATAATTCATTTTGGGCGGATCGTGCTATCGGCTTTAAAGTTTAAGAATCGACAAGAGAGGCTGGCGAGGCACGATAAATATGCAGCGTTTCCTTTACGACATCTTCAACCGCGTCGAGGACGACCGATTTGCGCTTGAATTTCGTGGACGAGCGCGTCGCGTGCTCGAGAGGGCCGAGCGAGGAAAGAGGGAAAAAAAAAGAGAAGAAAAAGACCGGGAGTAAATGGAAATTGAGAAAATCGACAAGAACCAGGCCGAGGTTCGAAATTCCACGAAAGTCTTAACTTTCAAGAACGGGAAAACGCCACTGCGACTTCGCTCGGGTAGCCGGGAATCGCTTAATCGGCTCGTCGGTACTAAAACGCAGTAAAAGTATGTCAACTGTTCCAAGAATGGCCTTCGACAAATTTGCGGAATGTAATATCCGTCCGTGCAACGTGTGCCGAAAAATATCTGTTATAAGTGCATTTATACAGAAATTGCGTATTATTCGTTGCGACATTCGTAATGCATTTGTAAACCTTATAACGTTTATGAAATCTCATGGGAATCTCAAATTGATCTTTTAATTCAGTACAATATATCACTTTTACAGATTCGATTGAACATTATGCGGTATATACGGTGCACTTCTTCCTCGCAATTCACTCCCCGTAGTGGCTCGCTGTCAGCGACGCTAAAACGTATCTACTTTCAAGTTTTTCCCTAAGCAATTTTTCTCACCGCCCTTATTCTATATATCAATGCCAGTTCCGTGGCATAAAATCTTGCGCGATAAATTCCATATTTATGCAATCCACCCTCTGTTCGGAAATAACTTTTTCGCCTTAGTGGCAGGATACAAATATTTACGTAAACCGGGGTTGCGAGCACAGAAAAGAACCACTGCCCCGTTGAATTCACTGATTTAATGTTTACGACGGGTTTCCTAGCGCCTGCATTATAACACTGGCGGGATTCTTGGGGTTCCGGGGGGAAATACTAGTAAAACGAAACAGGCGTATAGAATTTTACGTGCGCTTATATACTTGGGAAGAAATGGCTGCATCTTGTATAGGTATAAATCTATGTATATACGAGAGGCTGACCCACAACTGTCGCACGCCTTTTTTCAATTACGTAACATTAATCTTTCCTCTGGAAACATTTCTCATAAGTCCATCAGTAAAGGGCTTTCTCAATTTTTAATATTATATCTCTCTACGGTTAAATGTCAAATTAAATTCCTATATTAAAGTAGACTTTAGGATATTTTTATGTCTTCATATTTTAACAAATAATTCGCGACTCCGATTTCATTTAAAATCTTCTGTGAAAAGTGCGCTTTGAATTTTTAATCCTTTGAACAGTACGAATTTACATTTATAACATCATCTCAGCCATCCTGCTATAATACGAACATACATGTATGTAGGTGAATTTTACACCGAAGCAGTAGAGGAAGAGGTGTAATCGTGGCCCCCCAGTTTGTTTTTTCCACATAAAATCTGAACTGTTATTTCAATTGAGCTAAACTTTTGCTTAAAATGAAGGTGGACTATTTAGTTTGTGTGTGTGTCTGCTAAAACGTGGAACCAAAGAAAAAACAATTGAGTTATACAGAACATATATTTCTGAAACATGTCATTTTGCGACGTTTGGAAAAAGTAAGGGTAATATGGCCCCCCATCGAAAATTGCATTTTTTTGACAACAGTGTTTAGAAATTAATGCATAAACATTACAAAATAAATAAAACAATTTATAATCTTCTCAGTTTTATCATTTACAAACAAAAATCGCACACATATTCAACTTTTTCGCACGGTGTGCCCATAAGCGACAAATAAGACATTGAATTCAAATTTCACCATGTTGGTCCATGGAATAATGTTCCTGGCAAAAATCTGCGTCATCAGGGGCCCCATCAGGAGTTTCAATGTCGGATATATCCAAAACAGGACTTTGGGGCCTAGATTTATCATGGGGGGCTAACATGCCAACTTACATTGCTTCGGAAATTTTTAATTTGTAATTAAAACTGTTGAAGACTAAGCGAACTTACTTGGAAATATCGATTTCACGTACCTTTTGGCGAAGATATATCAACATAAAAGTCCCTGAATCCTCTAAATTTCTGAGAAATGCTTTTTTTTTAACGGGATAATAAACTTTTGCTCGGCGCGTTGTGACAGGCCCGATACGAGCGCCATTAGTGCTTCACTCAGTGTACCATTGTTTCCCTGGTCACATGGTACATAGGAGAAGATGATATGACGATACGGCGCATATGGCGTTATCAGAAATATGAAAACCATGGGGAGGCCAACTTACAAGCAGGGGGCCGCGATTACACCTTTTCCTCTACTACCGCTAATTTACTAATAAAAATAATACTTAAAATAACAAACAAAACTACATAATCTGATATTAAAAAGTGTGATTTTAATATGTAAGAAATTAACTTTATATACCCGACTATTACGGAAATCTCTCTATTCAAAAAACACAATTAAGCGATAATTAGATATAAAATTTTATAATATGCTTTTGGAACGCATCGATTGCGTTTTATTTTCTTGTGTTTATTATATGTAGATACTGTGTTTGCATGTATGCAAACATATTATTCACGGGCGCAATGCCATACATGGCTGAGCAAGGAATTGCGAGAGATAAGCAAGTCCATGACAATATGCCCGAAACTTTAATTAAAAGATTATAGCAATCTCAGAGAAGTCTCAGCTATTGTGTAAGCTATGGTCGACACGGGTTTCCTATCAAGACGAGCCATCGATGGCTGTCCACAGAAGGGCGAGACTACTGCCATCAGTGCCGTCACGCACCCTTGACTTAATAGCTCTTTCAATAGCGAGCACCGAGTTTGCCGAAGGTGCACGCTGTATTTCACCGTCGCCAATTTCCGGCTGCGTTCTATGGAACCGCGCCGACAGAAGCAAAGTCATACGCCCGGCGAGTCAGATATATGGCAGCCATGACGAGGATCAATAAAAAGACAAAAGAGAACCGAGATAGCATTCACTTGATGTAATGTAATAGCGGGACAAAAAAAATGATCTTTATTAGAGACCAGCTCGCGCAAGTAACTTGATAAATGAGACCAACGCGCTAGGACTTTGGTATAAAAAGTCTGTCGTTACGATCGTTTTTCCTCTCTCTCGATGTTCTTCTCTGATGAATGTGAAACTGATTTCTCGTGATATCCGTGGAATACGCATTGTCTAATTAATTTTGTAAAAGATTTATATGTATATCAAGTCTGATTTAATAGATTCATACTGTAATGCAGAATTTTTATTTTTTATCTAGAATTTTTATTAAGAAATATATTATTTTATATACTCATTATTACTTTTGGAATTTCTCTCTATTATGTATTGATATTATATTCATTAATTATGTTTTTGCATTAATCCTCAATATGATGGTAACAAGTATTAGAGAATATTCCGTCGATTCTCATTCGCGCAATCGGACGGTGCGACACAATCGTGCAATTACTGAACGTTGTAAACACGTCCATCGGCTCGTCGGCCAATATGAATAGAAATTAATTGAGGGCCGTGTTCGCGGATAAAAACGTTGGTCGCTGCATCGGTCAATGGCGACGACGGGGCTGGACATCCTGACGACAATACTCGTTGTCACGCCTCAACAAATGGATACGCGCCTCTTCGATGGCTCCGCTCATCTCGCAAATCACGAAATTCGTTTCCGCAAATATAAACAAAAAGATCGCTATCGGGATATCATGTTGTCACATCGACAAACACCAAAATATTTGTGTTCACGGAGATTACATCTTCTAATCTGTTTCAATCGCTAAATAAAGAGGAATATAGATATTCGATAGAATTTCAGAAATAATCTGTTTCTCGTACGGCAATAGATAAAATTTATCTGCGAACTGTATTCGAGATCCTTAAATACTTCAGAGTATTAGCACATTTTATGCGCCAACGAAAAATCGCAACGTGTGATTTGCATCGAATGCGAACGTAGCGTGAAACAACGGAGGAAGAAAAATGCTCTCTCGAGGGACGCGCTCGTGTCGCGTCGCGAATCGCATCTCGCCGACCTCATTGTCATCCGACCGAGAAAAAGAGGGAGACGAAGAGACGAGAGGCAGAAGTAAAACCCAGCTGGTGTTGAAAGATGTAAAACGCCAACGCGGAAAAGTGTAAACAATAGGCTGAATCGCGAGCCGCCAGTTTTTCATTGTCCAACATGTTTTTTTTTTTCTCAACAAAGTTCTCATTGCAGAACAGAATTGTACCTGTGTCTTTGTTCAGGGTTTTTCTATCTTCCAATGCACTTCTTGTGTGCATTACCGCACAATTTATTTTTATGTGGTAAATTTAATTTAGCGCATACTTTTTATTGATGTTGGTAATTTTTTATATTAAAAGCGCACGAGACAGAAGATAAATAAAGCTTGGCTATTTTGCTGTGTTAAATAATTCTTTTCCTAGATAAAAGCTCCATTAAAAAGTGTGAATCCTGAATATATTTAATCTTAAGCATGTCAATTATAGTGACATTGGAAAATCAACGATAATATTAAACGATCTAATATTGCAATTTCACATTGAGTAAACTGATGAACAAGCGGCTGCACTTAATGCTATTGATACGTCTGCATTCAGTTATAAGTAAATAACTATTATTGACATGTTATTGACAGTGCGAGGTAATTAGGGCAAATTGTTCGCTGCGAAGTGAAAGCAATAGATGAAACAACAGTGCAATATACACCCTCAATAATACAGTTCGCAATAATTATTCACTAAATAAAATATCATAGGATTTCCATTTCCTATGAATTAGATCGTGCAATAGTAATCAAAAAGATATCCAGCAATGTCAGATACGCAAATAGACATAGGTATAAATGTACATCTAACACGCGTATCTAGCGCGAGTATATAGGCAAACGTTGTATAACAAACCAAGCCGCGATAGAATTGCGAGAACAATCGAACTTCATGAATGATTAGCGAAAGCATTGCTGTAATACTTCGTAACGTCGTTTGAAGGTAATTTATATCGATTCACGGCCGTGTGCGCCGCGCAGTGACATTCGCGTCAATCCGCTTTCTATAACGCACGATAATAGCGCGCACCGGCAAACACGCAGACATATCCGATACGTTATAGGTAATCAATCATTCGCTAATGAAGATACGATATGCGCACTGACGTAACACACCTATCGGTTACGCACACGTAGGCAGAGATGCGGCCGTCGGTGCGGAGGGATTCGCTGCAAACACGGCTACACGCGGCGGCCACAAACGTGATGTTAGTTTATACCGGATCAAACGTCTCCATATGATTCGGTCGGACGGCTCCTTGCTTTGAAACATCAGCAATAAACGGGCGCGGCTCGGTCTGTTGATCGCGAAACATTCATTCGGAGAGTCAAAGATCGATATTAAGAATTGATAAACAGAAACAGATCGACAGATAAAATCGCAATTTTTATTTATTAACAAAAAAAAAAATGAAAAATGCTTTCGATATCGTAGAACGAAATTAAACCTGCATTTGTGCGTGGAACGCGGAAATTTTCGACACGGCAGTCGAGCAGAGATATTTCACGAACCCTCGCGATTGTCACTATTTGACTCTTGATTGATATCCAGCGATGAATTGCACCGTTATGATATTGATTCAACGAATCAATTACTGAAAGAAACTCTCATTAATGATATGCCAGGCGGACAAGTGTGTCAAGTGACTTACAATGGATTATGTCAATCCCAGATACTCGTGCGAGGAGTGCTCGTGAAAAAGCGATCGAGAAGATCGAGAGTCTGCCACGGGAAGGATATCGGAAAATCTGCGAGAATAATCAACTTCATTTAGATCGCCAGCGTTAAACGGGCTCGCTGATGAATGACGTAATACTGTAGCTCAATATTTACTCGGCTCGGAGGTATTCGTCGGCAATAATTCGCCGGGCTAAAGTTTGTAATGTAAATAGGCTCTCGTTTCGCGAACGCTTCGCGAATTGCTTCGTAAGTATGTGCATATTGAAGATCGGGAATTCTCCTCTAAACGATTTGGTCGGTTAGTGGAGTACGTGACGTATCAAGCGGACAAACTCGAGTTTTCCAACGCGCGGAAGAAGCCATTTCGCAATTCGAGATTGTCGCGAATGAGAATGTCACGAAGACATCTGTCTGAGATCAGAAACTTATATACGGCGTTCGCATATCTGCAGCGTTTAATGCGGCATAATCGTAATTTGATGAGACGCCCGTCACGCCAAAACACAAATTTGCATTTGCTTCGGTAATGCATTCTCGGGCGGCAAACACGTATAGCTTGTCCCGTAATAATATTCGGGATGCGTATCGAATTTGCAACGAGGTAACTCTATGAAGCCGAGCTTTTTTCCGTCGCGCTTACTTATTCCGAAAGTTAAGGCATTAGGCTGCAGTAGTTTCCTGTTAAGTTAGACAGCGGTCTTCCTGTTAAGCATTCGCTTCGGCTAGCATAATTAGCATTCTTAGGTTTCCGGGGAAGGGAAAGGACATCAAGGATACGGTTAAACCACGGATCGAATAGTAATTGCCGGGAGCAGGAGCATATGCTTCGAATGACTCCTCGACGTGCATTCTCGACGTGCTTGGAAACGTCGATGCAATCTCAGGTCGAGCTCTCTTCGAGGCGACGAAAGTAGCATACAACAATGCAACACGACAATGCAACCTATGTAGAAGAAAGTGAATAATGTTATACCATAAATAATATTATATAACAACAATATGTAATACCAAAAAAAATCCAATTTAAAAATACTGCGAAAAAAAATATATGAAGAGAGCCAGAGATGAATTTGTGTCATTATACAGGCTACATCGTAGTATCATGCGCACCGCTCCTATCCGTTCAATCTTCATTGACATGCGTGAGAAATGCCGCTTTAAAACCCGCTCCGTAGTCTGCAGTCTGTGCGGATTTTCCGTTCCCGAGGTAGTATCGCCCATAAATTTCGCAGCGAGCCGATGCGATGCGTAACACTTTTAGTACCGCACTACCTTTGCCATCGTTGAGGGTCGACGCTTTGAGACCCGACGACCGACAGGTGCTTTGGCTCTTCGTCGATATGCTTTCGGTGCATGCTCGTACAGTTTGCAATTCACGGTACACGTGCGTGTTCCTTTTTCCCGTATTTTATTCTTTTTTTTTTTAACGGAATGACATGCTTGCCTTTCGTCATCATCCGTTGGAAAAGCTTTACGTCGATACCCATGCAAGATGGTCTTCGCTCGCTCGAGAACGGACTGCAGTTCAGCTGATAGCCGGTACGGGCGAGTTTTACGGGCACGGTAGAGCGAAGTTAATTGAAGCTTCATTAATTCGTACTTTAGCAAAGTGGTCTCCGCAGAATGCCGAGGCGATGCGACAGGGGAGACAACTCGGACTCGAAACAAAGCATATTTTCCTTCGCCCGGCTGCATCCCCGTAGGATCTATCGTCTACTTGGAAATGCGCGATGCAGAAAGTTATTTTGCATTTATCGTTTAACTTGCTACTTTCGAGACTCGGCTGATTCTCTGCGTCCCTTCGGGTACGGAAGAATGAGAGCCGTCGAGAGTCGTCTTCGGAGTCTCGTCGCAGCAACCTAATAAGCGTTAATAATTTTCGCAATATCTCGCGCCACTCAAAACACTTGTCGTAATGAATTGAACTTCAGATGCCGGCTGAACATTGTTTGACGTTAAATATTTTGCGATGTTTCGAATATATAATTATATTAGTACTTTTATTACTAATACTAGAGTAATTATATTAATATTTCTCACAAAGAATTTTAAATAATCTTATGTGCGATGCGTCTATAAATAACAAATAAAATAAGGGAAAAAATCAAGTCTTTTTTAAATGTTTACAGGACCGATAAATTCTCTGTTTTAATCCAGAAATATTATATTGAGTAAAATGAAAAGAATCTTGATTAAATAACTTTGTCATTGCGTATTATAATTAAAGTATATCCCACTTTAGAGTTAGTCCCTTTGTAATGATGAACACGAAAGATTCTTAAAAGCCGCAAGTTAACGATCCTCCTTCCGCCCAGCAGTTCTCTGTGTACCAATTACGGATTGGAAACAGAAGCGGAGCACAAGAGTGCGCGAAGCTGCGCTAGGAAATAAACTAATTAAACTTTAGCGAGGCTCCGTGAGGTAGAATGCAAAATACATGAATGGTAAAGACATATCTAAAGGTAAAAGGTCGAATCGCTAATTTATCGCGTTCAATAAGTGTAATGAATTTCCGATATTAGGTTAATAAGCTACAGATGAGAAGTAGCATATTCCGCCGCCGGCAAGCAAAAAGACAGAGTGCCGTTAACATCGCATTATACCCGTACCATGGGCCATCGATATCTTTCATACCGCATCAAAGCGCCAATGTCCTCGAGCGATGCTTTTGCGCAAAAGCTAAAACTCGGGCGTGCAGTCATGGCAGCAACGAATTACAGGCGATATTAAATTCTTTGCGCAGTGTTGCAGACAACATCTCACAATGAAATGAAATTTTTAGAAAGAGTTATGCTGTATAGAGTAGAGAATCTCACGGAACACACGTTCCGAAAGTGTGCGAGAATGTAAAACGGTGAAACACAACCGAATTACACAGCGATCCGATATTATTGGATTTGCATTTAGAAGAATATTTTACGTAGCCGGAAATTTTCTGATCTCGATGAGTTTTTATTGCCATCTTTTGAGTATCAATAAATCAATAAGTAATTTCAAGCTATTGCGTTTCCAGAGATATGTGCAGAGCTGCATTGATATCAAAAGTTAAAAATTTGAGGCTGACTGCATTCATGCAGCTGCTATCAAAAGATGCATTTTCCATGTTCGAGCTTCTCCACGAGTATTGCCGGATATAGTCGACTTGTTTTGAACGCGTACGCGCGAGTGGTACGAGGAAAACTTTCCGCGCCAACGTCAATTCTCAAAAATAACTCGCGACTATTCCGAACGCGACCGCATAAATCGTAATCTCGCACATAGAAACTTCCGGCTGATCTCGCAGGGATGACTGATCCGCAGAGTCATTTGGGCTTAGCAAACCCACGAACCCGAGCTCAATGCACTGCAGACACTCACATACATTTACACGTCATATACATCCATATAATACACGGTTTTATGAGTGCAATAAACATTCGAGAAAAAGTAGAAGTAAGATTCGATCTAATTTAAAAATAGTAAAAAGAATAAGAATTAGACTCTGCATGTGTTTGATATTATAGGAGCAGGAGTAACAGCTGAAGTTTGTATTTCTATTTATGCTTTTAATTAAAAAGATCTTTACGTTAAAATAAAAACTTTCTCCGCAAATACGCGGTTTTCTTCACGAAGCGATTCAAAATCTCGTTTGCTTAATGTTCAATTCGTACTAATTGGGAAATTCCGTGTACGATGCAACGGGGACACATTACTAATTGTAAGCTTTATTACATCGCCCTTTCAACGAAGAACGTTGCAGCGTATCGAGATACAGAAATAGAATCAAAAAGAATCGTACCTCTATGCGCACACGTAACAAACAGACTACTTTGCGAACTTCACGTTCCTGAAGCATCAAAAACTTTCGAATATGGAGTTCTTCGATTTGATGCGGAAAACTCTACCTGTCGTCATCAAAGTTCGACGGACGCGGATCCGTTGCGAAGATCGTAAACCGATTCCGAATGCCGTTGAGCGGAAACGTATCCGAACTTGGATCGAAAATTAAAACTTTTCTCATGAATAGTAACGTCGTTCTATCTACGTTCTATCTACTGCTTTGCGAAACTTGTATCTTGTTTAGCCGAATAAAGCTTAAGGAGCATTATCGATATCCGATCGTTCATTACGAAAGAAACAATTAAGGTTCGGCGAAACCTGAATTGCATTTTATTGTATTCTACTTTTTAAACACATGAAAGTCAAGCAAGTCGCGGGAGTAGCTCATTTTTAATGTCATAGAATTATCTCGACTTAAAATTATTTTTTATTATTTTTTACACGCACATATATATATATATATAATATCCAAAATATAAATTAATTAATTATAATTATCAGCTCCAATATAAAAATCAGTTGTTAGCATCGCCGCACCGATTGCGAATAGCAATCTTTATGGAAATATGCTATGTACATGTCGCGGCGTACTGATTTTGTGATGTAACTCTGCGTCGTTACTAAAGTTTAGTATGACGTACGATCTATCACACAGATGTAACGGCAATCCCGGACTCGGACGTACGCGAAGCACGCAAATTAAAACTTTTTCCATGAATAGTAACGTCTCGCTTCACCACTATACGCGAAAAGTCGCTGATTTTTGCTTTCGACTTTTTTTTATTATTTTTTTTTATTCTCTCCTGATGAGATATTTCTCGCAACTCCTGCGGGATACGCGACAACGCGAACGCGGCGAATTAAAGATGCAGCTCGCTCGATATGCAAAATAGGGGAAATGGAAGAGAGTGTGAAAGAGAGCAACAAGACCGAAACGAGAATGGAACAACTACTCAGAGCGAACGAAGCATTAAGTGAAGATATTACGCGTGATCGAGGGATAACAGGAGCTATTTCGGGTGTAAAAGGGTTAACAGATGCAAATAAATCACAGAACTTCCCACCGTTCCTTCTCAACTGCAATCTTCAATACCGTCACATTAAAAAGTAATATATTAAAATATTGTAAAAAAGATAGGTAAAGCATTAACTTTTTTTAGTAAACTTGGTAAATGAATTGAACGAAGTTAATTTTTATGATAGTTGATAGATTGGACGATCGTTTATAAAGGACTTTCGCAGGATCTACGGAACTGTTCCTCGAGTAGTGATAACGTATCTCGAGATTTAACGACCGGGATATGTATGTGTCGGGACCAAGTATAGGAAACGTTAAATTTAATAAATCCTACACAGCGCCCCTTAATTTATCTATAACCTCCGTGATTGGATAGTTCTCGCCGTAATGGACTTTAAAATTTTATTACGTAGGGTATTAATAACCCGACGCGCTATTGCTCACAGATTGGATCCAGGCGCAAAGAATTATTGCGACATCCATCTCCCAACCACCCTCCTCCTATCTCGGAGCTAAGTATATCGCCATTAATCACGTTGATATAAGGGGTTGATCGAGGCACGCAACCGAGTAATCTTGTTTAATTTTTCATTAGTGCCTTAGTCTATATTGTATCGCAACGTCGTGACATTGTCATCCTGTAAGCGTAGGTATGCTGAAATTTCCATCAAAATTCATAATAGCCGTACCTGCTTCATGATACATAAATCTTTCTATTACATTTTTGTTCTAAACTGTCTGTCAATTTTCTCCCTTCGCGCAAGACCGTCACTCTCTTAATAAACATTTCGTGTTACTTGCATAATTAATAAATAAAAGCAGAATTGCCGCGTTTTCGTGATGGAACTTTTGAACAAGAATTCAACTAATTTCCACAACGCACCGCGTTCCCCTGAACTTTTAAATTGCATGATTCCAAATGTTGAATATTAACGCAGGGAGCCCAGTCCGAAAGCAGTTTTAACTTTTGCGCGACCGACGAGTGATTTTCCGCCGCTCACGTCGATTTTATATATTTTAATGCAAACAGTTCGCTCGCTTTTAATGCGAAAATTTCACAAATTAGACCATTATTTACGCAGTCGAAATTGGCTTTTACAAAGTTAACCGCGGAATTTTGCATAAGAATTGAAAAGTAATTAGCAGTAGGAAACGCAAATCCGCTTAATGAGCGGTTTACCCGCAGGTCACATGCCCGATGTTACCTCGTATGTAGGTAAGTGCCGGCGCGCCACACCACTTTTATATAACAAACAAGTAATGGGACATACGGCACAACGCTTAATATCGCTTTAAAATTCGATTTATCTTTAGTGAATTACGTCGTAATTGCGTGACCTGAAATTACACGAGTTACCGATGTGTGGATGACTGCAGTGCCCTCCGGTTAAATCGTAGTTAAAATAATATTAATAGTAGCTCTTTCTAAGTGCTTCCTCTAATAATGTTTTAATTTTTACATGTCAAAAATTTTATGGGTTGTGTGTGAACAAAATCTGAAATTTAATCCAGATGAAATAGAGGAAAACTATTAGGTATCCATTATTTTTAATTTCTATCTACAATTCTTTAAAATTTACGCATTTGATAAAAACATCGATATTGATAGAAACACTGTTCTTCTCGTTCTTTCTGGTCGCAAATGTCTACACACACCATACATATGTAAAGGCACACAAACACATATGTGAAATACAATATTGTTCAGAATTATTTTATCATTCTATCGCGGTACAATTTTATATCACGCTCGACGTCGATCCAGAGGTACCAAGTGAATTTCAACATTTCGCTCCGATGGAGGCATGGTTACACGTCTATCGATCGAAGCCGACCCATCGTAATGCAGCCTGACGCGTACCGGCTGAAATTGAATTCGTGCTTGTACACCGGGACAAAGGCTAGCCGATCCCAATCGTATCAAGCTGGTTCCTACGAAACAATAGTCGCGATTATCTGTCACAAATCTTCGTTTCGGCCGAACCCTTGTTAGACGCCCGCGCCGGGTGCGGCGTTCCCGTGGACATTAATGCCCAGCCGCGATAACAAGCGGCATAATTCGCAATCACCGTACATCCGGGAGATGATCCAGCGGCAGCAAAATGCGTTTTCGAAACGAAGCATTCGTTCGCATAGCGAAATCATGCCGATTGCGTTGTTCAGCATAATTAACCGCTGGCATCGCGAATTGCGCTTCGTCGCGAATTGCGCGAGCGTTACATTTCCAAAATTCTTCTCTTTGTGGCTTAAAAGCCAACGTGCACATTCCAAACCGGTCTGAATGATAAAAATGTTTTACGCGTATTTGACTCCGTGATGCATGACGAATTAACTATCTCCGGCAATTTCCTCGATAAATTTTTACGAAATATATTTTGGTTCGCCAGGAAGAGCTTTATTGCTGCCACATGTCAAAAGTCTCTCTCTTCTTTTCTCTTTGCAATAGTTCGCGTTACTTACAATTAGAATAAATAATTAGGATCATTAATGCACATAGCTCATTAACGCGTATTATGAATCTGATTTACGTGGATGAGAAAAGGGCCGAGAGGAATATTCGTTGTTGCGTCCCTCGGAAAAAAATGGACACGGTAGGTTTGAAGGACAGTAATCGAGTGGCAAAGATTTTGGTCGCTAGGGAATAGACGACCATAATCTCCGTTTGATGAACACCGTCGTCCTCCATTCAGCCCTGTCGCAATTGACAGTTGAAAGGCGCTTTCGAAGGGGAAGAATGATACGGGTTGTCATTGACTGATGGCCAACGCGGTCTTCGCCGCATAAACACAGCATGTAATATCCCCATCGACGACTTGTCAAAAAGTACGGAGAGTCCGAAAGTTAACACACCGCAAAATATTGTCTCATATTTTCCCGAATTTAAAAAAAGGACTAATATAAAATATATAACCAGTACAGTATGCAAATACTTCATAGATATTTTATGAAGGTATGGAATGCCTTCATTTTGTAAAACATCCGTTATATCATCTCGTATCGCATTCCCAATTATTTTAAATGGCATTCTGTGAACGCGAAGAGTTTCATATTATATACCCATTCTCCTTCCTCTTGCAAATATATGCGCTGAAATTCTATCGCGGATACTATTCACACACTAATAACTGACTCCATAAATTAATATCTACTAAGAGAGGAAGTTCTTGATCCGAGAAGCGCGTGCAAGAAAGTGCAAGTTTACTCGCCCCATATCTTTCCTTTCTCGTTGAATGTTATTAGAGAAAGGTATGTTATTGCAGCCTTTAGTAGAAATTGAACTTATCGTTACTCGAAATTGGCGAATAGCCATACGCTAGAGCAGCGCATATCGGAAAGGAAGAGCAAGAATCGCTCTCAGAAGTCATCAACAGTGTGTCTATCGAAGTCAGAGCGTATCGCACAAACTTGATAACGACGAGATTAGCGCGTAGCACAGAGGAGACCAATTAACGCCGCCTACTCCTAATCTGTACGTCACTCGGTTGAAGGAATCGCTTCTTCGCGGCTTCGCAGACGGAATTAATTAAGACGATCTCGGGTCTCGGCGTCGTGCTCCGAGCGCGTCTTGCTCGGCTAGGAACGGACTATCCTGTATAGGCGTTGTGTACGCGTGCGCGTGCACGTGCACGTAATGCAAATCAGCCGGAGGCAACCGGTGGAAATAGTGATTGGATTTGTTCGCTTAGGTAGGAACGGGTAAGCCCTCTCCGCGATGGAGAAACCCGTGGATAGAGAATGTTGATGCCGAGAATGGAGCTTTCTCAAATTGAAGAGCTCAAGCATATCACAGTGATAATTATCCTGTCGACGATACGCGAGTAGAAACTGCAACCATGTCTCGAGGGCGTGGATACCTCCTTATGTTACCGTATACAATACATGTATAAGCCTATGCGTATGTTAAGGGTGTCCGAGAACTCTGCGCCTGTGTGGATGTAAGGCATTCTGAACAGTAACGGCGAAAGACGGTACAGTCATATCAAGAATATTTGGGATTGTTTCGACTACTATACTTGCGTATGCCTTGAAATACCATCACTATATAATTAGCAAAGTTATGTCAGAATAAGCAGTAGATATGTTGAAGCGTATTGCCAGTATGGAGTTCGAAACACGCGGCAGCTTGTCGAAATGCACTGAATTAGTTGAAACGTTCGAACAGATAGAAACACATACTATATACATATATTGTGCGTTTGTTATCTCAAAAATTCATTGATAAAATTAATTGTTTAACGATCGTCGGGTTTCATCGCAGTATATTTATTCGTTTTGTTTAATCGAAGGTGAGTAAAGATAATGGATAATAAATGGAGCAAATAGAGAAATAGGTTCAATTTGTAGTTATTAATGTTTAATGTTTGAAAAATACGATATACGTCGGCGAGCAAACATACGCTGATATATTTATGAGTACTCAATCATATTTGTAGAATAATAAATAATAAACTTTGTACATTCATGTATGCGCGTTTACATATGTATATTGACGTCCCCGGAGTTGCTGTTCCTTCTGGTGGACTGATTTAAGCTTCTTGGCTATATATCCCCGCTAATTACAGAAGTTTGTTTAGCGGACTTGGCACGATAGCAGTCATAATCCAAGCGGAACAGGATGCGCACAGTTGGCGGTGCTTTATGCGCACAGATTTTATGGTCAAACTATTAGAGCGAGATACGCATTCTTCATTTGTTTCCCAAAATTATTTCTGTGTCATGAAAGTATTGTATTAATCAAAAATATCAAACACCGTCTCCCCGAATGTAGCGTCGAAGACGTTATTATTAACGCTGGAAACTTGGAGAGATAGCAATAAGATCCTAATGTAGGCAGTGATTCTGATTTATTGCCCGGCTATTTTTATTTCTGAATGCGTTTAAATAAATAAGTTTTCTTTTTATTTTTCTTCAAGATTCCAAGAAGTAGTATCAATAACGTTGTTTTATTTCGTTATGGCATTATATTTCGGTTTAAAGTTCAATTTCGAATTTAAAAACTAGAAGCGTGACTCGAAATTATTCCATACGATCCAATATGATCTTCACATATTTATCAAAATATCAATGAGGCATGAATGAGGATATAATATTGCGTATAATCGCCCGGTGATATTTGTGGTGCAGATTCGAAGCCATTAGAATATAATGGTAACATTTAATGCACATTCTGCGGTAGGAGAAATTAATATCAATCCTATTCTCTCCTCGTAATTATGTTCAACAATCCCTGCAATTGCAGAGATGCAGAGTTAATATAAAATTAACACTAGATCAGGACTGTCATTTCGCATATATACACTCATTTACATTTTACATGATTTTACAATATTCGTTTATTATTCTATTATGTTATGTCAAATCTTCGTAAGTCTTTATAAGTAATCTTATAATCTGTCTTAATTACTCGTGGGAGACAAGGTTAAAAGTTCAAGAAAGGAATTGACGTTGATGGCACGACGATAAAAATAAGTGAAAAGTTAGTTTATACATCGTGTACATAAAAAATAATTGGATAAAAAGGAATGTAATAAAAAAGAATCTTTTATTACTTACACTCTTTTAATAATACTTGATATATTTCTCAAGCTAAAAACTTAAAAAGATAGACAGAGTAATTATTTTCAGTCGATTGATTTACGATCTGAGTATTTCTGTTGTACTTTCCGAACATTTTCCTATTGACGTTTACTTGAAAAATTTCATGTATGCTTTTCGCTTGCGCTTTTCTGAAGAGGTACAAGCGAATCGACGAATAAAATGGCGACATCCTGTATTCCGCAGTATTGTGAATACCTTTTGCCGTCTTCTACGTAATCTAAGCCAGCGTTTATTTCCCTTCGTCCGTACACAATCTGCGCGCCTTCTCTCGAAAGCTTTCGCCATCTTTAAGGTATGCAATCGGTCGTTTAAATTCGATTGTTCGGGTTCAAAGACTGCGCCGGGATGTGTTTCTACGTCACTAGAGACTGCGCGGTCTGAAAACGTTTTGAGGCGGTGTCATGTATCATTGCGATAGTCGCGAGATCTTCCATCAAGAATCGGCTCTGCAAGACCGGGTTCCTCGGGGACATTAATAATCGCGTGCTTTTTTGTGAAGCCTTTTGTCCCGGGAGTTTCGTTGTCATCGTCCTCTGAACACAACAAGCTTTCACCAGGGAACTCAATTATCGGGAGGAACTTCTAAATCCGGAACTTACAGGTCCGCGTTCATCATCTTCCTTCAGTTCCTCCGCCAGTTGTATCCTCTCAGCCAATACGAAAAGAGCTCAGACGCGAAAAGTCAAACTAAAAAAGAGGATTGTCCGTTATCTCCTCTATGTGCCATTATTAACTAAAAGTTTAATTGCCCCGAGCGGTACAGTTTCCCACGTGATGACGGGAAATTTATTTCTGAAATAACATTAAACCGATCGATATACACTTTTGCTGACGTAAAATCTTTGTCACAATTCTACGATCTTAACTCGTCGTTATCGAACAGTAAAGAAAATAAAAAGTGAATGATACATAATCCGTTTATCATTGTTATGTTAATCGCTTTATCATTTTTCCGCCCGTTTATTTCACTTTAATTTGATGAATTTAGATTTAGACATTTTAATCAGCATGTGCGAAATTTCACGAACATTTTTCGATCGTGCGTATTAAAAGCGCGCGTTCTCGCGGAAACATGGACGCACGATTTACGAACGACGCGACGTGGCCACGTACAACTCGTTGGTAGCCGTCCGTTCCAAGAGTTACACACAAGCGGCATTTCCGGGTTTTTACGACTCCACATACGAACAGGAAGTCAACAACGACAACGGCAGGCCGTGCCGATGTGAAAGAGAGAAAACGCGCGCGGCAGTCGAGCGAAGGAAAATGACAGAGCTCCGACATGCCGCTTATGGATGATGCTCATTAGCGAAATTATGAGGTAGCGGATGTCTTTTGTATCGATTCTCGCATGCCAGAATGCATCTGCTAATGCTTCGGCCGGCAAAATACGGCCAATTTACGCGAGGTCGTGAAAGAATATGTAGTGAGGCAACGGTGAAAACATGAAATTGCACTAGCAGCAAATAAAGGCCGCTCTCTCGGTTGAGCGTCGATATATTCTAATCATCGGGGTGAAAAACAGAGGGAAGAAAGATGCGGAACGGAGTCTGAGGAAGAAGGTACGTGATTTCCACGGGGAACAGACAAAGAGTGGCGATAATAAAAGTCAAAAGGGATGGGAGAGAACGATTGTCTGTGCGAATACTCCGTCCTGTCCGTTCGCTTTCCCTGCTAGTGATGTTGCGCGGATTGTACGTTTTCTTTTTTTTTCTCTCTCTCTCTACTTTGATTCGCATTTCCGCGCTGCAGTCGGACGTTGGTGCGTCCTGAAAAGGCTCGATGAGCTTGCCGAAGACCTTCCCCTCCCGGAAAGGCCGTGGATATTGAAATGTCTGGAAGAGAGCCAGCAGGGGACGGTATGCCGGACAATACCCGGGAAATTTAGGTAGATAGTGATTAATAGCGTTCCTGCGCTTCGTGTGCAATCGTACATTCACGATACTTTTAAATGTTTGAGATTTTCTATTGCACGTAAAAATCTAGCGAGAGTTGACAGGTTGTTTTTAAACTATAATATCAATTATTCGTATAATAGAAAACATATTATTTTATACGAGAAGCGATGAATTTTGTATGTAGCGCGTGTGTCTCGACTTTGTCAAGGGAAGAGAATTAAGTATGCTTAAATAATTTCATGGTACTGACTCATTAAGTAAATCGATCATGTTGCACGTGTCGTCTTATACATACCGAATGAGTTCGTTTCGGAGGTAATCGCGTCGGGCTCAAAACTTCGACGGGATCGGAGGAAACTTTCTCGAGAACTCGGAGAGAAACAGAATTAAAAGTAAGTAACGCGCGTCTTTGGACTTCGCTAAGCATAGCTCGGGTTAGTCTGGCGCCTTATCTTTTTCGCGCTCGCCTCTGTTTTATGGGAGCCTTGCTTCCGCGATTTCTCTATAAGAAAGCTCGTCGAGCAAACCATTGTTTTCACCTACTTGACGACGAACTCTACTCACTCGGATCGAAGACGGCTAGACGAACCCAGACGAACGGTCTTATTCACGGTCGAACGGGCGCGTTGAAGAAAATAAGAGGGGAGGTCCTCCCGCGTGGCAACGTGAGGCAAACTTAAAGATGTAATCGATATATTTCAAGCTCCCTGTCCCATTCGAGAAAATATAGCGGAAAAGGGCTGGTCAAGATAGAGGATAGAGAAAACGTTTAAAAGGGTTCGTGTTCACGGACAATAAAATAGTATCAATGAGAGAATAAGTGCCCGCCAGAGGAGAGATATGAGGAGCGTACACCGCGCGAGCCATTCGGAATCGATAACAAACAACAACTAACGTTAGCAATAAATTTCCTCGAAAAACACGATAGCGAAAATGGAAAGCTAGATGATGACTATTTTCGTTTGTATGTGAGACAGAGATTTGTTTCATAAAAAAGCGAGAATTAGAACTGCTAATCATATTCCGCTTAATGATGAATCACTCAATTAATTACATAAAATGCCCCCATAACAGCAAAAGTTGAAGAAGACTAATAAACGTTCGGAATCCACGGACAATATTCGCGAGTAGAGAATTCCGATGCCGGTTACAGTCGCGGCTTAACTTTCGTCGTTAAAACTTACAGCGCGTTCGAGAACGGACGTGAAAAATGAAAATGTAAGAGGAGCAAACGCGATGGCACGTCGTAATTAAAGAGCGTGGAGCCGGCGACAAAGGAGCCGAGAGAAGGATGGTTACGCGAGAGTGGTCTACTGCACAGGATCCATAGATGCAGGAGTCTGGAAGGAATTTCAAAAAAGAACATAGAAACTGTCGGATGTCGCGTACGTCTCGGGAGTGCCAATAAAGGCGAACTCTTTAAATTAAATTTTATATCTTAACTGAAGCGAGAACTGCGCGCGACCTACGTTTGACGAGTCGTTTTCGAAAGTGTAATTTCAAGTGAAGAAAATAATGAAGCTGTCGTATATTTGCGCACGATTAAATTGGCAAAATTAAACGATAGCGACACTCTCGTCCATTATATCGACCTCATTATTATAACCGGGCGCGATACGATGACATTTTCCAAATGAATTATTGAAGAGGGACTGTGGCGGTTGATAGGAATATTTAAACCAGGTCGATACCTTCAGTTAACGTGCATCTGGTATCGACAAGCCCGAGGCCCGTACTCCAACGCTCGCTTCCTCAGAAACCCTCATCTCGTTTTCCTCCTCGCCTTTCTCACACACTACACTCTCTCATCGCTCTTCCGCCATCTGCTTTTTCCTTTTTCCCGTTTTCCCCGGCTATATCCAGATCTTCCTTCCTCCGATTGCGCTCCGTTACTGGCTCTTACGTTGTGGAAGAGTACGTCACGGTGATGTCAACAAATTTTATTTTGCCGGTGCGAGCATTATTCGGGTCGTACAGACGAACGGTCTGGACAACAACAATATAACATACTTTTCATTTTTATACAATTTTAATACAAAATAAATCTGAAATGTATAATAATTCCAAAGTTGAGCGTTGCAGATTGAAGCAATCTTGCAGAGAAACTTTTGAAGTCATTTCTGGTTAGGCAAAAACTCACGCAAAAACCGGCAATTTGCTTTTTCTCTCTTTTTCTGCTCGGAAAATAGGTAACTAACAGAAATTTTTCGCCTTTATGTAAACGAGTGAAATTTTCCGACTTTGTTCGATCCAGATTCAACATACCCAACATCGAATCAACAAGACTGTGGAAACTTGTTACGCGTTAGAGAGAATGTTGTTAAAAAAGAAAAAAGAAGAAAAAAAACAAGCATTGATGAAGCTGACAGAATGTACTGACCTGTTTGCTTGCTGACTAGCTGCAAACAATTGTAAAATTTAGAAGCAAATATTTTATGAAGCTGATTTCGCTTACTGACAATCATTTTTTCCGGCGGCAATATTCTGTGTCAACATGACTACCGATCAGAGGCGAACCGAACCGAAAAGACCGGAGTATCACGGTTGACGTGTTAAACAATAGAATACAGCGAAACAATATGCTCCGCCGTTCACCCCCGCTCTCCCCCTTCCCCCCCCCCCATTCCATCGCGCTTTCGCTAATCTGCCTTTAGGTTTCCAACGTGCATTCGAAAATGTCACGCCGATTTGACGCAGGTGGTTGCCCTATTGTTGCAGCCGGGTGTCACGTACGCTGCGCGTTGCGAGTGACAGAAGCTCGATGATCGATAGACCGGGGTTGTATCAGCGAAAAGATTGCCCCTTCATTTCGTTTGCAGATGGAAACATTTTTTTTTCCCAGCAGTTTACGCATCGGTCGGGTTTGAAACTCCGATATTTTTCCATCCGCGGCTACGGCAATAACCGAAATGCACCGGCCGTTCGTCCGTCCGTCCATTTGTTTGGAGGTGCTCTTTAAAAAATGGAATGTCGTGATCTATTATCGAAAATTTCGCGAAATCAAGATAGATACGCGAGATATACGAAAGCTCGTCAGTCATTCCTGTGATCTAATTATTACGTATGCCAACCTAACTCACGTTAAATGTATTCAGACTGCGCGACCGAGTCTTGTTTCTTGTTAGATAATATCAATAGATGATGAGAGCTTCCACAGTCATGGAATGCAAATGAGAAACAGTGAATTACAACATCTATTTTGATCTCAGCAATATTATAGCGCGTCGCACTCATCGCTGCAAATTTGAATGCGGCAGTCCTCCTATCCGATAGGATAGGACTCATTCCCAAGTTGTGTAATTGTGCATTGGATATTGAAGTGGTTACAGTACAAATATCCTGCAATCCTGTCTACGCCAGAACCTCCCTACAGAGCTGTATAAAGCAATCTCTATTTTAACCAAACCGAACTATACCATACATTTTAAAACACATATGCAGCTCTGAGTACACGATGCAGTGCGGAAAATATCGTTCTAATATTGACGAAGACGAAAAGCTATCCCACGCCTTTCGTTGATTAACATTTATGGAGAATGCGAATTTTTCTAGAAACTTTCAGCGGCATTGTTTCCACTCGTTACGATAACATTTATTTTATTATTACAAAAGATAATGATGATATTAGATCTTATTATTTTATTACTTCTTATTGGAAACGAATATTTTAGATATTATTCCCATATTGGAAACGATACTCGGAAAATATTACAAAAAATGTAGGTATAAAATGTGTCTTTAATGATGCTCGTTTTCTTTTAACGGTCGCATCATTATACTGCATATATATAATTACTACATTTGAACAATGTCGCCGTTTCAAATACGAAATAATTAAATTTCCACTTTTTCCTTTTATGTTATACTCCCTTTATCGCTGTCGAGAATTTATTATTACATTTGCGTTTATTAAAAACTCCAATGCATTTGACAGCAATGTCGCCTTGTGTTATGA
Organism: Leptothorax acervorum; assembly: GCA_035220615.1. Lineage (NCBI taxonomy): Eukaryota > Metazoa > Arthropoda > Insecta > Hymenoptera > Formicidae > Leptothorax > Leptothorax acervorum. The sequence continues at coordinate 1,588,592 of JASTWQ010000452.1, read as the reverse complement.
ATATCGCAGAATATCGCAAATATCGAAAAAGATATTATATAATATTATAATTAATTATCCTATTTGAGAGAACACCTTTATTTATAATATAAATAATATGTAATATAAGAATTCTTAGCTTATAGTTTTAGTCGAGAAATAGTTGAGAGTAAACTGACAGATTTTGCATCGCGCAGCTTTCTTGTGTAATAATTGTGTAAGCGAAAAATGCATGAATATGGGGTATGTATATATCGCGTATATTTTATTTATACAGAAACAATGCAGTAACCATGTTTTTATGCCCCCTTAAAAAAAGCGTAAGCGTAGCAACATGCAACGGCGTCAACAGCGGCGATGCTGACCGAGTAATTGTTTATATTTGCATGTAATTATTATATATTGTGACCAAAGAGTTATGGTAATACTTGTTAGAACGTTTGTTGCCAGTGAAAATTAGCATTGCTGTCAGCGAGAAGGAACGAGCTGGTGCCGGGTAACCGCGGTACCAACCAAGTAATGCGGATGAAAAGCACGGTGTGCCACTCGTTGGTTATTACATCTGCATTCAGGAGCACTACCGCATTGCAAGCAGAGAATAAATCCGTGGGGTCAAGTACAATATAAATAACCGCGATCTTATATTTTTCTTCGCTGTGCGACGACCGTAAATTAATCGAAGTTTCGTATATAAAAGAGGAACGACGTCACATGTTCGTTACGTCGTTACATGACACCAATAAAACTTTGAGGACGCCGAGAGTTGACTTTTCTCTTTGCTAGGTATATTTTGATGGAATTACGACGATCAGAAACTTCAAAATTAGTCACGCCAACTAAAAACATAGGAACCTTAAGAAAAGCAAGGATCTTTCTCTCTCGAGCACATCTAAACTTAAAATAGTATTTAATATCCAGTATTTTATTTTATGTATTTATATTATAAAGGCAGTATATAATCGCAGGTTATACGTTTCATTATATACGAGCGATTATATAAGTTGAGATATAAATGCCCTTAGACCTTAGACATTACCTCTTTGGGAACAAAGAGTACGTAAAAAGATAAAGACCCGTTTCGAATTGCAAATCGTTCGCGCGAAGGAAGAGCGAGTTTCCTGACTCGGATTTCCTGACTCGACGTTGTTCATTCGACTTTCCTCAAATACCTGAATGAAGACTGAATCTACACGTTAGTTCCTGGCATTACCATTGAATTCGGCGATCATATTCAACGCTTTCGTATGCAAAGAGCCCGCTTATATACACTGAGAAAATTAACATTTATTTGGGAAAGACGTATAGATACAATATATTCATTACATATTACATCTTCTTTTAATAATGGATGCCGTAGAAACAACTATCGAAAATTATATTTGAGATTAATGTGTATAAAAAACGATAAACTTGCGATATTAAAATTTTTCGATATACGTTGATACGAGAAAATAAATACGTCCCGTAAAAAACGCTTATTCATTGCACTTGATTTCACCCCAATTTGCCTCTTGATTTACAAATTTTATAAATATATAAATCATAGCTTTAAATACAAATCTTTCATTTCACTAAGCTGTCAATTATTTGAAGTCTCATTACGAAACTTCAATCGAACTTTAATAGTCTTCGGCGTCTTAAACGTTGCACAAACACGTGATTACAAGTAAACTTATCGTGGAATGTTTGGTAAGCGGTTTGTCATTCGATGTATTTCTCTGGAGATTTTATGCACTGACATAAATAGCTTACCTAAGATTGACTGCTAATAAAATCGTAATACAAAATGTTAAGTTTCTCGGATTTAATGTATAAAATATAAATTTTTTTCACAATTTATTTTAACTATTTTTGAAATTACGATTTATTATTATTGAGATACGGACGTATAAAATTAGAAGTTTATTTTAATTGGAAATATGTATCAACTTTTTTTATTAAAGAGATTCACAATTCCTCCGAGGGCAAAATTATACCGTTTTCGTTATTTCTCTGCTTGGAATTTTCTTGGAACAATATTGGATGTCCTCAACGTAACAGCAGTATTAATTGACGTCACAGTTGGGAAAAGGATCGTAATTAGACACACTAATTCCAAGATAACACTCGTTCTAGCAAGTATCATTGAAATACCCCAAACTACAGTTCCTCTGTACGACTGTATGTACATACGCGCTCCGTATGTTGCTGATCGTCAAATATTGAGAATTGTGAATATCCAGTATGGTGAAACAGAGAATATAATGAAACGAGAGCTTTGTATTATCGACTGCGATGGCATTCAGAAAACCTTTGTGATCATAATTACGAACTTTCCAATACTGTGCACGTTTCGCCACAGGGCGCAGCATCCGATTGCGCGTTAATTTTAATGAATCCGATGCATCGTACGTATTGAAATTGGTGCTTATATTCTCTCTTTGGAGACGCGTTAATCCTTTGATCATCTCATGTTACAAACTAGTCCACGCGCACGACTAAATTAGAAGTGCAAAAAACGACTAAATATGAAAGAACATAAGCAAAGGTTTAGAGAGTCTATCTATATATTTAGAATATATATATTCTTCATTAATATCAATTAATAATATTTATGAAAGAAAATGGTGGATATTATTGAACTATATGAATATGTGAAGCAAAAAATTGTTATAAAATATAAATTTTAATTATATAAAATATGTTTTTTATAGCTATATAAGATAGATTTAGTATAATTTTTTTACTTTGAAGGGCGTAAATATTCGATTGTTTATGTAGGAAGATTAGACAGAACTATTTGATTTAAGTTTTGTATTGGCAATTATAGATAAATTTTAGTTAGAATTTGATACACGGAGAAATTTGTTTATTATCTGAAAAACATTTTTTTCACGTATTGCTCCAAAAAAATCGAAATTTTGAAATCTTATTACCCTCAAATGTTAAAGACTATAGGTTGGTCAATCGTTCTTACCTTCATAAGGACTTCGTAGAATGCTGTTAATGCTAAAAGCTGGAATGTAGGTATCTACTGTATCGTTGGAGCAAACTTACCTTTTGTGCTGAAGTTGCAGGATACAACCCTCTACCATACCATGTTGCTAAGACCTCTTATTTATGAAAATTAAAGTTGTATTATAATGATTGGGGAAAAGAGGGATATTTATAGAGTGTACGAGACAGTAGTTGCTTATTGAACTCAATTGGAAATGGTGAGAAATCTTAAGAAATAATAGGAACCATCCTGCTTTACCAACATGAATCTGGTATTGGTCGCGAATAAAGCCAGGAACGTGCGACAGAGGGTGCGAGTTGCAGCTTTACGTGATCCTGCAACTGCATTCGGGGATTCCCCAGCACGGACGAAGCACGTGCAGTTAGCGGCCCGTCGAAGCGGCATGGTTGTATCGACGTGTATGTATAGTCAGCTTTCTAGATGCTAATGGATATACACAGGATTATACCGTTGCCTAAGCTAAATTTGCACTTGATGATGCTTGCGGATATGTACTCAGCATAAACTTCTAATGATACTAATTTCAGTTCTATTCTCCTTCATGCGATAATCAAACACGTTTCAGAAATAATTGGTACCGGGCAGATATTTATAATTAAAAATCAGAAATACAAACAGAGATCGTTTACTGTAACTTTTTTTTATTTATTATATAGATTTTATATTATAATATAGTGTCATGCATTAATGAAAAAATTAAGAATATTTTTTACAAGTGATATTATAAATTATAACTCTCTAAATATTCTTTAGAAATTAGGATTTTGCTTATAATTTTAAGAGATTGTAGAAGCAATCACGTTAGATAATTGTCAATAAGAAAAATAAAATAAGGTACTGATCTCTGGAAAATATAAAAATACATTACATTTTCGCATATTTCTATTTTTGAACGAGTTCTATATTTACTTTGCGTGCATATCTCGGAGCAATAAAATTTTCTTATTCCTTGTGTCCGAGTGTGGGAATCTTTTGAACTTGTCTAGCTTACAACAGCTAATCGAAAAAAAAAAACCTTTAAGATAAGAGACTGTAGGCACGTGACTATTTTTTACCTGTCCTCTATATCGGATAATCCTGATTGTATCCGCAATTCAACACGAATGATGCGAGCTATCTAACGTTGAGTAGCGTCACGAAGTCGTTACGTCAAGTGCAAGGATCTTGACAGCCTCGGAAATTATTGTCCCCGCCATAACGTCGGATCCAGCGCGCTACTTCTTTAGCCGGCAATAGCTGTCTCGAGCAGGAGTGAGAGACCGCGTGCAATGACTTTGGTAATAATGTCGGGACGCATTATACTGGAAAGATAAACGGGGAGGAGAGAAGGTAGCGGATCCCCTCGTTTCTTTCGCGTATATAGCTCATTATCATAGGGATCTATAGGCACAAAAGCGTATATATACGCTTATCGCGCATCAAGCGAGGCAATACTTTCGCTGCGATACTTTTGTACCATCCCTGTCATCCGGATTAAGAGAACGGTGAGCGACGAAACAGAAGTAGGGCTTGATAAGCGCTCCGCCATTAAATTGTTACAAAATGAGTAAACGATTGAATAAATAGGAAAACGAAAAATATATATATATATAAAGTTAGAAATTAATTCGAAAATTATTATTACTGCTTTCTCTGAGCTCGAATTTCGTAAGAACAAATTACGCAGAATTATTATGGAACTTAATGTTATACCGTTCTCTCTCCACGGATATGATTTGGAAGGATATGATTCTTTCGATGGTATAGACTTATCCGATTGAAAGTATTTCATGACCAATCCGCGATATGTAATTGAAGAGGCAACGACGAACGACATGCTCGACGAACAAATCAATTTTATGCACGACTGTTCGCGAAACGTAATAGAGGAGTTATGACTTTTTCGTGAGATGATCGTTACAAACTTCAAGGCCTGTGGTTCGATGAAAAAGTTATAACTCATGCACGAAGCTAGAAATTAAAAAACGTAGATCAAAAACAATGATTTATATTAAATACGCTTACGTTAATTCGTCCTTATCCATAATTAAGCTAAATTTTTAAAAATATTGAGTTAGCTAAATGAAAATTACTTCCTTGAATTATAACAGCAGTTTTTAATTACTTAAATTTTACTCAGAACAAAATTGGTGCTGGAAGAGAGATGCATTACATTTTCCCATTTTACATAAAGGAAGTTTAATACATTTTTTATTAAATGGTTGTGTGTAATAAAAAAAAAAAGTAGAAAATAAAGGATTTAATCAAACGTAAAAATAAATACCCGCAAAAGTAAACTTTCAGATCGTTAGAATATACCACTGTTGTTAATTTCTACGGGAAAGATAAAAAGCGTACTTTGTCTGCGTCCAAGTGTAGTCACCCTGAGAAAAAGGTAATTTATGTCTGACAGGATTTAATACTGCAACGCTGTAGAACGAAATATTTCAAGGCTCTCGTTATAGAAATCTATGATGAAGCGTTAGTATTATTTTTATACATATCGTTCCAAACTAATTTACAAACATGTAGGAAATATGATCATGGAAATATACGTGTATACGCATTAGGTATACCGTGTAAATAGCATATCGCGACATGATAATTCAGTAAATGCTTGTTATTATCAAAATGATGAAAGGCAAAATAAATGTTCTAGATTGGCAAATAATATTTGCCGTATTGTGGCATTTGTGGCGTATTTTAAGCGGAATAAATGAAAACGAAATCTGATAGCCAAATGATAGAAATATCGAATCATGGTAAATGGGCCGTTTACGAGTATCGGATATTAAGTCAGCTATAACTAATAAATTGGAAGAAATAAAAATGTCACGTTCAGATAGCTTTCCATCGGTAACTAATGAATTAAATGCTTATATACTGGGTGCAGTTTCCTAAAATGTGGGAAGTATTGCAGTGGTGGATTCAGGGTACAAAAACAATGAAGAAATTTCATATAAACATATGTCCTATTTGACTTTGTTTCCGAGTTATAACCACTTTTGTGCTCCAGTAATTTACAGCTGCTTACCTTTATAGAAAGTGCTCGAAATGGTCATACTTGGTTTGTATTTGTAAACAGTACTCAATATTTCCTGAATATTTCCCGACCTTGTTGATTTCACACATTCTATTGAGTGAATTATTAAGTGCTTCTAGCAAGAGAACGAACTGAGAAGTGAGTAAAATCAATCAATAGAATGTGTGAAATTAATAAGGTCGGGAAATATTGAAAAGATATTGACCATTGTTTACAAATACAAACCGAATGTGGCCATTTCGTGCATCTATAACGTCAAGCAGATCCATATTTCTGGAGTACAAAAATGGCTATAACTCAGAAACAAAGTCAAATAGGACATATGTTTATATGAACTTTCTTCATTGTTTTTATGTCCTGAATCCACCACTGCAATACTTCCCACATTTTAGGAAACACCCTGTATATACGTTATATATCGTATATAATTATTAGCGTATGAAATAATATGAACTGTGATATATCGCATATAGGAGATATGAAAATAATTACTTATTCGTATGAAACAATCTTCCAGATTTGCAATTCATTTTAAATGCATTAGCGTTCGTAATTAAACAGTTTTTCACTGTAAAATGGTAAATGTAGAGTCGATTACCGCGTAGTGTTGTAATAATGAAAAATCTCTCCCGCTGCCGTAACAAATGGCTCGTTAGTGCCGAGTAATCTCGGCGATTCGATTGTTTCAGGTGGAATTTATTCGGGTTACTCGAGGAAGCCGACCACCCACGATAAATTCCCGTTGTACGATACATGCCTCCGTGCTCTATAGATTTACCCGTGGTATAAATCTGCCGGAAGATCAAGTAAACGGAGCGGAGCTAGTTCCGCGTGTCTCAATTATCCGCCGAAACTATTATTAGGATTACGAACCCGGCTCTTTCACGTCGGGTTCCGCGAAAATTTTAATACGAAAAACGTGAACTTTTTCCCGCGACGACGACTGCAATAAATTTACTCGAGAAATACGCGTAATTCCCTCTTTTGTTTTTTTATCCACGTGGCCACGCGGTCGATAGACCCCACCTACTCGAGTAATTAAATGTCATTAAGCGCGTGTGTTGGGAATAAATATCGATTTTACGCTGGAGCCTGGTCTGTTTGATACACACAAACACACACACACACACACACACTCTCTCTCTCTCTCTCTCTCTCTCTCTCTCTCTCTCTCTCTCTCTCTCTCTCTCTCTCTCTCTCTCTCACTGGTCATATGCAGGACCTTGGACGTTTTCCACAGTGGCAATCAATACGAGCACGATGCGACAGTGGAACGGAAGATAGCAGTTTCAACATTTCGTTTGAAGAAAAAGTAGCAGACATCGCAAAAAATAATGCGCAAAATGTAACAAGCGCGCTTTTTTTCAGCGAGTTGTAAAATCTGTTTACACAAGTGTATGTGATATGGAAAGTACATTTGCAATAAAGATAAAGAACTCTGCGTGTGTGTGTGTGTGTGTGTCTAATGCAAATAAATTGTTCATTTTGTAGTCAAGCGGAATGCACAATGCGCGTATAATGATATAATAGAGGTGAAGTATTGTTTTACGAAACTACTCGCATAATTGTGACGTCCTGCATATGATTTGTTTGGTTTATAAAATGAATAACAGTAGCATACAAAAGATATCTTTGCGATTTAACAAGAGAAATTATCATAAAGAATATCTATGTACAATTGTACATATCGAAAAATTGGACGGAATTATAAACGGTATTAATAAAGAATGAATATTAATTTACGAATATTAAATTAAAATATTGATGAAGAATAAATTACAAAATGCATTACGCAAAGAGAATTTAATGGAAACTGTCTAGGGTCACAAATATTAATTATCTGTGGGAAGTAGTTTCTTGTGTGGCATATTCACGATACTGCTGTTATACGTTAAAGCGATAACGTGTTACGTGATAAAAGGAAAACAAGCTGTATTTGCTACACTATTACTTTCATGTAGATTAATCCAAGTATCAACCAACGCGCGCTTAAGGGCTAACGACAAACCAATCTAAAAACCAAACAAAAGTAGATTTGGCGACCGCGCGTTCTTGTAAGCCGCTTAAAGCGCGAATGTTTCCCCGTTGATAGCTAGGGTTGACTGGCATGCGTAGGTGGGCACGGTTCGAGGAGGATGGAAAAAGTATACGTGCACGGAAAGCGGAGTGAAGGAAGGACTAGAGCAGGCCACTGGGTTCTATCGACTTTTAATTACTTCGCATCGTCTCTCACAAAGAGCCGTGCGGCACAGGGTGCATGGAGCGAGCGACGGTCTCGTGTGTTTGCCCCTGCTTCGATCGCTACTTTAAACTTTAAGCCAATATCGTCCACTTCGCGCGCGCGATCCACTTGTGCCCGACGAGCGAAACAAGGGCAATTTTCACTCCGAACATTATGCAGGTCAACGTGACAAAAACTATCTACAATGCGGAAAATAGCGGGGGATTGCGCGAGGGATATCCATTGAGAATTCAACTCTAATATTAAATGCGATTCTCCAATGTTATGTTGATATAATATCGCGTTAATAAAATGCATAACGTTCGTGAGCGTTAGAAATAATTTTTGTTTCTTGATACGTATTTATCGCAATGTTACGACATTAGCAAGAGAGCTTTTGAGGAAGATTAAACAGACACATACATACACACACGCACATTTTATTGATTAATGCATTTTTCCCCTAGATGTAGAAAATTTTGCAAGGACGTATCTTTTATTAAAATTGACGTCAAACGATAATGTTATAATAGGGTTGAGAGCTCGCACAAAAGAGTTCATTAAATTTTTGTTTTAAAGTTTATTACGGCTAAATATATTATATTCAGAGGGATATCACAAGCATATTAAGTATCTGCTAATTACGAACCCGGAGGCAAGCAATAATAACACTGATAAATATATCGTGATAAAAATATAAATTTAAATATTCATTAAATGTAAAATTTTTGTAATATCGCACTGGTAAACGTCAATCGTTGCGGGTTATATCCAATTCCCTCGTTGGCACAACGGCACAAACAAATATTACTAAATATCGATCGCGAAGCTCAATGAGAGTACCAAAATGAAAGCGCCTCCGCCTATATGCTACACAATTCGCACTCGCGTGGCGCAATTCACCGCGAATGTCCGAGTACGGCTTCATTTGGCTGCGGAATACTAACCAACGAATTTTTCCGAGCGCATAAACCAACGAAAACACGCTTCTGCATTTGTATACGTGTAGTAAATCTCTCGGACATCGGCAAATACATTTGTAACAGCGCGATTAAAATTACTATTTTAGCGCGATGTAATTACTATTTTAATTCATTTACACAAAGAAATACATTTGGGACGGACAAATTATTAATATCGATATATCCTGCGTCAATCGACCCGTGCAAATATGTACGTATTAATCAAATTATTCTTAATTTTCATAATGTAACGTAAATATGACGTGAATCCTCAACCGATGCCTATAGTGCGTTAACTCATCAATGTACTTTATATGACTGGCAATGCTTTCAAACACAGAATTCACGGAATTCCCTCTTCAGTTTCGTATTCGTATTTTATATAGGAAACTTTATTATTGTTATTAGAAAGCTTTGATGGTTAGGATGCGGAATATTTGGCAAATGCCGAATTTCGTGCTGCTTATCAGTGTTCTCGACTTCGACATTGAATACTCACCGTGTAAGCGGAGCAATTCTGGACATCGAGTATCGAGCAAAGCATTGGCATACGGACTTACCTAAAACAAATCGAAGAGAAAAGCTGCGTTACGACATGTATATATCATGTTGGTTGACGGTAACATCTACCGCGTCGAATATTGCCACCGGGAAAGAGATTCGTATCGATTACTACCCGTTGGGAATCGCACCCCGGGGAAACTTTTAACATTCGCCAAGACGATAGGAATAGGAAACTTCTTGCCGCCGCGGAAAGGGATGCGTGTTAAAGTTATCCGTCTTTTTCCGCCGTTAGCCACGTCAGATAAAATTGAGGAACATTTTACTCGAACGGTCACGTATAAGTATAATAAGAGACGCACGAGAGGATGACACGAAAGATAGATAGATAGAGGAGAGAAGAAGGTTCTCGCGTCTCCGCGTCTTGCTTAACGGCTTACGATCTCAACTTGAGAATGAAATTTTTCATGGATCAAATAAAGATACGACACGATTACGGTCCGGCCATCCTCTCGCGTAGACGATGCCTCAAGATTAATATAGGTACATATACGCTGTGCTCGGTTTACAATTTGCATGCGGAGGGTGACAATGAAAGCGGCGAGCACACGCAAGTGGGTAAGTCGCGACCTCGTTCGCTTCATAAGTCACGCTTATGGCTGACTTTAGAGCCTCCGTCACGCTGAACTACATTTTGACCTCCTCTCGCTTTTTCGTTCTCTGGCTCTTGCGTGTGCTCGTACTTTGCAACTTGCAACGTACTTATTTGCTTTCCCCTTTTCTTAATTATTTAAGATTAAAAGATAGGAACTTGGTCGTCGGAGAAACACAATTTTTTACAATGTTCTTTTTAGTTTTAACAAAAATAAACTTATGTTCAATTACGTACTAATAAAAAGTAAAACACTCCGCAGTGTAGTCAAAATTTCATAAATATGTATAATATATGTACTATTTCAAGTACGTGCTTGTTTTTGTCCAAAATCGACTCTGATCATGCTAGTAATCTTACTTATTTCGCCATGTGAAAAATATAATTACACTTTACGCAAAATTTTATTATTTAGTTTAGGTGCATAGTTAGGAAGTACAACGTCTAATAATTTATTATAATTATTGACGCGTAAAATAGCCACCGCATGACGGCAACAAGTTGCTCAAGAACTTGTTGATCGAAAACTTGATTAATGCATAAACGATGGTTATCATGACGCGGCGAACGATAGCTCGGTGCAAGATGTTGCCTGACATAGTTTAGCGACGCGATTTGTCGCGGGAGATAAATTCTTGTGAAAGGAATTCGCATCTCACGCGGCGTCAGCGTTAATTAAGATACTGCTACTGTGACACTTTGTAGAGAGTAGCGAAGATATGATGCTATATGCGCTTCTCTAATGGGGTCTTTAATTCGAGGTGTCAATGATTGTATAATAAATGCACTTGATGCGATCAAAATCTCTCTAACTTTAATCATGAAGCGTAATGATAAAATGCAGCGAAGATTGAGGTTTTTCGTTAAATTTTTATTAATCAACACGTGTACCTAACATCATTTTTATCTATAAACCTTAATCGCGGATTGTAAGCGGGATTAAAAAATAAGGGAGATTTACAGGGAGAGCAAGAGAATCATTTTATTATCCTGTGAGCTCACGTGCTATGAAACGCTCACATACAAAAACCTATTAAGGTGTATATAAAGGAAAATATATATGCGACATCGCTTCCATTGTCCTGTTTTTCGTCAAATTTGACTAATTTGCAATAGTTTGCAACTACGAATATAGAGCATGGCTTATATTACATACAATAATTTATTTCATTTAAAAATTGATGTAGGGTATAAGCTCGAAATGATTAATTATAGTTACCTATACTTTTTTAATTTTTCAAAGTATGATGAGGTAATTGATTTATAAAAATAATGTAATAATAGTTACACAATTATGTACATAATGTGGCATGAGAAAATAAAAAATTGATGTTGTAATTCCGAAATACTGTAATATTGGAAGAAGACAACAACGTGTGATACAGAAGATATATTTTTCTTTTATCTTCAGTAGAGAAATTTCAATTGACTAAAAAACGTGTACGGTTTTATTGTTATTTCTGTAATTGTGTGTTGTCTCCAGTTACAAAAATGGAAGAGAAGAACATCGATTTTTATTGCCAATTTATAGCCAATTTATATCAAGTGGACAAACAATGAAACAATATCACAGTACCTACTACCGAGATATTAAAAAAAAACTGTGCAATAAAGACCTGTGCAATAAGAGTTAAAGTTACGGAAAAAATTCTTGCATTATATCAGTACCTACGTCTGCTCGATTGAAGTTTTTAGTTCCGTGAATTTTCAGCTAAAAAAGCACTCTAGTTCGTCTACAGTTCCTCTGCTCTTTAAATTTATTCTTTTTTTTTTATTTTCTGTGTGATCTCTCTTTATTCCCGAAATTAAAACTGAATGTTAAAAGTTGCCAATGAGATCGTGCAAAACGTTTAAAAGCATTGTGAATTACTCGAGACATTAAAGAAGTAACTTTTCACGTACATTTAATCTCACTATTCTTATATGCCGCATCTTGCACGTAATTTATTTAGAGAACAGTTGATAAAATAATTTTGAAAATCTATCGCCTCTTGTAACCTGCATACTTGCATGCTGCTTAAGTGCATGCCCAATCCCGGGAAATTTCGTAGATGCAACAATCTCAAAGCTATTATGAAGCCTAGGTATAGCCTATTACCTCTAGTGCTTCGGTAGTATATACACGCGCACTGGTACGGCACCTCGGCGTTTTCAGATACCAACAGGAAGTGGCAGTATAGTAAATAGTATCGAAATTAACGATATCGCGTATCTGCGTTTGTACACCGATAACACTCCCAACCACTATTCTGCTCACAATGAGTTCATTACATCAGTTTAAATGCATTGGGAACTACGATAAATATCTCCGATAAGTAACCAAATTATAATTATAAAATATGTTTATATATAAAATATACATACTTATATACATATATTAAAAATGTATGAATTATAATTATTGAAAATACTTATTACACATTTGCAAACATATTTTCTACATATTCTAATGCATCAAAAATTGCATTTACAATGCATAAATATGTTAGAAAATGTTGATATGGAAAGTTGAACACTGGCAGATGTGCAAACGATTGTTTACTTTATATATTGACCTGTTAATTGTATGAACAGTTGCAGTCGAAATTAGAGATACGATAACATAGAGGACCACATTGTGATTCGGCTCGTACGCCGCGCGGCTCGTATATTTCCAGTATCGATTCCACGTATTCCAGTCATTAGCCAGTAATTGTAGTTGTAAGCATGAGCGAAACGCAAGTGGAACAAAACAGCAGCAGGCTGCGGAGGAAACTAAAACGCAGTTTATTGAGAAAACTCTTGAGGGGAAAATACGTCAAAAGCAGAAATTAAACGCGTACTGATTTATCGCTCGATTAGATCGATCGCGAAACGCTTTTTATTTCTCGCTGAAGTTACTTTGCGTGATAAATATTAAACCAATAACTTCTCAACTTGATATTATTAATTCTTTAAACCATAGCAAACTTGTTGCAATTAAGGCAATCCCTTTAGGCAAAATCCTATTTAGTTCAAAATTCAATTCAAAATCTATCAATAAGTTTAGAATTTTCAGAATTTACATAAACAATTCCACATATCTGACACATTTACGAATGAGATCACAATCTGCATTACTTAAATCATAGATGATATATTGTTTACTTCTATTTATTTTAGAGTAATTAGATTACTACAAAGAATGATAATTATGCCACAACACTTTTATCTTATTGTGCAGAATGGAGAATAATATTATTTATTTTAATTTTATTTATATTTCCCGCTTTCGTCACTGATGTATCAATCATTTTAACAAAAACAATCATAGTATATGTATGCGTAAGATGGGAAAATCAAATGTAACTTGTATTCTCCCGTATCTAGATGTGTTGCCAAATGAAAAAAGTTCTCGTTAAAATTACGTTTTATGTTGTTCTCTTCGGATTATTCATGTCATGTAATTTTTCTATCCATATAAGCCTCCAAAAGCATAGCTTAAAATTCAAAAACTATATACTCGCGTTGTCAATATATTTACAATACTCTCCAATTGGTTTTCCAACATTTAATCCATAGTTGACTTATTTCCGCAATAATATCACTTATGCTTTTGTACAATATTCAGTGTCGCATGGAACTATTCGGAAAATATTCGATTGATGATGATAAGTTTATATATTAAATTAAATAAAAGCGTTCGAATATTTTTGTGAGTTACATAAAAGTCTTTCGCATTTTAAATGAAAAAACAAGTTCTCTTTTTAAGTAGGTACTTTTTCAGATATATTAAAATCATTCTCATATACATAGAGAAATGTAAAATTACGTAAACATAAAAACATTTTTGTCTTTTTCATCTTGACTATTTTTTATTTCATTCAATTTTATTGCTTTTACTTGTTAATTTTTCATTTAGATATTTTAAAATTAATACAAGATTTTACATTATTAGTTTATTTTTAAATATTTTACAAGTCTGAATATTGTTAAATCATTTATTTATAAAATGTTTCATTATTATTAAAAAGTTCTTGAATAAATTGAGACTCAATTGCCTTATTTCGCTTAGTGAGATGTAAATAATACAAAAGTTTCAGAATATTGACTCGTCTAGATTTTAATTTCTCAGATGGAGCATTACTTTCACCAAGACTAATTATTCCGCTAGTGATACTATCACCAAACCTTGTTCATGTTTAAATCTGTATTTTAAAGCGACAAGAAAATCTGAATTCTAACGACATTTGCCGAAGAAGGAAGGCGAATCGAAAAGTCTATTGTTTGTTTCTTATTATTCGATGTATCAGAATCAATCGGATTGTATCCGACCAGTGGAAACTGGGTTCTCCAAACGTTTCCAATTTAATTCAAACCAATTACACTTTTCTTGCTCATACTTTTTATTAAATTTTTTTTAGCCATGGAGAGTCTATCGCGTAACAATTGACTTATTAACATTTTAAATGTTTTTTGCGCAAGGATAATTATCGTATCCAGTCAGTGAATTTTTAAGAATCGAAGTGATAGGGGATGAAAATTATTAATTGCCTATTACTTTAAAATTAAGAGTACAGAGTAATAGAAATTATCGGATCGAAGAATTCAATTAACGGAGATGTATCAATTGTTTGTTCAATAATCGATTTGAGACGCGCGCATTGAGCAAGATATATTTTACAGTATATCATATTTATTTTGCAGTACGTTATATACATAATTATTAGCGGCAACTCGCACACGTGACTGCTTGGTATAATACCTACTCTCAATTTTTGGGAGATTTACTGATATTACATCTCCTTTCTCTGATGATCCCTAACTCCCTATGGATCCCTCCCTATTACATCTTATAATGAAAAAGATCAGTAGAAAGATAAGGTTTATTCCGAAGGAGACGCGAACGCATCTCTAACATAATTAATAAGTAATTATAATTTTAAGTAGTTAATTATGATGATATTAATAAACTTTATTCTTATAATAGTATCTCACTTGATACGTTTTTAAGACGCTATTCAAATAACAATTGTGATAGGTATAAGTAACATTATATAAATACGAGTTCGAGAAAAATGCGAATGCCCGGTGTCTTTTCAATTATTTATGTCGATGTAATTTAATTTCACTGAAGAATGAGCCGTCATTCTCCGAAATATTACGGTTATGAGTAGCCCCGTGGAGAGAGAGTTAGTTTTAATGAATCTAATTACATCTTCGTACCTCTTGACGGAATAGGGCTTAACGGAATGAGTCGCCTGAGGATCTTTCGGTTTTACCCGCGGCTTTATTGCGGAAATAAAAACCAAACTTAACGTTGTATTCTATGGACAATGCCACGGATAAAGTTTATTTGCAACGTTTGTTCGCGAACTGTACAGTGCATCACAAAATTGCGCAAGCTTCTTTAGGAATAAAATAGTTAAAAAGTATCTTAATTATAATTGTAATAAGTTTTTATGTTTTTGTAATCCTTAGTGGTAATGTCTCTATATAATCCATTAACGCCTGATCCTTATCGTTTATTAAGGGGTTAGGCCACCTTGGACAGGTTAAAATCACTGTCATTTTCGGGAATTTTTTTTAAGACATAACAAAATAAATACAAAATTAAAAATAAGGCATTTTTAAGCAACTCTTTAAGGAAAAGAAATATTAGTTTTTCCTTAAAAAGTTGCTTAAAAAATGTCTTATTTTTAATTTTGTATTTATTTTGTATAAAGATGGCCTAACCCCTTAATGTAATGTAGGAAAACCTCGAGCTCATGCTATTCGTGTTTATATAAGCATTTGAGATAATAAAACGTTAAGTATTTTTCATCGACAGCAGAATAATACCTACATCGTAATGCATCTCGTTGCAGATTACCAGTTCATGAATCGGAGCAATACGTTCGCCCAACTGTATCGATCTGGAGTAATGCAAGCGTGGAATCCATTAGCCAGTAAGTACGTATATATGTATCAAAAGTTGAGCGATCGGAAGCGCTTATGAGGCAGCGTGCGCATTCAAGATACTGGCATAACTTTACTGCAAGACGGCGCTCTACATTAGCGCCGCGGTAATATCCGAGTTAACGAGATTCAAGAGCGGGCAAAGTGCACGTAAACAAGACACTCAACGTGATAGCAAAAGGGCCATCGATATGAATCGCGTGCATTGACGGCTACGGATAGCGTATAGAGATCCACGAGCGTGATACATAACATTAGCCGTGATGCTGCCATAGGGACGTTCACGTGTGCGAATCGATGATGCGTAGGTACACCATCGATATTTGTATGTACATACATACGTTGAAATTTTTATTTCATTTGTCGACAATATGCGAAAACCCCTACCCTATAAAACGGCCTATACATATACTAAAGCGAAAAGTCCACAAACATATTTCCGCCGCTCAATTCGGCGCTCCCATTAAAAAGGAAAATTCGTTCATGCTAACCGGATCGCAATATACCGGAATGCCAAATAGCAATTCGTTATATCCCTCGATCGCCCGTGTGTATACATAAACGTTATCGTATCAACCTTTACGAAAGCGCTTTACATATCGCGCTGTGAAAAATATTTATTGCTCGCAGTTTTAATCGCAACTCGATAAACGTGACGCGATTTTTCATAAAAATAAATTTATTCGACAACGCTAATTGACATGAAATAGTCGTACAATATAAACTCGAACTATCCATGGATCGAGTCGATCGAAATAATTTTTGATGACATTACAATAGACACGCGTTTGGCGGGTAGGATAAAACCGGCAAAATTCCGAATATTACGCGACATATGGAACTGCCATTCGCGTGAATTTCAAATACTCATGTTGGCATGGTATTTCTCGGGATTTCATACGGAATTTTGTCGAGACGGAAGGTTCTGCCGCTGGAAAAAAAATGACATCGCTCCTACATCGTAAAACGTGACGGTGTGATTCGAACGCGGGTTGTGCCTCGGAAGGCTTGTCTCCGCGAAAGTTTGCCCCTTAGTTAGGTTGCTGCTGTCAGAAAGTTCGCCCTTTCAAAAGACGTCTTTGGGGCGCAAGAAAATAATTTTAGCGAGACAAGGAGGAGTGGTGCTCGAACAAGCGTTGCAACTCCGGCGGGACGGGACGGGGTTGACACCCTATTACGCTCCGCCGCCACTATCGGTCGCCCTGCGGGTCGTACATAGTGCAAGTGCATATGCTTGTATGCAATTGCGAACCTCCGGATATCTACCCGTACGATCGCAATGGTCCGTGCAGCCGATACGATATATCCATTTCGGCCGTGGCAGCACAGCAATTAGCCTAAATGCCCGCCGAACAGTAACTAAAAAATGGAGTATAACCACGAAGTGTCACCGCCAAACTGCCGTTTGTCCCGGGAGTTCGCCTGAAATATCCTTGAAACGCGGTTTCGGAGTATGCTTTGGACACTCGCAATTGGGGGGATGTTACGCGGTCCCTTGGAGTCTTCATACGTGAAATCGTAGAACTAACGTGATATACGCTTTACACAGTGAACGCGGAATATTATAAAAGAGAGAACTCCATTATTCTTTTACATAACGAGCGATATCTTGTGAAATTAAAGCGGAATAAAAGATATTTTTCTTTTGAATAGAAGCGGAAAAAGACTCTTATATAAAGTCACGTTTCGCTCCACTTCGACTCCTCTTCAATGGTAACTATAATTGGTATTTCTTTTATTATGATTTTGTTATTGATTCACAACAATGTTCACGCTTTTAGCTTCAGCATAATTGCGATAAAGCGTATCGCACAAAAACACCCGAAGAAGAGGAGTCCGTTCTACTTGTTGCTGAGTACTTGCCCGCGATAGGGAGCTCACGGCGCAGTTTTTTTCCGCGGATTTAACAAATATAAGAACGCGCGTATCTCTGACGGGAGAACAAAGTTTCATCGAGACGTCATTACCGTATTCTCAGCGAACTGCATTACTCGCGCGTTTCGTTTCCTCTATCTCGTGTATATATGGAAATATGCGCTGCAATCTACAGCAGCCGCCGACTCAAAAGATCTAAAAACATACAATTGGACTTATTAAGGAACATAACTTAATACACGTTCTCGAAATGAAGTTGGCAAGCTAATTATGCAATCCGCTTTAAGAACGGAGATCTCGGTATGAAACCTTTGAAATGCAACACTGCACTTTTGTGCATTACGTCTCGCGTTAGTATGTCTGCAAGAAACGCAAGAGCACGCAGTGTAAAAATGAATACGAGAATATGATTACCAGCATCACTTACAATGTCATTTACAAGACAACGAAAATCTACTTCTTTCGTTCGGAATCGATTCCGCGGTTAGAGACAAGTTTAGCGAGAGATTAAGATCAATCGATTACGCGGCAAAGAAGAGATATACATATATCTTATATATGTGTACATATCCGCACACATTTCTCAGGAAGATTCACGACGCGGATGACGAGAAAGAGATTGCCGCAAAAATG
Source organism: Leptothorax acervorum (assembly GCA_035220615.1). Taxonomy (NCBI): domain Eukaryota; kingdom Metazoa; phylum Arthropoda; class Insecta; order Hymenoptera; family Formicidae; genus Leptothorax; species Leptothorax acervorum. The sequence goes on along the minus strand of JASTWQ010000452.1, from coordinate 1,569,833 downwards.
AGACAATTTCAGCTAACGAGGATCCGCTTTTATTTCAACGGGAAAGAAAACCATTGAACACTTTACGATTTCTAAATGGATGAAGGGTGGAAGAACACTCGACAGAACGTGAGGATTTTGCTACGAAGCATAAATGTCTGATACGGCACGTATGTCGGAAGAGTTATTTCTCTAAGCATGAAACGTCCGAACGGAAAATGGACGGATTTACATACGAAATCACTCCTCCAATGATGCTTCAGTTTAAATATAAAACGTGAGGCTTTCCAGAAGAGTACTACTATAGGCTATTATGCATTAATAATGCTCTCGCTAACAGTCTGCATCGAGCCTGGGACATGCATAGACACCGTTTCTTGTTTCGAATGTAAAAGATTAACGATATTCTGACATCTGATAATAATTTCGGTGTACACAAGAGGATGAAGAGGGAAGAGTCGGGACAAAATAATCTGTGGGAATATACATACTATTCGCCGCGCAAGACAATTCTATCGCGGGGGCTTTAGAGATTAAATCAATATCCATCAACGCGACACGTCGATACGAAAGAATAACGGTATGACGTACCTGTGGCGCAGAGGCCAGTCGTAAAAGCAATGCTATTCTTTCGCGGATAAACATCGACCTTCGTAAAATGCATCGCTTTTCATCATCAATGATGCAGTCAAAATTAACAATAGGTACGCTGCGGCCGCGACAATTTTACCCGCAAAATAACAAACTATTTTTGTCGATGGTCTCTATTTTGATACGATGGTAATGCAGTTTGAACGAATAGTGATATCGAAAACTAATACATTCATTCATGTTGCAGCAGAATTTAATAAAACCTCCCTGGAAAAAAATATTAAAAATCAGAATATATAAAAATGCAATTTTAGATTCTATTTTAAACAAAAAAGAAAGAAAAGGTAAATTTATAGTATAGTAACAATAACAAATTAAGATTTGTAATTTGTATTTTGCTGTTCTAGAAATTTAGGAATGACAGGTTTTAACTCTTTCGTTTTATAGCCATATAACTATGTATCATGAATCATGAAATAAAGTATTACTGCGCTCTATATACGAATTAATTTATAGTTTTACATAGACAGCTGTAAAGATTTTACACTTGTATAGATAGCACGTATTTTGGTATGTATTTCAGAACTTTCGGTAATGTAAAATATATCATTTTTCATTTAGCGTCGTTATGATATGATGTGATAAAAGTTGTCATAAATACAATAAGAGCTTGCAGAATTATAACTTATTTGACATATTTTAAATGAATTTATCAAATGTAAAAATAAGTTTTTATTATCTATCATGTAATATAACTTTGTAATACAAATTAGTATACATAGTCGCAATAAAACTAACACGTAGAAAGGTTCTTATACGTTTTGAAAATGTTAAAATGTTTTTATGAAGCGATTTGTAACATGCACAAAACTATTAACAATATTTTTTTAAACTATATTAAGTAATTTCGAAATTAAAGGATTAATAAAATTATGATAAGAAATTGAATTTTTCCCATTAGAAGTTATATTCCCGAATGCGTTTTAATTTTTAATAACAAAAAATCATATTCTGGAGTGTAATGACATAATACTTATAAAATTCCAAATCGCATAAATAAAGTATGAAATAAAGTATGAAAGCCGAAATCCCATCTCTCGACATGATCGATCTTGCGGCTCACGTCGCGTGCAGTTATTCTGCAATAGCGGCAGCATCGGCTGCGAATGAACTAAAGCATGCTCGAATAAATAGACGAAGTGCATCACGGAGTGCAGGCACGAAGGAGTTTTGAACATACGCACGTTATCGGACGGAATTCCATGCGAAACGCGCAGAAACGCGTTTCGCGCGCACTTGAAGCACGGTAATAGCACAGAAGCACTCTTATTCTCTCTCTCTTTCTCTCTCTCTCTCTCTCTCTCTCTCTCTCTCTCTCTCTCTCTCGAGTTCGGCTAGTGGTTACCTATATTTAGCAATTACTTAGTGTCTTTCAACGTGCAATTAGCGAATCGTTGAATTCGTTTCCGGAACCGACGACGTACGTGCGAGACCTCAAGATGTATTAAAAATTGACCTCGCTGCCCAATTAGAGCCGAAACAAAGTACAGACATTAGCGAGCGAGTTAATCCCCAGGGGCACTTTTCACTTCTCAGACCCCGTCTTGTAACGACGATCTTGGCCCAGGTAGACGTCGCTGAAACGCGCTTCCGAATGCAACGCGTCGTTCCGCTACCCCCCTTTTTCCCTTCTCACTTCCGCTCTTTTGGAGGTAACACCGCGGATTACTTCGTTCTCTCCTTCGTTCCTGGCCGTTGCCCAGGAACGATCCTCGCTGCATTCTACCCGCAGAATCCCATTGGCTTTTGGCGGTACTAGTAGCTACGTTTTCGCAAAAACCCGACGATTTCCTTCTTCTCTCTCTCTTCCTCTTTCTCCCCCCCCCCCCCCCCTCTTTCTCTCTCTATTTCTGCCCGCGTCTCTCTCTCGACCCAAGTTCTCCGGTCGGTTCTCACCCTCAGGGAGTTACCGTCATTTCTCTTACGCGTTCTTGCCCTTTCTCTATCGCTCTCACGCGACGCCAAATTATCCCGACGTAACGGGTGCAGCTCGGTGCCTGTTTCAAGCTAATAGCCGGGATTTTCCGAAAATTTATCGGTCCATGGCATGCTTGTGAAACTTGCAGCCGAACGGCTACAGGGACAACGTGAAATTCAGCTTACGAATTACCAATACCACCTGTGAGGCTCGTCCAACTTCGTCCAGCGATACGTCCTTCTCGACCGCGCGTTGGTTTACGGGCAGCTTATCGCGTCTCCAATATAGAGAAGCGTGATGTAACGGGTTCACGCTCGAAGAGCCACATCAGACTTGTTAGCGAGTTCTGCGGATTTCGTCGGTAATACTGGCTAGCTCAAATCCCGCAATAAGAACTCGATGGTTTCAGCTTCGAGAGATCAATTTTTGTTAGAGCGACAAAAATTTTTGTTTACTTTTTCTCGATATTGATTCAAATCTAAATAATTTCTCGCACAAGAATAATAAAACAACGCAGGTATTTACAGGGGTTTACTACTCAGCGATCAAATGTAAGATTTATAGATAACGAAATAATCGAAATTGCTTCACACCCTGTGACGTTATTTCTATTGCGCGCGCGCGCGCGCGCACACACAGTTAGGTTTAATAATAAAAATTCACTTTGTAGCAAAGCAGCGCGCGGTAATGGTTGCTGAATTGCCACGAAATAGGATCATTCATCACCGACCACACAGCTGTGGAAATTTTTCAAATTTCCACATGCTCTTACATTTCCGATAATTACATTTCGGTTTATATTCCGAAGCAATATCGACTGAAGTAGATGAATCCATTACATCGTTGGTCAGCTCAAACGGTCGCTGCTATCAAATCGCCCGATCAAGAGTAATTCCGCGTTATCATATTGTAAACGTTGACTTGTAAAAGTAATTAAATTCAATGATTATTTTTCAGGATTTTTTTTTTATTCGAGATTAATTTTCGACCGCGATGTATTTCTGTTAGTAAAAATATTTCTTATTTACAACAATGTATATTTACAGACATACGTTCGTAACATATTTAAAGGATGGACCATTCGTGCGGCCATTCTATATTTACGCTTAACATGTTATGTAATAATCCGCGAGACAAACAGGCGGCCAGGAGTGCTAGTTATTCAACGCTAAAGCGAAAATACCTGCGCGTTTCACTGAGATGCAATGCGGTCTAAAGTGACCGCAACGCTGCACACAGCTCTCGTGTAACCAGTATTAACTGCATTAAGGGTTTAACAAAAACAATAAAACACATCCGTCATCCGGTATCTCTTTTATTTCTTGCGTGGCAATTACAAAAATTTCGACGATAGAATTATTTTTTAATCTCGAAATATTTTTATATATCGTTTTAATTGGTTCCAAAAAAATTTCGACAATAAAATAAAAATAAAACCATAAAAATTTTTCCAAATATTTAAATTTAAATACCTTGTCGTATCGCACGAGTTACAAATATTGGAACATAGGTATTTTTGCTATTGTAATAAAAATCAGGTAGTAATAAATTTACGCAAGCAACCTGCGTACGAGTGTAAAAACAAAAAAAATTTTATTGATTTAATTAAGCACCATTCATCTTTATTATTACCGATATATCGTTGTTCGTCGCTTATAACGACTTATGATAACGAAAAGTAATAGGCCGCGAAAAAGGGAGAAGAAGGAACTGGGAAAGGACGAAGGAAGAACGAAATACAAAAGATGAGTATGAAAAGAGCGAGACGAGTGAATAGAGTTTATGAGCTCTTGCGCGAGCCGTCTAGCTATTCAATGGATACTCATAATCTTTTCAAAATTAAGGCACGTTAGGTACGTTTCTGTTAATTCGAGCACGCGTCTGAGTACCGAGAAGAGCTTATTACGCAAACGAAATTCTCCCTTCTAACAACCGAGTTTCAATAATCAGCTTTCTCTAGAGGTGAAATTGGAAATGCCCATAGGAAAACTCGCGAAGTTTAATGTGAGCGCATTGACGGATTAGTGTTCCAAACTTCATGTTAAGCTTCCATATTACTAAAAAAAATATGCTTTATAGTGCCAGAGATACAGCGATGCGTTAATTGAGTACAATTCCAAATCACTTTAATATTCTTAATTAATATATCACTGTTTAAAAATTTTTCGAAATTCGAGAAATGGAAGAATTAATTTTGCCCGACGCAACCATTCAAATACGATGCTCATAAAAACATTATTTACAAATAATACGAATCGCAATATCAAGAGTACGCAATGCCTAAAGATAGAAACAGTATTTTGCAAAACAAAAAAAAACTTGTAGACGCTCTCGTATAACGTCTGTGCCGCAGTCGTTGCAATATGATTTGCCGAATGTAATCACGCCGTATGAGATTTGCCGAACAGGTAGCTCTTCGCAATTCAGTTCTTGTTTGAACAAAAAGTGTCGTTGTCGAGCAAAACGAGGATCCGCGAACAATGACGCCCAGGCACAGCGCGCGGCGCATGGTCACGTCACGCTTTTGACGCGGTTTCTACCTACGGATCGTTCCACGCGAGAGGCAGGGCCCCATTGTCATACGGACCGTTCCACGCGGTTGTTTCACTTACGTCGTCTCCGGATTTCGTTTACCGAGCAGACGCACACAAACGTAGGTACACCCCGTTTTCGTACTCCACGCGAGCGGCAAAGCGCGATAATAATAAATCACAACGCTAACGTCCGTAACTGTCCTTTCTGTTGCTCCGCCGCACAAAGCGGTACATTGACGGGATAACATCAGGTACTTAAGGGGATCCTCCTGCAGCCGAATGATTTACTGACAAAATTACCATTTTCTATCATTTTCTATGTTACCAATCTATATCTGTCCTTGTATAGACAATGATCTAGACAAGGATAGTACCTACAGTAACCTACATTGCATTCATAAAATGCAATTAGAGAAAATCTTTCTTTCTAGGCTTCGAACCTTAGTTCTACTTGCACGATATTATTCTTACATGTTTTCCCTAGCGCGTCTCTATCTCATTTTGTATATATAAAGTGCAGTATTTTTGTATTAAGCAAATATTGTCGTCAGGTGACAGCTCTACGTTTCAAAAATAAGTTAAATTTTTAATTTTTTTCAGCTTTTAATACAAACTCGACCGCTGCGCGCTAGATTTTTGCGCGTACTTTAATTCTGTAAAAGAATTTTGCGATTCAAAGATTTCTTCTAATGCGACATGTCGGTAAAACATTGGGCTGCAGAATCCCCTTAAGTACGAGAACTAACAAAATATCATATTCGCAAGCATTTCGTTATAATTAGTCTGTCGTAATGTCCGAGAGTGTATTTCGAAATATTTTTACAAATGGACCATCCATCTCGTAGATTTTTCTTTTCTTCAAAAATAGATGATAAAAATAATTGTAACAGTACTCGTACAACTGTACTCAACTGTTTTTATCATCCATTTTTTAATACCGGCGCATGTGCGCGCGAGAGACTCTGTTTTAATTAAATCAGAATGAAATAAAGAACGTGAAGAATAGGGGCAATCCATTTTCCGTAATAAAAGTCAGATACAGACGGGAAACGCACTCGCACGCTGCAAAATGCTACAAAGGCCGAAATATCGTGTATCGTGCGCTAATGTTTTTGCAAGCCGGCCGCGGAGCGACGTCAGCTCATATCGCAACTTCGTGCCCGCGCGAGCTATATTGTTCCCATGAATACAATTCATCACAGATTACATTGCGCGATGCATACAGATGCCGGGACGGATTATACTTTCCGAATACGTGTACGGTGTACGTGCGGCGCCGGAACACGGCGGCTACGTCTCGTATCCGTTCGATACAAGCGAGGGTGGCGGCGCGGCGGTGGGCTTAAATCTTTCGCATTTCATTTTGTGGGATTACGCGCGCGTAAAGTTACGGGGGGATCTCAACGATCCCGGAGTTGGCTTCTTTACGAAGAATAGTGAAATTACGCGCTTTAACTCCTCCTGAGACGTGCCTCTTGCGGCGCGAAATCGCAGACTCTGTGGTGGGGACACGCGCGCGCGCTTCGTTCCCCACTTGCGAAGATAAAACTTTGCGAACTCCGAAATTTAATACAGGAAAAGTTGTCGAACGCGGGAAACGTGTAAGAAACGTGATATTCTTCCTTTCCATGCTCAACACGCTCCCGTCATAGCTTTATCATTACCATTATAGAATATCATACATAAGATACGAGGAAGCGAAAGGAAATACCTAAAACTGTCATCAAAAATCGAGATAAAGAAGCAACGTTATGATTTAACAGATAAAGATGCCGATGTATAATTACATATCGATTATAATTTTAAAAATTAGCGTTTCTATAACGATAAAATAATTAAAATATTACTACCAAATTAATAACGTATTACGATATGTTTTATTGGAAATTAATGAAATTATTATCTAATATTCGCATGTTACGTACGTGTATAATGCGAATTAGGGAATAAATGTATGATGATTAATTTAATCGGTGATGTAACTCAACAAATGTAATAATTACGTGTCACAGTACAATCCTATTACAGTTATAATTCGCATTTGCCAAGCTTTGTTTTATTCTATCTCAATTAATTGGATAAATGAACGATTCAATGTGCTTTAATATTACGAAATAGAACGCATTCAAGCGATTTCGGGCATTCGACACAGTCGGGCCGATTGACATTAATGAAAACGTCAAAACGTCATGTTTCATGTAAGCAAACTAAAATGTCGTGTGACTTTCTTGTTTCAACTTCTCTAGTCAGTTATGTGTTCAACAAACCTCCTGCGTGTTACACTCAACGATTATTTTTAAAAATAAACGAGAATAAGAATCACAAATATTAGGGAAACAAGCTAGGAGAGCTACAGTTGCACTAGCAAAATGTTCAAACTTCCACTATAGTGTCATACAGCAAAGTGTACCGATAAAGTGAATCATTTCCTCGATACGGAAAGGCATTTTTCCCGCTCCCCCGTTCCTCGGTCCTCCGCCGACGAGGTACATCATAACAATACAGCATTCGCTAGCAAGAGATTACCTCGCGCCACCACGCTGATAATACCATCACCGCAATCGCGCGACGCCGCTCCGTCGCTCGCCCGAAAGACGTTCAATTTTAATGGGAAACTCAACCCGCGTCGTTTATCGAGGTGGGTTGGGAGTAGTAGGAAAATTGAGAACACAGGTAGCAGCGGGAAAATAAATAAGACGAACACGGTAATGGCTGATAGAAGAGGTCTCTGCGGTAGAACAAGCTTGTTGAAGTGAGGTGTGCTTCGACTTCGGGGAGGAGCGAACAAAGTGAGAAAACTTGTAGCGAAAAGAACGAGCCTCAAACGCAAGCAAGTACCTACCGACGTGGCACTCTACAGGATAAAACATTTCGACATGATCGAAAGAAGTCGAATCTTCTTAACGCTTTTGAGTATATCAACGTAACGTCGTTGTTATGCACTTTTGCCTTCACGGACATTTTCTTTTGCGAACGTGAATGTATCCTGTTGTATCGCAACGAAGTTCCCGATCGTAGCGAACGGTAAAGATACGTAGAAAATGCATTTTCCCCATTCGCGTGTAACAACGAAAGCGTGGACGGACCGCGCGCGTGGAGGAAGGAAAGCCATTTGTCTTGATGCAACGTCTGTGATATTCGTTCTTCGCGGGCCCTTCCAGACGTTCGCCCTTTTCCCGCGAACGTCTGGAAGAGATCTCTCGCGGCGTGCACTGCACACTGCACCCCATCGACGAAGCTTACAATGCTAGGGATTCGCTAAGAAGAATATAACTACCTCCGGAACGCCGGCGCGGGGCACGCTGAATCTTACAAAAGTCCTGTAGCATCGTAGGATTGACGGAAAATATATGAGATTCCGACGTTGACAAATCCTCGGCGATACTGCGCATTGAAACGCGGAAATATTTCGCTCGGGAAACATCTTCCTGTCCGGGCGATTTCCCTTCTCTGCAGCGCAATCCACTTTGATATCTTTGAAAACTATACACCGCGAGGAAAAATCTATGTTAAAATGGTGAACGCGTCCTTTGATCGAATCTCGGAAAATTCGAATATAGTTTTCGCGAGCGTGAGACGCGATACGATCGTAATATCCGTGCGATTGAATTGATAAGAGACCGCGCGGCTGGCGGTCTCGAATCTCTCTTTCGGATCGAAGAAAATGGGGAAAGGCAACGAGAGACCGCGAGGTGGGCGCAATTTATTTCGCCGAGTACCGCCATTGTGCATTCCGATCGCCCCAATTTCTTTGGTTTGTGTTTTCTCGCGCCCGCTTTTTCTCGCATCGATCGCTTCTCGCGAAAGGGCATTCGCTCTCCAAATCGAGGTCCGTTTCGCTGATTCCGGCAGTACCTACACTTCTCGATCACGTAAATTCCGATAAAACCGGTAAAATTAGTGTTCAGTTAATGAATACAAAACAGGTTGCGAAGCAATCAGCAGCTCGACACTAATGCGGCGACTTCCATAATCGATTTTCCTCTTCAAAACGGGTCGATAATTCACGAGGAGCGGCAAATTGAATTAAATCTGTCGACGTTTTTCTCATCATTTAATGATTTTCCGTCATTTCGCGATTGTGAAACACGGTAGATTAATTTCAAGTCGTCTCCGAGCTAGCCTTCATTTCCATCTCATTGGGAAACATCTTCGTTGGGAAGAGCGGATACTTGACGAGCGCTGCTTGTTTTCGTCGCGGAAAAAACTTCAATTGCAAGTTAATATTCTCTATGTCGCATAAGTAAAGGAGAATGATGGAAGACGGTTGAACGGTAAGAGGCGACAGGTATCGCGAGAAAACGACAAAGAGACCGAGAAACTGAGATAAAAAGTAGGAAGCGTGCACGGATGAAGATGTCATCTGGCGCTGAAGGGAAAGAAAAGTGATTAAAGGATAACCGGCGAGCACTACATCCACTCTATCCGTCTGAGCCTGTAACGATCCGGCGAGTTTCGCCTAATTAATTTTCCTTGCCGGGCTAAGGGGCGCGCGGTCGATACAAGAGCCCCTCCATGGAAATCGTCGCGATCTCCGCGACGTTTCAATATCGCGGCGGATGATTATCCTTCTCGTTATCCTCAGACGTTATTTAACCCTTAACTGTCACACTTCGCTAGAATCCCGTAACGGTCACACTGGGTCCAATAGACCCAAGCGTGTTTGCACGTGTATAAAAAATTGTAGGTGACCTTTAAAAAAAAAAAAAAAATATCCTGTTGTACTTTAAGTCTTCCTTAAAAAGACTGTATAGGTTTGATTTCCAAAAAATTAATTTAACATATGTAAAGAAATTGTTGAAAAAAAAAAGTCGGAAAAGTGACATTTTTCACAAAAACTAATGTAATTTTTTCAATTTTTAAGATATCTTAATTTTTCAAACGGTTTTTTCATCCTCAGATGATGCACTTTTCACTGATTATTGCAGTTTATGCGGCCGTTCCGAAAAGTATATTTATTTTGAGGTATGAAGGTGCGATTTTTTGCGGAAAAGTGAAAAGGACATTTGTATGGAAAAAATAGCAATATATTTAAAAAAAATGGTTTAAAAAATATGAAAAAAATATATTTACGTTGCAAATGACATACTTCAAGTAAATAAAAAGGTTACAATTTTTTATTCGATGCCATAGGCACATTCAACGCATAAATATGCGCGATGCTTGTCGCACATCGGTCGAAGGCAAGTGGGACACATGAATCTCGTCTTTCTATCAGTTCCTGACGGGCAAACTTGACATCTTTGTTTCCTATCCAATTTTGGGCGGTTCTCTCCAAATGCAGGCCTGTCCTGGAGGTGCAGGATATTCGCTATACCGAATTTGATGTCCTTGCGAAGTGATGGTATTGCGTATCGTTCTTGCAGGTGTGCCTTGACCAAATGTAAATATATATATATATATATTTACATTTGGTCAAGGCACACCTGCAAGAACAATACACAATGTATATATATAATAATATATAATAATATAATAATATAATAATATAATAATATATATATATATATTATTATATTATATTACGTATATATTATATATATAATATATATATTGCTCGGACACGTGGTCTTCGGCTCCATCAGTGTTATCGCCGCCAAGAATTGGCTGTTCTTCGGACTCCTCAAGCAATTCCTCGCGAATTGTACGGGAGCGCAAGTTATAAGCCATCTACTTTTCATGAATAATTACACAGTAAAATTTTTTAAAAAATTCTAAGCAACGAAAAACACAACTGTGTACTTGCCTCTTCACTTTGGAACAACAAGAAACGAAAAAAAAAAATACTCGAAAAACTCAAATTATTACGTAACGGTCACACTGGGTCCAATAGACCCAACAATTTCGACACGCACACTTTGAACGGCTGCCAATAGAGAACTAACGGGCCGAAAAATATTCCACCGACGGGGATCGATACTTGAAGGTCCCAACTACCTGTAGATGGCGGCACAAGACCCATTTCTATTGGTTTACTGGGTCGTTTTCGAAGTCAAAAAAACGCTTGGGTCTACTGGACCCAGTGTGACCGTTATCCTCAGGCGTTATTTAAAATCCTTCGTGAGCTCAGTTACACACCCGGCTGTCGCCACTGCACCGGTCTAATAAGAAAACAAGACGAGCTGTATTCCACTGGTCGGTTATGACGCGAGAAATGTTGCGCGTTCGCATAATCGCGGCGACGGAAAAACACGTTTTGCGAACGCTAATATAAATCAACAGATGAGTGAGAGTGCCTGTTACGCGGAAACGTTCGCGATTATAGCGGCTAGAAATCGGAGGAGCAGACAAACGAGAAATTTAATCTGACGACAGTAACGATGTAAAGAAAATGAGATACGTCGTATTGTCTTCTGTGACACGCAATTGTTCAGTGGCGTGCGTACATACATATAACATACATCCCGTTTGCGCGCCACAATAGTATCGCAAAGTCATGTTCTTAACCTTCTGTTCAGCAATAAAGGGAAATTCTTGGGAACGCATAGAAAGACCGAGATCGCCGCGAATTAATGGCTTGCACTGACTTCCGTTGTAAAGCGTCTTGGAAGCTTTCAGCCGTTCGGCTTTTAGACGAAAAGAAAAAGACTACACATCGTTAATCTTTTTAGCGATCGCTAATACTATGTACTATGTAACAATATAGTTAGAAAGAATATAATACGTATACTACCTGTATCTGTATCGGTCATGTGATAGCAAGCCCGATCTAAATAGAGAGTCTAAATATGGTACTAAGGACTAATGCCCGTTTCTACCAACGTCGGTTAACTTTAAGCTTAGCTTAACTCACTCTTCGTCTCTTTCTAACTATCCCTTTTAGAAAAAGATGAAGAGTGAGTTTAGCTAAACTTCAGTTTAAAGGACTATTGAAAAACTGGCCTAAATGAAATTGAATATTGAGGTCTGTGAAATTGGCATCGCAAAATACGAATTTTTATAATATTGATGTGGCAATAATTCTATTGTCCACAATTTTTTCATATTTATCTATAAACATTCGTTTTTGTCCACCTTGCAAGAAGAAATTCAAAATAAGCAAAGTCGAGTTGAACAAATTTCATCAGAAGCATTCCTATATAAGTGTTTTTTTAAATTATATATATACGGATTGCGATTGTCTACCATTTGTCCATATTTGTTTATATAATCGTTTTTATACACTTTGTAAAAAATTAAATAAAAAAGTTGAACAAATTTCATCATGAGGATCCCTAACAATAAGTCTGAACAACATTCCTTCTTCAACAAAATAAAATATTATTTAACATTTATTTTTTTATTGTTAAATTATTCACTTTATTCCGTTTGAATAAATCTATATATAACAAAATGTAATCTATGTCAATATATGATTTTTATGTTAAAAGAGACATGTAAATATAATTCTACGCTGTTACGTTTTTAATAATTTTAATGTATGTGTAGTTGTAAAAATATGCAATTAAAGCGATGTTTAGTAATTAAATGACATATTGTGCTCGCATATAATTACTAAAAAATTTATAAGCAGAAACAGTACATGCATTAATAATTTAATTGTAATATTAAATATTAAAAGAAATGCAATTGGACATGCTTATTACAAAATTCACTAAATTTTTTATTTATCTGCAAAATGGTCAAAAATTAGTTATTTATAAAGAAATTGTAGACAATCGAGTTCTGTACGTAATTTTTAAAAATGCATTTAGAGATATTTATGACAAAATTTTCTCCATTTTTGTTTGTTTGTTTATCATTTCTTTTACAGGGCGGACAATAAACAATTATTTCTAAACAAATTGTGAACACATGGCGGACAATCAAATTTCGTATGTAATAATAAAAAATGTACCTAGAAGTGCTTATGATGAAATTTGTCCTTCCTTTTTTGTTTATTTTTAATCTTTTTGCAAGGTAGATAAAAAACGATTATTTATGGACAAATGGTGGACAATCGGAATCCATATATAATTTAAACAAAAACTCGGGAATGCTCATGATAAAATTTGTTCAACTCTTGTTTATTTTTTTTAATTTTTTGCAAGGTAGATAAAAAGCGATTATTTATGGACAAATATTTACAATAAAAATACATATATAATTTAAAAAAAAGTACTTAAAAGTGCTTATCATGAAATTCGTTTAATTCTTTGTTTATTTTTAATTTTTTTTGCAAGGTGGACAAAAAAACGTTTATTTATGGACAAATGTGGACAAACTGTGGACAATCAAATGCTATATTAATTTTGTAAAAATTCACATTTCGAGGTGCCAACTTCACAGAATATTGGGTTACATTTATTTAATATCGAAGCCACTTAAGATAATGACAATATGTAATGAGTTCATTTCCTGCACATTCGACATATATTTTCCGCTAATTGGTAGAAACTCCCTTGATTTTGGCGCAAGTGGCTTAATGGCTTAGGCAGCGCACAATTATTGTAATGGTACTGCAAACGAGCAACTCGTATTATGGGAAGGAGTTCCCAATCGGCTTAGCGCCGCAATAGAAGCGACATAAAGTTAAGACAATGCGTGCGTCAAAACTTTCATCTGATAGGACGAGTTTAATAAGGCGGATCAAGTCGCGGCAATAAACCACACGCATAATTGATTTTGCGCAAACACAAGTTCCTGTTCGCCACGCGAAACAAATCCGCCGTGTCATCAAGAATGTTAATCGCCTAACGCCGTAACAAGGAAAGCCATTTACATTTGAATAATATGTAAAACGAACGACTGTTTGGAGAAACAGCTCCAACGTACACAAAGCGGCTAGCGCTTTTTCTTTCTCGCGTATATAAAGCAAATATCCGCGTGTTTTAAAGAAAAAATTTGCAATTACTCGGCGAAAAATTATCTCGCATAGGGAAGAAAGATATTAAAAATGTTTGCACAGCGCGTTAGTATATAAGTAAATTATGGCGGAGAGATAATATCTCGTCTCATATTTCCTTATTGTTGAGAAATAGTCATAAAGTACCTACCTATAGCAAAAGAAATAAATTTAAAACTATCGAGTAAAGAGGTAGACATCGCGTAGAATTTTATTTTCGTACGTGCGTATATTTGGACGTATTGCATCCGCTTTTTTTTTCCTGGGAATCTTGCAAAGTGTCAAAAATGTCTTATCTTCTCGTACTTCGCGTCGACGCGACGCCCACATTTTCCTTGAAGTAATAACTGCCGCGCGAAGCTCATCCTCATACTCCCCGTTTTTCCGCCGAAGTGGATGAAGTGAGATCATAGCAGAGTACAGTGTGGCATCACGAAAACACAGAGTCTTTCTTGCCCAGAACTTCTGTTCTTTGACGCAATTTTCTCTCCCTTCAGCTCGGCAGTAACATCCGCGTTTGCGACTCGCTAGTCCATGGCAATCGCACAACTCTCGGATAAAACACTAATCCGTTGTAAGCCGTATTGACATTGCAAAGAGAGAAAGAGGAAGAGGAGGGTGAGAAAGAGTCGTGACAGGCGGGAACCGACTAAAAAGATAACCGTGACAGTGAGAACGCGGACGGGAGAGGAAGAAAAAGACGATGAAATAAAAGAGGCGACGACGTGGGGAAGGAATCGATACGAAGTTACGGTCACCCGGAATCTGTTTAAAAGTCGACCGTGGGAAAAGCAGGCAAACAACCAATCTAACTGTAAGATAGAATTTCCAGCGGGTGGAAAAGCGGGGTCGGCATTACTCCAATCTCTCGTCTCGCGCCTGTCGCACGTACACCTCTCCTCGCCGTCCCTCTTTCTCGAATCTCGCAGATTACGATCAGAAGTCGTGAAAAGCCGAAGAGGAAATTTCTGCGCGAACGTAATGGTCTACTCTCGCGGAGGATTTTGTCCGCGGGGACGTTAATAAAGTTCGTCCGTGATTGAAGAATATTCGTCGCTCTCGCTGGCGAACGTGCGGCGATTCAGCTGCATTGCCAGCAAATTACTTCGCCGTTTTTGCTACGTCGTCATTTCATTCGTTTGCCCTTCGGATACAAATTTCTCGCGGATATACGTATGTCGCGAGCGAGCGTAACGTAAATTGCCGGAACATGATATTTTTTTGTTGCCCTATTTTGCATGACCTACCCCTCATCACTTCCCGTATCCGTGGCCGAATGCAAAAGTGTATGAACGAGTTTCGCTGTTATATTACAACTCGAGTTGCACAAACAGACCCGCATGAAGTCATATTAAAAAGTTCACGAGCGAAACTTTGTATATGACACGCGGTACACTGTTACGTATTTGCTTGATTGCGACTAGGACTACGAAAGAAGCGCGCCTGCAAACGCAAGTATCGCGACAACTCCTCTCGAAGTGTTAAATGGTCGTAAAATTACAAATGAGACTTTGAGGAACGTGAAGTTGCTAATTAAGATGGATCGATAATAGGAGAATGTACTGCAACATCCCCATCAGAGGACCCTAGAGAGAACTCTCGAGAGGGTTGACGAAAGAGAGGGATGTACACGATAGAAGTCAACAGTTTTTCTCTTTGCACCTCTTATTTGTGTGCACAATGCGGTGTATTAAGGTAGACAATATTCGTCGAAAAAGTGACGTAAATAAAAGACACCGGAGTACGCCGCGCGTCGCGATATAAAATGCAGATGAAACGAATGAAAAACGAAACGTGACGCGCAGCTATAAAGACTCTCGCGGTTACGAAGGATCACGTTAAAGCGTAAAAAAAAAAAAGAAAAAATTGGTAACGGTAGCGTAGGTACGGAAGTCGCGACGCCTGCACAGCTTTTTTGTTATTACGTAATTATGAGTGTATATCCATTGGTCGCTTTATTCGAAAGCTCGACAGAACGGATCAATATACGTCGAGCGATACGTTTGGAGTATTGTAAAACTTTATACGTGTCGTGTGTGGCGGAGCGTATCGGGGGATGATATGGAGGACATTTGGGGTGTTTAGCATACGACGCACACGATCGGCGCTGAGCGCATAGGACACGTTTGAAACGAATATATATAGCATTTGTAAGGCGCATCAGGATTTCCAACACATTGTACAGTGCAAAGACTCTAAAGCACACTCGTATCGATGGCTATAGAACGAACGGTCAAGCAATTGAGCGTGCGAAAGCATAAAATTTACCGAAACGTTTTTTTTTTTAAGCTTTCGTAATCTATACTAACAAGGCTGTCCATGCGATTCGTGAAGGAATCAAGCGGCGAGGAATAACAAAGACTGATCGGCAGTTGCGTGCGTCCGGAAATTATGTAACAGAGCACATATGATTTTGTCAATGCCTGGCAGGCACGCTGACGTTACCAAATATATTCTAATGCAAATGAGGATATACATGTTGGAGTTATGTCACCAACGAAGGTGAACCCGCATTTGCGGGTATACGCGGACACGAAGTGTAGGTTGACAGCATGATGACAGTGTTGATAATGCCGAATGTCATAAATATGTATCTCCGTTCCGTGTCATGCTGAAAGTTCCATCGAGATCACGCGATCGCAGGCAATATGTTCCCGGTCCTCGGTGTGTCAATTATCTCCCGAATTAGAGATTTCGACGTTAGACAGCATATGGTAAGAACGGCTAATCGCTCGTACGTTTTTGATCGATAAAGCGTCGGGCAGATTGGCTGCGTGGTAATCAACATCGACGAAGATTCTGAACGTGGTATGCACCGCGAAGACATCAAGGATGAGGACGAAGCGGAAGGATAGTCCCGACGGGTTATGAAGGGAAACGGAGAAGGGGAGGAAGAGAGAGAGTGAGAATGAGAAAGAGAGAGAGAGAACGACAGGGGGTAGGACACCAGGGTTGGGAGGATAGAACACTGCCGTCGCGTCGAAGGGGCGCGTATCGACCGACTCGCGTACTCTGTCTGCCCCTCGTCCGCTCGTCGTCCCAGCGTTCATACGTATACCAACAGTAACGCGGACACACATAGTAGAGGTGGCATTACAACGATGCCATCTCGTCTTTCTCGCTCTCTCAACTTCGCCGTCGAGCCTCACGCCGCTTACGTTCCGACAGTAGCGATCAGTTACCGAGGTTGGAGCTTGATCTCCGCTCCTCGTTCACCCCGGCTCCAATCCGGCGTGACTCTCTGGCATAGCGTGCACCGCGAGCATCGCGTCCGAGATAGATCGTGTAAGTGCGAACGGCACGAACTCGAAGAGGAGTCACCTCTCGAGTCGCCCCTTAGGTGCGCTTTTGATCCGACGACCGATTCACGGCCGAGATTCAATGTGAGAGGGGAAACGAGTGGCCCCGAGGAGAGCACTCGATGCGACCGTCGGCGAATTACGGGACGCTCGTTTATCCCGTTCATCGTCGTCACCCCGAGCGCGCCGATCGCCTCGTTCTCCGGACTCCGATTTCTCGCGGCCCGCGGAATCTCGCCAGACCGCTCGGAATAAATTATAACTGACAGTTGCCGCAAGAGTGACGGTAGTTCTAGAAACTTCTGGATTATGTACGTGAAATGGGTCTCGAATATACTCAACAAATTTAACTCGCATTAGGCTAACCTCTGTCGCGTAAGTCGCAAGTCGAGGGAAAACTTGGCCGCGCGCGCTAACGCTATCGCGTTACATTTCGGCACCCCCATTCACCGTGCTCGCCGTTAAGCGGGTTTATTTTGTCATAAGTGTCGCCGGGGTACAATTGCAGTTCGTGCAACTGCGTTGGAACGTTGCTGAAAATTCCAAAATCGTATCCAGAATCTAGAATCACATTCTAAACTCATCAGTTTTCTCTGAGACGGGAACATAATTCTGCCTTCGGAATATAAAACGTTGAAACAAAGTAGTACGTATTGTAGAAACTTCGTTTTATTTTTCTAAATGAAAACGTTTGTTTCTACATCTTGGATACGTGTTTGATCGTTTGACGCCGCACGCTTCCGTATATATGTATATTTCCGTGCTACGATGTCGGCGATAAACAAAAAATCCTGGGTGCACGCCTAGAATGTCGTACGCGGGATTTATGCTTCCATTTAAATATTGCGTGTGCAAATGCAAATATATCCGGAAGTTTGATATACGCTTCTCTTGGTCGCAAGCTCGTATGCATGAACGTCAAACAACCATAACTACGCTTACAGCTCGTGACCTCGTTACCGCAAAATGGCATAACATTGTACGGCTATATGGCGCAACGTCAATCAATACATTTCAAGATATTTGATTGACTTTGCGAAGCATTCAACGAAGTTGAACCGAAGTTACCGGAACTTCAAAAAGTTTCCGAGAGCAAAAGTAAAAATTCACTTACTTCGGCTAAGAAAGGAAATGGGACGTTTGTAACGCATCGGTGATTATGACACGACAGGTACGATCGAAAGTTGCAATTGGAATCTCGCGCAAGAAACATGTTCGCATCAGCGATGTTCAACGCGAGTAATAATTATAATAAACAAAGTTAAAAAAATATATAGATGCATCGCGAATCGTTGATACCGTATAGTTGCTATAAGCAATCCTTTGTGACATCGCAGAATTCGATTTGCCCGACACGTGATTCCGATTACGTAACGCTATCGCCAATACGTAAAGCCGTAACGTCGAAGTGGATGCGAGAAAATACGCTCAGGGTAACCCGAGGCGCGCGTTACCATACCACTTGCCCTTATACATCGACGATGGAGTGGGATACCTGAAACCATGCTCCGCACATAAGTTCCCATGAACGCGAAGCCTTTTCGAACGCGAGAGAAAGCAACGTGAGAAACGCGAACAAGAAAAATTAGGAATAACAGCGACGCAGTGAATCCAATAAAAATTCTAAAGAAACACGAGGTGGTCCACTGTATTTCGCGCAAAGACGAAGGGTAACGTGCACGGGCACACACAAAGGCACAAAGGAATTGTTGTATCACAAATAAAAATTATTTGTGAACGATAGGTAGCTTTACAAAGGCGAATAAAGCATAATGTACCTCCTACCCTCGATAACTTTTTTCTATTTTTATAATACGAGCGAGCGATGAAATTAGTTAGTTTAAATTAACCCTGTAACGCCCACATTTTGATTTTGCTGCCATAACATTCTGAAACTCATACATTTTTGGCTTATTTGGCTTATTTTTGCATTTTTTGATATTTTTGCTTTTTTGGCTTTTTTGGCTCTTTTGGTTTATTTGGCCTTTTTTTGCTTATACGGTGGGATCTACTTTACTACAACAGTAGAACTAACGATCCCTACCAGTAAAAGATCCTCAGTTATTGACAGGACAACTTGGCGCGCCCATATGAGCGAGTGTTGCACTAGTGCTGGGCGTTACAGGGTTAAATTGTCGTCAGGCGCGTGTTGTGCACTCCTAAGTTGCTTTATTAAACGAATTCTTTGTAATGTTTGAAACTTTTACCACCCCATCTTGAAACATATACTATAAACGGCTGTAATTTTTAGCGATTTATTTTACATTCGCAATATCTTCCTGAATGCGCGGAGAGTACTTCGGAAGGCGTGGGAGTTACGATAAAATTCTGTAAAGGACATTACGTTCCATCAAGGCTGAAGGAAGAAAATGCTTTTCTGTTCTTAAAAGAAAACCGATAACGGATTCTTGCTTATTGATATCATATTCGAGCGCCGCGATGCAAGAGGAAATCGTACTTCTCTCGAGCATTAACAAACAAAATAACGGAGCTGAATGCTTTACGACACAAGGATATAAAATAAATAGCATTGCCCTTTTACTTGCATCGCGTACAAAAGTGGCTGCAAAATGAGCTGACGATCTTGCACATAATTGAAAGATTTGTTGCAACAAAATAGCGGATGCATTTTACTGAGATTTTATTATAAATAAAAATATATACCAATTTTATAACTTCCTTTATATTGAACGTTATAGTAGAGTTATGCAACCATTAGACTAGCTATTATACTCTCGATAAAGCCTATCAATACGCATATTTCGTGCCTGTTAATATAGCTCTATTAATTAGCAGTTTCCTAACAACCAAATAATTGCGCTCTGCAGTGGCTCTGATCTCGTTCGTACGAGTTCCTTGATACGATCCGGTTTGATGCCGAAACCCCTGCGCCGATAAACGTCGCTTCATCCACTTTGGGGGTCGCTTCCAAAACCCGAGATCAAGATTCGAGATCGGACGGAGTACCAACATCCATATGGGTTTCCTCGGAAGGCGTACGAATTCAGGTCTCGTGCATGAAACGTGCACGATCGCCGCGCCGGTGTTGTACGTTCGCCAGTTCTCATTCATGAAGAACGCGAGGTGCACGCGCAGGCATCGCGCGGTGGTGCTGTAAATTTGTAACTTTATACGTAGCGAGTTGCGGCTGGTGGGAGCGTCGTGAATTTGGTACGCGAAGGTTTTCCTCGCGGGGGACTCCCGGCCTTAGGGATGTGCGTCGTAAATATTCATTTCCCAGCGCACGTTGTCGTACAGCGCAAAAATAGAGAGGGAAGGAACGAGGACTGGGCGTCACGGCCATAAAAAGGGCTGTAAAATTGCGCAACCGCGAACGAACATCCGCTTGCCGCGTCCAATTCGACGGGGAAATGTATTCACGAATGCTCAATTACCGTTCGAGACATTCGCTCAAGGAAAACCCTAGGTATATGAAATTAGAACGTTTCTGTGAGAGATGAAAGTGGTTCCGTGACCTCGCTTCGTCGGATATACACATATATAGACGAAATTAGCTTTCGCACGGTCCGATCTCAAATTACCGTAAATTGACTGATTAAATGTCGAGTGAAAAGTGAATTATCTTGGTTTAAAATATTTTTGTGATACCTATATATATACGCGTCAATATAATTAAAACGAGTGCAGACATATCTATACAGAAGCGTCTTAATTTTCACATAATTATATTTCTACAAGAAGATACTTTAAATAACAGAAAAAAATGTTCAATATACTTAAAGTAACGACATTTTCAATACTTTAATTGCGTACATTATGTGCGCGCGCGCGAAAAAGTGTGCAAACTCGTGTACATTATTTCTAGTATAGATATTATTTATATAGTAACATAAAACTATTATGTGCTTAGAGGTGCAAAGTATTACAGAAGCTATGGCAGGCGCTTAATTATACCGCCTTGAAAATTTTCGGCTGTAAGAAAGAGCTGTAATAAGTAAAAGATCCCGGCACTTGTCCTCCGCCAGCAACGTAATTGCAGCGGATTTACTGATAAAATGTTAAATTTCTCGCTCCTTAATCCCGTTTTCGACGGAAAATGAGAAAACTAGATCCTATGCCAGCATCATTACGCCGAGATTGCATTGCGTGAAGCTGCAACTTCTCCGTCCGCTCGCGCTGGTTCATTGACTCTATCTCTTCCACCCTGCATTTCTCTCTCTCTCTCTCTCTCTCTCTTCCTATCTCCTTCGCTTTTCTCGTGGTGCTACGAAACTTTGTACTTTTGGTAACGAATGAAAGAGCAACATCGTGGCTATATACTTCGCGATTCACCGAGAGCCTCTGAAAGCTTCTCCGGCGAACGCGGCATAAAATATCGGACCCGTAAAATACCGCGTGGGAAATAACGAGGAAAATCTTACCTTCGAGGAATACCTACGTTAGCTACTTGAAATTTCTTGTCATTCTCCGTTTTCTATTTATATCTGATGAAAGGTGTATCGATCTTCGAACGTCTATATAAAAACGTGCGAGTCTTTTGGTTGAAAGCGAGATTTAGATGCTGCTCGAATGAAGCTTCAACGATTTCCGGGCAAACTTTTTGGGGACAGAAATAAATAATTTAGAGAAACGGCGCTTTTCCCCGCCTCAATAAAAAATGAGTACGTGGCGAGAGGGATATCCTGGGATACCCCCCGGTATGAAAATGGAAGGTCGTCACACACGGTCGGCCACACGGAACGCGTCGTTGTAAGTTTTTAACGAAAAATTCTGAAGTTTTCGCGTTCCGGGAGACGTTGATTTTTCTTGGGGGAAAGAATGAGGTGGAAGTTCGAGTGGTATTTCAAATGTCACGCGGTAGAAAATGATAAAGGAAATGTTGAAATTAACCTTCGTCGTGAATTCTGTAAATTTTCAAAGTAGAATATTCGAAATAGCACGAACGTTTCATTGAATATTGCGCGATGTCTGAACTTAGGTTATACTACTTCGTGGAATAAAACAGCTTCTCCCACTTAAATATTGTATTTAGATCTTGATGATAAAATCGTTACTTCTTACAAATTCACTCGAGGCAAATTGAAAAATACTATATCAAGTGCTGCAGAGTTCACTGCAAGTTCTAAAGTAGGACAAAGTTAGATTTGTGATCAGAACAAGATTGGATAAGAGATAGGAGGTAAAATCGTGTGATTCGCTTATTCAAGAAATTCGATTATTGTCGCAAATACGATATACACTGCATAAGCCGGAAACTACTTGTCGTCAGATTTCCATGGAAATCGAATGTTTGCGTTGCAGCGAACGCGTCAAAGTGACACCACGGGAAAGCCGGCAGTATACGTTTTCCGCGAGCCCGAAATAGTGAAATAAATCTAAACTTTCGTTCCGACGGAAGTTCCATCTCGTCAGCCTTACTTCGACGTTACGTAGCTACCTTACCTGGCGTAGCGTAGCGGCGAGACATTAATTCCGATGTTTCGAGCGTTTCGACTCGGATCCGTTCGCGGGATAAATGCGGAGCCCCGGGTGAACGCTCGTAATGGTGCGATACGCGAGTCTTTCTGACGTTTGAAGAGCGGCGCGAGCCGCTTCGATTTCCGCCGGGTGCATTAAAATCTCTATCGGCCGTTGGCTTGTTTATTTACTGCACCGAGCCGCGGCGGACGCAGTGACGTTCGCTTTTGTGAGCACACGTATATCTCACCGGATATCGGGCGTATCCTTCAATGAACGCGGCGAGGGAGCCGCGATTTCTCGTACATGCAGCGAGCGCGGAGAAACTCGTGATATAGCGCCCGGTCATTCGGCTCATTTGTCACTTAAAGCCGATGTAACTCGGGAAGGATTGCTTCGATTTTTACCTCGACGCATCGACAACAAAAATTCCTGGCTACTCCCGCGAACATGTAATCGATCGTGCGGACGAATTGGCTTCGTTACATTTTCTAGGCTGAGGAAAGTAGCGGGACTTATCGCATTGTTATATCCGACCTTTTTTATTAACACTAAAAAGCCGCCTCCTTTTTGCTTCTTTCGCAGCAGCGCTACAAAAACACGGTACTTCATACAGAGGCTCGTATTGTTAAAATTGGAAGGCATAAAAGTGAAGTCAAAGTAAGGTGACAAAAAGAAAGAAAAACTACTTCAGCGACGTATCATTTGACCCATGGGAATTTTACTATAGCGGAAGTTTTATGGAAGATTTTTATTAAATATTTTTTAGTACCTACTTTCTGACACTCTAGCAAACAGTTTGAGTGTCCTACATAATTATTTTAATAATCCAACAAAATTATTTTCAGATCTATATTTAGCTAAAGTTTTGGATAATTCAGTAAAGCCTTCCTTCCGTGATAGTAATTAATATTATCGAAATACTGAATTATTATTGAAATAACAATTAATGAAATCATCTAACTAATAACGTTTAAAACGCTCGCTTACGTGTCAGTTCAAGTAAACATCTTTTCGTTAAATTGCAATTTTATCAACGCGGAATTAGTATTTGACGTTTGACTTGTGTTAACTTTGCAAAGTTCGTGTGCAAGATCGCGAAATGGTAGAACCCTTACCGCAGCGGTTTATTCAACGTGAAAATTGGACGAGTCTGTCGTCTTCTTAAGACGAAAGACAGAGTCGAGGTTTTCTCGTAAAAGAGCTCCAGATAATTGTACGCGAATGCAACCACCGTCTGAGTTCCGGAGAACTCGCAAAAGATTACAAATACGGAACGCTAATTGGAGCGACCCCGCCTATCTTTATTCTCGCCGAGCCGAGCGTCGAGTCGAAATCTGGAAACCTCGAGGTTTCTCGGCGAAATATTTTAAAGGGGAGCGCGCGCGCGCGCGCATTCTCTTTAAAATTTTTTTAATTCTCAGCTAGATGTGGCCAAGCTGGACAATCAACGTAGCGCGTTGTTACAATTAAGTTTTAATTAACGCAGCGAATAAAACGGACAACGTTAAGCTGCACTTCAAATAGCATTACAAATTGTCTTCCCGCATCTACGAGTTTTCTACCAAATGCTAAAAATTATTGTCACTTTTCAACGAATAATTAAACGTCAGGTCTCTCTGTGCGCGAAATGCATATATTATATTGAGTTCATAAATGATTGACGTAATAAGGGTAATTCGAGTCAAATCGTTGGTCCGGCGTCTTCATTAAATGCCGCGTCACTTTTCAGCAAGGATCACCGTGGGGACTATTGGCGGCGTGTATTCGGAAAGGAATTGCGCTAGTGAAAGGGTTACGGCGACGTGGTCGTGACGAGAGTTATGCGAAAGATAGAAGTTCACGATAATTGAGTTAGAGCACGGATAGGACGTTCTATAATTTAAAGATTAAGGCCAAACCTCAAGTATAGCGCCTGCGTTCAACGATATTCACACCCCAACGCGAGGCGGTCACGCTTTCGGATATGTAGTACTATATATGCACGAACGACTGTCCCTTGTACCCAGGTGTATTAGCACCATCTTAATTAAACCCATGCATCCGAGATTATCCAAATCGATTCGGCGCTTCCCCGCGCATTATCTTATTCCATATGCACTCCTAGCTGCTATGCTCACGATATGCATTATGCGGAGCGCATAACTGCAATCCACGTCTCTCTACTTATCGCATGGCGGAGTGGCATCCGAGGAGGAAGCGAATCCACGTCACGCCATGCAAAAAGAACATCGGTTCAACAAGTGTGAGATCAAATAGGATCCCTCTAAACCTCTTAAGCTAAATGAGACAGCGCGATGATAAATTCGTTTAATAACCATCAAGAGGCGTGTCTAAACACATATACAGTAACTATTAATTTTATTACAGTCAAAGGAACATAATTTATAATTTTCAACGGTGCACCGAAGGAGCAGCGTCATTGTTAGTATAACTGCATGGTAAAAATTACGTAAAGCACACGAAGGGACGTGACGTGTAACGCGCTCGGGAAAAATATCGGCAAACATCGAGGATCACGGGCGCACTCGACGCTCCTCTCGTACTCTCGGTTCTTTCTCTGAGCCAACGGTTTTCGTGAACGGACTACGTGAGATTAGTGTTTGCCGATCCTAAGAGTCCCCGACGAAAGCTACGAAAGGGACTTATCAAAGTCCTTCCGTTCGCGTCCGTAGAAGAAAGGGTGAAGGAGATGAGGAACGGGAACGGGGGGAGACTTTCATCGGATAAAGTTCTTTGCGGCTCTTCGGAATCAGAGACGGGAGACGCTTGCCCGTGGACCTTGCCCGTGCACGCCAAGACGATGTCGGATATTTCGACGGGCCGTAGATCAATATTATTTCGCGGAAGAGCACGCCGGGAATCGGAAGGAACGCGAAGTCGTCCTCGCGCACGGGATCTCGTCTATATGAAAGATACATGCGTCGGCGGGCGAACGCCAGCGTGGGTACATACATCTTCCATATAAATGATTCCGCACGCGGCGGTCCCGGTTCGCGATTCGACGAACAAAGGTGAAAAAGAATCGCTCTCGTCGAGGAACATTACTCACTTATCTGTTATCTCAATCTGACATTCGTCCCGCGAAATTAGTGTTTTCTGTCCTTAGGTTGAAACATCAACAGAACAACATATGATTGATAATCTTTGAATATATACTGGCAGATGGTTACTTAAGTATAAAGTATGAAACGTTTCCGCGCAGGGGGAAAATAACTGTACACGAAGAATCAAAATATATCGTAATTTCTTTCACAAGCTCAGTTACGTACGATCGATCCTGGATCGATAATTTTCGACCGATGAATTAATGAAAAGCGTGTTATCTAAAAGTGTTATTTTAATCATATTTGCACGCGGCCTAATTCTGCACTACCTACACATGATGACCGTACATTATTTATAGCGTTTAATGGACATTAAACCGCTATTGTCAATTTATCTCATTTTGATAACCAGCTTACCTATAATTAACACGTACATAAATATTTATCAGTTGCCACCGGGATGAAGTAAGGGACAACTTTGTGACCATATGAATTAACGATTATCCATACGAAATAAATTTCGAATAATGATTGAAGAACGCTATTAATAATGATTTACCGTTCGGAATAGCGCAACCATATAAATTACGCGATAAGTTCGTCCGCGCGTATTCGGAAAGTAGGCGGTAAAACTCAGATCCGCCGGAGTTATAGGAATGCTTTATACTCCACTCGCGTATCATAAAATCCCAAGTTTTGAAAGTCAGACTTACGAATCCTTCGTACTTCGAGTTTCCGTCTTTATTCGATGTAGCCGAAATGGAAAAGAAGACGTATGAAGAAGAAACTCGCGAATATCCTTAAAAAATGTATTTTTCTCCTTTAAAAAAAATATTGGCTTTTACCGCGTTTTTCAATTGTGAAAACGCTTGAAATGGTACGGTGAAGCTGCACAACAAAGCGAACACATCGATACGCGAGAAGTTCAAGCGTAGAATAGTATCTGCCTTATCTTCTCAGAAGAGGAGACGTAGAATCACCACGGGTAATTCACTATAGAGTATCCGGAAGCCATGCATTTGCTTTCGTGAGGAGCAAATATATGGTTTATCTATAGAAGGATAAAAATGGAACTATTTTTTTTTGATCAAAAATGTTGTGTTTTTTTCAATAACTCGTCTCGAAATTAATTTTAAATGATGACATCGGTAATAATTGTATCAATGAATCTATCATTTAAAAGCGTCGAGTGTTTTGGGACATCGTGTTTATTTTTAGAGTCCATAAGTCCACAATGTCTCATAATTACGGTGCACCTGCGTTGTAATTACGAATATCTCGTGGGAGTTGAATATAGCAGCGCAGTGCAATACACGGCATAATTCATTTTAATATTACATTATTCGGCGGTAGTATTTAAAATTGATATAATTGTTATCTAACATTTTATTTAAAAAAATTTCCAGCTTATAATTTATTCATTAAAAATTTTCAAGCTTATAACAAATCTTTGTCTTTTGCATGAATTATTTTCCATTATCTTTTTCGACGATATATGACGTGGAATTAAAATTTTGCAAGGTTACTAATTACGTGGCTTTGAACGCAAACAGTAAGTACACCATTTAATTTGCGCCGTTAATTTCGAGAGTACGTTACATTACTACCTTTCTCTCTACTCATTATCACACGATTATCCCATGCAAGACAAATCCAAACATCTGACTTGGACCGACGGCGTCTGACTCACAATCAGTCCCACTGTCTGTTGTCCGCGTGCTTGCACACAAGGAACATAATGCGCCAACGGCAAGAAAGGAGGGATTACTGTAATCATGAAGAATGGTGCAGAATCTTGGCGTCTCGGTTATATATACACACACTCCCTAATGACTTTTAAACAGACGCCATCGCTATGCGACTTTAGCTACTCTGTATCTGTTTAGAGCGCAGATTTTGCATTTCTGCCGACTTTCTTGCACAGTTTTTAACGACTGCCCTTTTTTTTTTGTCTTCTTTTTATCTCTTTCTTCTTTTTGGTCCTTTGTATTTCAATGTAGATCCCTAGATACCGAAACTCGACTTCCGTTTCTCCTTGCGTGCTCCTGAGAAAGCGTTAACGTTATCAGTTCACGTTAATCAAATCGCATCGTCACGAGAAGAAAAGGCGAACATTTCGTATTCCGAATTAGCAGCTTATTCTTGCTCGTCCCAGAAGAGCAGATAAGTTGTGCACCGAATTGCGTAAGGTACAAATACGAAGGAAAGTTCCTCGAGAGTTCTCCGAGATACGAATACGTAGCTGGCTAATTATCAAAGCCATCATCCAGCCCCTCCGCGAAATTGCGAGCGCAATGGTGAGATTCGTGGCTGGTTATTAATATCATACGAGATCCGCATCTCGGCCGGCTCAGCGAATGCCGGGTTATAAGAGTGCTCCAAGATGAACCGAGATGAAACAGGATTTCTACGGCGAGCGGCCTCGAATGCAAATAGATTTTCTTAAGCAGCGCGAGAAGTGAATCGCGCGGATTTTCTCGTGGAAACGGGGCCATCCGGATAGGGGATGTCGAATTAATTGCGCCGCGCACGAGACGCGTGTCGTCGGTGGTGGATACGTCGTTGGCGTTTAGCCGGAAATACAGGATCATTCTATACAGAGCTATTAGTGTCCCTTCGTGATGACCAAAGTGAAAAGCAACGTACAATCGAGACGCCCCAGTGCTCGCATTATCCGTCATCATACCCGAAGGCTCCCAACTCGGCTGATCCTTTCATGTAGGAAAGACGAGCGCGCCCTTTCATTTCCGAGATGAAATTTCTATTGACGATCGCCGGTATACCGTAAGAGCTCGGATGAAATTAGTAGCTTTTGCCGTTCGCGTGTGAATCAATACCTTTAAAAAGGCTCCTCTCGAATGACAAAGAAAACGATGAATCTCAGTTTACGATGAAATTTAGTTTACAAGGTCCTGTTAAGAAATATCATGAAATATCGTGAAACGATGAGGAATTATATGAATTGTATTATATTATAAATTGTATAAATTTCAACTGTCAAGCGTACGAAATATGACAGCGAAAGGTATGAGATTAGCATAAAATTTCTGATAAAATTCCACGTTGGTTTCCCCGCTTTAAAATAATCTCATTATCGCGAGATGCGTGCCACTGCTTCCGCAGGCGCTTGAATAATTTCACGACAAGACCGGCATCGTGCCATCCATCTCTCGGTCGGACGAATATTAAACCTCTTCTCCTCAAAAACACGCGGCGGGTCGCGCTCTAACATTTCATGCAGCGCAATGTCGTATTTTACGGGCCGCGGTCTCGTAGAGACCAGGGGGGCGAAATAGGAGCAGCAACGGGATAGAACGGAAGAAAGACGTCGCGCGAATGAGAGGGGTGCGCGTATCCACGTCAACCCCGTCGCGACTCTGAATGACCCTAGCTCGTGCATCGTCGGTCGGGGGGGGGGGGGGGGTGCTTTTTCTATACGCCGTGACATATTCCGCTCGGAAAGCGTAGGTGCGGCGCGACGGTTTAGCCGCGGCACGGTCGATTACACGGCCGCCATTAAAAGCTCTCAAAGGCCGTCAATAAGCTCTGCTTATCGCTTTTCACTCGCTCTAATTGCGTATTATGATTCAATTGCGGGCATGTGCGAAGCGGCGCGGCGCGCGACAACAGAACCGTACACGTTCAAAGCGGCAAACGTAATATAATAACGAAGCACACTCGTCGAGCAGAATTGAAACTCGCATTGACGGCCGCGTCGGCTATCAGCTGATTGTTCGCGCGAACGTGAAGCAAGCGGCAATCGGCAAGGCGTATTACAAATTTCGTCGACAAAGTCCGCTGGAGACCGAGCGAATCCATCGACGAAGACGACGACGACGACGACGATGGGACTCGATTAAGCACATTTGATTTCGCATGAACGTCCTTCGTCCTTGGAACAGCTCCCCGTCACGCCGCAACTCGCGCGTCGCCAACCACTCGTCCCCAATTATACGAAACGTGCTCCAAGTCCCTTGGTGCGGAGCGACGCCAGTAGAATATCCTCCTAGACGGCGGAAGCCTTTAACTGTAGGCAAATATCGAAGAACAGATTGCTCCCTCGTTTCCCTCATCGACCTGGGAAACGCAAGTAGTGCGACTCGATGCGACGCGACGCGACGCGGCACGGCGTCGCTAGACGAGCTGCTTTACGGTCCCGAGGGCGCATCCGGGAATTTATCGGGCTCCCAGGTAAGGTACACGCACCGTAAAACGAACGACATTTTAATATGAGACAAGCGGTCGCGTCGCGCCCCGTCGCGTCGACAGCGCCTAGCCGGGGAGAAACGAGAGGCGACCCGAGATTTTATGGGCGAGAACGAGCGAAGATGGAAATTGATAATCTCGAGGAAATGCGTGGGAAGAGCAATCCGTCATTCTGACATCTGGCATCTCATTGTCCCCCCTCTTCCTCCGCGCAGCGACGTTGATATCTCCCGTTGTACAAATACATCGTCAAACAATCCCGCGTAAAAAAAAAAAAAAAAGTATTAACGACGCCGACGCGTCGTTTATTCCGTTTGATAGCTTGTCACGGGATTGGAAATTTCATGTAAATTGCTCGCGTCTCGGTGATAGCAATAACAATGGGAGCCGGACGAATTTCAGTGAAATCCGCCGCGGCGCGCGCGCGGTCATGGGAGGGTTAACTCAAAGGAAGATAGATCGTTGAACGGTTTCAAAGGGCACATCGATGAAAGATATTTTCCTGGGAGACCGGCGAAGCGCGGAGAGCGACGATGGCGCGCGCGCGCTTAAACATTTCAATACGGTGCCATATAGATCGATAGATCGATCGCGTCCTTTATCGAGCTGGCGCGGCGCGGCGCGCAAAGCTAAACCGATAAGGCGCGAGGGAAAGTCGGTTACGGGCTACGGCCGACTTTTTATGGCCACGGCGGCTGGTTTTATTCCGTTCGGCTACGGTATTCACCTTGCCGTTCTACGTAAACATTGAATGGGATTACCGGGCGTGGGAGGAAGACGGACCGTACCCGGTGGTATCGTGCTAAGGGAAGAAACGGCCGTTGACTCGCGTGCCGGACAGTATGGACCACCATTAGACCATCTTCTAGCTGCAGGAATATGCAAATGCACGAACCGCATTCCCGGCGGAATATCGAATAGGTATAATGTCGCGGCGAGAGCCGCCTTCTGTGCCCCATACACCTGCGCGTCGGATATATCGACAGTTATCTCATCGGGATCGGGTATTTCGCGTAGAAGCTACAACTCCCCCCCGTCGTCGTTCGTAACAACAACGCGCGTATCAACGTCCACGTAAAATGAGAAAGGAAATTCAATATAACGACAATAGATCTCGACGGCACAAAGCGGGTGTGCACATGCACCTCTCTCTATCCTTCACCTCTTCTTTCTCTCCCTCCGTTCCCTCCCTTTGAGTGCCCGTCACGCGAAGAATTTCGTGGGAGGCCATATTTTTACATTCGAGAGAGGTCGCGCGAAATCTCATAGATGCTCGCTCTTTATTCCTTTAAATGTGCGGCGAGCGTAATTTTCGTAATCAAGCGATCCCAAGTCGTCGCGAAGATACACTGCTCAGTAAACAGATATAGCCAAATAATGGCTTTAGCAAGTAGATGGGCCGCAATTTAGAACGATAATCGCTACTCGATTAAATATATTTTCTTTTTCACTTATATTCTAGTAACATATAAGATAAAGGATAGAGGCTATAAGGGATAGAGCCATCAAATGTAATTACAAAAGTTACGGATGTGAAGTTGAGTATTACCAAGATGGTAATATTCAGCGCAGAAGCTCTTTCTCATTGAAAAATTTCTTGAAGTACCGCCATCATGCATCACGAGAGTGCATCGCTGGAAATTTCTCACGCTAACTTGTATCGACGTTATATCAAGCTTCTTAAGATATTACTCTCCGCTAGCCTCGTTCAATCCGCCATGCCACTACGTCTTTGAGGAAACTCCGGGGCCGCCCACTAAATATTTAGCGTCAAATAGGGCAGGATCGGAAAAATGGAGTTCATTAAAAAGTCTCTCCGACAGCTTTTGCCGAAGCGACGGCTTCGGTCGTCATATGAATGCCTCTCGTGGGACTCCTTACATTAACAACTCCTACGCCGCGCCTCCTCTCGCAGCGCAGGAAATGTTAGGATTATACATCGAACCGTGGAGGTTGTTACAATCGCAAATATAGTAAAATGCAGTTGAAATTTCTCTCGGGTACCAGCGCCTCCGGAACTCGTACTCTCACAGACAAGTAAGAAATCACGAAATATCCAGAATAAATTCAGCAGCGAGTATTGTTTCGCCTCCGGCGTGTCGCACGAATTTCTACGCTTTACGGAAGCTTAAAACTACTTTTTAAGGCCATCTTGAGCTCTCGACTAGCTTTCGCAAAAGTGCGATGTAAGTGCACTCGAACAAGCGCTTTTCACGGGAACATCGTCAAAAGAAAATATTTCTAATATTTAGCGACAGAAATGTTCTACTTTGGGCCTTTGAGAATGTAACAGCCGTGACGCGGGATAACGTCGTTAAGCCGAAGGAAAGTTGTAAAATATTACAACTTTTGCGAAGTGAAGTAATCTGTAGGATCAGACTCCTTAATGTTTCCAAAGCCGAAACTCGATAAATCTTATTTTATATATATTTATATAATTTACATTACACATTTATACATATATATATAGATATATATGTATATAATATGTATATGTATATATATGTGCTAACTTTGAGGCTTTCGAAAAGGAAGTCGAAGAAGGATTATCCATGATCGTATATATGTCTTCACCGTAGGAGAGTGCAGCCCTCTTGGCTCGTAACATTGTTCCTCTGTACTTAACTTTTAATCAGATTAGTGCAGCCTCTATCGATAACTTACTCTCGCGCGAATTGCAAGAAACATGAGCGGTAAGACAGCGGAGAAAAAGAAGTGCTTTCTTATTACGTGTCTCGTCTTATATCGCGATTTAAACGTAACACAAATAGCAAGAATGATGTAGATATGCGAAAAACAATACTGAATTATTAAATAACAGAGAAAGCGACGACGAGTTGCGCGAAATATACATTCCTAAAAATGGACTTGCGCCACTTTCAAAGTTCATATGTCGATCCTCCGAAATTATCCCGCTATCGTCCGGATATGTATATTCACAACTTCACAAGTACGAACGCCTCGATTTTTCATTGGCGATAACAGCATTGTGGAAAATCGAAGGCATGGCGCGAAGGACCCTACAGAGGCGGGATGGATTTTATAACAGCTTTCCGCATTGGCGGTCGAAATAACGTTGTACAGATCGTGACATGCACAGGCCCTTCGTCCTCTCTTTTTCTACCTCTCTATCTCCGTCCCTATCTTTCCCACTTCATCGAATTTATACCGGTAACGCATTTTCCACCGCCCCACTTCGTTCGCTTCCGGAAAACGAAGAAACGAAGTTGAATCCGAGAGAAAATAGTGGAAGAGGGTGCGGTTTACGTTGTGGAACTACACAGGAGCCGACGCGCTCGCGCGCGCGCGTTGCATCGAATTTCCAAATAAAATTAGATTGAAAGTTGCTAAGTGCAGTAAAATGTTACGTTTTACCATAAAATGCTAAAATATAACAGTTAGATTCGTAATATTTAAAGACGCTGGCAGAAAAGATGGAAAAGATAAAATCGGTAAAAAAATATGCAAGCAAAATATAGCCGCTGTATATTTATACAAAGTTTTCAGTGTATAGTTAATAATATACCGTAAATATAATACAATTTTTTGTCGCATAAACGGCAGAAATTTCTACGCTCTAACAATTTTTATAAAGCAAAAGGGTTGCTTTGCGCCAAAGAAATGTCCCCTCTGATTGACCGGTTTCACTCAAAATCAATAGGGCTCGGCCGCTCCCTAGTATGCTTTATATTGAACCGCTTAGTATATAGAGCACGTAACCAATAGCACGTACATAAATAATCATAGAGGGACGAAATCTGCATACAGAATGCAATCAGACTTTTTCGTAACGTAAGTGTCGTTTCTAACAAACGTTGTGCGAATTCCACGTTTCAGCAAACACGTTTGCACAGAATCACCATCGTTCTATAAAGATGTATGTACCTATATTTACACTAACAATAAGCCAAAATTAAAAATGATAACACAAACGTGTGCTGGTAATGCAAATCGGTGTTAAAGAACTCGTGTTCGGAATTTAGTCAGCAATTTATAGTCGTAACGATTCTTTTTCAGCAGTTTTATTCGAGCTCAGTGGAACAATTGACCGCGACGGCCATGATCGTCTACCTCTAAAATATAAAGCATGCCCCACTTTTTGATTCTTTTTTTACGCTGTCATCAATTCTCTATTATTTGCGCGAACAACTCTCTACCACGCCCTTCGTTACGTTACCGCTATTACGATATTGCTAGAAATCGACGGGAGATTATCTCTCGATCCTCTGGCGTCTACGTTTGTCAGGCGTTCACTTGTAAAGGCAGAGTTATGACCTCGATTATGAAACTGATAAAAAAGAAATAATTTTTATGTCCGTCCACGCGCGAGGCTTCACCTCTGTATGCGCGCGCTGTATAGAAATATACGTTTAATAATCAGAAAGTAATGGTATGTTCCGCCAATAATTGATTAACGAGAAAATATTTATTAATTTCGACAACGATTTCTAATGTTGGAACAAATAATATGTGTATATTAGTTTGTTATTGCGATAGATAAATATTACCACATGCCTCAGTGGTCGAATTTGGACGACGCCTGCACGGAGAGCGGGAGGTTCCAGGTTCAAACCCTGGCTGGGGTAATATTTTTCGCAATAAATTCTAAATTCTAATTAACATCCTTTAGCTAGCCAATCGTTGTCGAAATTAATACAAAATATTTTTACGTTTAATAATATTGCTTGTTTAGGACAAACGCGACTATACGGATAAGAACCATCTTGATGGGCAACCTACATTCATATCACCGCAATTCTTTCGTAATTAGAACTGACACGATTCTATCTTGAAACAGACTGAAATAGTAAATTCGATTCCTGATAAGTATGATTGATTTATCCCTGTTTTTTTTCTCTGGAATGTGAAGAAATTTGGTTCAGAATAGATAATCAAATTTTTTTCTTGACGAATCGATAGATATCCTTTCTTTACCAAGCATCGTTTCTCATGAATCGCGGAATATATTAATTGAGATTGTCTTAACCAGGCGTATTGCAATAAGAGAAATAAAATAAAATATGAAGAACTTAAACGTATCTATATATATTTTGAACTTTTATTTTATACTTTTTGAGAATATATATAATTGTTTATCTTTAATCTAATTTTTTGGTTCTTACTCTAATTTATTAAGCACGCGTTCTTCACATTAAGTATTGTTATTCGTTAGATTTTATAACACGTTATAATTGTTATTCCACAAATGTCACGCGAAAAACGGCTATTATCAATTATAGGATACGTTCAAGCGCGACGGCCTCAGTATTTACATAAAGCGCGAAAGATAAAATCGTGCACGTGCGCATAGACAAATGAAATTCTCGGCACAGTCAAAGTTTGCATTATGCACGGAGCACTTTTTGTCGGAAGCTGCAGCTGGTGCCTGCAAGAACACCGCGCGTGCGGCCACTACCTCCTCTACTGGACGGCGCTAAAAAGCGAACGTGTCAGTCCCAATGACGACCGCCATTGACATTATAATTATAATATCCTTGTGTGCATGAATTGCAGATACACTGGCGCGCTTCTTGAAAGATGGACCTCGAGATACATGCGGATGAAGCAATTAAAAGCTTTTATGCAAAGCTCAAATACAGTACCATTAATTAAATCACGTAAAAGTTACTGGAGAAAATGTCTTAAAACTGAATTTGCTAATGCGCTTTAATTTTCAACATTATATACCGCGTCGAAAATCACCGGAAATAAAATTACCTCTGACGAGAATCGGATGCAAATAAAGAATAACATTTTCGTTGGCTAATGAACATGGATCGATCTCGTTTCTTTCCCGTTTATCTTTCCTCGACTTTCGTAATGGCTTTTACATTACATTTATATCGAACCCGCCCTTTTGTGCGGCAATATACACGATGGATACACGACCCCGATTGACAATTTGCGGTGCCGCGTGTACGTGTCCCAAATTCCGGCCCGAGTCGGGCCGCCGAATCGATCGCCGATGAAATTTCGAGATGAAGTCGTGCACTTCGTGAAATTTTTAGCCGCGGGGCCCGCCCTGCGCGGGAAACGGCTTATTTATTTAGACGATGTGAGTTCCACTTTCCGAGGGAAACTGCATCTCCCATTTCTCGGTCGAGTCAACGACCGCGACCGCGACCGCGCGCGGTAGAAATGCGGTGGCGATCGCGTATGATTTTTCGTCCCGTTCTCTAATGGTCACGTCTGAAGGAAGGATATATCCGCCGCGTGTAACGCGAGACACTGAAAGCCGGCATTTGTGTCCCGGCGTTTGTCTATATAGCTATCGCGAGACTCTATACAGGGAGTGTCGAAACTTTTTCCCGTTGCGGCGCAACTTTGCCTGCACCGATAGGACAACTGCGGCATGTCGCGCGCATGAACGAGCGACGTCACTTGAAAGCTACATTCTCGAGATGGAATGTCGCGCGATCGTGTGTACACGACGAGATTTTCTGCGTC
This sequence comes from Leptothorax acervorum, assembly GCA_035220615.1. NCBI lineage: Eukaryota > Metazoa > Arthropoda > Insecta > Hymenoptera > Formicidae > Leptothorax > Leptothorax acervorum. Next base: position 1,533,510 of record JASTWQ010000452.1, on the reverse strand, counting down.
GACGAATGCATGTTCGGGGACGACGTAACCAGGCAGGGGAACGAAATGTCACCGTTCCTGTTTTTCGATATATACCTACCGTTCGCGAGCACCGCGGTTCGCGACGCGACGCGACGTCGCGATTCGCACAACGGTCGCGATGCAGCGTGAAATTGGGATTTCTGCGCCTCAAAGGACGTCCACGGGCCCCTTTACAACGGGCACGAGACGGGCGAAACGCGCGTCTTGTCATCGTCTCGTTCGGCTGACATCGAACGGTCAGTTCCGTTCCGTGTGTACCTTCACGATCGATCGGCCGCTGGAGGGTTTAATGTGTATACACACGATGCATGTACGTTTCCTCCACTATTCGCTGTATTCGCCTATTCGTGTCTGACTAGACCCGTGTCCGCAGCCGCATTCCACATGCAAGATTCGCTTTTCAGTCATATCACATCGTCCCTATAAGCGCATTTCGGTTAATGCCCGATTATTCGTGCATGGGATATTTAATTAGCGTACGCCATTAGCTGGTCAAATTTCGAGGAAGCATTGCAGAATGTTTAATTAAGCGTGAGCCTTATTGCATGTGCGAACGAGCATCAAATTAAATATGAAAGACCATGCAGACCATGTAAACCATCGGAGGATATCCGTATCCGAGGAGAGCAGCGTTGAAAATCTCTTACGAAATTGTTTTGTGGAATAATTATATTTTCTAGGTTCTACTCTTCTATTTTTCTTCCGCGAAAACATTTTTTAATAACTTCTTAAAAAAAAAAATTAATTATATTTTAATGATATAATTTCATAAGAAATTTTCTACGGAAGAGTAAAACCGTATGAATCATTAACAGAAGCTCTAATCACGTCCTATCTCTCAGATAACCAAGTGACAAAGGGTTGCCAAACGAGCAACCCTTTAAGCGATTGTCTAGGCAGTCTACAGATGGTGAAGAAAGCGAGTAGTGCATCTGGGATAAGCAATAATTGCTTCGAGAACAAGCTCGCCTATATACTCACGCTTACTCGCGTGCTCGCGATCCCAGCTAGGCCGGGTTCGTGCAGATGCAAAAGGCTTATTTAGACGGGATGCGACTTGAAAGGCTCCGTCTTTGTAGCGGAATTTAACGGGAGAGAGAACTTTACCTTCTCTCCCTGTACACGGCGCAACGCGCCATTCCTCATCGGTCCTTGAAATTAAATCCCGGCCACGTCCGTGCCTCCGCACCTACGGACTTTCAGCCCACGAATCACGCGAGAGAGAAACGTATTTCCCGACGTGAGAGATACATCTCTGACATGCGGATCCGCTTTTTTTTTTTTTTTTTTTTTTTTTTGGCGAGCGTAACCTTGCACCTCGTGTGTGTACAGGCGATCGACAGCAATGCCAATAATCTCGTGTCGACGCCGCCTCTAACGTGCACGTGCCGCGACCAGAATATTTGCCCGCGCGCTGCTTTTTCTCCCGTGTGTGTCTTCTCCTCGCACGAAATATTATCCGGGCGACAGCCGGTGCATCGCATACATCAGTCTGCCGTTAGGCGTGCGACATCGAAATCTCCTTACATCGTAAATTCTACTACGGAAGTACCCCGGGCGGAAGTACCTCGCGCGCGCGTATCGTCAAACCGTTTCCGCGCGGCGCGACGTCGAGAGCCGAGCTACCGAAGTTTCCGCACTCGGAAAGCGATTACAGTCCCTCAATAGGTATACGTCGAGACGCTGTATCTGACCGAGCGGTGTTGCGAGACATTTATCTAATATTTTTCCCGAGAGAAGAAAGATGATTTAAAACGTCCGGCTATACTTTATTGCTTACGTTGTTGTAATATCGACATCTTGAAACTAGGGCAGAGCCGATAGTACCTTGTGATTCATAGGTGGAAGAGCAAATACGAGTATATCCTACGTCTGACTATATATATCTAGATATCTCTTCTTCTACTTTCGATTTATGGGACGATATTAGTTACGTTATTTCATTTTATGCTCTCTGATGTATTATCGCTCTAAAATTTCGACGATTTCGGAGGATGGAATGCGTCGGCATTGTCCCTACGCGCCGCGGACCGTTTCATCATCGGACAGCAATTTTGTACCTGGTACCATGGTGGGAAAGTTACGATCTGTCGGTCCGGAAATTGGAAAGGCGTAAAAATGGGACGGCGCGTCCTGCACAACTCCTTCCACCCCCGTAATCAAAACCGCGAAAGAAGTAAATTATCTGTCGTTTAAAGTATTGACGTGCGGTGTCCGCCATAATTCACGAGGGCGCTATTTCCGCGAACAGTATAGTTCCACGGCTAACTCGCACAAAGAGCTATAAATTATCGGAGCCCGGAATCTTCACTCGGCGGGGTTTTAACGCCGTACCGTGTAATCCATCAGGGCGCATAGCAGCGCGCGAATACGCCCAAATAAATATTTTCGCAGGGATATTTCGCATTTTACATAAATTCCATAAAATGATTAATTGAATACGCCCGGATATGTCGAATTCTCGTGGAAAGGTCGGTGCATGTGATCTGAATAATAAATTATTGTCCACGCGTACGACATGATGGTTTAATATTCGAGATACGATATGTCAGCGATATCGATGCGCGAAGCGCCCGTTTTATCAATTATTATTTTATGCAAATATTAACACACTGATTAATCCTTCATAACGCAACGCGAATACAAACCGGATATTTCTGGGATGGATGGGATCTAGGATAGGTTCGCGCAGCAACAGATATACTGGAGGGGGGGGGGGGGGGATACAGATTTCTAGAGAAATATCCGCTATACCTGTCCGCAATTATTTTCTATAATCTAGCAATGGCTTGTAGCGTATAACTGCCGGCAATAAATAGCGTGCAACAGAACTGATTGTGAGTGGTGTTTCCACCATTTACACTTTACAGCGATGCTTGCAATTCACCCCTACACGATACCCCTGCCCACAGCTTCCGCGCAGCGTCTTTCATATACCGTCGCATTATTAATGCCCTCGATTTAGCCAGACAAGAAATTACGTCGAGACATAAAGGAGAGGTCTGAGAAGAGAGCGCAGATGCCTATTATCACAGATTCCATCGACATTCTTGTACAGATCCTTTTACTTGTGCGTAAATCTCCCGGAATGCAATAACTTTTTATTTCGTCATTTTTCTCATAATCGGGTCCGAGTATTAACGTGCATTGTACGCACGGAAAAGGGAACCGCGAACATCGCGATATCAGAAACATGTTGATGTTCTGTGGAAACACATTTCCACAGAAACATCAAGAATATTGTCAGATTGACGCGTGATTTTTACGCACGATTTTCTTAGCGTCTGTAAAGTGGGCACGACATTCTGTGAATTTCAAAAAAATACTAAGAGTTCTGGTAGCACTTTCCATTATAGTTCTACAGTTTCTGATAAACATTAAAGAGAACTCCACATCCATTATATTAAAAAATTGAAATTGAAAAAATGTGTTGGGCTAACTTCGCGAATCTAGCATGACACCCTCCTTTCTAAAGTACCAAAACGCGTTGAAAATTGTCATTTTTTACAAGTTTCTGATGGTTCTGTTCGAGTTCTGCACATATATACTTATACAATTTGAAATCGATATTCCACGAATTTTTTTTATAATTTTTAAACAATTTTTAAGAATTACGTCCAACACATTTAGTGAAAATGTGTCGTGCTGATAATTTTCCACAGTTCTAACGGTTGTTTTCGACAGTTTTATAACAGTTCTATGCTTTAGAATCATTTTTACAAAAAGTTAGAACCATTCACTGCGGAAAATAATCAGCACATTTTCACTAACAAAAGTGTCGTGCTAAATTCTTACAAATAATTCTTGAAAATTGTTTTAAAACAGTTAATGGTCGAAACTCTTTGTAAAAATGATTCTAAAGTGTAAAACTCTTATAGAACTTTCGAAAACAAAACCGTTAAACTTGGAAAATCATCAGCGACACATTTTCACTAAATGTCGTACTGGGCGCGGATATCAAAAATTGTTTATTCGTGGAATATCGATCTGAAATTGTATATATGTGTGTAACTCGAGCTATTGAGAACTCTTGTAAAAAATGACAATTTTTAACGCGTTTTCTGTAGAAGGGAGAGTGTTATGCTAAATTTGCGAAGTTAGCACATTTTTTAAATTTAAATTTTTTAACATAAGGGATGCGGAATTCTCTTTAATGTTTATTAGGAACTGTAAAACTATGGAAAGTACTATCAGAACTCTTATTATATTCTTTTGATAGACTGCCGTGCCAGCTTCACAAACGCGATTTTTTTATGAAAGAAATCTTCACAACGTGATGAAAGAAAATACGACACGACTAAACGAATGAATTGTCTGACTGATAAAAAATGGTGATAATTCTTTCTTACTCTTTGCAACTTAAAGACATTTTCATATTACAATCGTTGTATCGTCGTCTTTGCGCAATCAGAAGGTATTGCAATTTAATTAATTTTCGTATCCTTTCAAGTATCCTTGTGATCTTTCGGAGTGCTTTATCTGATCTTAAAGTGTTGTTAGAAGCGTTCGCCGAGTCACGTGCTCTATTTTATGCTCGGACACACGCGTCTTTTCACGGCATCTCTTCGGGTATAGATAATGACCACTCGAAGCTTCGCGCCATCGACTTTGATCCCCCGTTGAACCCCATTTCTGCACCACATGAGCCGTACGAAAGCCCGACAGAATCGCCGCAAGAACACCCTGCAAAAAGCTCGCACGATGCCGACGGTCTGTCCGAGCCGATTCAGAAAACGCGACAGCGAAAAGATGAATTTCTTGCCTCTCTTTTCCTGCAGTATCGATTTCGCAAATATCGAAGAAGTGATTTTTCCGGTTGTTAATCAATCCTTCTGTGAATAATCCTATTAGCACTTCCCCTTAGGAGTACAATGTAGAACGAGCGATCAAGATTAATCGAATGATATAAAAGGGGGCAATTTTTCAAAGGTTGTGACTCGGCAAGGAGCTCTTGAAATTTTCATGCAAACGTACAAGCGAGGGAAAGTTCCCGTGGAGAGTTCACCTTGGAAGCGTGCCAAACGCTTCTCCACCGTTGCAACGACATTGAACGCAACTTTTCTAATAAGAGCATCGGCCCCGCGATATCCAATAGCGCGGTATAGAACATATTTTAGCTATCTTTGTCCCGCGAAACATATACCGTTATTCGCAATAAACGATAATTCGAAATTCCTGTGAAGGGTCGATGATCTCGAGGTTTCACAGAGGCGGCTACGTCGGCCGCCCGCTCGAAATGTCTATTTAAGCTCGAACCTGGAGTGCTTCGAAAAATGGCTTCCCATCGGGTTTTCCAACTAAACCACAATATACGACCGATTCACTGTATGCGGATATACCTGCATGAACTCTAACTCTCCAGTCGTTGGCCTTAAACGACGAAAAGTGCACGATAAATGCAGATGGACCCGCGCCAGCTTTTGCCGTTGCACTCTGGCATTGCTCGCAATTCTTCTGCCAAATCCTTTAAACTTCGATACACATATTTTTGAGGGTGAACCGTTGGGCGGAGGGATTTACAGATACTTTCTCGCAGCCATGAAGTATGAAAATAGCTGTTTCTTCGAATATTGCGAACAAGTCTTCCGCGGTAAATGTATATAGCTATATTAGCTCGTATTCTCTTTTCCCCCGTCTCGTAATTTTTTGAAAATCGAAACCATCGACGCCAAAAGCAAGCGCAGCTGAATCTCATAAATGTTTTTGGGTTATCGTATCGATTTACATAAGTGGAAAAAAATATAATATATATAGTTATTTATTCGTTTTTCAAACAATTTATTACATAAAATAAAAGATACATTTCACAATACAAAACACAATAAACACATACGATAGATCGTGAAAAGTTTGAAGAGAGAATATTGTATGTGTATCGTGTGTGTCGTGTTGTGTGATATGTATGTGTCTATGTACCAAAAGCGTCGATAAAACGTTATCGCCAATTTTAATTCCGTTATGAAACAATGGTGCGTTAGCGCGTTTTGCGGCATACGTATGATTCTGAGACTCTCCCCGCAAATGTACGCGACGGCGCGCGGCGCGGCGCGGCGCGTTTCGAGCACTGAAACAACAGGATCGAGTTCTCGAGTAATGGCACGTTATTGAACATTGGCGCGCGAATATCGTCATCAGTGAAGCTTACGCATCACCGGCCATCCTTTGATACGCGCGCTTCGTTAATTGTGAAAAACGAAGTTATTGGATATCTCGTTTCGCGTAATGCCAATAGCCCCCCACGGCTTTGAAAAGCAGAGGCTGAACGTTCAATAGTCCCTTCATCTCTCCGCTACTAACTACCGCCGTCCCTTTCGGTCTCGACAATGAGAGGCATCAGAGGCGTTTACGTCCCGCGCGCTCGCTATCTCCCGGCGTTCGCCGGAGGATTTTTCCTGCCTTCTTGAAGCAGGCATGGCGCACCGATATTAGAATATGCCGATATAATCGGCGAATGTTGCCGGAAAATATGGAATAAGGAGCGTCTCTCTCTCTTTCCTCAAGGTACTCCTACCTGCTGCCATCCGTTCTCTCGCTTTGTATTTTTTTTTTAAATACAAACCTGTAATGTGACATTAATGACATGTTTTACAAATGATGAAACAGAAACAATAAGATTTAATCGATCGCCGTCATATAACTTGGACCATTAATCGTACAAGGGCTCATACGACGATGACCGGAATCGATATCTCGCGATTCTTGTATGATTAATAGTAGGAAAGAGCACGTCTAATTGGCTACATTGTAGCTCACTAAGAATTCATGATTATTCTTGTAAGAACCAATCGCCAATTAATGGAAAGCGATTATTTCCTTTAAAAGGATTACTTTTCAACTAATTGATTATTGGTTTTCGCAAAAACATCAGGCATTATTAACACAATGTACCACGCTTACTCGTGTAGACAACCAGAGGCTCCTCCTTCTCCATGTAATTTGCACTCGAATTTGCATAAACTGTCATCCATCGTGGATTAATGATAACAGGTTTTACTGGATGTAAAGTAAGTATCGCGTACATGCATGAATACATATGCAGGCATGCAAAGGGGATCAGAAAAGTGATGCGTGCCAGTGATGCTTTTAGAATGCCAACTCGGCAGTTGTACGAAATCGAAGATAAGCGACACCGCGGCCGGTCCCACGAGATTATCGCGATTAAATCCGTCCGTATCGATAACAATTTCGCTTATCACTCAACGCGACCGCCTGCGCCTCCAGGGAGATATGCACCGATATAAGAGCGGCCGGTTATCGATACTTCGTCGCGTATATATGAAATACGGTCGGTTATCGTTAAATCGTAATTAATGACTCGCGTCACGACGAACGTAACCGTTGAACCAACCGGGCGCTTCTACAAATACACGCGCGGGATGAAAATTAATGGATGGAATAATCCCTTTCATTAATCACATTGCGTTGCAGTCCTTTCGTGAACGGCTCCCCCGCGCCCCGTTTGTCCGTTCCGGCAAAAAAAAAAAAACATTCAATAATTCTTTATCACTCCTCATCAGGATGGAAGGTCCGCCTCGTTTGCGAATTAAATTTTTAGTTAAGTATACAGTGGCGGCGCCAAAAGTGCGCACTCATAGCGGTATCCTTCGCGTAGAAGCTTGGAAAACGGCGGCGGAAGAACAATAATTTTTAACTTTGCATCATTATTCATATACGCGGCTCATCCCATTAACTTAGCTATTTTGCCGCGCCATTGCATTGTCCGACGCCATTATGCAGAAAACCGAGCGACACAGCGTTAGCATTAACCTTATACATACAGGGCCGGTGTGCGGTGGCGCAAAGCGCTGACATCTCGGCAGTATTGTCTCGGCAAACAAGGCCATTGCCCAAACTATGCTTGCGCGACGCTTATGATTTGATAATGGCTTAATGCTTGTATAGACGCATATATGCGCGCGTGAGTACCTACAGCCACGGCGCGTCCGCCATGCAACCTGTTACCGCAACCACAATTAATTTACCAAGTTAAGACGCAGTTATGTCATCGTGTCATACTCAATACCAGTCATGCCATTTCATGCACGCGCGCTGCGCATTTCGCTTTTCTTGCAGGCTATATCTAATTAGCCGGCGCTATATATAACCTCGTGTTTAAACGCTCTAATTTGTACGTTAGAGCCGTGCTTATCCGGCTGCCTGCCTGAATGACGACGGAACGTTTTCACGGGCGATAATGGAAACGAGAAACGTTTTCTTTTCGTTCCGATGTTAATGTTTTAATTAATAACGCACGTGTGTGCATGAACTTTTCAAATCGACCGTATAGCGATACCGCGTTACATGGACGAATTTTCTGCACTTCTCTACGTCAGCGAACGTATGCGCGCATCGCGTAACGAGAGAACGAGAAGGAAAATTTAATTTACGGACTCGTTAGGCGTCTCGCGCTCCACATTGTTTGCTCGTACGCTGATACTGACAGCACGTAGCAAGTTCTCCAAACATTCCGCCGAAGAGCACCGTACGCGCGTTTTTAATATTTCGATAACCGAAGCTATCGCGAGGACGGATCCGAACGGAGATACAATCGACGGCCGCGCGCGGCACGCAAGGTCACGCCTACTCGTATAGAAAGGAAGCAAACCGTGTATCCTGCCTACAAATAGGGTAAATGTGCTTCACACAATATCTGCTCCAATTCTTCGTTCGCTCGCAAAGCGAAAAGTGAAAACAATGAAAGATATATTTCAGACTCGCGATAGATTCGCCAATTTTTAAAGCAGCCATATAATCGTATAAAATAGTAATTGCGTTAGTTCTGACAATTTTAAAAAAATTGAATTAAATTTGTTTTTCCTCTCTCCTGAAAATTGTGAATTTTTTAGTTATAATAGAGTATTTTCTTCTGCGATATATATTATGACCTCACAAGTTTAGATCAGCATGCGTCATCTTTAAACGCCAAAAACACGTTTTCCCCCGAAGAAACACGCATTATTTCCTGACGTACAATCGGTGTGACCACGACGTCTACCTATAAACCACGTTCCTCTCATCGAGATTTCAGCCGCGGCGTCAACGTCTGTCGATTGCGCTCGTCGTCCCCGCGCTACGAGAGACAAATAAGTGCGACCCGTCATCGAATCAATTAATAAATCATTCTGACAGTTTAACTAAAGACTCATCCCGTTAATGTTCCATATGCAAAGTATTCTCGCGCCGCCGCAAAATCGCGATTAACGCGGGTGCCGGTCAAATTGCGTGAATCGAATCGGTGTATATAGAGCTTAAATGATACAGTGGTCAGACAGCTATTACAAAACGGTATTATGCCGCGGCGTGCATTTGACAATTGTGTGGATTGACGTTATTCGCCGTCGATACGTCAATTAACGCTTTTCTATTGCGTTTGTTGCAAGAGGGAAAAATACCGAATTAACGATATTACGCATACATTCGTCGAGTATTCACGATCAAAGCTTCGATAAAACCGTCACTCTACTGATAAAAGTTCCCAACACAAATGTGTATTAATAATCAAGGCTCACCTTCGTGCACAATCGTGAACTTTAAAATTTCAAGTATTTTGAGAATTTAATATATCGCGATATTTATTAAAACATTATGTTATTATATTGCGTGGTTATTTATTAAATATGGTACATTCAATGGCTATCTATTTCAATATGTATATGTATTATATTAAATACGTATATTCCATATTATTATTTTTTTTTTCAACAGAATTCTACAAGCAAATGAGATTACGCGGCGCGCGGCAAAGGGAAAGGATGTTAAAGTAAATGTGAAAATTATGTTATCAAAGCACCTCTATGTTGTATCATCACGTTAAAAGATAAGATCATATCAATTTGTACTAATTTCACCGTTCTATTTTACGTTAAGCTATAAAAATAGCGTTATTTCATCGATTATTTCTGAATAAAGTAGCGCTGCTTTTTTTTTCTATCCGCCCGGTGTATTTGCTTTTTCATTTCCGTGCGCGAAACGAGATTTTGAAAATTTAGCGCTATTTACATTTCGATCATTTACGCCCATTGGACAATTCGTCGTCGGCCGGTGCGCGTATAACGTAAACGCATGCACGTCGATGCACGTCGCACGCATGAACGGAATCCGTGATCGATAAACATATAGATCGCGCCCGCGGTACACGAGCAGAAACCGCGGGCGATAGGCATGACGATAGTGAATCCTCGGCTCTTGCAATATGTCGGAATCTACATTTCCATTTATATGGAAATTGCAAAATCACGCTTTTGTCCGATCAATTAGCGACGGACTATCGGCGGTACGTGAAATCGCGGATATCGCTTATTCGACCGAAGGGGGACTGCTTCGGCCACGACAATCTGCGCAATCCATTATCGCGGAAGATTACGGCAGGGAACGCGCATGTAAAACGATTAATATCGGCGCCGCCGGTCGCGGTTATGATACATCGCTTCGATGTTAAGTCATTCAAGAAACGGGCGATGAACAAACACGAACGACCTACGCGATTTGTTATCGTCGTCGCTGCACACGTCGCGCAATTAATTAAAAGAATCGACAGAGGAGACGGAATTATGACGTAAAAATTATGTCAAGATGCGCAGCCACGTATCATATAATTCATAAATAAACTGTTCGTCACGAAATTCTCCTCTCTCTTTTTTCTCTCTTAACCATCTAACAAAATGTCATTAAAACAGCAGCAAAAGTCAGAAAATATCACAGGTGAAGACGTATCGTTTATGTGAAATTGTTTTTCTTTCTCTCTCTTCCTCTCGTTCTATTTAACGCCGAAAAGTACTTAAGAAAAATATTATTTTACGATTGGTTTTAAACTATTATAGATGACTGAAATATTGCGAAAAGCTTTATCTCCCGCTATCTCTCTATCTTAATAACCAATCTCTATCTTATAAAGTAATGGACGAATAATAAAAATGTTGCTATAATGTTGCTAAAGTATATTTTACGTCCTAAAATATTTTTTATGCTAATTTTTTTACAATATAAAATTAAAAAATAATTATACGAAATAAAATCTTCACTATTTGCAGTCATAAAACGATTTGTCATGTGTATGTTTTATAACGCTTAATGTGCATACATGGGTCTACAGCGTCCGCGAGCCAAAATGATATCTGCTCGAAACTGCAAAACTTGCGTCTGCCAAAAAATGTTAAATAAATGATGTTTATCAAAATGATTATAAAATCATCAACTACAATGTTTACAGACAGATGTTTCGTAAATTTTTTCAGATTTTTAAAAAATACTTTAAGGTTTTTGGGCAATATAGGGGAAAAAACGTCGAACTTGACAGACCCACGTATTATAGGTACACATAAAAGGTACCGAAAAAACGTATGCACATTAAGGGATAATATAAAAATAGATAATATGAATAACGATAAATAGAGAAATTTTCGCTCGTCTAAAGCAGCAGTTAACACAATAAATTACGGCAATAATTTTCGAGCAATGTTAGGGTGGTAAAAAGAATATCCGATTAATTTTCAACGAATTCCGTTTTATTAAATAAGCTAATTTTATTAAATAAGCTTATTTAATAAAACGGAATTCGTTGAAAATTAATCGGATATTCTTTTTGTCACCCTAACATTGCTCGAAAATTGGCCGTAATGAATATAACGTTTTGCTGAAACTAAACCGAGGGAAATAAATAGAAATAGAGCCTGCCGAGACAAATCCTACCGAGGTTGTGAAAGCAAGTTTGCATGTAGGCGATATATGCACAGGCAAATCGATTATAACACCGACTGCGCGATGGTCAAAGCGGCGCGCACGCGGCAAAACTATGTCATAAGCATAAATAAAATATTTCGTCGAAAGTGACTACGGGGCTCATAGACGAATGCGAATAACAACGACACGGAACACACGATCGGGCCGATACGAATAACGCCGCCGCGATGAATTGCAGTCGCGAATTTCCATCTAATTATTCGCTGACATCCATCATATCAAACCAAATATGTGCTTACGTAAACGCATTGCATATCGATTTCCGATATAATAGAAGCTATCGACAATATCATTGACGCACAAAGTGGCACATTAGGGATTTCTTACTAATTCTTCGGAGAAGATAAAGCGCGTATTAAAAAAAAAATTAGAAACAGAATCTTCGAAAGAGATACAATCTTTGTTATAATAAAACGTTTTACTGCGACCTTTTCTAGCGCACCGATGCCACCGATGTGCATGCAATTATCATTATCTTACAATTAGATCTTTTCCACTTAATTCCATAAACTGAACGCGTACATGCATCTTACACAGGTGTAACAGAAAATAGTTAAACATTACGTGCTTCGACGATAAAGTGGTTATCTAAAATACCTTGTCTATATAAACGTTACCCGTCTAATCTCACGATAAAATTTTTATGTAATTTTATTTTGAAGGCCACTGATACGTTTCTTGCATATTAGCGCTGCGAGCTACGAAAATAATAGAAAAAATGGAAATGTGACAATACTCAAGTTTCAAATTTCATTACAAGCTTTTAAAAACCGGATCTAAAAACTAACTCAGCGGCACTTTAAGCAATTTAATACATTTTGAAACATTGAACTTTGGATACTGACATTTAAAATTTCCACGATATTAATATAACTAGCTCTAAATATTAAATTCATGTAACGAGTTTCTATAATAATACATGCAACACAAACATTCGAATGCTCCAATTGTTAAAATTACCGTAACCCGAAACTCTCGCGCAATCGAGGTGGAATTTTACAAAACAATTTATGCCAAATTAACGGGAAAAGGGCAATTGTGAAGGAGTTCTACTTTTACACAAATTGTAATAAAATAATCATGGTTCAAGTGAACATTTTATGGTTTTTCAATCGGACGTTACGCGTGTAATGTCCTAATATGTTCGCAAATTGCATTTGGCCCGACCGTACGAGCAGCTCGGGGGCCATAGGATTAAATGCCGCAGGTTATGCAACAGTATATATCGTACGGCTGCGGACGGCGCTAACTAATTCAGGGTCGAACGAATTCGAAACTTCGTGTTCGATATTAGCCTTCACGACGGTCTTACGGTGACCGTTAATAACCGCCCCGACAATATGATCGCTGTTAACTCGTGACGAATGTGCTATCGCAGGAAATAAACTTTTGCTTATGCGCAAAAATATTTAGAGAGAGAGAGAGAGAGAGAGAGAATTGCTGAATGTACTCGAAATCAATAATACAGAATATTCAACCGATGCGCGATGTCGCAAACACGAATGTTTTGCGAGAATACAAACTGGAAACGCTATATATACATTCGAGAGGCGCATAATTCAGAAATATTGGTAGCGGGCGTATACGGGATGTAATATAATAAATTTACCGTCCTATATTCCGAGCCCGCGTGAATTATTATCTCCTTGTACGTGTTCTATTCGCAACTGCCACATTTGAATGCCTACAAAATGAGCACCTACTCACTTCGGTTAGCCGGGTATCGCGACGACAATAATATTTATGCGAGGCGAGCAAAGTGGCCTGTCGTGCGTTAAACGTTCTCCTCGACGTTCTCAAACGTCGTCCGGTACGGAAAGATTGAGGATTTATCAAGGATATAATTAAAAAAAAGTAAGTTACTCCGCAACGTGTTCCATGATTAAACCTTCAAAAGCGCGTGCAACTTTTTCGAAACTCGGTAAAAAAAACTGCACCGGACTTTTTTCTGTATGTATGTGAGTGCTCCTTCAAAGAGGAATAAGGTGTTCCACTTCGCGCGAACGATCCACGTCCTTCCACGCGCTCAGGTTGCTATATCGAACGTGGTTAAATATAAGTATAAAAGTTATATATGCGAGAGAGAGAGAGAGAGCCTATAAGTTCGAAGAAACGTGTGTACGAGCGGACGATAGCGTAAGTGACTTTAAACGTCGCCGTCCTGACGCGCGGCCGATCGCTAATCGGCGCCACGTGTGCGTGAGATATATTTGCGGACGAGTGTTTCGTGAAACGTGGTTCGCGCTTCGTGCGTGCTCCGGATCTATCCAGAAGCCCCGTCGTCGAGATATCCCGGCGCGATAAACCTCCATACATCGCATCGTCGCGACGAGAGGGTGAGTGAATTCGGGCCGCGGAAATCGCGCCGCGACGTCCTCGACGGAGATATTCGGCGTCGTCAGCGTCAGCGCGAACTTCGACGCGAGGGACGATCGGCGCTGATAAGAGCACACAGCCACGACGACATAGCCACGTAAGCGCGCGATCGCAGCCGTTGAAATAAACACGAGGCGACATAAGCAACCGCGGTACGCGCGCGAATAAAGCGCGCGATCGCGATAAAAAAGTTGCGATATCCCTTTTCCCGGACAATCCCGCGTTTCCCAGCCATTTTTCTCGACAGTGGACGCGCGTCATCGTCGTCCGCTCCGAGAGGATCGTAGGCGACGCGACGCGACGCGACGCGGCGTGGGTCGATCCGCGCTACGCGGACGTGTCGCGAGTCCGCGACACTCATCCTTTGCGACTCTCGTTTGCAAACGCCGACGATTATGCCATGCGTAATTATACGACGGTCCCGCCCGCGCGCACGCACCTTCGCACGCCTGTGCGGCTGTGCGGCGCGGCGTGGCCGCCGGGATTCTGGCGTCTGTTTGTCCATTACGGCGATCGATGTTATCGCGCGCTGATTATCGCACGGCACATTTCGCAGCTAAATACGCGACGTGATCCGCGAGCTATGGCCCTCCGCGCCGAGGCGGAATAATACGTCGAACGTAGAGCGTCTCGGTACGGCTTTAATCCTTAAGTGCCGCGCAGCTTTGCATATAATATGCAAAGCGACTTTTCGACGCTCTATGTTACGGTACCGCTCCTTACGAAGTTCGAACTGAAAACGCGAGGCTTTGCACATATGGGGAATTAAAGGGCCTTCTCTGGCCCTTCTGGATGCACAGAAAGAAACAAAGAATATTCTTGATTTGGAAATATCTGTAGTTTCAACGTGGAAATCTTAAAGTGAGATTATATTGCGTTAAATGAGGAAAACTTGTTTGAATGAAGTCATTTATATTTATACAGTTTAATCAAGAACAAAAGTTGAACTTCTTAATAAGAAGATTATAGATTTTTTCGTATATACGAGTATATAAGTCTTGATTTGACACTTGAAGTCATTATTTATTTTAAAAAATACTCAGAATGCTACGAAAATGCGCATTTAAGGATTAAGCTGCTGCCTCGTTAGACGATTCTAATTTTATTTCGTTTTATTTGTTATTCTGATAATGAATAATCATCAGTTTAATACAAAGGAGACAGATATACTGTTATTGTTAGTGGAGACTAACGAGTGAGAGTATTTCGCGCATATACAAACTCGGAGCAGAGCGATTTCCCCAGGAAAAGGAGAGAGATCGAGATCAGCTATTTCGCGCAAAAGGTAAAGCTATGTTAATGAGTCGCTGCAAGGCTCGCTCGCGCCGCTAACGAGTCAGACGACATATGGACATATCCAAGTCAATTAGGAAAATCACCCGGCGAGAAAGTGCGCATCGGAGCGTGTCGGTTTCCCGATCGAGGGGAAGAGAGATCGCGCGAGAGATCCCTCTCGATTTTCGCGGACAGGCAAGAAAGAGGTTTGACAGTTCGGAGATGCTGTCATATCACGGAGATGCTGCGACGGGGGGGGGGGGAGCGGCGTGGATTCCGCGGCCCGGGGCGAAGCCGCGGCGACGAGGCCGACGGCGACGGCCCCCCCGGGCGCGCGCTCCGCTCCGCTCCGTTCCGCTTCGTCGGCGACGGCGACGGCGCGGTTAACACGGCACTCACCAGGTGCAGCACGGTGTTGACGACCTCCCGATTGGACACCTGTCCCACCTCGATCAGGCCGATCAGCACGGCGAACTTGAGGCTGTCGTTCATCGCCATCGCCACCACCTCCTCGGGCCGCTTGATGTCACTGAACGGCGGGCTCTTTAGGTCCGCCATCGCGACGGACGTTTTTTTTTAACGCGACCGCGACCGCGTCGCGCGTCCGCACTCGCGAGGGTTACCGGGGGGACTACGATCGCTTCGCACGAGGTTACGGGTCCTATCAACGGGAGCGTTTCGCTGTCACATGATAATACAACACAAATTGATCTGCCATGTTAGAAAGTGGGCACTGTTGTGAGCACTGCCAGCCGCGCCGGCCCGAATGTTCCTAGGGCAGGAACCGACACGCCAGTCGCCACACGCCGACGCAACGCGCGCCACGAGCCACGCCGGCGCTGCTCATACCCAAACGTCCGTGGCCGGTCCGGTGGCGTCGCGTCACTCGCGTCGCGTCGCGTCGCGACGGCGCATGTTTCGGTGCGCCGCGGAATTTACGAGCGCCCCGTCGATGCTCGACGCTCTCCGCGCGATAATGATCCTCGTCAACGTTAATTAACCTCTTCGGAAACCCCATCACGCGTACATTTAATTCTTTTAAATTCTTAAGAATGTTTAATATTACTGACAAAAAACAACCAATAAATATATAATAAATAAGAAAAAGAAATTTTAAATTATACGTGATGGTAGATGTATATTTACATCACTTGGAATTATGTGATACTAAAATGCTCTTCTAACTTGAAAAGTATGCCTTATGTCCACTTTTATCAATGTAGATTAACTTTAATCTCGGTTCAACTTACTTTTTATCTTTTTCTAGTTTTATAAGTTAAACCGAGATTAAAGTTAATCTACATTGGTAGAAATGGGCATTAAAAGATTAACTTATAATACAATAATCCTCGTAAATGTTAATTATAGTATATTAATTATAAAGTTAAATTAAACCATGCAGTGTTGCCAATCGTTTGTACAGTTTAAAAACTGTTATTTTACAAAATAAAGAATTTAAAATAGTAATTAAATAGCGCAATTAGCCTGAATATGCCTTTATATGTATAGTGAAAGAGAAAAAGATGATAAATAATAAACGCGGGAAGATCCGGCATCAGTCGTTTAGAACACAAGTCTCCTTTCGAAGCTCGAGTGTTTCCCTCCCACTTTCTCTGAATTCCACGCCTCGAATTCCGGATTCGCCGCGAATTAATCAATTAAGGAATAATCCCACATTGCTGCTCGTCGTCTTATCGCGCGACGGAATTCGCGACGCGCAACGCAAACCGAGCGACCAATTCGACCAATTTACGGGTTCGGAATTCGGGGCGTCCTTGATTGGCCGGCAGACGAGTGCTGCGCCCCAGCGGCAGCATTTCGCGCCGATCGCCGCCGCGACTAGTGAGAGTGGTGAGTGACGCACTGACGTATCACGTATGCATACTCCGATTTGAGGGCCGCCGCCGTGGGTCACGGCTTCCGTCAAGAGTGCTCGGCTGACGGCTCGTTCCCGTGGCGTTCGCAGCAGACTCGCAGGAAAAATGGCGACAGAGGATATTGACCGTGCTAAGGTATACCGAGAGAGATCTTTCTCGCTCGCGCGCGCCGATTCCCCGAGTCTATTGACGCGACGGACGCGTTCCTCCGGATTTCGTCGAACGGCCGATTCGAGACTCGCATGTATACCGTCCCCGTCATTCTCCAATTCATCGAAATGCATTCTCGTTCGATGAGTTTCCGCCTGGGGGACGTTTAAAAAGCTTCTCTATCTCGCAAAAGGATCAATATATTTCTACTTGTTGGCCACAAACGGTTTGCTCCTCCTTCTACCTCCGTCTTTTTGTTGGAGCGTCTTTGACGTTCTTTTATAAGTGTACGAATACAATTATTTACACCTATGTAACTGTGTCATAGATCCAAGGGTGTTGGCTCTCACGTATCATAACTGTAAATCGAATCAAGCTTCCTTCTTGCACCTATTCCATCCATTTATGGATACAGTCATTACTTCCTCTCATTCTCTCTCTCTCTCTCTCTCTCTCCTTCTTTCTTTCTCTTTTTCTCTTTTCTCTGAGAATTATAATGCCAACATGTAATTTCTTTCTGTCATTAGATCGAGTCTATGCTACGTACGTTGAAGCTGTCAGGCCACGTTGGATTTGACAGTTTGCCTAGTCAGTTGGTGAATAAATCAGTGCAAAATGGATTTGTATTCAACATTCTCTGCATTGGTACGAAGTGTTACTTTATTTCAACAAAAATTCTACTATATATCTGTATTATTATATTCTGTCTTATTATTGTTGTGTGTGTGTGTGAGCTAAATATTTAGTTTTTATTTGTTTGGATAGGTGAAACTGGACTCGGGAAGTCTACACTTATGGATTCTCTTTTCAACACGAGCTTCGAATCTAGTCCCAGTCCCCATAACTTACCATCCGTAAAACTTAAGGCACATACCTACGAATTGCAAGAGAGCAATGTTAGACTGAAGCTGACCATTGTTGATACGGTCGGTTATGGTGATCAAATCAACAAAGAAGACAGCTTCAAGGCAGTCGTCGACTACATAGATGCGCAGTTTGAAGCTTACTTGCAGGAAGAGTTAAAAATCAAACGCAATTTGTCAACCTATCATGATAGTCGCATCCATATCTGCCTCTATTTTATATGTCCCACCGGTCATGGGTAAGCATGCCATTATGTGACGTTATAAATTGATTATTAGTGAATTACAAGAATTGCTCTAATATCATTCATTCTTATACTTTCAGCTTGAAATCCATTGATTTAGTATGCATGAAGAAACTGGATACCAAAGTTAATATCATTCCAATTATTGCTAAAGCAGATACAATATCAAAGACTGAGTTACAAAAATTTAAAGTATGTGGTGTTTTCACTGAAATTCTTTCATTTACTTTATGTGTCTTTATTAGCTGTACTGCAATTTTATTTGTTATAATGTTTGTATTTCAGAGCAAAATAATATCCGAGTTGCAAAACAATGGAATACATATTTATCAGTTTCCAACCGATGATGAAAGCGTAGCGGATATAAACTCCACCATGAACACTCATGCACCCTTTGCCGTCGTTGGCAGTACCGATTTCGTACGTGTGGGCAATAAAATGATGCGTTCTCGTCAATATCCGTGGGGTACAGTTCAAGGTAAGACTTGTGGATTTCATTCGTTATTTTATACTTGGAGATAAAAGCTGAAAATCAAATGTCCTTGTTATAGTCGAAAACGAATCTCATTGTGATTTCGTAAAACTACGGGAGATGCTGATAAGTACCAATATGGAAGATATGCGTGAGAAAACGCACTGCCGCCACTATGAACTTTACCGGAAAAAGAGATTGGAGCAGGTATGTTTCATTGTCTGTCAGAAATTTCGCGAAAGTTATCTTTTTTTCCTAAAGTTTCTCGTGAACTTTCAGATGGGTTTCAGTGACGTTGACAGCGACAACAAACCTGTAAGTTTTCAACAGACGTGCGAAGCGAAGAGATCCATTCACTTGCAAGAGTTGCAACAAAAAGAGGATGAGATGCGACAGATGTTTGTTGCTCGAGTGAAGGAAAAAGAAGCTGAATTGAAAGAGGCAGAAAAAGAGGTAACTAAGTTTTTTAAGGTAATTAAGGTTTTTAAGTATATCTATATAAATCTCAAATCACTATGTTCGTTATTTTATTGCTTTTTACTTAACTGATGTTAATTGTTACTAATGTTATTGATTTTTTTATACATATTAGCTTCATAGTAAATTCGACAAACTGAAGAAAGATCATACTGAAGAAAAGAAGAAGTTAGAAGACAGTCGTAAGAAACTTGAGGACGATATAATAGAATTCAATAGACGAAAAGCGCAGCATGCGCAGCAACCCCCACATCACACGCTGACGTTAGGCAAGAGCAAAAAGAAGTAAAACATATTTCATCATGACGATACCTTTTTATACATTTGAATCATGACCATGCATTTTAATTGCATTATTCAATAGTAGTATTATTATTTTAATAATATACCTGTATACCTGATATTATATTGTTTTATTTTATTATATAGTACATTTTATATAAGTATTCCGTATATATTAAATATATATACCAAAAATTTTTCTAGAGATATACTCTAAGTCGCATATGTTTCGTATTATCTAGAAATAACTCTAATGAGAAATAATGTTTAACCAAACATATATTTTTAAATTAATTTGTAATGAATTTGGTTTTATACGAAATATATGTTTAGTATGCAAATAACATATCCTCTCCCTTTCTTACTTAATTATCAACTAGAAATTGTTTTGTAATAGCAATGTCGTAATGAGTTTTTTTTTACAAAAATAAGAATAATAGCAAATAATTATGAATAAGCAAGAAATAATAGTTCTTTTGCAATTTAATAAATACTCTTATATCACGTGTAAGTGTCAAGTGAAATTTATTTTATAGAGCGAATTTTATTTTTTGAATCGTAAGATTATTCGGGAAAAAGTAATGCTATTTGGAAATTGATATCTCAGGATCTAAAAAAGTGCGTGGTGGGGTCCGCTAGTTATAAAATTTTCAGAAACATCTTACTGTCAGGTATTTTATTGTTCAACAAAATATAACAACCGACATAATAGTTTTGAACTTAGTTGAATAGATTAAGATAATGCTGCATACAATATATTCTGCATATTGGACACAATCTTAAAATTTGCGAAAGCCTAGTGCAGTTATTGTGAACAAAGACTAAACGTATGTATATATGCAGTACTATGCTATTATAATACTTTATTAATAGCCGAATAATTGCGATGAAACACACAGTATTGCAGTCGACAATAATCTGTTTTAAAATATGTGTTTATCAATTATACCGCTTTAGTATTTTACTATAAATAACCCAAATAAATTTATAACAGTTTAATATCATCAAACATAATTCCTTCTATTTTACGCGCCGCTATATTAGCACATATTGAGAAGTTCGAACATTGATAACGTAATCTAATAAAAAGGCGCTTGAGTTATATGTATAAATAACTAATCAGATATATGGATCATACAGTTTACACGCAAAATCCGTGGATATTACACATTAACACGGTATAAAGCAGGTACGATTAACTTAAATCAATTATCTGTCGACATGTCAGGGCGCGATGTATTATTTACAATTACATAATATGGCAAAAATTAGTTTAATTAGGCAGGGCGGTTTTAAATTAAAAAACAACTCCCTTCGCAAAGTAATCGTATCTGCGTAACGTAAGGCCCTGTATCCAGTAGTAGCTCGCTAAACTTAAGCTTATTGCATTACAGTGCAAATCGCAATTTAACACTGACATTCTATTTCGCAAAGGATGATGGAACGTCGTGAACGGATTATTTCGTAAAAGACATCGATTCGTGAAACGCAACCACAATCTTCTGACTGCAACTGACACGAACGATAATTAAATGGATCACGGATGACGGATTTAATTAGCTTCAACGAGCCGACATTACTCGTCGCGTGTTTCTTTGCTTTGGTATTCCTTTGCACACTGTGCTCTTGCACTTCTGTAAGCGGAATAATTAGATGGTTTAATTACCTCGGCAATACGCCAATCAATTATCTCCCTTAGCCTACCATAGATATTTATATAAAAGTACAAAACATATATGAGGTGTATGCGTGTATATCGTGGCAATTATCATGAAGCACTTTACACGTTAGGCGGTACAATACAAGTTGTATTAGACATTAATCGAATGCTAATGTGTATCTATAAATTTCAGGGTCGCCTGAAATGAGAATAAAGTCACAAGCTCGCAAAAGATTACAACTCAAATAAAATTGCGAAAAATTGATTACGTATATTTTTAAAAAGCGCTCTTAGATACGAGCATACCATTCTTTGATGATATATGATTACGTCGGTAAGAAAGATATAATTTATGTGCAAAGAAAAATTCATTTATCGAGCTTATGCAAATTATACGTTGTAAGCGATTCCCAATTCAGAAGTATAGAAAGTAATACACAGAAATTTAAGCCGACCCTGTCGATTATTATGATATAAGTGCCTGATCGTGTGCTTGCCGCAAAATATGGCAGTGCACTGTAAGAATATATTTATAGGATATATAGCAATGACCAAAACGCAATTGAATAGAGTTGAATATTAAAAGCTACGTTACAACATCAATAATAGAAACGTAACGGTCTTATCCAGTTCGGTTATGAAATTTTTGTAAGGCCGCTATTGTTACTTTAAAGAAAAACTAGTACGTTAGCATCGCGAAGAAATTTTCCTGAAAAGGAAAAAAAAAAAGATTAATCGATCTTCTTTAAGGCATGACACGGACGATTTTCTACCTGAGATTTTAATTGCACTTTTATTCTCTTTTATTGCACGTACAAGCGTTAGTATACGCTTGAGCTTAAATGGATATTTATTCAAAAATTCCTATTATTATTTGTATTATCATAAGTATAATGATTATCGTTGATGACACAGTTCCGAAAATAAAGTTTGGTCATTGCGGTCTTAACGCTACCATTACCGAGGTGCAGCGCGCTTCCTGGTCGAAGAACTTCCGGGTAGACGCTGCGAACGTTAGTGCCTGAAGGGGTGATTCAAGATGAAAGCATATAGTTGATTCGTTGACGCGATAATGCATAAAAGTCCCGAATAGCCAAAGTCTCTTTGAATCGCAGATGCCGATCTTTAGATACAGAACTCTGGCTATTCGTTTCTCTCCTTAAAAAAATCGCGGCGTGCTGCGCGTCTGCGGGGATACTCTTCGACACCTGGCATGCTCTTCAACCACCTGACATGGACGTAGTAAAAATAGCGATCCCTGTGCCTCTATATACGGTGATCGACGTGTTACGTGATTACACGTAACAAATTGTACGCGCAATTCGGGAGATGTACGGGTAGGTACGAGAGTGGTAAGAGGTATCGTTGCGAATACCGGCGATATAGGTGGTGCGTATATACCGGTGATTTCTCGCAAATAGCGTAAGTATATGAGTATTGGAATGTGCATAAGTGACCCGCGAGCGCTTGAAGGCGGCTCCTCTGAGGCGCCTAGGCTCTCTTCCCTCAAAATCGTCAACTCATCGAACGTAGTTGGAAAGAAGGAATGTATCGTGCGTGGAAAAATCGTGCGATGATGCGTGTTACCGTGTCCTTACCGGTAACCCGAGCCGCCACGCGTCGTTTCACCGCGCGCGTCGGCTTGACGCCACAAAAACAGGGGGACTGAGGGGGGACGTCTAATCGACGTGCCCGGGGGTTGTGATAGCGGTATACCGGGTGCCGATGTACCGGAAAGCGGGATATATCAATTCGCACGTGCGCCACACAAGCGTGCGAGTAGCGCAGCTCTTCACGCCACGTGGGGCCCGTGGGGCCCGCGTCGCGTGATCGTGGGCGCAATGATTAGGCTGATTAGGCACTACGTGCTCTCAGGCTAGCGACCGACGTGAGAGGCTCGGCTCCGACGGCGGGCTGCGATACTTGGCGCGAATGTGCAAGAAGCTGTCGTGCTTGGTGGTCCCGCGAGCGGGAGACGGTGCGCCCTCGCGGCTGAGGACCCTCACCTGACAGGGGTCGTGCCTCGCCAGAAAATGCTCCAGAGTGTCCCATCCACCGCCCACTCTCACCATCATGTGTCTCCCCTTGAGAAGCTGCGAACACGTCAGCGGCGCGGTCATTAGTGGCTGGCAGGGTCTCACCGCGACATGATAGGAATAAAGAACAAGGAGAAGAGATATATCTCAAGATTCGGGGAGAGGGCCTCTCCTCTGCGGGAGCTTTTAAATGACGGGATATAATCTCGAGGAGCAATTCAAAATATTAAACGGAAGCAACTCGTCTTCATATTTTTTATAATATTATCTATCTAACATATAATATCGATTCTGATAACTTTAACCCTAGGTTACTACCATGGATCTGGGAGATCCGGAGCACCTTTATCTGTTCATATCTCAGGTAAACGTTAGTATTTTTTTACCTCCTTTTTTTAAATCAAAACGCCAAAGCCTACTTAAGCGGACTACATAGATTTCATTTTGGAGCCATAAATAGGAAAAAAGTTATAAATACTTAAAGAAAAAAGGAATTTTTATTAGCTGGAAAAATTATATTTCAGCTCGGGTCTCCCAGATCCGAGGGTAGTAACCCTTGGGTTAATTTTACAAAAAATATACCGAGGTATACATGAGGAAGATGGATGTACTTACTCGGATAAAGACGTTACGCCCCGCGATATGGTAGCGACCTTCGCCGACTTTGCGCACCTTCAGCTTGGAGCACTTGTTCGACGGGCATTGGCAGAGTCTCTGGACGGCCTCGGTGGCTCTTCGCACCTGTATGGCAGAGAGAAACACGCGATGCTGGAGATATCGAGAGAGGTGCGCTCTCAAAACGAAGAGAGATACGGGGGTATATTTAGACGGGCGCTTTTTTCTGCACCGAGCCGTCCGCCTTCGTTATTGTCGGACGGACGAAGAACGATCGGCTGTCACGCGAGATAAATCGCTTCGACGTGTCGTCGCAGCGAGGAGCAAAGGGCCGAAGATATACGGCCGAGGTGCGTAACTTCCGCCGCTATAGGCATGCAGGCATCCGACACACGCGCGTGCAGATACGTGCGCGGAAAGCATATACGAGAAAACGCCGATCCCACATCGTCCTTTTGGTTTACCTTCTCCCTCTCGTACGGTATAATGATTATAATGTACACAAGCGCAACGTCAACGTCTGTAATAACACGTAGGACCGAGGTTTTCTCAACGACATGCGAAGGTACGACTTAAACAACGCGTGCGTAGAATACATCGGTGAAGCTAAGCTACATTAACATTAATAGGAAGGCTATAAATTATTCAATCTTCCGCATATGCATTTCTTCGTACGACACGGAAGGAAGCAGCGTTTCTGTACCGCACAGTATTATTTTAATCCTTGAATGCTAAAGTTTCGTTCCCAGGAGGAAAATGCTTCTTCGGTAATTCGAATCTTGTTGGAAATTGTTAAATGTGACAAGATACAGCCGACAGATATTCCTGGCAATATCGCATTGAATATAGAGGATCCTTGCAAACTTGTGCAAAATGCATTCCAAACTTCTAAGGTATCAAAGAACCTACCTACTACCGAGATTGTATTGTAAGTAAAAGTGAAGCATTCTGATACCTTGCGATCGAGTTCTGTTATCGGTCCGGTGTGCTCCGGTGGTTCGGCCGGCGACGGCGATGGCGAGCTCGACGGCGACGGCACTTCGTCAGGGTCCTCGACGCTACCGCGGGACCAGTCGTCCTCGGTGGTATCACTGGGCACCCCGTCACTTCCTGTCGGCCCGTTGTCGCTAACGGACCTTCGCATCTCAGACTCGTGCGTAGCACCGGTCACCGGGTCCAGCCATCGTGTGCCCGTTGTTGTGACCTCTGACGCCGAGCTGGAATTATGATACGATCTACGTCGAGCTCTTGAATGGCTTTCACAAAATATTATTACTACTATGTTGAAAGTGTCAGCGAGAGAAAAACTAAAACTCTTGTATATATATCTTTATGATTTATCGAGGTGTTCGGATGAAAATAAAATCTTATCTAAACAATTCAATAGAGCGAACGGTACACCCGACTATTTATAGAATAACACAATGTAGCCGCGCTTTCAGCACACGCCGGAAACCTCGCATATATATGTATTATAAAATTCAGCCACTCCTAGAGTTGCGCGAGGTCTCCTTCTCGGTAACAGCACGCAGAATTGCCTATTCAGTCAGCGACTGTTAACCCAATGGGGAAATCTGTCGTCGTAAACGAGCCAGAATATATTGGAGTTCTGAGCGCTGCGCGCTGTTCCGAATGCGATGCGCGTAAACGAAACAGAAATTATGCGAGCGTATAACTTATACATTCCGTAACGGTTAAAGTTTCGGTTTCTTCTCATCAACATCATCGCTTGTCAACCGTTACGTTGTAAATAACGCATTGATATTGTATGCAGGCTTGGTTGCAGGATCGATGAATGGGCTCAAAATAATAAATATTTTAAAGCGATAATAGTTGCACGCATCATATAATTATAAATAACTAATTCTGAAAATAATGAATAAAATAATAAATAAAAAATAATTTATTTTGTGATTGTTCCGTCGTCGTTGGATGCTAGCCAGGTCTCTTCCTTTTCTTTCATTTTTTTTTTTGTTGCACATACCTACTTGCTTATGTCCATTTCTATATATCAATGCAGATTAACTTTAATCTCGGTTTAACTTAGATACTTTTTATCTTCTTCTAATGTTCAGAATTAAGAAAAGATAAAAAGTAAGTTAAACCGAGATTAAAGTTAATCTAAGTTGGTATAGAAATAAACATTAAAGTAATCCATGGTTCTTGAGAATGTGTTCTCGTTCTTTAAAAACTTTAGAAATTACGGCTCGTTACCTGCTATGTTTGATCTTCTCCGGCGGCGGCCTGGGTGTCGCAGTTGGCGATGGCGATTGGAATTGCCAGGAGACAAGGCTGCTGTGGGATATACCGCTGTCGGACATACAGTGAAGATCCCTTTCCTGTTCCGCCGCGATTTCCCTCTCGAGTTGCACGAGTCCGGGTGGCTCGAGGGAATATCTGGCCGCCAGTCTCGCGACTTCCAGTAGACATAGCACAACATTCCGCGGTTGACCGTGCAAAACTGTAAAAAGATGGACCGCGCTATATATGCATTGTATAAAATGACAAAATGTTTTATTTTATCATATTGGGATTTATTTATTATTTATACATTATCACGTCTAGTCTTATCATCCCCGATTTTGTTCAAGTCAGCACGTTTCATTGTGCTGTGCAGGCACAATAAAACGCTTTTCTCAAGGCGGCTCCGCGCTCCACGCTCGATTACGTCGTTACGTCACTTACGTAATCGCATTGTTTGTTTTCGACGGCAATTAAAGTTGATTAAGCGAGAAAGTCCCGGCGATCTCCGAGGAGCTGAAGACTCGCTCCACTTTCCTCGAAGTCGCGCGCAATCCGCGCGGCGATCACTCTCGCTCCTCGACCGCCTCGGATTTGCATATCTCGTTTTACGCCGGATCGTAATTTATACGGCACACGTCCCTACACGCGTGTCCGCCACGAGATTGCGCGAGTCAATTACTATGTTTCCGCTAATCGCCGCTCGTATAAACCTAATCGGGCGCGCCGCGCGCACTTAAATCTCATCCCGTTGAAAGTCGTCCGATATAGAACGAACGGCTATACGTCGCGCGCACAGACCGCCCCTGCTTAATTCGCATGCATTAAAATTAATTGCGCCATCAGGCTTTACCGAGATCGTCGCTTTCGAAGAGAAGATTCTCGTGGACGCCCAGCCGCCGGCAGAATTGTATGAAGTTCTCCATGTTGTCGCGGGAGAAGAAGCTGCGACGGGCCGCATTCTCCCAGCAACGTCCACGTATCACTGGTACCGGCTGCAACAACGTTTCTTTATGTTTTCTGCGAGCGAATATCTCCAAACTTTCACTACACGTCAAAACAAAATTCCTAATCGTAAAATTCGCTCGGTGATACATTGTGTATTTTAATAATTAAATGTCATTGCGTACAATAAGATAATTCCAAGAGAAAAATTATTGTTTACGGGATGTACACATCTCAATTTGTGTTAAACCATTTCTATAGGTCGCCACTGCTCCTACTCAATATGTCATTAATTTAACTAAAACAATGTTAATTTGACTAAATCAATGGAGGTAAAATACTAGTGTTAAAATAATAAATTCCGACACACATGAGAGTTAAAAATAACAAAATATTATTTAACACAAGGTATTGGTTGAAATTTCATCCTTTAATAATTAACAGTGCTAATGCAAAAGTATGAAATCTAAGCTAAGAGGTACAGAGTGATTTGTAATACACTTACCCCCTTCGCCCGTCCAGCATCTATCGCGGATCTCGCCTTTTCCTGGATAATTCTTGCCAGTCGGCACACAATCACCCCATTATCCAGCACGTCGAAGAAATTGTCACCGGTTATGTAATCCACATCTGAAATTCGAAGATTGCGAAATTAGCTCGCCCGGCCGTCGCGTCAGCGATAATTCGCACGCACGCATGAGTCTCCCTCGGTATATATAAGCTGCAAGTATCTTTCAATGACACTCAAGTGGCTTGATGAAGTGGTACATTGTAACGAAAAAAATAACACGCCGTTCGCACTTATTCAATCCTCTTACCTCTATCCGCAAGCTGTTGTAAATTATTATACATCATCGTCTTATCTATTCTCTCGATCAATGTAATTACGATGCGCGTAATTACGATTTCTCTCAATGTTATTCCGCGCAAGCAATCATTTTATCGTATCATTTATTTATTATACAATTAACGATAACAGCGAGTAAACGTCGGTAGTTGAAAATCAGTGCGCGACTTTACTTCGCGAAAGCAGCCATTCGACACGATCGATCGACAACGTGATCGTAGTAATCGGGCCGTAAGTGTACCATGCGCAACGGTGATTCGTCCATGTATCGAATGTCGATCAACGAGCCGGTTTGGTCGGTCGGAGGAGCCTGTTTGACGAAACAAATTTAACTCCGGGAGTGATCGTGCAGCAAATCATTTATATCAGTTATAGCGCGCGACGCTCAAGGACGACGTCGTCTTAATGGCGATCGCAAGATTGGCAACTGGAAAGACAATGCGGTTTAGGTCGAACGGGCTGATTCATCGTCCCGCGAGATTCCGATCTCGGTTCTGGTCGCGTCTCGCGATTTTCAGAGAGAAAAAGGGCGGCACTTTGCCATGAAAGACCGCACGTCAGGAATCGTTGATCTGTATACGACATGGCGGGTCAAGCGAGAAGCAGTCAGGTCGCAATACTCTCACGATAGGTCGACTCATGCGTGACTATATAAACCGCTTTAGTTTCGTTCGCTGCCCGTAGGTACTAAAGCGCATAGATCAAGGACACAAAAGTTCCACTCTTTTCCGGATAATAAAACTTTCCAATATCCATGCACTCCAACGAGAGGAGAGCTCGCGAGATTTCCTGATAAATATTTCATGAATTCTAACTTTCTCTGGAATCCGAGCCGATCGATCTTTTTGGCCCCTTGTTTGTCTTTAAATTAGGCAAATTGTCTAAAATCTCCTTTGCGAAGGAAATCTTCCATTTCTGTTCACTTTGTTCTGCAGCTTCAACGTACGTGTAAGTTGATCACGCGCGTTAATCCAAGTCTCTTCTCATCATTAGCTATCATTAATTAGCGTCCCTATCACTTATATCTCTCACATCCGTAATTTTACAGATCTTAACAAGAGTCCTTATTTGCCTTGACGCCCTTGACAAATTACGTAATTTTCCTCGCAAAGAGACGCTTCCATTCCTATTCTCTACGTTCAGCTTACGTATGTTAATTATGTACGTTAATCCGAGTCTGTGTCCGCCATTAGTTGGTATCTATTACCAGCCGCGCATTATTTATTGCCGTCTCTTTTCCGTATTCATTATCCCTTAGCAGTTCATGCGCGAATACAGCCATACGGTAGATGATAGAGTGAGCGCATCTGCGCTCGCGCTCACAGTCGCGTCGGCCGTTATCTATTACCGCCTCCTGTTTCGATCCGTTAGATCTCCCGTTTTAGGACACGAACGAACGTGGTAGCGCGTCACGATCGTTATCCGATTGTATTTATCGTACCGAAGATATTGATAGATATCGGAGCAATTGAATTTCACCGGATACATAGACAGGAGTAGGTGCAGGGTCTTTTTTCCTCTCGGAAAACTCCTCCGCGATTTTCACTTCTTCGCTTCGTGTTGCATGTGTGTGATTTATTTTTTATTATCCAGTTTTATTATCGAAGCTATTGAAGTGGAGCGTGTCGGCTGCATATAAATCGCGGAGAAACGCACAAATTTTATATAGCTAAAGGAATATGATGTTAAGATGATATTAAGAACGCGATACTCATCTTAGATTACACAGTAACATCTGTGATATATCGAAAAAATTGTAAAATTTTATTCATTAAATTTAACATTAAAAGATACAAAGTATGAAACGCAAAATATAGAAATCCGTGCTCCACTTAAAGACGCTTGAATTATATCTCGAATGTCAATATCTCCGATATACGTCGTTTCTCTCTCTCTCTCTCAGGGTGAAGCGGGCCGATCGATGAGCGGATCTAAGGAAAACTCGCGGGGTCGCGACACGATCCCGTAGACACCTCATATATAGATATAGAGCGGGCACAATGGGAAATAGGAACTAGGTTGGGCCCTGGCCAGCCCTGGCGCAGCGATAGTGCCTCGTAGATACGGATGGTAATGAGAACTCGCGAGCGCGGGCTCGTGACTCGACCCGGTAACAACAATGGGGTTGGCACCGGGAGCACGATGAAAAGAATAGGTTTTAAACGGCGGCACTCCACGGCCGGCATGCCCCCCTGCGTTATAACATTTATCGGAATTTTAAATACGTCATAGACACAAAATCGATTCTATCAATTGATCAACATTGACTCCACAACCCTGGGTGGGTCTTGGTCTATTCTAAAGATTCGGTATAAACATTTGTAATAATAGGTGTTTTATATAATATTGGGGTTTTCAACCATGTACAATATACCTCCAACTTGAAGGCCCAGAAAATAGATTATACAAATTTAAAATCTGTATATAAGATGAGAGATCGAATCCGAGACCCGCCAAGTATGAGTACACCGCTTCCATGGAGTCACGCGACATCGTAAATCGGCTCCATATTTCTCCAAAAAATAAACGGATTAAAAAGAATTGTTAAGAGAACTCATGTCGATTGTCGCGATAGCTCTATAAATTTCTAAACCTCGTAATCTCAAGGATTAACTCCACAAGCAATTGAATCCTGTCATACAATTATGTAGACATTGTAATAATCGAAACCTGCATACAGAGTATCGCAAAATTACAGTCTTCCTTATTCGATTGTACAGTCTGGATATTACCGTGTAATTTTTTTAAAGAACGAACATTCTTGAACGGATTAATTGGATGACCGAACGGAAAATGACTTTTATTAGCGAATAGTGGGTTGAGACTATGTAGAGACCAGACTCGAACTTGAGCACGTGCACGGGACGCGCGAGGAGTTCCCGTCGTGCGGGAAACTCGGTCACCCGGAACTACGTAAGGCGATCGTGTTCCCCGTCACCGATCCAGATATATGTCCGTGGCATTATGTCCGTTCTCCGTCTCTTCGACGTGACTTTAGAGCACTATATTCCGAGGCGTCGCCTGGACGAATCTGCTATCGATCGAGGTATCTGCGAGAATCTCGGACGACGCACGAATTGTATATGGAATTTAGGGAGCGAAACGCGGCAGACCTCGCGACACCTTGATGTTATTAGGCGAGCTTTCTTTCGGATATTTAAACGTGGAAGCTACACTGTTAAATATTAAAAAAAGATGAAATTTAAACCACTACCTTGAGTTAAATAACATTTTATTTTTAACTACAGAATGTGTGTCAAAATTTATTATTTTAACAAAACAGTATTATTTTAACTTCATTGCAGGCATTGCAGCATTGATTTAGTTAAATTAATGACATATTAAAAGTTATACGAGCAGTGGCGACCGATATAAATGGTTAAAAATGACTCACACAAATTGAATATAATTTGACATTACGAATTTAACAGTGTACGGTCAAGCGTTTTCGGCAATATTTCGGGTGCATCGATATATCGAAATCCTCCGTTTGTTTCGCGTTATTATCAGATAACAAATTTTGCGTGCGATAACTAATGCCGGAAGAGATAATTTCGTCGACGTCAAGTATTGTATATTGTATATATACTTGTACATTGTATAGATACTAATAATTAATGAAAATTATCCGTATTTCGATCGCATCAGAGAGAGAGAGAAAGGAAGACATCTCTCCGTCTTCCACATTATGTCATCCGCTATTTACGTCTTCTATCGTTGCTTAATGCCACTCACGTGCAGCGACGATATCGAGTGTGAGTCGAGACCCGAAGATTCAAGACTGTAAGTTGAGCGAACATTAAAAATTCGAGTCGGAAGTCGAAACGTGAGAACCGAAAGTTGAGAAGTGACTGGAATCTACAAACATACGTCCAGTCAGTTGCATTAGGCGTAAAGTTGTTTTAGGACCAGTTTTTTCAATAGTCGTTTAAACTGACGTTTAGCAAAACTCACTCTTCGTCTTTTTCTAAAAGACATAGTCAGAAAGAGACGAAGAGTGAGTTAAGCTAAGATTAAAGTTAAGCGACTATTGAAAAACTGGCCCTTAATCGTCAAAAATCTCCGAGTACGATGCTCGCGTTTTTCTCGTGTATCTTAAACTTCGCGACCTTAATCCTCGCGGCCGCGCTGACCGCGATATTCCGGCGCAATGATACTCGTTTTGCGATTAAGGGTACACGGCACCGATATCGGTCGCGGTTATCGATCATCGGGTGTCGAGTGAGTAAGATATGTTGTATATCCCCGATTCGAATAAAGATATATACGGTCCTCCGCTCGAGCCGCGCATAAATTTCACGACGGCTTTACAGCCGACGACGTGCCGCCGCGGCGAAAGGAAGGACTTCCTCTCGGACTCTTATTGATACTGACATCCGCCCTTCGTTTTCTCGCGATTGCTTAACGCCCGAGGCTCGTCGCGCGCGACTATACAGTATACATCGTGACCCGTATTTTCGTTAAATCCTTGATGGCTCTGTTCCATTTTAATAGGCCGAACTGCCGCCTCTTAAGGGCGATATCTTTAAGTTTCTTTTCGTGTTCTGTGCTCGTGAATGTCTCGATTATTGTCTCGTTACACGCCGAGCGTATATATATATATCTGTTCCTTATCTGTTCGTTCGTGTTACAGAGCCGGCATTTTTGAATATTATTTTCCACGCAATAGCGGCGGTGCGGCATGGCAAAAGCGGCTCCGAAGCACGATCACGATTTGCTCGGAAGCACGCCTCTATAAACGGCGCATATCGCAGACCCGCGCGACCAGGATATCCCACGATAAATCCATTCGAAGTCCGCGAGTCCGCGCGGCGAGTCGCCTCTGCGGTGCCTGTATCGGCAGAATAATCGGCGGCGATAAATTAGCGCGGCCGGCCGATCCGAGAGGGTTTCGCTTTCTGATTTACGGCCGATCGAACCGTCCGCGGCGCGTGTCAAGGCGATATCTCCGTCGCTTAGACCGCCGCGCCGCGCGCCGTATTGTCTCACGAGTCGATGGGTGTCCCGCGGATGCGCAAGCGTATTAGGAAGGCGGTACGCCCATTATGCATAATGCGGCTTTGGGTGACCCGCGATGAAGGGAGAAGAGAAGAAGTGGCGTGAAGGAAGAGGGGTGCCCGGCCGACTTCCGGTTGAGTCACGGAGGCTTTGCAACTGCAGGAGGCGCAGGGCGCGCGTGGGTAACGCGAAAGGCCGTCGTGTTATTTTTTTCACGTCGCCAATGATGCTTTGGCAACCTCTGAATATCAATGAGATGTTCCTCTCTGTATCTTCATTTTCTGTAAGCCTCTTAGGAGAGATTCATGCGATGCAGCCGTCTAAATAAGCTACAGTAAGACTACAGTCAAACTATCGTCTTTTTTTTTTTATTTTAACTCTGTTCGTGTAAAATCTTTATGAAAAATAGGAGTATTATACAGGGTGTTCTAAAAAGGTACGGCAAAAATTTAGGGAGATACTCCTCACACCTAAACGATGAAAAAAATGTTATATGAACATGGGTGAGGAAACGCTTTCTTCAGGAGTTAGAGCTTTTTCCTGAGTACGCGACGTTACGGCTAAATGAGGTAGTGACCTTATCTGCCAGGCAGAAATCAGAAAAATATTGACCTTTAATGTTACTTGTTTACACCTAAATAATAATCCTAAATTGTTTCTTGTGTAAGTAATACAGTCAACAGTATTTTCAACATAACTCCTGAAAAAAGCGTTTCCGCACCCATGTTCATATAACATTTTTTTATTCTTTAGATGTGAGGAATATCTCCCTAAATTTTGGCCGTAACTTTTTAGAACACCCTGTATATATATGGAATCAAATTAATATTTTAACATTTGTTTCTAAATTTAGTTAGGAATTCTAATATTCTAGTTAACGAATTTTCTTAAAAAGATTCTTACGTTCCCATTTGAAAATCCTAATCTTTGTTAGACAGTATTTTTTTGTGCGAGCAAATCTGTTCCTCAAACAAACTCGGATGAGCGAACACATTTATGACACGCTAGGAACGGCCGAGCGAATTTCAACCTTTCTCGCTGTCTTCGGAAACTCATTAAATGCCTTTCTTTATTTATTCACGCCTCGTTGAAAGTCTATTTAAAAATTGCGCTTAGAACATTTTGTCGATACGATATGTCACATGGGTTATTTAACAGCTAAAGCGCACATTAAATTTTCTTCATTGATAATTTTCAGAAAAGCAAGAAGATTTAAATCCCTTTGCTGATTTTTTTATTTAATTGGCACGTTTAAAACGCAAATAATCAATAATGTTGCGATTTGTCCATATAAATTCATGAATTCATGCTCTAGTAAAGAGAAAGTCCAAGCTGATTTCAAAATTACACACCCAAGAAAAGGAAAGCAATTTGCAAAATTGCAGCGCGCACATTACGTGCATACGATATGCGCGAAGGATCGGCTTCTCCCTTCGGGAATAAAACACGTGTCTCGTATGCTTTAAACACTAACATTCACATCCGAGTAACGCGAACGAATGAATAAAAGAAACATTTTCATTATCATTCACTCAGGAATCCCGATTATCTTAGGGCCATGATACATTATTAGAAAAACTTAAGCAGTAAGACTTAAGCAGTAAACAAATTGACTAGTCGCAGTCAAATATTCTCGAAAACTTAAGGTACTTAGCTAGTGGTCAATTTGCTTACTGCTTACGTCTTAAAGCTGCTTAAGTTTTTCTATGTGCCAAAGCCCTTAAAATTACTGCGTAATGCGTTTAACATGTCAAGTTTTTCGAACGCTTTTAACGAGCTGAAATCGTTGCACCGTGAACATTACGCGATAGTATACCATCCGGCATTAATTTACTACCACCGAGTATCTCGGGCAGCCTATTATTAAAGATCGATATATTTTAAGCGACATAATTTAGGTGAGTCACGTAAATCATATATCTCGTGTGCATCGTCTTAGCCTTTTGTGACTAAATATATATAGTATGTACGAGCTCGCGATGTTCGTTTATCGCTCGTTTTTCTCGGCGTACCTACGCTTCGTGTCGCAATCTCTCAGGGTGGTCCACATCGCGAGGCTGGATCCTTCGAGGTCGCGCCGAGACCACACTTGTTTTCGCACATTCCGCTCGTCAAACTGCATCCGCGAGCGTATTTTACAGACGCACTTTCCTTGATCATCTATATATGTGTGCGCTTATAATCGCGTCCACGTAGCGAAGTGCAATCAGAGGTGAAAGTACGTATACAAAGCGACAATCGCAAGTGAATCGAATTGTGTGGCCAGGAACTAGCAATGTTTTTCATCAATAGTCTCTCATTCATGCGATCCAATTACGATTTAACGGAAATTAATGAATTATCTTTCGAGTGGTAATCTCAGAGACAATCTTGGGAAATTGTGCACGGTGATTCTCAAGATGAATCGCTAAAAGTGCAAGGTCAGAATAGAGATGATGGGTAGCGCAGTGAAAAGTCCGCGTCGCGAATGTTTGTTACGTGAAGCACTACCTACTGTGTAGCGTCAGAATTGCTACTTTCCGCGACGCTCGGTACACCGTGGCAGTTCTATTTTACGCATCAACTCGTATTCGTACCGTATTAGGAAACTAGCAGTTCAGAAAGGCGGTCACACACGCGCGCCTAGAATTAGATAGCCATCGGTCGATTTCCAGTTCCTTGTAGGAAAAGAATCACGGACCACTGCTCTTTTCGTCGTTTCACCTTTCTTTCCTCTGCGGCGTTAAAGATTAAGCGGGAATTTCTAAAGCACTCTTGGTCCTTGGAGCCTTGGATACAGTTGCAGCAATTGTTTTAGAAAATAGTAATGGTACTAGATTAAATTTGTTATCCGATAATTCATAAATTAATTAACGCGTCAAATTGTTACGTTACGTTATGTTACCAATAGAAATGATTAGGTTTAATTGCACAGTTGATAAAATCAAATGATTAATAAATTTCAATCTCGTCTTAATTGGTACAAATAAAATCAATAGAATTGAAAGGCCGACTACCGATTGATTAGGTAGTTCGTTGATTAGGATAGGTTCCGAAGAAAAGTTTTATGGCATTAACCTCGTGTACTCGTTTCAGGAATGCAGTCTTCACGTCAAATCTAATAAGTTGTGCGGAAACTTTCACCTACTTCGAAACTTCCGAAATTTAGTGCCGATGCGATAACGATCTTTATGCAGCATATTTCGTTTCCATATTTCGCGTACAGCAATGAGAAGCAATTGCTTATTGATCTTTCTATTAGTTATTTTTGAGGTCGTCCTAACTATCTACGTTCTCGTTTCGCGCAGTTCGTTTTACAGTCGTTCCTTCCGTACGACTTTTGCCAAATGGGCTTGTAAAGTAGTGAATTTTTTAAATGAAATGATATACGGATATATGATGGGGTCTTTCTTGAACGTTTTTGCGGCGTTCAAGCGAGCTTCGTAAAATTCTGTGCATATGGCGCGCACGTTTTTCCACGGCAGCCCGACCGAGACGCGACCAAGTGTAAGGCGAAATATTATGAATACCCTTTCCCACGTAGCGCGCCAGATGCTAACTTTTGTGCCGGCTCTTGTGCACCAAAGCTGCGTAAAGGCTTGCACGCGCACGCCACATCGTCGCACGACAGGCCGCCGCGCCGCGGCTCTTTTTAAGGTGACTTCACATCGGACGGACGAGACCCGATGAAACGCGGAAAAAAAAAAAAATGTGGTCGAGCATGGCGTGAATGTCGAAGTCGTTACACGCCATTACGCCACGCCGATTTCTTTTTGCGCCTTACACGGCATTCGCGATCGACCCAGATGGGAAAAGTCGTTATAATAAGAAGCATTTTTTACATAATAATATATTGCGTTTAATTTAACATTTTAACGTCCATTTTTATCAATGCAGATTAACTTTAATCTCAGTTTAACTTGCTTTTTGTCTTATTTGTATAGTTCTAAGAATTCGAAAAAGATAAAAAGTAAGTTGAACCGAGATTAAAGTTTAATCTCTGCATTGATAAAAATGGACAAAGTATTTTGGAGAATCCCTCTCTTAAAATTGCCGTGTTAAATCAATTTATTGTTGCCTCTTTTCCGCAATGCCGATTGGTTCTTTCATTGTGCTTACTTCGTGAGTGACTGTCATTGTATATTTTGACAGTCGTGATGTGTATCAAGGCTAAATAGCGCGCGCGAAGCGCGCGTCTGTGGTGTCTATAGTTAAATAAATTTGCGAGGTAGATTTTTATTTGTCTTTCTAAACGCACGATTTCGGAGCGGTGCGTTCTAAGGAAACGTTAAATAAATATCCAGAGTCGTGCTTATCACGATTTCGGTGAGCTCTTGACAAACTTTACATGAAAATGACATTTCGAAGATAACACACGCGAGATGCACTGTCGTGGCAATGCTCGCGTGACGTGGCATCGAGACGAGAAAAATTACGAGCACGAGACTATTAATCTGGTGGAAGAAATTCGGGGGAGAGGCTCGATTTCGCGTTCTATCGGAGAGCTCGACGCGGAATACCACCGGAATACGCTCTGAGTCATTCCAACTTCGGTCTGCGAATTCGCGCGCGCAGCGCGGGCTATCGATCTTTCCCATAAATTATAGCGAAAGTAATATCTAACGGTTATCGAAATTTCTCACGAAACGGAAGGAACTCGCCGGCC
Organism: Leptothorax acervorum; assembly: GCA_035220615.1. Lineage (NCBI taxonomy): Eukaryota > Metazoa > Arthropoda > Insecta > Hymenoptera > Formicidae > Leptothorax > Leptothorax acervorum. The sequence continues at coordinate 1,495,746 of JASTWQ010000452.1, read as the reverse complement.
TTGGCGGTGCGGTGTCCCGAACTCGTTCGTCGAGTTTTTTGCCGATCGATACTCATGTTGCAAAAATAATGCTCCAACTGTAATGTGAATGATGAACTACTCACTTATAGTCTTGTTGATCCAATCGGCCAGGTCCTCCTGAAGTGGTATCAGCTGGCGGCTCTGCGCCGAATGCAGCCGCTCGTGGTAGAACTCGAACTCTTCCTCTTCCGGCGAGGCACGCGGCACGTCGGCGCGATTGAAGACGGAAACCGAGGACGGTCCCCAGCTACTGCGATAACGGGTGTGCTGGGATGACGGGAATCGGTTGTTGGCGTACGACATTCTGAGGCAGCTCCTTCCGGCGTTTCCGGACCTGCCAGCCGGATTCTCTCGCGACGCTTCTTTCCTCGCTCTACCCGCCGGGTCCTCTTCCAGGACCCACTTCACTTTCTTCGACAGTTCCCAGGCTATTCAAGAACGATGTCGTGCAGAGACGTGCGCAGCGCGCGATCAAGTGCCGCCTGAGAAGCAGAAGGGGACTATCCGTTATCGCGAGAGACCGGAGGTCTCGCTTTCGAAAACTGGATGCACACCGAGAAAGCCAATCGAAAGCGAGAGCGGGATGATAAGGCGCAACATGAATCTCTTCTTAGAAAATAGGGGAAGAATAAGACAGTCAAGATATGGATAAACATGAGTGCGCACTTATATGCGCGCAGAGAATCCTCTACGATTTCTCTGAGAAACCGTAACGAAACGGCGGAGTTTCTTTCCCGTTGAATAAGGGTTCTACTTAAGTGTCTTGTCCGCTGTTATCTTTAAAGCTATAAATTCAAGACTCAAATGTGTTGAATAATATCTTTTTACATGTAATTAAAGGTCGAAAGCGGAGTTAAAATTAGAAAAATAAATAGACATTAAATTAAGATTAAATTAAAAAAAATTCTCATAGTTTAAAATCATATTTTCCGTGAAGACATACGTCTGCAATGTATGTGAACAAGTGCTTGTTGGTAATTACGCCTACGCCTTGCTGTTATATTATCGCGTGCTTCAATTCCACGGGGGAGCCATAATATGGAATACAAGAAGTTGAGTGATTAAGGAACAAAGAAGTTTGAAGAGCGGAGTACCAAGCACGAACCAGCTTTTACGAAGGCTACACGTACACGATGAAGTGGATATCATTTTGGATTCTGCGAAGTATTAGTATTTAGCATCTTACTAAACAGGGTTAGTGCTGTTCGCCGCTTCCGAAGAAGCATATCACCTCAGGATGAGAATCAACACTCACGCACCAGTAATTAATAAGGTGCCTCTACATCTTGCAGCGAGAAGAAACATTTCTTTCATTACGACACGGTAATGCCTCCAATTATGCGTTCGCATGGCTGTGCGTGTTACGATAAGTTAAATATTATAACTAGACATCGGATTTTTTATATGCAGATTGGTGGAAAAGAACAATTAATAACTATAAAGATTGTGTTATTTATAATATCCAACATATTTATACCTAAAATATGTTGCAGTATAAATGTGTTGAATAATATAAATAACATAATCTTAATTATTAATTGCTCTTTTCCACCAATTTTCATATGAAAAATCCGATGTTTAATTATATATAATAATGTATATGATAGGCTAAAATTAAAATCTACATTTAACTTCTCGAGAAACAAGTATGGAAAGATCGATGACTATAATTATTTATCGCGCTACCAATGCGAAAATGCTGATGTGGGAATTACGCATCGGCGTCTCTGGACCGAGAAAACAAATCACCGCCCAACGTGATGTTCCACGGACAAACCTACGAGCGTCCTTCGACGCCGATATATCGATATCTTTCGCGCAGCTGTCTCTATTACCGTATAACGTGTAATATATTACCGCGTCAACACGTACGCGCGTTTCTCAGATTCGTGGCGTATTAAGAACAGCTCACTCGAGGAGAGACGACTTTCTTATCGAAACTCCTAGCGAGACGAATGACGGCGAGCGCGACAAGTTTGCGAAACGCGCGGTGAAAAGCGGCGTGTATGATCGGCACTTCGGCAGATTAAATTGTCGCCGCGCTCGATGCTCGCGCTCAGCATATGCGCACGTGGGCGCGAGATATTCTTTCACACACATCACGGTAGGACATTTCTATAAATCGCGGTGAATCGAGATCCTTCGTTTCCGCGGTTAAATAGCGTTCTCATTATGACGATATTAGATACGGCGAGTGTCAACGTCAACTTCAAGATCGTTTAATTAATTTCCGACCTAGACGTCTATCCACACGTGACGGGAAAATTATAATACGCCGAGATTGCTACAGGAGAAGGCAGTCGTTTACGTACTCTGATTTTTGCATTCAATGTTTTTCTATAAAAACCGCTGAATTTTAGAATTGTCCCTGCGTTTTAAATAACAGCGAAAGTATTAATGCATATCGAGGAGAAAAGCGATACTTTCGATGGACTCTGTCGACATCGGTCAGCATGAATGAAGACGTTGTAAATCATACAGAAAGCGCGCGTGCAGATATTTCTCAAGTAGCCAAGAGTAATAATCGCGCGTGCAATTATGTCCGCTTTCGAAAAAGGAATCCAAAGATCTTTACGAGTCCATTTAGCGCGATCCCGGCCTAAAGTCTTCATTAGCGCCTCTCGAACGCCCCTCGGTTCCGTTGTAACAATCAGATTTACGTAATCGCGCACAAATAAACGAACACGAGAAAGAGCACCGCGTAAGATCCCTATATACGGTGTACAACGGTTGCTCAGAGAAGAGAGAGAAAAAGAGAGAAAGAGAAACCCGCGTATCGTATAGCGGTATACGTTACGAGACGCTGAACATCTCGCGTTCCTTATGCCGAGCGCTGTTTGTAAGCGCCAACTGGCAAGGAAACGCGACGTACACACGGTTATCCTTGACTAAAGATTCATGTGTCCATACAAGGAATAAGGCCCGTTGCCGGATTTGGACGAGTTTATCTTTCTCGAGCGTGCCTTCGAGCGCGCGATACACGTTAATTTAGGATTGCAAAATTTGTCGAACGGCATACAGACGTTTCCAACGTCGACTTCGTCGGCGCCTCTCAAAGACGTCATTCATGAAGACGGCATATTGTGTACTGCCGACTAAACAGCTGCGCGGATGGAACTTAAGTATCGAATCGACATTTTAAAGATTGCGAGACGATACGTTAATAACGATTCACCAAAATGAGATCCGAATGTATCCTACTTCACTTTGTTATTTCTTAATTGCGATGGATATAGCATCGTAGACAGATCTCATGATAATAATATAGGTAGCTGCGCGCTAAAAATGATCGATTGGGTTGTTATAAGGTTCTCTTCTCTCGCCGCTCGAAAAGCAGCGATAAAAACACCGATGCGCGAACATCATTAGTCAAGCTTTTATTTTTCATCGGATAGCGTAACGGCCGCCCACGGGATGACATAACTTCATCGCTTTATATGTTTTTTCGATCTTTGAATTAATTTGTAGACGCGGTTACGCTGCTCTATCAATACATATCCAACAGCTACCACGTAATTGCATGTAGCGCTACTTCACGCCTACACTCAAAAATTGCGATGCCAATCTCCGTGAGCAGCCGCGTTTACTGCTTCTCGTTTAAATAAAATTAAGCGCGCGATACACGAATAATAACGCTTTGTAAAGTTTACTCCAATAAGAAATATAACGTTCGTTTTAGAGCACGATGCGATCGACAAGATTACTTTAATTGACGCACATATTGCGCTCATAATTTACGCGAAGCGTGAGAAATATTTACTAACATATTCTCGTTAGCATTACAAAGTTCTACGGATTACGTGTGTGCCAGATATGCCTTTTCTTTCCAATGCAGCGATATAACAACATAACGTTCTCTTTACACGAAACTATCATCCAGTCAACACACACATCAATAATAGTTTTACAAGTTTTTAAAAAACCGTTACTTAGACGTTTAATTTTTTAACCGGGTTAAAGTACAAACAACAACAATCAATTAATAGTTTTACAAGTTCTTGACAAACCATTAGATGTTAATCTTTTTAACCGGGTCAAAGTACAAACAACAATACCCAATTTGAAGATTTAAGTCGCAAGGGAAGGAAGTTCGATTGAATAATAAGCACGGCACGGTCCATTACTCGATCGGCAAAAAATCGAAGCGCATTATGCGCCAAAGTCCGTGTCCGAAGTCAACGACCGGCCAACAATCGTGCCTAATCGGAGGATGAGCGGATGGTGAATTGGAGGATGGTGAATTGGATCACCATTAGAGACCTCAACGCGCGCATTATACGTGTATAACCGCCGCGGGATTAACCGCGTGGCGAAAGCCGGGCGTCCATCATCGCACGTCCGTCCGGCTCGTAACGCGAGTGCGTGGGCGTTCTGCTCATTACGAGGAGACACGTGTAACACACGAACGTCGCGTGACAATCGCTCGACGGCGCGGGTCCTCAAGATCTTGCGCGTACAGATCCAACGCGAACGGTTATCCGCCGCGGTGATGTTTGCCGCGCGCCGTAAACATTAATCGTACATCTGCTCGCGTTTGTGCGCGTTTAATGGTTGATCTTAATCAAGTCTCGCCAATTAATATCTTTTCTAGAAATGTTAGACTAACGATTCATCACTTTTCCAAGCATTTTGTTAGCAACAGAAGCAGTTTATAATTCCCATTTTCTTTTATTGGCATCAGGAAGCCAATTTCTTATCAAATTCATATAGTAATATTTTATCATGAACACGATATTATTGTTTTACATGCTGTTTACCGATTACTTTAGCGAGTTACAATTCCGGCATGATTTACGTGGACAACTGCGAAATTTACACGGAAAGAGAAAGATTTGCTGGGTCAGCGTCTCCGGCGCGCGTTTCTCTAGTCGTTTTACTTTTTACACGTGGCTCAACGTTGCGTGTAGGTGGTCGTTCCGCGAGAACGTACCGTCATAAAATGTTCCTTAAAAGGAGCCGATAAAGTCGCGGTCACCCGCATCACAAAGAGAAAAAGTGATATCATCGTGTCAGTCAGGTTGCAAAAATTCAGCACAGCTATCGTAGCGCTATGCGTGTTTTATGCGAAAATTATATCGTGCCGTTTACATGTATTTCTTCCTGTACGTCTGACTGAAGAAGTTAAGAGTTAAAGCAAATAGAGTGTGCCGTAAAAAAGTTTTTGATATGACACACTCATCGTTACATGCATACAGAATACATAATTGTTAGTCGAAACATATAATAATATACCTATTTACAATAATCTTGCATCTACATATTAGATTACGTTATTTGGTTCTCATATAATTACCACGTTAATGAAAAACAATTGTTTAATATTTGTTAAATGATGTTAAAAACAAAGTTTCGGCAAAATCGAAGCAAAATTTAAAGCAGATTCACGGACTTCAACATACTTCTTTTTTATTTAGAGAGAAATTTTCCAATTTCCTTCTTTCGATTTTTTAACTTTATTTAACAGAAAGCTTGATGGACAAAACGATAGATGTTTTGTACCAACCTAATAGAATTGATATTCAAAATTTCACTCACGCTGTCAACAACTTTTTTTAATTATTTCCATCAAACATCAAGTAAAACATTTAACATATTCTATGCAGGATATGTTCGTACAACGTTAACAAGATTGCTCATAAGATTCAACAAGATTGGTTCTTGCAATTGCTGCTTTTCCTGTCTGAAGCCTTGTGTCCACGATGCTAGAACTGCGTCCGAGTTTCGCTTTAAGCCAATCAACTTGCAGCTCTTACAGAAAAGTAGCAGTTTCATTGGCTTAAACCGAAACTCGGAAACAGTTCTAACATCGTGGACACAAGGATTGATACTCGTAGAAAGTACTGCTTTATACGGAATTGTTTGTGTCGGTTCTAATTAAAGATTCTTCATCGTTACGAGTAGATATTTCTGAAATTGCCGTAGAACATTTTGACTGTTCTCTTTTTTTACTTTCTTTTTTACTTTCTGATAATCGTTCATCAGTTTCAAGAATTCTTATATCTGTAGAATTCACTCGGCCAGAATGAGCGACTATCCCTACAATTATAGCACACTTATCGCTCTTATCTTATCACGAACTTTCACAAAATTTCTCGTAATCATAAATCTTAAAAAAGAATTTAAGACGGATAAACATTCCGTAGTACCCAAAACAGGTTTAGATCCGAAAGATAAGAAATATTTTACGAGGTATAGACATTATCCGATGAGGCAGCCACTCGAAAAGGATCATCGTGGAGGAACTTTTCGTTTCGACAGCAATCGGGAAGAGAGACGAAAAGAATGTGTAAAAAATACAGTCGGCAGTGCAATGCGAGCTAATTAAAGCGCACAAACAGAGCGTGCCCGCCCAATTACCGTTCTCGAGGAGCACGCGGCTATACGGCTGGTTTGTCCAACGCACTAAAAACACTGTCGCGAGTTGTGAGTTTCATCCGTCTGCCCTACAAAGTCAATTAGAGAATGCCTGGACAGATTTCCCTGTACGGGGAAACGCGCGGGAAAGCTTAAGATATGGGGAGTAAGCCCCGGCCGTCATGTGTCACAACGAGCGATGCGTGCTCGAGACGGGAAAGAGAACTTGAGGGAGCTCCTGAATCGATAAAGAGAGTAGAATTCATATGCATACAAGCGTAACGCAAACTTTCACGGCCTTTAATCGTAATTGCGCCCGTATATCTTCACGCACGTGGCACTTAACCGATGATGAATGTGTCATCGTACCGCGTTGCGCGTTGCAGAGGGAGCGAATTTTACGCGTTTCTCGAGGAAAGATTAATGAAGCGTCTATATCTCTTCTTTCGCCCGCGTCTCGGCACCGTGCCTGACTTGACACGGATGTTCATACGTATGAAATAGATTCGTCGATTTTCATTAAGATACCGCCATACGAGCTCACACACACAGATCCGGTCTGTACCTAATATAATATTTTCAACGATCACAATACCGCTACATGCGCGCGCTCGAGACGTTTCGCGAAATTTGCCGACGGCGCCTGTTTAGCCTGCAATTTATACTAATTTATACCCGGTTGAAATTTATACACGCCGCGGCAAATTAAAATGTCATCGAGCGACAGGCGGGCAGGCGGCGACAAGGTATTTTACGCTCCGATTATTGCACTAACAAAAAGCGCGGCAGTTTGTTGCGCTCCTTGCGAATCGCGAATCGCCGCGAGCGCGAAGCGGGAAGTTAAAACTCTCGGAAGCGCGGCGGGAGTATTTTTAGAGGCGCGCGCCGCGGAGGTGCTAGGTGATCCCTCTCGGCGCGTTGCCGAGGAGCGGCACGGTCCACGGCAGATTTAAAAGAAACGATTCTCTCGAGGCGCGCGGTAATGCGCCGTTAGCGGTAATAAGATTGAGGTAATAAGTGGTCGTTTTGGAGCGTGACCATCGCGCGTAGGAGTGTTTGTACATATACGTACGTCGCATAATGCATAACGTTCCAGGGAACGAAACCACGAAGAATGCAGGCAAGCGGGTGCAGGCGCGATGCAGCGGGCATTCTCGCGCCGCGGCCGCCCGGTTGATGCAGCGGGAAACGAAATTCGACGTGTTCCGCCGCGCCGCGGCCGTCGCGGTCGGCGTGAAAGTCCATCCGGATTAACATAAGTCGTCGCGTTAGCGACGGGGAAGTCGTCGACGCCTCGCGCTTCCGGCGGGAGAAAGCACAAAGAGGAACGCCGCGCTCTTGTTTTCGCGCATTGTCCATCAGGGCTGCGTTCAGAAACATCACCCGAGGCCCCCGGCTATCATTTTATCCTTGTTGTTCACCGAATGTTAAACAAGGATATAATGATACCCGGGGACACTCGGGTGATGTTTCTGAACGCAGCCCAGGTCGTGTCGTATCGCGCGGATGACGGTCCACGCGATAGCGTGGCGGCCGAATCTCTTCCCGCGACTTATCGCCAACTTGTCTGCCGTCGTAATCAGATGGATATTTGATTGGCGATAGCGCCTTGCATTCATTAATCTCGCCCGATGACGATGACGGACAGGCCTATAAATTCGCGCCTTCGCGCTCGTCGAATGAAGAGCCTATACATTCAGTTTCGAATGAAAGACATCGACGCTCATATATGTATACTATTGAAGTATCGTAAGAATTTCTAATGCGGAAGCCGTAAAGGCTAATGCGAAGCACCGCACAGAATAGTTCGCTCCGCGAGCTTTCTAATATGTTGCGGGGAAAAAATAGACTTTATATTTTGTAAGAATAAGCACGTTAAAAAAAAAAAATAGGTCACGATAATCCGTAATGGCACGATGTACAGTTTTATTAACAGAGTTAATAAAACTGCTGATGAGCGTCATGTCTACAGTGCACACATACACAGACACATAGACATGTTTTCCGGGAAACGATTTTAAATTTGTACACGCGAACGAATGTGATTGGCACGATTCGCGCCTTCGGTATTATCGCCGTCATGTTGATATCATCGGGCTTCGCACTTTGTAATATTATTACCAGCTGTTAGATAATGACCGTACTTAATGCGTTTTAACGGATTCGCAGCAACGAGCGGCGTCTCGCAAATAAGGAAAACGCGGCTCGAGTCGGCTTCCTTTTTCGTAGAAAAGCATTTTCCACATGTTGAGTTTTAGAGACTTGAGTAACGACGCTTCGTACAATGAATATATAGTTCTCTCTCATCCCTGTTTCAACCCCAAGAATTCAGATCAATTATCTGAATTTTTTTTTAATCAACGAACTTTCTAATGTATCTTTTAATTTATTGTCTAATTTAATGACCGCGTTAATTGCCAAAGGTTTGTTATTAGCCGAGCGTTAATTGCTGTTGCTATTAGATATCTAATTTCTCAGAAACGAGCGTCGCACGTTTTAAGGGCGGGCTTAATTGCGATGAGAGGACGACAGAGAAGAGTCGCAATTCGTGCGTACACATGAGGTACAATAGCAGATATACTCTCGGTTGTAATGTTCGGATAATGAGCTTCGTAGAGGCAGGCCGTTGCCCGACGCCTTAGAAATTCTTTAATGACTTCATGTCGCGGTGCGCACACACCGAGATATGTCATTTAAGCTTCGTTCTGCGAGAGAGCCCGCCAGTCATTCGTCAAAGTGTCGTGAGAAAGAGAGAGAACCATATAGAAGACGATCAGTACAAGAGGACTACTTGTTGTGAAACTTCCATCACAATCGCGAGGACTAATTAACGAAGTTAAGTTTAGAAGTAGGAAGTATTTGTAAATCACTACAAAATCGCGACGTCTTTCTGAATTATGGTGATTACTTTCGAAAGAATGGGAGTTTTAATATCGAGGCGTCAACAGCTGTAGACGATTATTTATCATCGATAAAGATTTAATTAAGTGTAAGAATTAAGAACACACACAAATATAACAATATCTTGTTTTTTTTTTTAAATTAATTTTAAGATGCCTTTAATAGAAATTTAACTTTAGATTTAATTGCCAAAGTATTTGGCAATTGTTGAAGATTAAGAAATTGAGATAGATAATAATGGTCCTTTTAATTGTACTGCATACTCGAGAGAAAGTACCTATCTATGATGTCTAAGGAGAATTACCTGAATGTTTTTTTTTCAGCTACACGTTTCGAATAGCGTCTTAATACGCGTGTCATAGAACATTATTTCCACTTCTATTCCTGGAGTGATAAACTGACTGCTGGTGAATAATGAGCGTCATATTCGAAGTAATTAGCTCTCTAGAAAAGAATATGTAAACGTGTAACAATACACACACTCGTTAAAAGTTAATGAAGCATATCGACCCTCGCTTTCTCAAACAGTTGATAAGGTAGTGCGCAAACAGTTTGCATCAGCTCTCGTTTTCAAAACAAGAAACATACATATGATGAAAGATATTATATGAAAAATATACATCACACTCTCCCCGTCTTTATACATAAAAGTACACGTCATAAATACAGGTTTCTTGACACAAATCATATTACAATCTATATCTTGCTATGCTTACAGAGAGATTAATTAAAATACGCTAATAATTAAAATATTACCAATCAACTTCCGTCATTTATCAACTGCTCTCGCATAATCGCTCAATTCTTCTGCGATATGCAGACGTAAAAATAGATTCAATTGCGAAATCAGTGCACGTATGTAAGTAGAATGTACAGATGCAACAAATTTGTATTAACTAATTTTCGTTTAAATTAATTTATTATTAATAAACAGATTATTATAATAAACAAAATACACGTGTTGTACATTTTGTTTACATAACAAGAGACATCGTCATCATGTCAGAATGGAATAAAATCTTAGAATGTCTCTTAATAATACAGAGTAACACGTTATAGAAGTTTACGCGTGATAATATACGAAATCACACAAGAAACACTCCGATATTAATGACACATAAGTTTTCAGATTATCTTTTCTGATATATTCACCGATATGTTCTTTCCTTCAATAATTTATATCAAGACGATAATGAAGCATTTGATTGAGTCATCGAATATTCTCCAAATTAAAATCTCGCAATTCCAAAGTCAGATCTATATATATTCCAAATCCAAGATAATTGTAAAGTATCGCCGAAAATTATTAAAAATCCACGTTCCCGCACGTTCGTATCATCCGAACGACTCGTGCTCATTATCAGCATAAATTCCGCGCACTTGTCAAGTGTCAATAAATAGATTTTCCTCGAAAATAACGCTATCAAAATATCGCGCAATCGCAAGATTAGCCGGGTGCTTACCTGAGAAATGCTCGCGAGGGACATCGCTCATCGTGGTCGCTTATTCGCGCAAAATTTCCCAATTTTCGCGAATTTACTCCGAAACTCCCTTTCCCTCTCCCCCAATTAATAATCGAGCACTTTGTGCTCCGAGCGACGACGACGACGACTCGTACACGCCGATTATCCGTTCACGACTGCAGCCCTTCGGTGCCGGCGCTCCAGGAGAGCGAGCCCACGAGGAAGAAAAGAGGGAGATATCGTCGGCAGATCTGTGCCCCTACCACGGCGGACGGCCCCGCTCGCGAACCGACTCCGACAGACCGCTATTGTACGCGCGGCGCGGCGCGCTCGCACGGAAGCGTACGGGATAGCAACGAGCCAGGATGTGGCTCGGGAAGTCGGAAGATGCCTACCTGACTCTACCCCTTACGGAAAGATCGTTTCTCAAGCATTTATAGTATCGGTTGTATAACCAAAATATTGACAAATATTCCCACCGGTTAATTTCATCACTCGTAATTATTGGAAAATAATTCAATATGATTCGTGAGGCTTACAGGCAAAAGTCTGACGAAAATTTAACTCAAATTAACTAAAGAATCTTCCCGCTTAAAAATTAGATTTAGCAGGTTTTATTCGCGCTTTTGGAAGTGCGATGATTAAGAAAATCTATTTCTACAAGGAGCGAAATGCGAGAAGTACAGTGTTTTATTAAATTTAAATAAATATAATTTAAAATACAAAATTAAATTGGATAGAAAAAAAATAGTCATATCTTACACAGAAAAAAAGAAATATCAAATTAAGACTTATATGCTCGTATACACGCAAGAATTTATAATTTTGAAATGAGATATACGTGGTCTGTCCGGAAAGTATCCGACCTTACGCTATACCTACAAAGAGAAAGATCTACTCTGGATCAATGGCGATTGATGTCCCCTTCAAAGTATTCTCCTTTGGAAGCCACAACCTTCTTCCAACGCCGCTCCCACTTCCTGAAGCAATTTTTGAACTCAGCTTTTGGAATAGCCTGCAGTTGTCTCGTCACATTCTGTTTTATCTCCTTCGCATCCTCAAATCTCTTTCCTTTCCAGAGCGATTTCAATTTCGCCAACGCCAGAAATCACAGAGATCGAGTTGTACGGAGGCTGACGGACTTGCGTTATGCCGTGTTTGGTCAAGAAATTCTGGAGAAAATGAATGGGCTGGTGCGTTATCGTGGTGAAGCAGCGTCACCGCTTTGCCACAAATAAGGCCGTCTTCTCCTCACTGCATCTCTTAATCTCTTTAAAACTCTTAGGTAGTAACACCTTCGTAATCGAAGAAAATAATGAGCATTACCTTCACACTTCTCCGACTTTGGCTTTCTTTGGACTTTCTTTCACGCTTTCTTTCATTCTTCGCTTCTCTCATAAGCCTTACGAATCATATTGATCGTTTCCGAACACGATTGTCCAAATTTTTGGCAAAACTTTATGCAAATTATTCGTTGCTTAACACGCTCGGTTATTGTGCAAAAACTAGAAATGCGTCGCTCACAGATTTGGACACACTACACTATTGCGTACCGGTTTCGATTGAAGGGCTCCAGGACCACGCCACTTGGCGGGGATGCTCACAAAGGTTCCTCCCAAAAAAAAGAAAACTCGCTCTCTACAATAGTAGACCCAGGTACAAATAAGATATTGCCATAGGTCGGATATTTTCCGGACAGATGCACGTACATTACGTTAAACAAAGAAAACTTGCTTGAATGAAGTCATTTTATATAATTGAAAAAAAAATTGAAATTCTTATAAGAAAATTATAGATTGTTGCGTGTATACGAAACAATTAAGTTTTGATTTAACATTTCTTTCTTTCTGTGTATTAAATTGAGCCGTGACCTGCTGGATATGCAGTATAAATCTTCGCTATATTAAGACCTATTCAATATGTCACAATAATATCTTTTCCAAGCTTCCCCAATATTATCGAATAATACTAATTATTATAATGATGCTTATAAAAGCACTTTGCTGCAGGATGAAGAATAAAAGCAAAGCGCAATAATCAATTTATATATAAGATGGAATCAATTTTCGGGTTGAACCGCAGCTCTCGCAGTTGTTCCCCTAAAATCGAGGTCCTTCAAGGAAGACAACGAAACGTACGATTACTCACGCTACAGCGGATTCCTCTCAAAGGGCGAAACACTCGTAGCCCGCGGGTAACGACGCGTCGAGCGTGTCAATCGACATCGCGATTCCTCCGGGACCGTCGATTCTCCCTCGTCCGCTCGATCTCGCCGCCTTTCCGCCCGGCGTTGACAGACAAACCACGTGCGTGCCGTCACCGTCCCGGCGAACGCGGACCGTGGATAACCCGGTTCGGGCGAAGCGCATCGGAGCACTGCGTGCGACGCGCAGAGCGCAGACGCACCCGGTGCGTACGTGCGTTCCCCACCGTGCCCCATTCATCCCCATGCATTCACGGCGAGGAACGACGCCCGACGGGTACCGCGGGGGGGGGGGGGGGGAGGGGAGAGAGAGAGGGAGAGATTCCTCCCGGCGAACCCCCTTAATCAATACTCGACGTCCTCCGCGGCGACCGCGAATACCCTCGCGATCCTCTCTGGACCGCCGCGCCGTGCCGCGACGCGCCGCGCGCGCGAGAGTTTCTCGGCGCGCTGAATAAAATAGGATACATATTCGGGACGGGGGCGAAAAAGAAGAGACGCCGCGCGCCGGTGTCGGTTGCGTTGCGAGACTTGCGAGGGGCGAATTGTATGCGCCGCGTCGAGAGAGGAGCGAATAAATGGTCCCGACGCTGCTGCGGTCCTTTATGTAACGACCATAGCCTGTCGTGCGCGAGAAAGCGGCTCTATTTTTAAATGGGTCGTTTCAATGAAATTGTGCAGGAGCAGCCAACCGCGTGTAATGTGTCGTTTCTCTTATTTGTTTTAGAAAAACATGATAAAAAAACTCTTTGCATTATTATGTTGCGTCATAAGTGGAGCAGGAAATCTGCGCGTACTCTGTTGCGTATGAAAACAATCCGTCTGGAATATTAGAAGAAGGATATACTCTATCTCGTTTCGTATTGGGAAACGCTCCTCTTTTTCCAATTAGAAAGAAATCACTGGAAGCGATTACGCCCTCCTCCGCCTCGAATCGGACCCTTTTCTATTACGAGGGGTAGGAAGAAATATGTTGGCAAGGAAAGCGTCGATTTTTCCCGAGCGGCGCGGGTAACGGCGGCCCCGATTAAATGCCTGTGCATTACGTGTCAAGTAGAATCAACGGCTGTATCGACGTTCGCATAGGAACAGAACACGACACGAGTGGCCGCGTTATGTCGAATGTTAATTAGCGAAAAGACTTCTACATCGCGTGTTGTGAAACAATGAAATTAAATGCTACCTAATTGCGAGATTAATACACGCTGAGAAAATATTCGTCGCGTATCTTTCTTCTGAAAAGAAGCTGTGTGCCTGCGTGTTACGCAAAAGAGAATCGCTGATGCATTCGGATCAATAGCAACTGGACACGGACGCGAATTTCGTACGCAAATAGGGCGATCCGACCGCGAAACTTTTTCTCACGATCGATCGGAGCGTAATCTTAAATCGATAGTCATCGGCCGCCGATTGCACGTTAGCTCTATTACTGACGATCCGTTTATTGGTTTTTTTTCCTGCCAATATCAGACGCAGCTATAAAACGTGCTCATAATGCCGCGCCCATACATATTCATTTATGAGCTACGTCAGCAATCTATTGTAAAATGTCATGCGAGTGAAAGATCTGACGTTAAATATCCTTAATATACGTGCCAATAGTAATAAATTTCTAGTATGCCCTACGGCTACGTAAATATTGTAGAATGTTGCAATAATGATTGCGAATAAAAAATATCAAATATTTTTAATATGTTCAAAATAAATATATTTATTATTTATATTAGTAATATATATATTATATATTATTATAAATATACATATATGATATTATTAATAAATTTATTTAAGCAATCAACCGTTGACCAACTAACAGGATATTTCCAATCATAAAAGATTCAAAATACATACCAATTAGTAATTTAAGAAGAGATACATTGAACATTGCAAACTGAAAATTGAATACTAAATAGTATTGAAGAATACTAAGGCCCAGTTCCACAAACATCGGTTAACTTTTGACCTTCTAGGTTAACCCACTCTTCATCTATTTCTGATGCCCGTTTCTATACCAACGTCGGTTAACTTTAACCTTAGATTAACTCACTCTTCGTCTCTTTCTAACTTAGTTCTCCTATACTGTTCTCCTTAGAAAGAGACGAGAGTGAGTTAACCTAAGGTTAAAGTTAACCGACGTTGGTAGAAACGGGCATCAGAAAGAGATGAAGAGTGGGTTAACCTAAGGTTAAAAGTTAACCGATGTTCGTGAAACTGCCCCTTATAGTTCAATTGAAGTTAAATATATATTAATGAGTTTGCTGAAAAATCAATATTTAGTATAATATTAAAATTTGTATTTTTTCTAACATAAGGGAGTATCTCGAATCAGACACAGGTTAGACGAGGAGCTTGGCGTGTAGGATTTCTTTCTCTGCAAATGCAATTCGTCCACCGAATCTTGTGTAACATTGAACGTCTATGCGATCACACGAGAGCATCTCTTCCTTCCAGCAAACACACTTCTTCTCCATATGCGAAAAAGCCGATGTTTTCTATTGTCTCCTGAGCGGTTGTCACGGCGCCGCGGCCGCTCGCAGAAACCGGAAGCAGATCAGTTAGTCAGAATACCTACGCGTATTTTTTTTTTGCTGTCGCGAAAACATGTGACATATGATAGTACGCAACATATTGTGCACGCTATGCATTTTAATACACGTCGGACTAAGGAAGAAACGACGAAGGTACACTCGTGTGGTAACAACCGAAATGGGATTGAAATATAAAAAATGCAATTGTCTCTACGAGCGGGCTGTGCAATAATAAAAAAAAAAAGAACCTATCGCGGAGCGAATGTGAGATATGCTCGGTACGGAATTACCGCATTATGCAGCGAGACGCGCCTTCTTCCGCTAACGAAACGTTTTCTCTGTAATAAAAAATAATAACACGCATATGTATATCCTGAAACTGCACGGACTCTGGATATGAAATAGCGGTACGATAAAATGCGTGCATACGGAAATCCATAATGCCATAATATATGTCGTATGACGTATAGCATCGTAACAATCAAACAACGGTATAATTGGAACACAGCCCACAAAAAGGAATAAACTGACGATCGAGATATCTTTCGATATCTTATACCTACTGCAAAATATGGTTTAGATATGATGAATATTCAGACATTAGCAAATTTTTATCTTGCGTATTTCGGCGATACTACACGCCTTATTTAATTTGAAGTAGACATCCTAAACACCCTGTCATTCTTTGCTTTCTAAAAAAACGCTTAAATTCGTGGAAGAGAAGTGAAATTTAAGTTGACAAATTTAGCGAAGATGAACTGGTGCCAGGAACCGCCAGGTTGGCGTGTCTGAAGACTCGGTCCTAAGCTCTGCCATGCACAGATTATTACAGCTTTTATCGATTGTACCATGCTCCTATTGTTGATTTCTTGTCGCCAGAAGCTCGATAAACTAACCGAATTATTTTAATTCATACGTAAAAGTCCACCCTTACGTAAGTATCAAACTATTCCTACGATGGCAAGAGTAATGACATTGCATGACGCCTAAATCTGCCAGCTAATAATACAATAAGAGCAATTACAAAGTTATTTTTAATGTAATATAATATCTTAATTAAAAAATATAATTTTTAAAAATTATTTAAAATATCAAAGTTTCTATATAGTTCCTAAGATGTTTATTTTATCGTTATTTAAGTTTTGTTTTAAAACATGACGCAATGTATTGAATGCAAAATTGTTTGAAAATGTGAGATATTCTCTTTCTCTCTCTAGATTTGGATAGATTTATCTTCTTAATAGATGAACGGAATAATTACCTTCTAGATTGAAGAGCGATTAAGACTAGTTAGTTAAGAAGTGGAATCACGAGACACTGCAATGTCGTGTCTCGCGCCAAGTCACGCACAGCAAACAGTAAAGTGGACCTTGTATCAACGGATCAACGCGGCCCCTCTAATTGAGAGTATCTCAGCTTATCGGATCTCAGTAACGACTGGAACAACCAATTTTGAAATGATCGATAACTATAGCACTTGTATATACAAGATGATTCTAGTAATTGGGATGAGAGCTATAGCTCTTTTCCATATAAAGATATCATTGATATCAATCGTACTGACTGTGTCTTTTGATATGATGATAAGTATATGTAAAATCATGTGTACAAAATATATGAAACAAAATAGTGCAGTTTTAATATGTTTCTAATATGTTTCTCCTACTGAAGTAATGACGCAAAAAAGCACGCCAATTGAAAATAAAAAACTATGCCACTAGGCACAATATTATTGAGAAGGTCATTATAATCATATAAGCGTCTCTCTAATCATCCAAATTTTTGCAAAATAATCTATCTTTAATAATGTGCTTCGGTAATATTATTAAAAGTAAAAGGAGCCTCAGAAATAAAGTTTTGTTCATGAAATGAACTCACCGCAGATAAATTAGGAGCACGATATTACTGATTATCGATAATAATGTATGTATAATATTAACATGGATTTGTTCAATTTCAAGTCAATAAATCTGCAGCTAGTTTGCTTTATCCCATATTTTGCTAGCCTAGCGTATTTTATCTTCGCTTTCTAGCAAGCAATTTAATTTATTATAAATTAGTTTACTTGTTTTTAAAGTAGATATTAACATAAATATTTTCTGGTAAAATACCGTCAATTTTTGAATAATATATTGCTTACATTTTATTAGTTTTTATTTGCATAATAAAAATATCGTTAAAAACAAATATAATATTTATATTAAAAAGATGGAAATCCGTACGTTGTTAATAGAAAAATATCCATTACTTTCTGATAAATAACAGTAATTTTTAGTATTTCTGTTGCGACAAAAATTATAGTTTATATTTTATATTACTTCGAAAGCATATACGTTCCACGATATGCGAGCTGCTGCCTGCTATTATCATGCAGCGTTTGCTTGGCGAGTAAGTTAGCTTCTTTGCCGGCTTGAACACGCTCAAATTCTTTGGGTCTCATGTGACTCATGTCTCACGAGTCTTTGCACGGGAATTCTACATTTCTGTTATGTGTAGGTTAGATTATTGTCCAAAGGCCTCGTTGTATCTGCAAAACGTGTTTAAATATCAAGATATTAAACATCTTATCTGCGCTCTCGTGAGAAATTCAAGACCGGCAATGCCGGGAACGTTATGCGAACGGTATATTTTTATATATTTCAATGTAAAAATATATATTTATTCCTATAATGAATATACGTTGCGAGAATAAAGATATTTTAGGATACGTATTCGATTGTTATTGATACCCTTGTTTTATAAATATAGAGGTAGTTCTAAGAGAACGTCGTACATTGATTGGGACAAATATTTCATGGCCATTGCGTTCCTCTCTGCGAAACGGAGCAAAGATCCCTGCACCCAGGTCGGTGCGTGTATCGTTAATAATGACAAGAAAATCGTCGGTATTGGCTATAACAGGATGCCGATGGGATGCAGCGACGATGAGTTCCCTTGGAATAAACGTCTAAAGGATCCCAATAAGAGTGAAGAAAGAAAAAATCTTTATGGTACAATAAACAATTTTTTTTAAATACAAAACATGTATGCGATATTGAAAGATAATGAATGAGATATTATTAAAAGCGTTTATCAATCTGTTGACGTTGGGTTGCAGTGTGCCATGCGGAGGTCAATGCGGTCCTAAACAAAAATTCAAGCGACGTTAAAAACTGCACGATATACGTTTCTTTATTCCCCTGCAACGAATGCGCGAAAGTAATAATACAATCTGGCATAAAAACCGTCATATACATGTCCGACAAATACGCTCATAAAGTCGAGACAATAGCCGCGAAAAGAATATATGTTCGATGCCGCGGGCGTGAAGTATAGGTACTTACTCCTCTCGGAATTGCTGCATTGATTTATTCCTGCACAATCGCCGATGTCTCATGGAAAATTCTTTTATTTATTTCTATTCTAGGCAATACATCCAAAAGAATAAAAAAATAGAGATTAATTTCAGCGACATTAACTGGACTGAGATGAACCAATTACCGCAAACTCCGACAAAAGAGGAAAATCAAAGAAATGAGGATTGAAACTGTGTTGATCATTATTTTGTCTTGCATGAATAAATCTGATGATAACGGATGTGTATCCTATTTTTTAAAATTATTCTTTTATAGAATAGATATTAGATATATTGAAGATTATTAAGTATAAAAGTGTACGTCTATTCAGCTTTGTGAATAATAAATTTATAGAAAAGAAAATTGGAAAAGGTATTTCTTTACTATCATCGTGGTAGCATGTGCAATAACAAATGTTGTTTCTTTTCATGTGTTTCTATTCATTTATTTATTTTTTTACTTGACATTTCATAGAATGAATCATTCCCAAGTAATCTTAATCACGTGAAAATACAACTTACGATTGTATTGCTGGATATCGATTTTGTTTTCTTTATGCTTTTTTTCGGAAGTTTAGAAGACACTAATATTTACATATAAAAGTATTAATTAAGAGTAGGTACAAATGCAGGCTAAAGCACAGCTGCCTCTTCCTTCGATCTTCGCAGATCTGATAATCCCGTTTTTTTTTTCTAAATATTAATTAACCAGATAATGTGAGAAAAAATAAATAAAACAATGTACAGAAAGCAAAATAAATTGTAATAAGACTAAGATAGATTTAAGTATATGACACAACTCTCGGTTTATGCGTTTTACCAGCTGTACAAATGTAAACAGTGACATAATATTCTTATGGCATAATAGAAATATGTAACAATGATTATTTCTTCTTCGAATTAAGCGGAGCAAAGGTAGACCAGTTTTACATGATATAATGTTTCCATGCTGATGTAATATTATAAAAGGAAACGTAAAGACTAAAGATTAAACGTAAAGACGTTTGATACATATATATGTATATGTATATGCGCGTGTGTTAATACGTGTTTTATGTACATACTATACATAATCGAATTTGTTCAATTAAAATGCTATTTCACTTATTTCCTCAGTCGGTGAGCATAATGCGAGGAAAGTTAGAGACAATGAGCGTGATTACATTGCGGTATCTGAATTCATCACATAGAAGGTCTTTCGTATCGTAGAAAATTGAGATTGCAGCATAGAATACTATGCATCGTATATCAATGTAGTCAAATCAATAAGTATTATTTAGAATATCGCTTATCGAAACGGAATGTTGGCATTATGATTCGTGCCAATACTCTTTCGCCTTTGCTACATATTTGGTATACGTCAGAGTGAGCAAGTAAATATACCTACTATTTATCAATACAGTTACGTCACTTTTATGTAACAAAATGACAAATTTTAAGAATATGTAGATATTATTATTTGTGACTATTGTGGAGTACAAAATGCCAAAGATTTCATTTAAATGTATGTACAAATGTTTAGATATCTGTGTACGCAAAATCATTTAATGAAAATTATTATTGCTGAAATTCCAAAAAAGGAGAACTACTCGCATAGAATTATTCTAATTCTGTGTGATGAATTCCAATTATATTCAGAAATGGAAGAAGATATGGTTTAGAGAATAAGACTAACCCAAGCTAGCTTCTCGTGCGATATTATGTTCGGGATTGAAAGTAGATTTTAGATTCAGCCTCGACAGATTTGAATGCAACTCGCAATTAGCATTATTTATTTTCTATTTTTTTATGCCTGTATATATGCGCGTGATAAAAGTTCTTATATCGAGGTAATAACCTCCGGTAAAGATTGGAGCAGTTAATATGTGAACTTTCTCATGAACACATGAAAATTACGTACAGAGTTCATTCATACTTTTGTAGAAAAAATATTTAAATGAAAAATAAAAAAAATCAAAGAGATTAAAGTCTTCAGTAGATGCACAGACGTGAAGTCCAATTGCTCTTAATAAATTAATAGAAATGTACACAATAATGTAGTTTATATTAAGCTTCAGGAAGTCAAAATCCTAAATTATTGATCGATTTTCTTCTCTATCAGCTCTAGAGTAATTTCACCGCAATCAACAAAAACGATTAAATTAAAATATTAAATTTTCTTTAATTTCATATTTCTATAATTTCCAGGAAAAGCATTTCCATGCATTTACGGAAGGAATAATCAAAAAATGATTTTAGAGGACAACCGATCTTTTGTTAAATTATTCCATCGATTCACCACTCGTCATTTTGCGATAATAGCCGGTATGAGATACTTTACGGGCGATTAAGGGAGGTAAATATAGATTATAACTAATACAATCAAACGTAGATATCTACTATATGTTTATGATTACTGTTATGACGTGTTTGAGTAGGTGATAAACATTCAGACAATATTGATCGGCGGCAAACTCATTTGTCGCTCATCCGAAAGAAAGTCGTAAGACGTTATACACTTATTGATATAATACCTGAAATATGTACAAACATTATTTTAATAGCTCGGTAGTATCTATGTCATCTCGTATCGAAAATGTTTTGCTTTTTTACGGGAAAACTGAAAACCTATAAATATCATTATTTTCGGAAATCAAACGAGGTAATCATAACATCCTTTGACTTGTACCGGTAGGCTTTTAAACCTTGTATTTATTAAAATTTCCGCAATCCGTCGATGTACACACGTACGATGATATTCGCTATTAACACACTAACGGCTTTTCGATTTATGATATACTTTGGTAGTTTGCGTATACAAAACGCAGTTTATCGTTCCTATAGTAACTTTCACAGAGACTTTCGCAAACGGACACTATTTCCTTATTGACTTCTCGATGGAATATCAGGGCTCCAACCCAAACGTAGATCATTACCCTGGGCAAAAACGCAGGAATAAAATGTGTGTCTAGGAGGAAAAGCATTAGATCGTTTTGTTCATTGAAATCAACAGTTCACGGGTGAGCCGAACCAGAAGTTAGTACACGATGTGGGAAACGGAGTCCAAATGCGACGACGGACATGCACGGTACAGTACTCGGTGCTTCGATGATCATCTAGCGTTTTGCGGCCTCTACATAGTAGAGTATTATGTAGGCATCGCTGGAAATTGTACACCTTAAGTCGAGTAGAAATATTCGCATTAGAGCGCGCGTATGTATGTATACAAGTCTTGTCTTTTTGTACCAATGTGTTAGTTCTCGCACGTGTTATTTTACACACTGCACGTCCCGTACCACAAAACAGTTCGCACTTTCGTCGAATATTCCCCTCCCGTCCTGATCTTCTATCCCACTCCTCGCGTTTAGCGTCGCCGCCCACGATAAGCAGAACGTGTCAAATTAATCGGTCTCGATTGTTATAATTAATATTTAGCTAAGTCGTCCTCTCTCTCTTTTTCTCTCATTATTTTCCTTCCTGTAAAATTCCGGACCGCGTTCCAGAAGCTGTAGGCGGTCCGCACCTCGTCGTATTATAATTTATTAGGATTGTTTATCCAGCACTGTCCCAGCACTGTTCGCACTACGTGAAATACTCTCGAAGAACAGTTCGTGTATAACACATGCTTTACTCGATTAGTTATCTCGCCAATTTCGTTTCGTTTCTTTACCACGGCACCTAAAACGTGACTTTTTAACGTCCTCTAGCGCAGATCAGAAGAATGCTTCCGTACCCCGGCTCTCCATTGACTTGTCTAATTATGATAGTGATTCAGTGACGCTGCAATAGCGCGTGCCTGGATCAGTTTTTGATCGAATTCTCTTTTTCTTGATGATTGTTGGCTTTCGGCTCGGGCGGCCGAAATGCGGTAGCGAATGGGAACCGCGCGTGGCATTTCGTCATGTAATCGGCTATCGTGTCGTCACAGTGTCCGAAGTCGCCGTTGCGCAATGCATCGAGCACCTTCGTGCAGTTCTGCAACGTCACGCCTTCGAGTTCCTCGATGTTCGTCACGAGGGACAACGCCTTCGTCTGCGCGGACGGATCCAGAACGTACAGCATCCTTGCGCCTTGCAGCAGATGCGGCAGCGAATTCCTGTTCTTCTTCAAGTACTCGGCGTTCAGTTGGGCCGCCTTCGTACTGGAGAAGATTCCGGCGGTCTGACGCTTCACCACCTCGCCTACCGCACCTTCCAGCGGCGATTTACTGGTGTGCAACAGAAAACGCACCAAACACGTATGTAGGTCTGGATTATTCACGTCCAACCTATGAGCGCGTTTTATCGAGCGTAGCATGAGAAGAGTGCGACCTGTAAGAAAAACAGACATTTATTGCTGCGCGCCAATTAATTAGTTAAGTATCGCAAAATAATTTCCATCAATTGCAACTTGACTTATATGCGCTATTAAATATACTTCTAAACTACCTTTTCGAGTATATATCTCGAAAGCCATGAGATGCGTCTCTATCCGATTCGACGCCAGTTCCTGTAAGGGCTGTAAAAACTTTATCGCCTGTTCCAGTGGATCTTCCATCTGGAAAAATATTAATTTAATTACTGTTAAAGAATTTATATTTTGCGGCTTGCGCTCATCTTCTTTATATCTTTTATATAAAAGACATCTCAGTGTTAAAACGGTTAAATGATAAGGCCAACCAATCGAAGATAACACTCTTCCATCATCTCACATATTTATACTAACCCTTTCCAGCTTTTCCGGAATCAATTCGTCTAGCGTAGGCTGCT
Organism: Leptothorax acervorum; assembly: GCA_035220615.1. Classification (NCBI taxonomy): domain Eukaryota; kingdom Metazoa; phylum Arthropoda; class Insecta; order Hymenoptera; family Formicidae; genus Leptothorax; species Leptothorax acervorum. The sequence goes on along the minus strand of JASTWQ010000452.1, from coordinate 1,472,215 downwards.
CGAGATCAGGGTCGTTCTGCTGCCGAGATTTATTATGCTGCTCTCTTTTCTCTTGAGCCTGAGCGGCCTGCTGCCGTTCGAGCTCGGCCTTTCTGCGCTGTTTCCTCTGTTTGTTTCTCAGTTTTTTCAATTCGGATGGCGCCAAGTTTTCTGTAACACAGCAAAAAGAAGAACGTCATCTTTAAGGCATGTAAAAATAACCGATATGTAAATACACGTGTATAGCAATGTTGCGATCGAAGAAAGCGGGCAAAAAAAATTATTTAGGGCCAGCTTTTCAATAGTCGCTTAACTTTAATCTTAGCTTAACTCACTCTTCGTCTTTTTCTAACTATATCCTCTCCTTATGTCTATTTCTACGAATGGAGATAAACTTTAATCTCGGTTTAACTTACTTCTTGTCGTTTTCTAGTTCTAAAAATTAGAAAAAGATACTTAGTAAGTTAAACCGAAATTAAAGTTAATCTACATTGGTAGAAATGCACATTAGAAAAAGACAAAGAGTGAGTTTAGCTAAACTTCAGTTTAGACAACTAGTAAAAAACCGGCCCTTACTCGTTCAACAAATAAAATCAATCTTGTTTATAGTCACGTTTGTTGCTGTTTCAATTTGCGACTTAAGCAAAAATGGTTTACGGATGTAACCGCGTGACTTCCCCTTTATGATTCAACAAGCGGTTACTCAATATTCGCGGTTACCGTACATGAATGCGGGGAGCTGTAGCCTTTTGAATTTTTTTCATTGTTACGCAAGTTTTCTCTCCCCCCCCTCCCCCTGTTTTCTTGAAGCGAATGAGACCAGTTTCGAAATAATTTCCGCCGCGGCTTCTACAAATATCACGGTAATCTCTTCGCGGCGGGGCTCTTGCTGACGTACTTGCCAAGGTTGCACGGTACTTCGCGACACGGTGGATAAAACACACAGTACCGGCCGGTTTCGCAGTATTTTTCCCACTTTTCCTCGCCTTCGTTCGTGGCCAGACCTACTGACAGTTGTTTAGTAGGTCTGCCATGCGTGCACGTGCCTCGCGTGCTCGTTAGTCACGTGCACGCCCGGCGGGTAACCGTGGGACGGTCGCGGTGGCAGAAGTAGAAAGGAGCCCTGCACTGCGATCCGCGTGATCGCTCGCCGAAAACCGTAAATATCTAGAGCATACCGCGAAAACCGCTGATTAACCGTGGAAATAATCGCGAGGGATTATACACGCGTCTTACTGTGTTTTGTCAATAATCAAGTAAGATAGCGGTAACGTAATGAAAGAATACACTGAGGAAATACGTTGCCGGGGAAAGTCCGGGATATGATCCACACCCTGATTTTTTATTAATACAATAGATCTCTGAAAGACGTTTCTACATTTCTCAAAGAGTTATCTTTATTAAATCCTTCCTCGTTAAGTATATTTAAATAGATCTCTGAAAATTATCGATCTTACATTTCTCAGAGAGCTATCTTGACTCTTAAATGCGCAATTTTTCGTAGCATTCTGAGTACTTTTTAAATAAAAAAATAACTGCTTAAGGAATCCTAAAGAATATTTAAAAAATTCTTTTTTACTAATTTGAACCCCCTAAGAGACTGCTCCATCAGAGAGGTTCCTATCCAGAAGGGAAAGAAGGGCCAGAAGGGCTAAAGGAGACCCTTTACAGATGTGCAAAACCGCGCGTTTTTAGAACTTTATAAAGAAGAATAGGTACACGGAGCATCGAAAAGTCGCTTTACATAGGTATATATGTCGCAGCCCTATTGCAAAATCAGCCTTTTCGCAAAAAGCCTAGCCTCTTTGCAAAAGGCCGCCCTTTTGCAAAGCACTGATTGTTTCCCAATAAGACTGAACGCACTTTAGGCTTTTTGGCACACATGGGTTGGTGCTAGGCTAGGCACTTTGCAAAAAGTCTAAAATACGTCAGTCTTATTAAAGAAACGATCAATTGCTTTCGAAAAAGGGCGGCCTTTCGCAAAAAGGCTAATTTTGCAATAAGGCTGCGACATATATACAGGGTGAGTCATTTTAATTTACCACCCCCAAAAACTTTATTTCTTATTGTAGAAGAAAATGCTTCAGACAAAAGTTGTTTGGCTTGAAGGGGGACACATGATTCCGATGTGAGTCATGTGGTAGATGTCGTTTTCAAGAAATTTTAAAAACGACTAATTTCTTAAATGGAACTTGATTTTTTCCTTGAGAGAAAAGTTGTAGATCTCGTCGAGACGTTTTCAAAACACTATGATAAAGCTCTCTTTCGTTAAGAATTTCCTGAGATATTTTTAATCTAAAATATGAAATATCTCGTAAAGTATTCACTTTTCGATGATTTTACCTTCATACTTTTATATACGTAGAATAATGAAAGAAATCAATTGTAAAAAAAAAACAGAAAAAATTATTTTAAAAAATTTGACTGCATTTTGTAGACGCATTCAATTTTGTAAAATTGTAAATGTAAAAATTAATATTATTATTTGAATCCTTTTATTATTCTACGTATAAAAGTATGAAGGTAAAGTCATCGAAAAGTGAATACTTTACGAGATATTTCCTATTTTAAATTAAAAATAAGGTAACAACGAATCGACCTCGGTAAAACGCATACTCCCTCGTTTTTCGCCAACCTTCGGTTGGCAGCAGTCGGGAGAAAAATATCACGACAAAATTTAAAATATCTCAGAAAATTCTTAACGAAAGAGAGCTTTATCATAGTGTTTTGAAAACGTCTCGTCGAGCTCTACAACTTTTCTCTCAAGGAAAAAATCAAGTTCCATTTAAGAAATTAGTCGTTTTCAAAATTTCTTGAAAACAACGACATCTACCACATGACTCACATCGGAATCATGTGTTCCCCTTCAAGCCAAACAACTTTTGTCTGAAGCATTTTCTTCTACAATAAAAAATAAAAAAGTTTTTGGGGTGGTAAATTAAAATAACTCACCCTGTATATGCAAAGCTGCGCACTTAATAATGAAATCGTTTCGCAATAAATACAATAAGAATAAATATACACAAATTCCATTATTCAATCGTCATTAAAAAATATTTACGAATATTTGCATATTTTTTTCACATCATAGAATGACCGCTCTCTATAATTTTCAGAATTTTTCAATAAGTTAACATTGGATGAGTTAGTAGTCTGTAAAATAGAAGAATTACAGGTACATAGAAAAAAAGGATATTCTTGATTTGAAAATATCTAGTTTCAAGTGGAAATCTTGAAATGAGATTATATTGCGTTAAACGAAGAAAACTTGCTTGAATGAAATCATTTATATATAGTTCAACAAAGAAAAAAAAAGTTGAAATAAAAAATTAAAATTCTTAATAAGAAGATTATAGATTGTTGCATATATGTATACGAGTATATAAGTCTTAATTTGACACTTTTTTCTGTGTAGGTGATGCATTTTTCATGTATACTCCAATATTTTTATCGATCAACTGCCTCGAGAGATCAGTTGATTGATGATCGCTTATACGCGAAAAAGTGGGGCATGAAGTTTCGATTGTTGCGCTAATCCCTAGGCGTTTAGCTTGCTCAGCGGACATCAACGCTTTAATTACCGCCGTATTAATTCGGCATTATAGTGCGAAAATCACGAGCGCTTTCCAATTATGTAAGGGCCAGTCAATGCGTTATTAGAACGCGGCAGCGAGACCCGCTGCTATGCTCCGTAAATTCGCGAGTGGCGTAGGCGTTACCTCAGAGAGGATTCACTCGATTCCTTGAAAGGCGATTCCATCTTATTCCTTACATAAGAGTTATTCTACGTGTTATTTCGGTGTCGGATGCACACGTTGCAATTTATACGATTCGTACGATTTCCAATTGTCGATATATCGTCCGCGATATCATCCATGTAAATTAACACGATATAAGCAGGAATTATTTTGCTCTTTTTTTCAATATTGACAATATTATCTTGTCTCATTTCAATAATCGAATAATCGTTGCGGTAGAAGTTTCCGATATAGAAATGCTGAACTTATCAAAGCACAATATGCCCATGATGTGATTCATAATTGACGCCTATCCGAAGGTTCTAGTTGATGCTGGACGAGCGCGGAAACTTTCACTAATTAATTGGGCATCGGTATGCAAGGATTAACGGCGGATTTTTCATCCTTGATGATGTAAAGGAGGACCTTGAGCGCGCTCAGGAATGTAGAGCAACAGGCGGCACCGACGTACAAGCCTTCTATGCAAATTGCAGCCCTCTATGAATGTGCAATTATGTGCGTTAGTCCGTATCGAATTTGTAGCATTGCGAATTTAGAAAAGTCATTTTAAACAGAAAATTCGATCCTTCTCGTCGATCGGTCGGGTCCCCGCAAATCGTCGTGATTTTCTTTCGCAAAACTCGACGGTTTCATGCTCTCGGGGGATCACGGCATTCTTATGCAAATCGCTCGGCCGTTTACTCCGCGATGTTACCCATTCGGTAACGTAACTTACGCGTAGCGAAGTTTCGCAGGATTTCCCAGTCGCGTTAGAAAGCGCGATGCAGGACGATGCACTACGAAATCAGCGGCCGAACTTGCCTCTGATTTATGCGCGACAGACATAACGCGCCTTCGTACGGGCCGGGCGGCGAGGCGTTCCGCGAAAAATTAAACCGTTTCCTCGGTCGCCTTCGAACAACCGCGCGACCGCGCCTTAACGCGCACCACGTTATGTCCCACGAGTGATTTGTGTTCCCACGCAATCATTGGGACAATTCACGTGATCGATATTCGCACCGCATTACAAATAATTTCTGGCTTGGCTCGCAAGCGAGAGAAATTGTCGAAATATCGCGTGCTTTCGCTCCTCCGCTGTTTCTTTGCAAAATCTACCACGCGCTTCTTCTCTAATTCGTATCCTAGTGATGCGTACCTACTCTGCGAGGTACTCACAAACCGTAGCTTCAAAAAATAACGGAACGCAGACCTAGTTTTTTTACTGAATGGAAATAATCGTGCAAGTCTCGAGAGAAACTCGGGAGACGTTTAACTCATTTATGTGCAATAACGCGTTGCAAGCATCGACGATTTTTTTATGAGTTTTATGACACCCACAGGGTGATTTACGTAATATACGTTGCAACTTAGCCCATATCCCATCGTGCCATGACGAATGGATCGTGTTGAACTCATCTCTATCCGGTATGTTCGCGCAGCGTGCGAATTACATTTTTCATGGCGATGCACGGATAGAATAGCTGATCCACCGTGGAAGCTGCGTGCAGGGATATCTGGTTTTTTTTTCTACCGATCACAGTGATCCGCGATCCACGCATTTATTATCATCTTGCGTGTAGGCGAGATGAGTCGTTGGCGTGTTTTAAGAGAAGCACGATTTCCGAGCCGAGGTCGCGTTCGACACGAGAGATGCACCGACTTGGTGTGCAACGAATTCAGTCGGATTTTACGTCGCGTAAAATAATCGCTGATTACGCAAGGGTTGTAGAAATTACGGGGGCGGCGAGGACGGCGCGCGGGGAAAGGATGCCACGCTTTTAAACGCCCCGTCATTAGAATGAAAAGACAAAGAAAAGGCACGCGAACGACGTCTGTTGTCGGTCGTTTGCCGACGCTGGTCCTTTAATTGAGCACGTAGGAAACTCGTGAGATTTTAATTACGATTTTAATTTCGCAAAGTGAGTCCTTCCCCGCGCCGATCTTTCTTGCGGAGAAGGTCTTCGTCTCGCGACGTTTTAGGCGTCATTGAATTAGAATGATTCAATTAAAACGCGACAAACGTTGTAATGAGAGAAGAAACTCAACGAAGAAATTGCACATCGACATAATTGCCGGTCTTAATAATTCTACCTTGTGGCGTATCATGCTATACAAAATTAACAGATGCGGGTTATACAGTGTGTTAATGAACAATACGAGAGTACAAGATAAGCAATATTGATGAAAATATAATTGAAATCAATTTCCATATCAGGCTTTTCTATTAATTCTCGATACATTTGTGGATTAATTGTGAATCGTTTGCAAGAGGAAGTTCAAGAACATTTTATTTTACAATGATCTTACGGTCTTTTCGAGGAAGTTGGCAATCAGAAATTCAAGAGGTATATCCAAGAAACCGTTTTCACGCCGTCGCAACATAAATCGCGCCGATTTATTACCGCAACAATATAGAATCCAGTTCCGGGTCTAGTTCCTGCACGGCGTGCATCGCGGCATAGATCGCTCGCAAAAATTCCATCCTTTAATTGCGGATAGATTACATTCTTCCGATACCGATATAATGAACGCTGCACGTAACGGGGAGAATAACGGCCGATTAATTACACCGGCTACCACAAATGTTACGCAGCTGTTACCTTGCCGAGCGCAATCAGTTCCGTTAATGAGTAAAATATGATGATAATTGGTGGAACAATTTCTTTTACACCGTATGACACACATGGAGCACAATCAACCTACTTACGGGATATACGAATACTTCATACCGGATAATGTCAGAATAAGCGAAGATGATGTCAGAAACGGCCGTATATAATCGCAAGAACAGGAGTCATTAGTATGTAATCGCCGTTTCAGCCCCGTATCTTACCCTGACGAATAGTCGACCTCCGCAAATAGTTCGCCGTTACAACGGTTGCTCTTGCAGCACAGAGGAGTGTTTATATTAGATCTGGCAAAAAAGCAGCACGCCTGCCCGTTCGATGAGACGCTTTGATTCTCCCGATAATCGCCGGTCGCAAACTCGTTAACGCTCCTTACGTCACCTTAATGAGTGGGCAAGAATGATACGCCACGCGCGCCAATGTCGTTACGATTCAATCAAAGCCATTATGGATACAAGAATGCGTCGTTCTTGTACTCAAAAAGAATCCGATTGCCCGGCAATTATTACCAAAACACATTTATAATACCAATTATGTAATAATAAACGATGTTGTTTTGCGCTTCGAAAGTTAAACTTGCTTATTTCCTGCTAAATTCTCGAGAAGATCTGCATTGTGGTTCTCTTGAAAACTATAAATTTAATTACAAAAATTAATAAAAAAGTTCTTTAATCATTTTTGTAATTAAATTTATGGTTTTCAAAAGAACCACAATGCAGATCCTCTCGAGAATTTAGCCGTTTAAGAGAAAGAGATAATTTTCTTTTAAATTTTATAAATAATATTTCTTAAATTGACGTAACTGGCTATCGTCTTAGCGGTCATAATCGTCAGGACATTTTTAGACCAAGATTCTGGTCCTCCTATCTTAACGCTTAATTTAAGCATCTTTATTTTAAATAATTTAATTTTATTGCGAAAAATATTACCTCAGCCAGGGTTTGAACCTGGGTAATTTTGTGTTTGAATATACACCGTTGACTGAAATATCGGTGTTCCATCTTATGATTGTTTATACATGTTATTGCGATAAATATTACCACATGCCTCGGTGGTCAAATTGGTACGACACCTGCACGGATTGCTGGGAGATTCCAGGTTTATCCTGGCTGAGGTAATATTTTTCGCAATAAAATTAAATTATTTAAAATAAAGATGCTTAAATTAAGCGTTAAGATAGGAGGACCAGAATCTTGGTCTAAAAATGTCCTGACGATTATGACCGCTAGGACGATAGCCAGTTACGTCAATTTAAGAAAAATTTAATTCGGTTAATTATACACTGGCGAAGTTAATGCGTTTCATTGTGTTTAACAAATAATAATTCTCGAAAAAAATTTATAAAAATGTTTAACGTAAAGTTTCTCCAAAGCACAGATATCAAGAAGAAGTTACTTTTTCTCAATTCATCCTGCTATTCTGCAAATTCTGTATAAAATGACCATTTCAGATAGCTGAGATATCTGATCATTCTGCTTCTCGGCGCGTTCAAAGATTCTGTGCGAAACACGTTCACACTAACGATTCGCGCGAGAACGAAGTGGAAAGTAATAGCGATATCTCTAGTTTGTAATAAAAGAAACTCGCGCGCGGGAGAAATTGCACCATAAATTCTAACTGCTGCGAAGTATCGCGTCGGCCCGTTATATTCAAGGGTGCCGCAATTAAATTATTCTCAAGACGGATGTAGCGTTAATTGACAGAGGCGCGGTGCTGGGAACAATTTCTTTACACGCGCCTACACAACACGCAGGAAGCATCGGGAGTGCACCTACGGTCTGTCTATGTCAACCCGTCCCATTCGCCTTGTACCGCGGTTGCCTACAATTATTTTCATGTCGAAAACATGACATCACTAGCCTACGATTGTCTTTAATTTTGGCTCTACTTCCGCGCGTCACCTGAAAGATCCGTTTCGCAAGCCAAGCGATCGAAAATAGATTTTAGAGGAAATCGTTTGACTCTTTCGCAAATCGCCCGAGTGATATATGGTGTTTATATATATGTAGACACATCATATTTCCTGCGTGTAATAGACGGAGATCATTGTCGCAATATCCTGTGCTGAGATCAGTGATTCGTGGAATAGATCTGGACTACGGCCGGTTATTGGTATACGTAAAAAATGTGGTCGATCGATCGGCAACACCTCGGCTACGAAACATGGATAAGTAAAAGAAAATCAATTTTGTCATTTAAAGCGTTTTTTTCGCCAATTTAAAAATAGCACGTAAAAAATATCAAATTTACGGTAAAACGAGAGTATCGATGACTTATAAAGTATGCAAATTTATTTATAACACTGTCGCAAGCCCGTTTCCACGAAGGTGCTCTGTTTAAATAAGCGTCAGTGACTCATTCGCGGTTGCGTTTACTCTCTAGACGCTCTTAGTTCGTATATGCAAATTCTCAGCAAACACATAACTTTCATATCCAAAATATTTTCAGTGTTTTATTTAAGATGTCATGTTTACCTAAAATACCAAAAAAATGCGTGGGACATTTAATGAGAATTACATTCAGTCAGAAGAATCGCATAAAAATACATATGTTAATGATATAAATAAAAGAGCAACATATAAGGTAGATGACATTTCAGATTGTGATGTTTATGTTCATATTAACGTTCACATTCGTCTACATATGCGCAACTTTCAAAACAAAATCGGAACGCTTGTGATGACAATTAGGGGCGCTTTTTACAGAATTAATTAAGGCATATCTATATTTATCGAAATATTTTTCTGGGACGCCAATCAATATAAGAATATATGTCAAAAATATACTCGATTGTTCTAACGAACCATGCGCAAAAGTGGAAACGGGAAATCGAGCGAAAAATCAATAGCTGAGGAAGAAACGACTTGGAAAACCGTGTTATTTATTTATTCACCCGGAAAACTGGCGCTACACTTCCAGCACCAGATCGTACGAGCTATACGAATCGTCTGGATTTTACTTCTCACACGTGAGCATCCCGCTGCACGAAAGTGTTCAATTTTCCCGAACACGCTGAAACATTATTAAACTGCACCATCGCGCGTTACGTAAATCCCGCGCGAGCGAAATCGCTTAATTGCCATTCTATCTCCATCGAACACAGTGTTAATGATAACATTCCGCCGAATGATAGCCCGTGTTGCGCATTTTCCGCGTATTTTAGCTACGCCGGGCAAAGCCTCTGAAATTGTTGCTTTCGCGCCGATACGCCCGGGGAGAGCCGGGTGAAACGAGAGCGGCTCAAATCGCTCATTTTGCGGCCGATTCCGGGCGATACCATCGGGCCGCGGTCGAGGTAGGTATATCGACGCCCGAAGTCTCTCTCGCCCACGTTTCCTGCCGGAGCGTGTGTGGCGGTTGCACCAGCGCGCGGTCTCGTAGCGTGCGGTGAAGGGTGCACGCGAATGTTCCACCGGGGCAAGTGGGCTAGGCGTGGCTCGCGGGAGAAATAAGAAAGGGACCGGTGTGCCCGTAACACTTCGCCGGTGTGTGCTCGTTACACTCTTGCCTGTGTCTATCGATGTCTGGATGGAAAGGCCCCCTTTACACGAGCAGCGGCGGGCACGGGTGAGCCCGAACGCTGAGCACCGGAATGCTGACTTCCCATGGCGAGGAGTTCGCGAGCCAGGCTCGCCGAACGCAAAGTATTCGTGTGTTTTCTTATCTTTCTTTCTTTTTCTTTCGCTTCACCAATTGCAGCATCAAAGACGCCGCGAACGAGGCCGGATTCCCGCAAAGTACGGCCCGACAGGACGGACCGCCTCTTTAAAATTCAGCCGCGGTTGAATTTTAGTCGTTTTAAAGCGTACCACGTATTCATCCCACGTTCCTTTAGCTTAGGATTGTCTTCCGTCTTCATAGATCCAGGAATAATCGGAGTCTTGTCTTGGGTACACGTCCGAAATCTTTATTTCGCGCGGAAATGTCGCGATGACTTATTTAATGCGGAAGAATTGTGACTTGAAACATTTCACAGTGCTTGGATTAAATTGGATTAATATCTCGAATGTTATCGTAACGTTCTAAATGTAGCTCTCTGTTTGCTCCAGTTCACGTAACGGACCTATAAGGATATTTCGCTAGACAGTGATCGCGAAAGATGAACAAGAACGACGTGCGAAATCTGAATATCAATCTTCATCTGAATACGCGATTTGAATATTAAGTTCTAAATACGAACACGGTGTTCAAAGTACTTCGGCATTGCACGCGCGCTGTTTCCTGTTTGTCAGCAACAAAAACGCCAACCGTATTACGAAACGACATGAGATAGTCACCGACGAGTCATCCTTTTGGTAGAGAGAAAAAGAGATTTACAATTTCGCTTCCAGAGTAATTTGGAAATAGCTACTGTATTGGAAATGAAGAGTACTCTTAATATGGAAAATGAGGCGCTAATAAAAAATTTCAAATACCTATAAAATTAGCGTAATCATACTAAGTCCATTTTTTACACGGAAAAAAAAATTTACTTGTAACAAGTAAATCCTGCTAGGGACTATTGGAGTAAATTATTCCTTTCAAGCAATGAAATTTTACTTGAAACAAGTAAATTTTACTTGAATTTTTTTCCCGTGTATACACGTGTATAAAAATACACGAAAAATTTACTTGTTTCAAGTAAAATTTACTTGTTTCAAGTAAAATTTTATTGCTACAAAGAAATAAATTACTCCAATAGTCCCTAGCAAGATTTACTTGTTACAAGTAAATTTTTTTTTCCGTGTATATAATCTGTGCATTACTATTAATATAAAAACCAGTCAAACCTCTCTAACTCGAACTTCCCTAACTCAAAAACTTCTACAATTCAAATTTTTATTCATTTCTTACAAAAAACTTCTGTAAGTCGAAAAAATAAGATTCATAGTATTTACCAATGCACCAATTACTTAATTTTACGTCTACAACTCGAATTTTTCAAAATTGATCTCTATATTTCGAAAGGAGCCTCTATAACTCGAAGTTTGAGAGCTAAAATGTTACAGTTAACTGCTATAATTCAAATTATTATCTGTTCAAATATATCTCCGTACTTAAAAAGCTGTCTAGCTCAGAAGTATTTCAATTAGAAATTTACAAAAAGATAAGCCTATTTATTGCATGACGTATTTAAAATTGAGCAAAACCGAGAAAGCATTTTAGAAAAAGGAGTGCGAAAGATAACATCGCATTCTCTCTTTTTTACTTGTTATTTTACGAGGACAGCTCCCGGATTCGATATTATTATGGATGATTAGCGCGGCGAAATAAAGCCAAGAGTGATGTTCATTCGAAAATAAGGCGATCTAATGAAAATTTATGAGACATCCTGACGACCCACCGGCCGGTGAATCTCCGCATATAATGGCGCTTCTTGTATAGTAAGCGCAACATTTAGCGCCTTCGCAGACAACAATAACTCGTTTAACGGTCGTAATTTGTTACTCCGCCGGGAATGCAATGTCGATGATGAATCAATTTTTCCCGGTTATTTTTGCGGTTAACGCGATGGTTCTTTCTGGATTCCGGATTTTTGCGGCATTACGCAAAAAATGCAAATTTTTTTGAAAAATCCCCGTAAACTGTCATAAACATCCTAATATATCAATATCAATTAATAATTATATTGTACCATCATTTCTGTTAATTTAATAGTCTCTGTTAGCCAGCTCATCAGAAATGTGCAATCGATTTACAGAATAAAACCAACTACTTCTGTAATAATTTGTTATCAGTGATACTATTCATATTGCAGGGCAAAGAAGACCATGAAGAATCGCGATTTCTCCGGAATCGCTTGACGCGCGTCAAATGGAGATGAATCTCCCTGTACATACATCAACGCGTAAATCCGCGATTTTATGAGAATATGAGAGCTAAACGAATAGGGTCGATTCCGCAGGAAATCACGGGGAAAGCAGGCGGACGTGACGGCGACGCTGTAGCGTGTCGACGGCAATGACACTTTCGCTGAATGCTCTTCTCCCTAAAGGTCGTTGCACGTGTAAAAAATACTGGCAACGCGCCGCTGCTGGAATTCATAACGAACAGCGGAACAGAAACGGGTCAGTTTTAACTCGAATTTCTAATTCTACGAGCGAAAGGGAAAATCGACTTGTAGGAAAGTTACGATACTGTAGTGATGAGTGCGTGCGACTTTAGAATTTCTACGCGAGATACGCAATTTCGAAATTTCTGCATAAACCTCTGCTTCTCCTTACAGAGAGAATACAAGGCTTGGCCTTCGCATCGTAACGATCTTTTTAACATTTAGCGCAAAAATGGTTTACGATCAATACCTTGCTAAAATATCAGAATGTATTTTTAGAAATTGAAAGGAAGTGTATATTTGTGTTTTAATTAAGAGTACCTGTTTGTTTTCTTAAGAGCAATAATATGCTTTTAGATTTCGCATCCTGTAATTTATTTTTGAAATGTCAATTGTCACGGTATGTATGTGTACATAGAACTGTCCGGCGAATTGATTGGATTCATATAAAAGTTACAGAATAAAGGACTGACCTACATACAGGTATATCGACGAGGCTCGTCGCTATTTTCGAGACAAGAAATGGCACGACTTGCAAATTTTGAAAGCATATCTGATAACCGGAGCGTTTCTATTTCCGCTCGGAAACGCAACACCCGATAATAAGCGCCGACTTTGCGCTTATCAATCGGAGTCGGAGACGGATGCACGTGTCGCGTAGCATGTGCAACGTTTCGCTTGCGATTACAGTTTACGCGTAATGCGCGAAGTAGACGTGTGTCAGCATAGTTGGCGAGTATTATAGAGACGCGTCATGGTAAGTTGTGCCAACGGTGAATTAACTGCCGTTGTGTCATCCTTCGCTTTCCACCACTAGATACCGGGAATTCTGAATTTCTTTAACCACGCCGATCGTTCGAGAGATGCGTGAGCGACACATGTAATCTCACCGCAAGTATAATATGCACGGGATGTCGTATTCCTACGACCGCAGCAGGCGATTGCCGTCATGTTTTAATTGTAACAGTGCAAGTGATAGAACGATAATCGAACGCTTATGAAGTCAATAAATCAGTTTTAACTGCTGGCTACCTGTAAACTCATTATAGAAATCAATTAGCGGCTTAATTGTTCGTCATTGTCGTAATAACTCGGGGCGTGTGTGTATGTTTATAGGATCTAGTCATTCGTTAAAAGACAAACAATTGGACACACCCTCGGCTACCTTCATAATCCTCTTGAACAGTGACAATAGATTTTAGAAGAACTAATCGAAAAGTAATTTAATTAAAACGGAATTTATAAAATGGATCTCCGTGAATAATTATCTATATAATAGTATAATAATTATAGAAATTGAGGAATACTTAGGACAGTTTATTTCCGTAAAAAGCTTGATAATAACATATTTATTTGAAGTATCAACTCTGAATTGTCATAATATATTTAACATTGCGTGGATATGAATATCGTGACTCTTTTCGATATTTAACGCGATTTTTATATAACACATAGATAACCCAGATTTTGCACATCGTTAAATGAAGGCGCTAGATAAAGGTGAAAATATAGGTCTTGCTTCTTGCAATCTTTATGGATAAAAGCGAGTGTGAAGTGCATGTTCATTTCACAGTTTCTACGTCCCAGATAAGCAAAACAAAGCGACATAAAGCCTCAGTTAAAGGCCGCAACACAGCGCACGGTCACAGAGAGCAACCTTTTCGCCATGATCTTGAAATTAACCAATTCAACCCACTTCTCAGCCGCGCTCATTAAGATGCGCGAGAAACTGTCTTCTCACTTTCGTGTAAAATCGCGGGAAAATGAAGGCGCGCACGATGACGAACAATGGATCGTACACCTCTGGCGAGAAACACAGGTCGTTTGAGCTCGTGCGACGCGACGTACTATGCCTCCTTTCCCCGAAAGAAAAGAATAATAAATGATAACATCTTTCTCTGAATATGAAATAGAAAGTTTCATCGCGTATTGATATAAATACTTTGCAAATAATTTGTAGAAACTTGAAGATTACAACTATTTTAATAATATTTCGCATACGATTATAAACAGCAAGCAAAGGAAGTAAAAAAATCGTCAAGTATTGTGCTATTATAGTATATAATTTCACTTGCATAATGTTTAGTTGTATAACGATTACGTATTCGGTATATTATATATTTATATACGCCACTACACATTTCTTGCAATCACAAAATTGAACGAAATTGAATATGTATGTGATGACTGATGTATCGGCTCGGGTTTTGTATGTTTACGCCCCGTCCAGAGATTTCAAATTAAATGCTAAAATTAGACAAGCTAGTACGTTGACGCTTATTACAATGACCGGGCCAATGTAAGAATACGACGATGCGGGAAGTGAAGACATCGAAAGCTACGATTTCACTATGATCTTGAAGTGTCATACGCCATGCCAGGCCGATTCTCAGGAAGTACTACGAAGGAAAATCTTTCGCGAGTGATCTTCTCTCGCGATTTCCACTTGCAACTTTCCAACTCATTCACGCTTCTGGTCTAAAATTCGTGATCGAAAGGACGATATAAAACATAATAAATACAATGGCGCGTTAGAGATGAAGTTAATTCAACGAGATTGTGCATCAAGCGAAACTGTTCCCGTCAATCTCGTGTGCTAATAAGCACGAACGTAGGATTGACTGAACAATAGGAAGATTATATCTATACTTCTCCGAAGCTCGTACACGTGTCTCCCGCACGTTTTTGATAAAGGCTAATAACACCCTTAATAAAGCTACTCACTTTATTCGCCACTTTATTCATATGCGCATAGTTTTAATGCAGCGATGCAACCGCGAAATGTCACGAACCACGATCGATTATGCTTAGCGAACCGTATTGGCCAAATAACTGAAGATAACATCTCCTTGACCTCACGATTGACTTGTAAAAGACTTTTTATTCAATGCCCTGATTTAAATGTCCTCGTTTAGCACCGTCACTCATTTTTACAAAAATTCGCTAGAAAAATCTGTAAATTTTTTTTAAAAATAATTTTACTTAAGTAAAATTAAAATTTATCAGCACAAATAATGTTCGATGAAGGAAGGTATCGAAATCGAAGTAATTAGACAATTATTATTACAAACATGATTAAATATACGATACATAAACTTAAAATTCTTAAAAATGAATTACTAAAATATTTCAATGTAGACCGACTTGCAATAAACAGCTAAAATATATTATTAGTATCTTGCTATTATTGCAAATAAATATAAGATATTAACGAAACGTTTCCAATGAACTGTGATATCGTCATCGTGGCGGGATAGTTCTTTTTGACACATGATACGCCAGGGTCATCTTTTCTTTTCAGGCATGACACCCGCGATCAATCTCCCTGACCAATATATTATTCTCGAATGTATATAGAAGCCCACAAAGAGACTGCGCCCAGACTTTTACAATACGACGACGTGGCACTTAAAACATTGGTAACGTGAAAAAATTGGTAACGTGAAGGACAACGTATGCCAACCTTGATAATGCCACGGATCTCTTCAGATGAGTCATTACGCGGTCAGACGGTCCGAAATAAGCGCGCCCGCCGTTCGTTCGCGAGGATCTTGACCGACAGTCGCGATGGCAATCCTTCTTCGAGAAGCGCATATGAACTCTTATTAGAACAAATCGCGAGCAACTAACCGCTGACTCAAAGCGTTTGCGAGAAAAACATGCGTGTGTGAATGTATAAACGGCACTTTAAAAATATCTTTCTCATCATAGATCTCATCGGATGTACGACCGAGCGGATCGAGATAATGCGTCACACGAAACGTCACGGTTCGCACTTGAATAATAGCGTCACAGTCCGAGAATATAATGACGACATTGCGATGAATCGTAATTAATTACGAGGAGAAGTGCGGTCTTGCATCTCCAAATTTGGCCGTGTGAAAGGATTAATCATATTTGGATTCAGCAACAACAGTAAATAGATTATCGACGGTCGTGCAAGGTAAATCAATTTGACTCGGTTTGCTGAATATGGAAAATACGGCATTATCTCAAGAAGCACGGTAATAGACAATCTCTTTTCTCCTTCATTACATACATATATATCAATTATTATATATAGTAATATATGTATATCGAAAGTATACGATGCTTTAGCCATGAAACTTTTACGGTAATATAAAATCAGTCTTGCACCGATCGGTCCGAAACTTTCGCGATCAGCAAGCGACTCGAACTTTCATGCGCATCCGTATCTTGCACGCGTGACTAGCATAATGCGAGTCGCGATTCTTTATATGTAAATGAACTTGTATTTTTACCATATAATATTCCGATGCCGTTATTAAATATCCAGTAGGATTCCTTTTACAGCAATTACGGAAGGTAGCCGTACTTTCATGGGAGCGACAAGTAATTATCTCCCGTCGTCGTGAGAAGTTAAACAAATTTTCTGAATAAACGCGGAATTAGTATAAAAATAAAATCGTTCGTACAAAAGCAGAGAAATTTCATGTAGTTTATCGAGTTGCAAAAATATTCTGGGACTGTTAAATATTAAAGAATGAAATTCGATACAGTTAACAATACAATCCAATACAGTTAACATTTTATTTTTAACTACCATATATGTCGAAATTTATTATTTTAACATAAAACAGTATTATCTTAACTCTATTGATTTAGTTAAATTAACGACATATTGAGTAAGAACAGTGGCGACCTATAAGATTGATTAAAAATGACTCAAATTGAGTATATAATTTGATACTAATTGAATATAATTTAACAGTGAATAGGTATTTTACTTACAATATACTCCGTCACTATTATTGGCAGTCAACTGTTATCCTAATTAGCATAATGGGTGTCAGTATGAAAATGTTATGTGTAACTAATTTGATATCGGCGTTGTTGAACTATCTATCCATCGCGGCAATTGATATGCGATCGGTGTAACTCACATTCACGCAAGGTGATTACATATAAGCGACACCATTACTCACGGATTCGTCCTATCTATTTCTGCGCTCATTAATAGCTTCGGGACAAGGTGTAGACACGATACTCGTATTGAATATTATAGCGAATTAGATACGGATAAAATAATATGAAGCTATGAATTCGCTTTATATACTTATTGCATTCAAAGCGGCGCTGATATATTTGAATTACTTTCTATTAATGGACCGTGACTTGTCGGTGAAAGCCGAGAAAGTTCTTATTTCAATTTTGTCCTTATCATACACAACCGTCTATCAGATAATCGTTACGTAAAATATATAATACACATAAAAATTGGAAAATATGGCATATAATGGCGTTAAATGATGACGTAATACGATTGATATTTTGTTTACTGTCCTACACAAGCAATATTTTTCACTGTCCCGTATAAGCGATATCTCGCGTTTATTGTTCGAGATTAAAAAATTTATTAAGAACGAAGATCCAAAAAGAGATCAAAATGAAATTCTTGACATCTCGAGGCCCAGCAACTCAAGTTTTTTTTTTGTACAGACGGTGTCATCCGGTAAGACGTAGGTTTTCCCGTTTCCATTTCCGTCTCGGACAAGCGCTCACGTGGACAAGTAAAGAACGTTATGTCCGCGTCTGGACCATCGTCAAAATAACATAAAGCGCTTAGAGCTGCTTAAAAACGGGGACCTTGATTTTTACAAGCGCAGTGCGCGTCAATAAATTGCCTTATACATGTTTATAGCTAGAATAATCGCTCGAAAATAAATATTCAGATGCATCTCAGAAAGATCTTATCCTAAGTAATGTCTACATGTTTATTGTTTAACTTTATTTTTGCCTTTCTTATCTCTTTCCTATCTTAATGCTATATTTACGTACAATTATGTACATATAATTATGCTCAAACTAAACAAATATTACAATAAAAAATATTAAAGGCCAAAATAAGAGGATCGGTAAATATTTGATGTCAATATAATGATATCAAGTTTTATTAGTAACAATAAAGCAACGATGTGTATGCTGTCCATCAACACATATGATCTCGGGTCATCGGAATGCGATGCATCATGTCGCAATGAAACTGACCACCGCTAATCGGATGCTTTGCAGCACCAAATGCAATTCGGAGGATCTCTGGTGCGTAGGCGACGGTAGGTACTTTTCCTGCAGTCATGCCGGTTGATTCGGAGGTGAGACTTTAGGAGAAGGAGAGAGGCCAGGGCGAAAAAGGAAGGGTGTGCGAGGTGTGCGAACGGGACAGGACGATGCCTTTGGCCGACAGTCGTATAGGAGCGACCGGCGACATTGCACACACGCGCGGGCATTCCCTTCCTCCGGTGTGGCACGCGGGCGCAACGTGGTGGTAACCCCGTACGGGTGAGGTACACGAGGTGCCCCGAATGCGCGAATATCGTACGCGGTGTCGGGGCGTCGATTCGAGTCGCGCACCGTCCGCGTCGCAAAAGTCGCATCGCGTCGCGTCGCATCGCGGGACCACAGAGTGGGACGGGACACTGGCGCAGGGCCAGTAGAGGATCCACCGATATAAAGATCACCGGTCACGCGGCGCAAGAGGCTACTCGTGCATCGTCATCCAAGTGCAGTGGTTGCATCTCGCGACACGTACCTGCCTTGTGACGTGTGTCATGGGAGGAGGGATGCGCTGAGGCGAGTCCCACCGTATTGAAATTTCTTTCGTGGCGTTTACTCCGTTTCACAGATGAACTCATCGGAGTGCGATACATGCGCCTGAAGCAGCCGGTCTACCTCTGTTTTCGAGCGCATCGAGGGAGATCGATATCGCCGAGGACGCCGATATACGGCATTATAAATGATCGTGAGTGCATTTGCATAATTATCGTGAGGAAAGGGACCTTTCGCGACGAGAGTGTTTAGTTTAAAACTTAGCGTACCACGTGCTGCAGGAGTCCGTCCGTCATTACCTAGTCCGTAGTAATTACCTAGTCTTACGTGTGATAGATGAAAAATTACCGTGCCCGGTGATCTCGGATTTATTTCCTAAAGTAAAATAATTTTAACAGAGAATTATCATTTAAAGCGACTTTTGGCAATATTTTTAATCGTCATTCCGATATTGCCAGTTAAAGTCGATTTAAATGATAATTCTGTTAATCATTACTGGGCGGAGTAAATGTATTATTTGGTTTGAAATAATTTTCATTTCAAATAATTGGTTTTGCAGTTAAAAAAATAAAATTATAACATTTTGGTATATTAGAGAAATAGAATCCCTCGTAAAGTTTTAAGCAACGCATATCTAGAAACGCATTTACCTGTAAAAATTAGAACGGAGAAAAACAGCAATTATGTACAACTGCAACATGTGCAGTTGTAGCTAATGAGAATCTAGTATATATCTCATAGATGGAAATATTCTAGATCACAGACTTTGGCTCCAATTACGCGATGTCCTCAATCATTCATATAGTTGACCTGTGTATCAACATCCATTCGTCTTGATACGCATATCCGTGCTATTTATCTGACCGACGTTAAGGTTTAAGAGGTCTCCCGAGAAACATTAATTATAACGCGTACGTGGCGTACGGTCATCATGCGCCAGGATGTCGCTCATTATTGCATATCCATTGTTGCTAGTAATAGCGGGAGGACAGTTAGTTATAAAGTTCAAGTATTGGAAGCGTTATTTCTACCAAATATTTCAAACACAATATAAAACGAGAAACTGTATAATTAATATGTAACAAATGTAAATAGAATGTCTAAATATTCCTTCAAATTTATATTATACAGAATTAGGAAGATATGAAGTTTTCCACTACGAGAGCCACTTTCGAAAATTGTGTTTCCTGTGAAGGATCGCGCCGGTAGTCTCACTTTCTGTACTCGTTAAGTCGGAATTATATTGTTAAATGAGCCTGAAATAAAAGCATGATGTGGAAGGTGTTGTTAATAGTTCCCGCGGTACTCGCGCATTTCCCTCGGGGCTCTCGGAATATCCGGTCAATCGCGCATATGCGAAAGTTAGAACTTCCGGCGGCACGTCGTAGCGGTGACGGCTTGATGCGTTTATAACGTGCTTCGTGCTTAATTAGCTTCATCTCGTTTTGTCAATTATATATACGATCAAGCGAGTTGTCGGCCGATTGGCGGCCGATCACTTTCACTTTAATATAATTTTGTCCTCGAAAAACATTAATAGAAGGCAATGCAAACCAAATAAAATTCAGAACGCGTCGATAATTCATTTTCTTTTTTTCTTCGGCTAAAAAATGCATGCAGCACAACGAAGCGTGTTTTTAGGAAATTCACTGACCGAAGATCAAATACTAGTTCCGCACTCTCAATGTATTGATGTTACGTATCTGGTGCACGACGGAGCTCCCTCGAGACAGGAAAAGGGAAAGAGATAATAAATCGGTATAAATGGCCATTGGCTATCATGACGTGATCGTTTTATGATACACTGTTAAGAACGGTCAGAATATCATCCGTATATTCACGAGGGTGTTACATAATTCCGTTTCGCGAATACGCAAACCACAGCGGAGCAAAAACCGAAAATAATCGCGATGCGGAAAATAAAATTTAAAACTATTATTTTTTTATCAATACAAGGCAAAAACAGTTGGAGATCGATTGTGCGCGCGTATACAACAGTTGTACGGTATTTCTCTCTAGCGCCACTAAGCCGCGACCGCTTATCAAGTTATGCAAGTCGTGCATGAGAAGTCGCCCGGATAAAATAAAATAGTAGTTGTACACAGAGAAAGTCGCGCGCGTCGTGTGTTTAGCGAGATCAGTAATAGTATCTTTCCGATTCTTCACTTAAAATACGGTATTGAGGCATGACACGGGTGTACGTAAGTGTATCGTATTACGTGCGCGGTAAGTAACCCGGCATTTGTTACGGAATAATATGAAAGCCATACCGATTAGAGCGTAGCCGGAGAAAGGAGAGGGTTGTATCAGTATTCGCTTTGCTACGTTTTTTTTTTTTTAATAAGACGATAACATCGCAATCTCACTACTTATACGCACAGTATTGTGCGTGAAGTACACCTCGTGTACGGTCGTGGTCAAAAAGGTCGCTAACTTTCAGAGGCGAGAAGATTGAAGGGCATTCTGATTTGAATAAAAAATATCTCAAGCTGTCACGCAATTATATATCTCTCTCGCGAATGCATTTCGATTACGGACCTTCGCGACGGACGAACGACAACACGGCGAGCAGGGTCATCAATGGAACCTTGGGCACGACCTTGCTTGCGCTGGCCAGCTTCCCCTCTCGCCGGGACTGATCGTCCTTAATTGTAGGTGCAACGGCGGCGTCTAACTTGCAGCGGACGCGAGGGATTGACGTAAGCGTGAGAATGTTCACGTACAATGTGGTGCAACGGTGGAATGCGGATAAAAATAAAGAATCGCTCTGGGCGATTTGCGGGACAAGACCGTGCTCGTCTTGGGATGCCCGGACTGTGATTCACCGCATGTAGGATAAACCTGTTCGATTCGAAGTCCGGCGGTCGTGCACGCGATTAGAGTCGCGGACGGATTCATTAATATGAGAGAAACAATCGGCAGGAATCCAATAGGTGACAAGCGCGTGAATCCCGACGGCTATGTCTCATCACACGTCTGTTTTGCAAATGTGATAGACGCGTAATGACACGTCCTTCGCGTGTTAATCAAACGACAGCTCGTAAAAACTCGCACGATCGCAAGTACGCGACGTTAAGAGCGATCAGCCGAATGTTGAACTTCTTATCACCGGAGAGATATGCCTAAATTATACACTGAGAAAAAATATTTGGATAAAAAAAATATTTATTAGGTGGCTTCTAACAGCTTATTTACAATTTATCTTATAATTATAATTTATATATTGTTCAATATATATAAATTGGATAAACTAACAATAAGCAAATATGTGTATTTATCCGGCCGTTCTCCGAGCTCTTTTGGATCCAAAAAAATATTCATTAGATGGCTCCTAACAGCTTATTTATACTTAATATAATAAATATTTATTTACAATTAGATCAAATATCTTAGAATTAAATATTTTATCTAATTCTAAATAAATATGTGTTTTATATTAAGTAAATAAGCTGTTAGAAGTCACCTAATAAATATTTTTTTTATCTAAATATTTTTTTTCTCAGTAAACTGAGACGAGAGTCTTACGATATGACATAGCATTTTTTCAAAGTGAATTTAATTGGGAGCGTTTAAAAATTTATCTGTAATTTATTCACAATTATAAATTCTCGATATTTTATTCGCGTGTAAAGACTGCGAGATGATTCTCAGAGCGACTACTTTCGAAAGAGTGCGGTTAGTAATTTTGCATCCCAAAGTACACTCGAGAATGTTGAAAGATTTACGGTTCTTATCTATCGTGAAGGTGAACGGTCGAACGAGTGCGAGCTGAAAACACGCGGCTAACCCGCTGATGAGATTAGCGGAGATGTATTTATTGTGCAAATTATTGCTCCACGAAGGTCTGTGGCCGTTCTCCGAGCTTTAACACGCGGTTTGACCTGTTTCTTCGGATTTTTCGCTGATCGAGTTCGGTCGCCTGTTGCCTCAAGGCCGCCGCGACGCTACGCGAAAGGATTTTTTGGAGAATATTATGACTAAAAATTGGGGACACGTGATAGATTCCTGATAATCTTGAGAATTGATCAGATAATTTTCTCTGAGAAATACAAAGATAGAAAACAAGAATTTTACACGAATTTGGTCCAAATTATGACTATAAAATTCCTTGTAGTGTGAGATGACGAAATTTTTTGTAAAATTTATGTGATTTATACGATTCGAGAGATATTGCATCAAATATAATCTAAAAAAATAGTTAATATGCGACAAAAAGTTTCAGTTTGCTCGTTTTTGACGCTGAAGTTACATTTCATCACTCGTACACAATTATGTATCGAACGTATCGAAATAAAAATAAAATCATTCCGTCGATAAGATCCATAATCAGTTTATATAATGTCCACATTTAAATTTCCGTACTTCGAGTAACGGCAAAGTACACGACACATGTCATTTCGTTTGCACTTTCTGCCGATAACCGGAAACGGGATTTATTTGCGACGAGAGACAGCCGTCGACTCACAATCAGAGAAGTACCGTTTCTCCGTGTCGAAAAAAAATTTCGCTCGCGTGCACGCTCCGTTAGGATTGTATCGGTATACGTGAACTGCGAGAGTTCCCTCATCTCAAGAGCGAGTTTACCGCGGGATGCGATTGATGCCGTAACTCGCCGTGAGAGAGGTGCCCCGGGATGAACGAGACGAGCTGATTATGCAAGCGCGCGGGCTGCCTCGGCGGAGCAAGCCGGTCAATGCCAAGGTGTTCCACTTCGAGTGCTACTCTTCCCTGTCGTTCCGACGGCGCCAATCTCGTCGCCGACTTCTTCTGAACCACGGAGTCGGGGGATTCACCTCGGACGTCGTGCGCGCGATGAACTGTCATATATATGACATGACGAATGCGATATAACGACTACGTGATATAGCGAATTCATGCATTAAAAGAAAAATTTTTTATTTGCAAGAAAATTGAATTTAATTCAACGAAGTATTAGGTAGACTTGAGAAAACATTTTTCTGAATTTAGAATATTCTCAAATCTACCTAATATTTCTTTGAATTAAGAAAACTAAATTCATAGAAATCAATTTTCATGCAAATAATAAATTTTTTTCAGTGTAGATCACACGTGTTTCGCTGCGATGGATTAACCCCCGCGTGCGAGTAGACAGCAGATTATAAGTTAGCAATACGACGACGGCATACAAATACATTTTGTACGAAAGAATATTGGACGCATAAGTATAAGCCTACGGATATTTTTTATTAAAAGCAGAATTTAATTATTTTCTATTAAAAACTGCGAGTGGCGTATTGGTCGTTTGCTAAAGGTAATTAATTTCACCTTTCTCACATTCATGCTACGTGCGCTCAATAAGAGAAAAATAACGATAGAGATGTCAAATTCATGTATGTTTGAATTGCCCTAGAGATATAAGAAAGCATGCATACGCAATCTATACAGCAGAAAGCTGATGTTTTCAACGTGCTAATTTAATTCACGAGTACCCGTAGCCCGGAGCGATGCATTAATATATGGCATCAAGTGCAGCGTGCCAATCGAGTGTCTAGGTAACGGCGCGGATATTCAGACTTATCTTTGCATCTGAAAGCGATAGAGATAATTCCCTGCACACCGGGACACCTCGCGCATTCATGTTTTAGCTTTCTCCGGTTTTATCGCTCTCTTACGCAAACATGCAGATCCGTAAGAAATGCAACAAATTATATGTTCTAAAGTAATGTACTGTGCAACGCGGTAGAACTCGAGCTCAGCACCGAAAATAAAGCGGTTATAAATTGTTAACAAAGGGTTATTAAATAAAGAAGCGCTTGAGCAAAAGGCGCGTCGCGCATGCAGGATGCCGTTTAGAGTCGATTATCGATTTCCTGTGTGAGCGAAGGTGTGCCTGACCACTTTCGAGAGTGTGTACCCCAAAGTTTCTATGCGCGGCATGTAAAATCGTTACGACGCGCCGAAAGTCCAGCGGCAGCGTTGAGGAATTAATGCTGCTCAGCGAGCACAACGCGAAACAAAAAGGAAAGTAGTTGAAAGCGTAAATTCAATTGGATAACGGTAGATCCGCGACTCTTACGTGGTGCCCCGCGCGCGTCCGCGTACAAGTGGCTTTATTATACTCGTTCGGCAAGATGAGCGATTTGGGAATCACGAAAATCGACAGATTTTTTTGATCAATTAAACTCTCAAAATATAAAAGCGACGCGATCTGTATTCCCGATAACGACGTAAATAGATACTCTCTAGCTAAAACGATACCGTAGCTGCTAATCACGTTACGGATCGCGGTACACGATCGACCCAACAAAACGAATGATATCAATCTGATGAATCAACGGGAGGCTGTTTTGCAAAGATCTCGTTCCGCCAGACCGGCCTTTCACTCTCGCGGAACTAGTGCGATGGCTCAATGCCGTTTTATCTTTACCGTGGGACGCCTTTGATGGCCCAGGCCCCAGATCCAAGGTCAACTTCCGTTATATTCCACGGTGTGACCGAGAAATTGCATTCAAATTGATTTTATTTGATTTGTCGACGTTGCGACTAAATACAAAGCTTTTTAATGAGAATAACCAATGTTCCGTTGTGACGTGAAAACAGATACACGCTACGAAATCACAATAACGCAGTAAATAAGCTAATTATCAGACAATTATATAATATCAGATATATATATATATAATTATCAAAAGCTAATTGTCAGACAAATATAAAGATACGGTGAATTTCATAGGTCAAGAAAGGTGTTTCTAACAACCCGGAAGAAAATTACTCTTCCCTTTCGAGTTTCCAGGTAAAGCTCTCGCACGAGAGCCATAATTATTACGCCACGTCTATCTCGAAACTAGTTTCCGACTTTTTCCAATTTGACGAGTGAGATCGAAGCGATCTGCTGCTGATCGTGTAACGGCAAAGTCTGGTCTCGAACGTTTACTAGAGCAGGCCTCGTTGCGGAGGCAACGTAACGGCACCTGCCAGCGGGAATCGCGGCTATATCTTGCATCACACCTCGAAAAATCCTTCGACTTTCGTCTTGCGGAACCGACCACCTCCATTTTGGCGACGTACGGCCGGCCTATTTTGCAATATATGTATATATATATCTCAGTTATTACGCGCTTTGTGTATGGGAACTGTGCAAAATGCGCGAGGCCGAGGCGAAGAAACGGAGCGATTATTCGAGTTCTCCGACACGACTCGAGCGGCCAACAAAGCTCGAGCTTAATAGCCATCGAGTCCGGGCGTCAAAAGCCAACGAACCGATTCAAGATCGCAATTTCGGCGAATGACCTGAGAACTGCCTATTCAACGAACTTTAGGCTGCTTTAGGCGAGACTCGCGTGTTGCGCAGACAGCAAAAGTGGACGGCGAAGCGGAAGGTACTATCACGACGTGATTTATGAGTATCGCGCGCTTATTGCCGTGCACAAAAAGGTTTTGTTAACCGGATGGTTAAGCAATCGCGCGCGGATAATCCGGGCAAACGCGCGGCGATTCTTTCGCCGCTGGTCACGTGAGTATTACCCGCCCTGAAAAGTAAGCAAAAATCGGGCAGTACCGATTGCCGACAGAAGTGAAAGGAGCCACGACATTACGCGCTCATTGTACGTATTTCCGAAGTTACGTGTCCTCGCGCGCGAGGACAGTCGCGCGCATAAAACACCCTCGAGTAAATCAGCGACGCTGAAATAATGCCAGACACACGAGGCAGCGATCTAATTACGATCGTTAATCGTACGAACCGGCCGCGACTTCCTCCTTTCCACCGTCGCGGCCGGAGCCGCCGCGGCCGTGTCCGTATACCGCTACCGCTTGGAAACGGCTCCACCTTCCCCGACGGACGTCCTTGGGGGGCCCGGTACACCGGGAGAGGGTGATGAAAATCCGCGCCAGTCACGTGTACCATGCCGGTTCGAGCGGTTGTACCGCGGTACCGTCGAGGCTCGACGCGTTTCACTAATCGCAATCTTCACCGATCGAAATACCGAAAATATATACGCGGCCACTTATCGGCCCGTAAAACAACTCGACGAGCAACCTATACTTCGGGTAAACGTTAATTGGAGGATACACACTTGAACGTGGGAAAATCACCTTACGTGACTTATCTGTACGATGCAACGCCGGAATCACGCGTAGCTATCGTAGCTCGAGTGCAATCGAGAGAACCGGTCCCGTTTATAGTAAGACGCAAATCGAGACGCGATTTTCTTCTAGACCATCAATCGTTCGTAGTGTTGTGGGCAGTGTCGGTTAAATGTCGGAAAGCGAGTATGCTAAATCGTAGAGCAAGCCCGTCGGTGAGCGCACAATGGAGGTATCCGCAGCCAAATCTGACTTATCGAAGCGCGACGAAGAAAGATGATTCTTTGACGCAAAGATGACTTCAGAAAGAAAATTCATGTCGCAACTTACACGCGTACAATTTTGGGATCGCTCGCTGTTTGATGCTCTAGTTAATTGAAGATATTTAAACCAAACTAATTCAAAGTGTTCATTGAGAATTAACGATGATTCTTACGGGATAGCTGGTGATTATAAAACTCGTTGGCAAATCTCCGGAGTATTGTAATACTGTAGATATTACAATATGTACGTGCAATACTCGTGATGAATCACGCGGTATATCTACGAGTGTTAAGGACATATTGATGACTTCGTGGCCACGTGCATCATAGTGATCGAGTGTTACGTGTTTCATTGATTCTTCTTGCACGCGGATAAACGTCGGTGCTCCGTCACGTAGCGCGCGTAGATTAAGTAGTTATACTTGCTGCGCGGAGAAATCGAGCGCACTCACGTAAGGCCGCGTTTTACGTCTCTATCGTCGGACTTGGCCACCTTGCAGGTTCTCCGAGGAAGCGCATTATCGCATGTGACGGTTCAATTACAGCAATTCAGCGACATACCAGAAATCCCAGCTTGTCGTATACGTTTGTCGTGCCGTTCCGGATGTACGGAGAAAGGTACATCTTGATACCGTATTCATTAAACGCAATTTGAAATTCGTAAGAAAATCGATCGGGGACATGTATTTTAGAAAACTATGGGAATCGTAAAGATCAAAGTATAGAAAAAGGATTGACTATCGAGATTGATGTTTAAACTCGCAGTATCGATGTACAATTATGGAATTTATAATCTGATTACGAGTTCACATGATATTTTAACTGAAATCACATATTTCTTGCACAATGTTATTTATATAACAACTTTCTATTTATAGCGATTGTGAAGTGAGCAATTAAGATATCGAAATAAGCGTAGGATCCTTGGATAGCGGGTAAATGAATCGAAGGAAGCTACGAGTTTTCAGAAAAAAAAGTCTTGAAGAGATAGGCAAAGTGCGACGTCCGCGGGCCTGTCGGAAGCGCATTATCGTGTTGCTCGCGCTGGCGTTACTTCCGCAAACTTACACGAGCCGCGCGTTGCAGCAACGCGCTCGTGTTCGACGTTAATGCATCGGCGTGTGCCTACAGGTAACCTACGCTGCTAGCTCGCACCGGTTCGTTACTCAGTCGCAAGTCATTACGAGTCGGCTGGTACTCCAGTGACCCGTGAATGTTTGTCGAACGTTCACCGGTCTGTTCGCCAGGGAAAGGCGTGGCAGCCCCCTCAATATCGCATTCTCGTATCACCGCGCAATCCCAAGTGGTGGAATTAACGAATTCTCCGAATGTTATACGAACATAGGTCTCGAGAGATCAACCGCCGATACGTAGAAGATCGGCGCAATTCGCGAAAATTGTTCTCGTCGCAAGTCTCACGGTACTCTCATGCTGAAATCTTAAAGTCATCCCGGGAGATTATTTCATCTTTTTATTTTTTACGTTTTCTTTTTAATATTCGTTTTAGTACTCTCTCAAACCGTGACTGTTCATAAAACGTAGAAAATACTTCAGAGATTTACAGCGGCACAGTTTGTAAAATAGTAATAGGAGCAAGAACCATTAGTAACGTATTTTTGTTACCGTAAGACTAAATTGCAGGGCAGCGGTGGCCTGGCTAGGATGCGAATAAACATACGCTTTGTTCGTGACTTAGTACTTAATTGGCACCGTTGCGCAATTAGATCCTTGACATACGCTGGAAACCTCTATGAATGTAATTCCGGTCATTGTGAATAATAAACTATTTTATTTGCTGCGCAACGTGTCTCTTACTGACCTATTAAACAAGAAATCATTTCATGCAGCGTAGAAAAATTAAGTACGATTTAATTAACATATCTATAGACTGCAGAAAAGTGCGTATCAAAGTATGCGCGAGTTTACGCTTTTCCATTATAGGTACCTTATACTGTCTCTCACGCGCGCGCAAAATAAAAATAACTATCTATCGCGGGATAAAAATACCATTTTCTGATCAACCTACACAGAAAAAAATAACATTCTTGATTTGAAAATATCTTTAGTTTTAACGTGGAACTCTTGAAATAAAGATTATATTGCGTTATTATAATATATTAAACAATTATATAAAACAAAGAAAATTTCCAAAAAAATGTTGAAATAAAACGTTGAAATTCTTATAAAAAGATTATAGTTGTTTCATATATAAGCAAGATTATCAATAATCTTGCTTATATACGAAACTAGATATAATCTTTTTATAAGAATTTCAACGTTTTATTTCAATATTTTTTCTTAGTTGAACTATATATAAATGCTTTATTTAAGCAAATTTTCTTCATTTTATATATAATCGTTTAATATAATCTTATTTCAAGATTTCCACGTTGAAACTAAAGATATTTTCAAATCAAGAATATTCTTTTTTCTGTGTACCGAAAATATATGTATAGGGCAAAAGATGAATAACACGAGCATTTTCTATTTTCAGATGACGCATCTCGCATTATCTCTACAGAGGCTGTCACTAGCTCTAATACTGATAGCGACATGCGCGACTATAACGGAATCGTCAATGATCAGGGAAAGGAGGTACATCGGTTTCGAAGAATCTAGTCATCGATCGGGCAAGGAACACGCGTCCGACAATCGGGGCACGAGACTGCCGAGCAGCAGCACGACGGCCAACAAGATCACCGCGGAACCCGGAAGAAAAGTGTCTCACCATCTGATCGGGGGTCATCTGAGAGTCGACACGAAGTACCGTGACGACGGCGAGTCGCTATGGGACGATGGACTTCTCATGTCGGCAGCCGGCAACGGCAAGGAGGGGAAAAGTAATCGCGGTGGCGGTGACAGTGGTAGTAGCGACGACGAGGACGGGAAAAAAACACTCTCTCAGCAGGTCAAGGAGGGCAAGTACGGCCTCATACAGAACGAGATTTACGGCAATCGCCCGAAACGGCCCGGCATTATCAGCTACCTCGGCAATCCCGAGGTGCCGAAGGACACGATCGACAATCTCGGCGGCCTCGACGAGGACGAAATCTGGCTGGCGGAGAACCACGTGCTGGTGCTGAGAGGTGGGAAATTTCCTGAGCATGAACAGGACGGCCAGCAGCACAGCGACGACGGTGAGCAGCCGAGATGGCCGCCCATCGACGATTACAAGGCGCCGAAACGGCAGGTCAAGATACCAGCGCGGCCGAAGATACCGCCGCCCTTTCCGATACAACTTACGGAGGGGGGACCGGTACAGATCATCGGTCCGAACGGCACCGCGGAGGAGATTGGCAACGACACCCTCGACTACAACACGAATCCTCTCTACACGCAGGGGTTAACAGGGGAGAATCCGTTCTTCACAATCTCTCCAAACGGCACGGTGTTCGCCCCAGATCTCGGTCCCCCGGGAAACTTCTCCGTCGAGGAGAAATCGTCCAGGGGTAACAATGATCAGAAGGGAATAAAAACGGAACTTCCTCAACCGCCTGGTGCACTTCCGCCTTTCTATCACGCCATACCGCCCGGCGCGATTTTCGTGCCACCGCCAGGAAATCAGTCGGATTATGACGAGGAGGATCAGTCAATCTACTATCCGCCGCCGTACAGTTTCCATTATCCGCAGGATAATACGACGGCTGTGCCGCCGGGCCCCCTGGTGCCCGGCATCATCCTGCCCCCGCCGCCGGACTTCTTCTCTGCTTTGGACGATAAGAAAACTACCACGAAGAAGTACACGAAGCGACCGACGACCACATCCTCACCGGGGACACGACCGACGTATCTGCCACCGAGAAAACTCACGACTAAGCAGAACAAGGCCTCGTCTGTTCCACCGAGTTTGGTAACCAAGACGAGCACCACTTCATCGACCTCCACGAAAATATCCTTCGGTCGTACGACGGCGAAGAACGCGACCAACACCTTTACTAAACTTAAGCAGAAGACCATACCTGGCGCGGAAGTCACGACGTCTGGGAAACCGCACACTCTCGAGAATACTGAGATATACACCATCAGCCCCGTAATCGGGAATCAGGTGTCCGAGGCGACAACCCAGCAGAAGGACTGGTCCACTCTGGTGACGAGCAAAACGATCCCGGTTCTCGCGTACTATCCGTCAACCACGCAGTCGTCGGTGGAACGACCGGTGGAGGTCACGCCGGCCTCTATAAAGAGCATCATCACCACTAGTCAGCCCAGTCGATCTCCCAATCATGCGTCCTACTACTTCTACGAGGAGTCGACCGACGAGAATTCGGACGTCACGGCGAAACCGTCGCCCGTTTACTACGAGAGCACCACGAAGTCGCCGTATTACGACGTCGAGACGTCGCAACCCCGAGAAACTGAGCAGAAGAAGCACTATTACTCCGTCGAGACGATCCCGCCGCGCGAGACCTCGAAGGACTATAAAGTGAAGCTCATCGATAGCATCGTCAAGAATTCGCAGACGTTCCAATACAGTGACGACTCGGAGACTACGTCTGCGAAATTCGACGCCAGCTCGTCTCGGGATCAGAACCAGCGTATGTTAGGCGACGAACCCGTTTACTATCAACCTGTTCCTGCGCGTCCGCTGCAGACGTACTACACGACACCGAAGCCTCAAACGTATTATCGACAGACCACGAAGCCTAAGCCGATCTATCAGTACAGTTTCCAGGTAGCGGATTACTCGAAACTCGGCAGCAATCAGAGATCGCCATATCACGGCGAGCAACAGTCGCAGCAGCAGCAGCAGCAGGACGCGTCAATATACAGCGAGTATCAGGACGTAAAGATCAGCAATCAGCAATACGACTACGAAGACATCGATTCCCCGTCACTGCATCAGTCGCCGCGGAAACAAGTATCGTATAAGACGCAACATCCGGCTTATTCCACGAGCACCGCCTATCCGATCGTAAATACGACACCCAATCCCCAATACGCGTATTTCACGCAGCAGGACGAGAAGCTGTTGGACGACGTTACGAAAGAGTACTTCACGATCTTCGGCAAGAAACTACCGGACGCGGGGATATCGAGCACGACTCCGATCTACGGGAAATCGAGCAGCGTCACGGAGAAGCCTGATCACAGCGTGAATGCCTACGTGTCGAATGTTTACAAGACCGGTCGACCGGTGACTTACAAAACTCCCAACGTCAAAGTGCGCTACGGGGATCAGTCGCCGCGACCCTATTCCCTCAAGGACGACACTCTCGTAAACTACCGGCGACCCTTGCCGCCGATCAATCCGGACAGCGAATTCATCGAGATCATCGAACCTAAGCATCGGCCAAAGCAGTCGTCGCCGTTACCGAACTACGAGCTGCAGACGGGTAACTATCGATTGCAAAATCAGGGAGTTCAACAGCAGGGGCCGACCCCTCGTTACAGGTTGCGAGGCACGATACAACCGGCCAACAGACACACCAACAATTTCGTACCTTTCTCCGAGTCCCGAGAGGAGCTGGAGAACGTTCAGGAACCCGTGTCGCTGTTGGACGACATAGAGGTCAACTACGGGAATCCGCGTCCCCCCCTAAATCCCGACGCCGAATTCATCGATCCCGTCACGGTGCAGGACAATCATCATTCGGACAATCCGAACGCGTACTTCGCGTACCGACTGCCCGGCGACGTCGGCCACTTTTACTTCCTGACGCCGCAGGCGATCACGCAACGGCAGGATCAGAACGAAGGATACGCTTATCCGAAGCCCAGGGGGCCGAGATTACGGAGACGGCCAGGGTAACGTCTGAACGCGCGTATTTAACGGCAATCGCGCGCAATGCCATAATCTCGCGGATATCCAGCGCGCGAAGTGATCGCGCGTCGCCTGCGTGCGTGTCGGCCGCACACACACATACACACTTACGCGTATTAATGTATTATTAATATATTTATTGTACTTGTAAATACGAATTGCCTATACGTTAGATAATTATAGCTATGTTGTTTTAAGATAAACGCTTAATTTATTATGCAACCTGACTCCCTCCCGCCTTAGAATAATAGACATTGCAATAGTATTCATGTTTGCGATCTGTAATATGCGCCTCGTCATCGCATATTTGCGCATTATCTGTGATTAATGGAATTACATGTGTACATATACATACATAATTACTATTGTCTATTTAATGTACGTACTTTGGCAGATTGCGGTATTCTATTGCGAATCTTTTTCACACGTTTTCCTCTATGTGCGGAATGTAAAGTTAAATAAAACGGAAAGTATATGTATGAAATAACAATTGACACAAATCTGTATCTGCTATAATCTGAATTTTAGAGGATCTTTTATACGGATTAGTGTAGTGTAAGCTTATTTAAACCTGTTGCTTATATGTCTATTTATTCCGTCAAGTATCGTATTAATTGTAATTGGTATGGCTTATAATTTTTCATACAAGATTCCTCTAATAAGGAGTATTTATATATATTTTTTTCAAATAATATTATATTTTTGGCATACAAATATGCCAACAAAGATCATGTTATGCATTTAATTTTAATATAATCAATTTAATTAGAAGAGAATTTTATATATGCAGCTTATATATATGTCGCAGCCTTATTGTAAAATCAGCCTTTTTGCAATAAAGCTAGTCTGTTTGCAAAACGGCGTCTTTTTGCAAAAGCATTCATCGTTTCTCTAATAAAACTGACGCATTTTAGACTTTTTGCAAAGTGCCTAGCCAGCACCAGCCCATGTGTGCCAAAGAGTCTAAAGTGCGTTCAGTCTTATTGAGAAACGATCAGTGCTATCGCAAAAAGGCGTTGTTTTGTAAACAGACTAGCCTTATTGCAAAAAGGCTGATTTTGCAATAAGGCTGCGACATATAAACATTCCTCTATAAATAAATCTTATGTTTAAACAGCCAACAATTTTTACAATATGTAAGTATATATAGTTCCACATTTTCTATTAAATTTAAGTTTTGTGACATAGTCTGCATGGCATTTTATTCATATTCAAAATTTTATAAAAAATATAATGCATGGCTGTTTAAAAAGACCATTCTGATAAATAACAGTACTCACCAGTGTCGATTTCTTGCGTTTGCGCTGGATCTGGCAAAGGATAATCGTGTAGCCGCAGATAGACCTCCATTGCACATTTCGCTGCTTTGAAGTAGAACGGATGAGCTCGAAGGACATCTTCTAGCCTCAGGAGACCCACGTAAGATCGCAACGTCATTTTCCGCATACAATATGTATGAAAGTCGAATTGGTCCTCTATGATTTCCGAAAAATGCTGCAAATAATCATGGTATAATAATAAGAGATTATATAACATTTATCTTGAGTGCGCATACAATATACTACTTACTACCTACCCTATCAACTTCGTGGCATTTTTTCAACGCCTCTCCATATTTTCCAAGACGTTGGTACGCGTTGGCCGCTTCCGTTTGAATCCACATGCACTGCATTTCATTCAAGTTTTCCATAGCTAAGACCCCTTCCCTCGTGAATTTCCCGCACGTCTCCTCCGCTTCTTTAATAAGATTTGCACGAAGCATGTATTTGGCACATTTAGAGTTAATATATCGGTCAGCTGTGTCTAACCCCTGCGCTTCGTCCAGCCACTTATAAGCTTCTTGAACATTCCCAGCATGCTGTTAACATACAAATATCTTTTTAGGCTATATATCTCCTACACTATTCCTCATAAGGAATATTTATATATTATGATTATGTGAAGTGCTGAGTAGATCAGTGCTAGAGCAATTGCCTATCAAGCAAGAAAACCGGGTTCGTTTCCCGGAT
Source organism: Leptothorax acervorum (assembly GCA_035220615.1). Classification (NCBI taxonomy): domain Eukaryota; kingdom Metazoa; phylum Arthropoda; class Insecta; order Hymenoptera; family Formicidae; genus Leptothorax; species Leptothorax acervorum. The sequence goes on along the minus strand of JASTWQ010000452.1, from coordinate 1,437,195 downwards.
TTCCACTTCATATATATATATTTTAAATGACACTAAAAACTGACAAGAATTTCGAATGGAAAAATATTATATACACTATAATAGAAATAAAGTATCCAAAATATGAATTTAATTTCAAGGTTATTATAAAGTAAATAACAGTATTGAAAAACAGAAACTTCCGAACAATAATAAACAAGTTTTAAAAATAAGTTTAGTCCTACAGAGATTGAACAAAAGGCTTACAATTCCTCCCAATAAAAATGACAATTGTGTGTAATAAAACTAGAGAAATGTCATTGTTCTTCAAGGTTGGGAAATGCCATAGAGTAGCAATATTGATTATATAACTATGTAAACTCCTACCTTATAAATGCGCCCTTTGGTAACAAAAAGTTCTATAAGCGTAGGAGTATGATCTATGGCAGCGTCAATCTCAATCAGTGCCTTTTCCGTTTGACCGAGATAATCATAATGTTGCGCTAGGTAATAATAGGTCCACAATAAAGCGGATGCTGGTTCTCGCGGATTATCTTTCTCTTGGTCGCTAAAATGGCCGTGAAGTTTTAATGCCTCCTTGTATTGCACAAGTAGAGATGATATGATTTCGACCTTTTCCTTATTGGTGTATAATGAACGAAGATTCACAAATAACGGGGGTACACCTTTGTGAAGCCCTACAATAAAACAAATTCAATTAAATACATAAAATTATGAATAAAGGTCCCATTTGAATAAATAATTGCATGTAGAGCAATTTTTTTTTTTTTTTAGAAAGAAGCATTACCTTTCCGTAAATATCGATCAACTAAAACCTTAAATTCATCTCCTGTCGCAAAATTGAGTTGCAAACGACGCGGCGCTAACGCTCGAGGAAAAAGTTCTTCGTATCTTTGGAGCATATGCAATGTGTCGCTTGGTGAAGAATGTCTCTCAGCCTCTGCTAGCCTAGTATAATACGTTGTGTTTTCAGGATTAATATCTAAAAGCTCCTTGTAAACTTGTTCCGCTTCTGCATACTGTTTTAGTTGAAGTCTTAGTTTACCTAAAAGATGGTTTACAAGAAATATTACAGAAACATTCCAGTATTAAAAATATTACTTCAAGAGCCATGTTGCTCACTTACCGTAAGTCTCTTTGACAGTAACCTTGTCACAAATTTGATCACTATACTTGTCTAAATGTTTTAACGCCTGTTCACATTCTCCTGATTCCTGGATGACCATATTTTGATACAGTAACAACTCGCTATGTTCATAATCGTAACAAATCTGTAAATATATAATTTTTATTATATATTTGTATCTTCATGTAATATATTGTACATGTATAAGTATATTGTATATGTAGCGTACCATTGGAGAATTTCGAAAAGTATCTAAAATTTTCAGTGCCATCTCATAGTCTCTCAACAAATGATATGAAATAGCAAATCCGATCCAAGAAGCTCGTTGAGTGGGACGTAACATAAACAACTGATATCTGGTATCCTATAAGAAAGTAAATCGATATTCATAAATATATAATTAAAATATAATATGTAGCGTTAGAATATGATACGTATATGACAAAATAAGAGCTTAAAATGAAATGACTTGCTCTCTGGAATATTTACCTTGTAACCTTCCAGATCCCGCATTTGGATTTGCAGCAAGGACAGATCCCTAAGAATTTGAATGTTATCCTTATCCCACTTGAGCGCGTTTCTGTAACACTTGATAGCCTCATCGTATTTCTTGTCGGAGCGTTGCAGAAGACCGTAGACGTGCCAGCAAACATGAGACTGTAGGTCATTCCTGAGGCCACGACGCACATGATCGTAGGCTTCTTCCTTGCGGCCCAGACAGTTGAGGGTGAGACCCTTCATCGCCAAGGTCTCCCCGTGCTCACTGAACTTGGGATTTGACAGGATCTGTTTCGCGAACTTCAGCCCATTTTTGTATTGTTTGTGTTCGTAGCATCTCTGTAAGGTACACCCAACGTGAAAATGCATTGTAGGGTTAGGTAGGAGGGGGGGGGGGGGAGTTCGATGGGTTATATCCTGCATTCATGCAAGATCGACGTTGTCGATCGTCGCGGAGGGTCGCCGGGCGAGACGACTTCTCGTTCGTGACGCCAAGCAGGCGGCCGCGTCTCGCGGTCGCCAGTGACCTTTTCTCATTTTTCGCTCCAAAGAGTGCTTTATCATTTAGAACACGGCGAGTGCACTCTGCTCACCGGAGAGTGGGGTCCAAAACAGAGTATTTTGATCGGCCGTTACTCACCAGGATCCGCTTGAACAGGGCATTTTCCTTGGGTGGCAACGGGTTGCTGGAGGGCATTTTTGTATAACTACAAAAATAGGGGGCCTTTTCCACCCGGTAAACTTTAATTTTCACCACAAAACCTCGTGGCCACAAACGAAGAAGTCGATCCTCGATCACGTGATCATCCGCGACAATGTTGTTCCGGCGGAAGCGTTGATGCCACGGTGCCGCACGGTTCAAGCGGCGGTTAGGTTATGCTCCAATCGATCTCCAATCGAGTTTGAGACGATTATGCTCGCTTCAAGCGTATCTCTGCGTATATACCTCTGCATGTCGATAAAATATCGGAAGAATTATCTTTTTCCTTACTTGTTTTTTCACTGTTTTATATTTCGAGTGCGATAGCATAGTGCAGGTACAAAAACAAACCTAACATGCAGCTATAAATCCCTAGGAACTGGTTGTGGCCAGACTCTTAGGGTTGGTTTATAATAGCCGTAACCGTTAACTTAGGCTGGTGCCGTAAAAGTTGGAAGATAGGAAACCCGTACTACCGTTTATAATCCAATTATAAACGGTAGTACGGGTTTCCTATCTTCCAACTTTTACGGCACCAGCCTAAGTTAACGGTTACGGCTATTATAAACCAACCCTTAGGGTGACAGTACATGAAGCGCGGAAGCGCGGAAACGCGGAAACGCGGAACAGAATAGTAACTAGATTCCGCGTTTCCGCGAATTGAGTCCCGCATGTTTGAACGGAAAAGCGGAATCCGCTATTATCGCGTGTATGTACGTCGAGACGTCGACTCGGTCGACTGATGTAATAAATAAAAGATATTTGTGTAACAGAAAAAAAGTTTATGGAGTATACTGATAGTATATATAGTATATATAGTTTGATGGAGTATACTGTATCCGCGTTGACAACGGATTTTGACGCGTTCGTTCCGCGAGTTTGTTTCTCCTTGTATTACATGGAGCACAATTTGCGCGGAAAAGCGGAACAGTATAGTGACAAATAGACATTTGTATTCATTTCTTAAAATTGTGTTCACTTAATTCATTGCAATTTTTATTAATATGCTTATCTTTTCAACTTATCTATTGAACACAAGCATTTTAATCAATAAATACCGTCAAAAATTAATATTTTATAATTCTCCGTTCCGCTTTTCCGCTCAAAATATGCTCCATGTAATATAAGGCATTCAAAACAGACGGAACGGAACGCGGAAATCTAGTAAATTTTGTCTTCCGCGTTTCCGCGTTTCCGCGCTTCCGCGCTTCATGTACTGTCACCCTCACCCTCATGGCTGCGTTCAGAAACATCACTCGAGTGTCCCCGGGTATCATTATATCCTTGTTTAACATTCGGTGAACAACAAGGATAAAATGATACCCAGGGGCCTCGGGTGATGTTTCTGAACGCTGCCCATAGTTGTCGGTATCGTGTACAGAATTTGGCCCCTGCCCCGGGATTCTGTAATGGGACTGCACCCTTAGGGTACGAACACATGGAGCGGAACAGATTACGCAGAAAATCGCGGAACGAGAGCCTTGACCAATCACGAGCGTTCCGCTATTTTTGTTGCGCAAATTTACAATCCCTACGTTCACATGGAGCGTAACGAAAGCAACGCGGATTGCGCGCAACCAATCACAAGTCTTCATTTGAAATTTGTTAAAACTTTATTTTAATATTTTAAGCATTAAGTTAAATATTTCTAACAGAAAACCCATTAAATGTAACATTTATGAACATGATAATAATAATTACTTGTAAATAGAATGGTTAAAAAGTAATTATTGAGACACACTAGTCGTTACGCTTTGCTCATTCCGCTCCATGTGAATGTAGGACTAAAATTTCGCGTAAGAATTGTTGCGGATGTGTCATCGCTAACCTCCAAACAGCTGGAATAAATTATGTTAAATAATAATAATAACTGCCAGGTAATAAATAGAATTAGTAGGTGTTATTTTCTTGTCCATGTTGTCTCTTCATTAACGAAATATATGTTCTAGGTGCACAATTGCGCAATTCCGCGAAGTCTGTCCGCTGAAAACCGCGGAAAGTCGCTGAAAATCACGGAACGCTCGTGATTGGTCACGGCTCTCGTTCCGCGATTTTCTGCGTACGCTGTTCCGCTCCATGTGATCGCACCCTAAGGGTGCAGTCCCATGCACAGCGAAAAATCGGAAACGACAAAAAGGGAACCGCAAAATGGAAAAGATTTTGCGTACCTTTCCGTTTCTATTTTTCGATTTCTAGCGTCCCATGGAGCAGCTTTTTCAACAAGGAATGATACTCTAACCTCTTTCTTTAACCAATTTTTCTTCATAGAACCGAAAAATTAGTAATTTCGAGTGTAGTTGTTATACAAATGTTTAATAACATTTATTTTCTTTATATAAATAATACATTTTATTACTTTTTACCTTTAAATAGCATTTCCGATTTTAACAAGTTCTGATTTTTCTTCAATTTTCCTATTTTTTAGCTTGCATGGAACGCCTGAAGTTGCAAAAAAGTAACGGAATAAGCAGACGACGCGCTGTGCAGCTGCGCATGCTCTATTTCCATTTTGCGGTTCCCTTTTTGTCGTTTCCGATTTTTCGCTGTGCATGGGACTGCACCCTTAGCGACAGTTGTCGGATCGTTGCGCAGCTTTTTACCATATATAATACCTGCGCAACGATACCGAAACTGTCGTTAAGGGCTGCGTTCCAAAACTCTACTCCGTCAACTCTAAAGAACCCAAGGTAGTGGGGAGAGAGTAAGCCCAGAGTAAGTTACTCTGGTTGAACGATTTGGAACGTGAAAAAGTAGCATTAGCAACGAATAAAATGGAAGCTCAACAATGTATAATACTGTATAATACTTTAACAATGTTTTAGGATTGAAAGTTAACCTTAACCTAACGTAATAAATCTTACTTTTTTCGAAAGTAACTCTCAATCCTAAAACAGACTAAAAAACCATTAAAAAAGAAATTAATATGCTTATTTATTATGTGTGATATATAAAATACTTTATCTAATATGTTTATTAATATTATATTTCTTACTTATCACAGCAACGACCAACGTTTCCGCGGTGTATAGAGGCAATTGCGCTTATTATGTTCTAAGATCCCGCGTTTATATTTAAATTTAGTAGAGTTTACTCTCCTAACCCACCTCGGAAGCAGGGTTCATAGAGTTAACTCCGGGGTTACTTTACTCTCACTTTTGGAACGAATAGGCTCCGCCCATATAGTTAGGGTGCAGTCCCATGCACAGCGAAAAATCGGAAACGACAAAAAGGGAACCGCAAAATGGAAATAGAGCATGCGCAGCTGCACAGCGCGTCGTCTGCTTATTCCGTTACTTTTTTTCAACTTCAGGCGTCCCATGCAAGCTAAAAAATAGGAAAATTGAAGAAAAATCAGAACTTGTTAAAATCGGAAATGCTATTTAAAGGTAAAAAGTAATAAAATGTATTATTTATATAAAGAAAATAAATATTATTAAACATTTGTATAACAACTACACTCGAAATTACTAATTTTTCGGTTCTATGAAGAAAAATTGGTTAAAGAAAGAGGTTAGAGTATCATTCCTTGTTGAAAAAGCTGCTCCATGGGACGCTAGAAATCGAAAAATAGAAACGGAAAGGTACGCAAAATAACGCAAAGTAACGGAATAAGCAGACGACGCGCTGTGCAGCTGCGCATGCTCTATTTCCATTTTGCGGTTCCCTTTTGTCGTTTCCGATTTTTCGCTGTGCATGGGACTGCATCCTTACTTACTTCGCGTTTTGGAACGGCGTAGGGTTAACCCTGCTACTCAGAGTAGAGTTTTGGAACGTAGCCAAGGAGTTACAGAATCCCGGGGCTGGTTATACTGTGCTATAAATACGCAGCCGACACAGCCTTATATATCTCATTTTAAGTGCAGAAAGTACAACAGTGTAGCCGCAAAGAACAGAAACCAAAGAGGTAACCCCAACGGAGTGTTTTTGCGACGTATAGACCGCATACGAAGATCCTAATTTATCGATAATGACGTAAAATTGAGCAGTGTAATATATCTTCTACGATGTTGTCCAACAACGACAAAGACGTCCAATTGCAGGCGTACAAAGACGATCCGCGAATTCCCTGCCAGTACGGTGTTGAATGCTATCAAAAGAATTCACAGCATCACAGCAAATATAAACACCCGCCAAAAGAGGAGACGGTAACGTGTAATCTTCAACTGATGAAAGACATAACAAATTTGCAATTGATATGCTAGCATTAATTAATATATTAACATATTATGAAACTCTCTTGGTGATTAATTTACAACAAATAATCCCATTTATAGCTGACACTCATTAGTATATATTAACATTTTATTCACTTTTGTTTAATTAACTTGTAGTAAGTAATATATGTACTATTTTGTTAACTTGGATAGAATTATTAATTTTTATTTGAAAAATAAAATTGCGGTTGAATTCAATCACGAAGTTTATTGGATTTAGTTGATCAGAGTCGCTCGAATGCACAGTCGTTATTTATCTTTTCGCTTCCACAGGTAGAAGAAAGAGCCGAGAAGACAATTACTGGAGAGAAAAGGAAAAATCCTTTTAAAAATAACGGAAAAGCGCAATCAAAAAGTCTAGAGAAAAAATTGCAGAAGACACATGAGCCTTCCGAAAGAAATTTACATAATCTTTCCCCAAGTCTGGAAATAACTGGTGTCAGTAGAGATAACAACGAGGCTGACAAGGAAATTTCTAATGAGAAAGCAGAAGCGTCGAATAAGAAAATATCACTGAATGGATGTAATTCACATAATTCAATCAAACATAATGCAACTGAGAATAAATCTGATGCCGAAGGAATTATTATGGATCTATTTCTGGTTGAGATGCCGGAAGACTTTTTTCAATTCTATAAGTTTTGTAAAAGTATATCAAAAGATAATCCTCTTTCGGCTTGTATGTCTGTTTGCTTGAAACTTGTGGGTCCATACGATGTGCTGGATGGTAAAATAAAAATGTCCTTCAGTGAGGATGATAAGGAAAAATATTTGACGCACTGGAGATATTGTTATGACCCTCCGGAATTTCAGGTATACAAAATAAACTAATATCTACGAATAGACATTGCATTAATAAGTATTCTAGAAATATAGATTCAATACAAGAATTATATCCACAGACTATTGTGAAATGCGTAAGGAAGGGTTACATTTTGGTTACTAGCGAGATGATGCCGCTGAAAAACCAGTGTTTATAGCGACAAATCGAGCAAACGTGAATGGCGTATTTGAACCTGTCACAGAAAATATATTTGGCGCTATCGAGTAAGTAGAATATGAAAACTTTAGAAATTTAATATAAATCAGGGGTTTACAAATTTATATTAGTCTTTTATATTATTCTCTTATTATCTAAATTATTTAAATTACAGCGCTTATTTGCAAAATAAAGTGAAGTCAGCCAATCCCTTCGAGAAGACCAGCATAATGCGCTTGCATTCGCAACTGAAAAATTTTGCCAAACAGCATAATATAACTGGAGAAAAATACTGTAGACATGCGAGCGAGAGAGAGACGGGTTGTAGCACGAACCTTTCATAGAGCAGGCATCGTAGTTCCTTATGATAAAAAGACTCAATTGGGTTATAGAGATTTGGCAGCGACAGACAGTAAGTACAATTGAATGCATTAATGTAGTTGTTCATATGCTTAGATTTAATGTTTAAATAAATGTTTTTCTGTAATATTTAAGAAGTATTTTTATATGATAAATTGTACTACTCGATTGCTTTGTGTATGTGAAAAACGAAAAGAATTATAGAGTCGTGTATTGTGAGGTTGCACTACATACCAGATAATTAATTTATCAATTATATATGCAGCAAAAAGTATATTAAATCATTATTTTTTAATTTAACTTCAATTTTACATCATTCACGATTATTATTACATACATTTCGTGCAGTTATAGACATATGCAATGTAAATAAGTATCTCTCTGGTATGCCATAGGTGATTTGCAAAAGATATTGAAGCAGCTAGAGGAGGCTGGTACTCCGGAAGAAAGAAAAACGCCGATCGCGAAGCTCGACGAGATCGTAAGGTTGGCGACGATAGCTGCGGACGAATGTAACTTCGGTACTTGCTTAGAGCTGGGACACGATCTTTTCTCGAACGGCAGCATTCACGTACAAACTAGAGCTCTGCAAATGCTATCTATCGCTTATACTCATTTAAAAAGGCCACAGCTGTTGAAAATATTCGAAGCACATTTGAAAAACAGGAAGAAGGGTTGTGAATTAAGTGTGATTTAAGAAAACATATTTAAAGACAACTGACTTATATATATTTTTTAAATTAAATCTTGATTACATGTTCATTACGGCCTTTTTATCTGTCTGATTCCTTATTGCGAACAAATTACTTCATTTTGTACGTATATGTTATATGTCTGAATTATAATATGTGTGTGAATTATATCTAATATTATTCAATATCTTGATTCAATATTAAATTTTTTGGAATAGCATTTACAAAGCGATAATTTAGTGATATTTGTGAACAGTAAGATCAGTAGGTACAGATGTTGTAATATTTTCCAGTGGCAAAATAAAGATAAAGAAATGAACGAAAATGATAAATACGATAAAGATATTATATCTCAATACAGATAAACATAAATGTTTCATATTAAGATAAAAAATATCTCTGAATCAATATAATTCACCCAATTCAATCGAGCGTAATGCAATTAAGAACCTAGACAGCCAAATCTGTCGAATACAAATACAAAGTCTTAAATTTCTACTACAAATTTTGCTAGGAAAGATTAAAAATTTGATGCTGTATTTGTTATGTCTAATGGCATCAGCAAAATATCAACAGAGACAGACTTCGTTATCTGGGTATTTCTGGTTGAGATGCCTTTTTCTACAAATTTTGTAAAAGTATTTTGAAAAGATAATTCTCTCTTTAATTCGAGATTATGTTGCGCATATGTACACTCACGGATAGAGAAATTGCGTGCAAAACTCCTTTCCGGAGTATGCTGTTTAAAGATAATTCCATTACGAATAAATAGCCGCAGTCTTTGGTGTTTACAAGTGTAAACTATAAAAATCAGATCCCAAATGAAATTGTAATTAGATCTATTTCGAATTAGTAGCCCCTATTTAACTTATATTTTGAGGAAAGATAGATATCCCATATGAGTCACATGCCGCGTCTATAGATAAAAGGTGAGAGTATGAGAGGTCATCGAATTTACACATGCAAATCTCCCCTTCTTTCCAAGGAGAGAAGAAGCGACATGAATCATGCGTGTGTCCAGCAGATAAGAGGCGAGGTGCCGGTGCTATCGAAAGAATCTGCAGGCTGCATTCAGTTTGTTGCAAGCGTGCCGACAACTAATCATCGATTTTATCTAATATTAGATATTTTCGCTCATACAGGTGATAACGAAGCAACAGGTACTTAAAGAAGTTTGACATAAAGCTTTATCTGCCCGAGTAGCTAAATTTGTCAAAAATAGATTTTGCAAAGTACTATGGGTGCGTTCCACTTAACGCCCACTTAATTCCCACTATTCTCATCAATTAATTTTTTTGCTGACAATGCCTATCGATTCGTTGAACTTGAACTTTTTGCGAACCTGTGAAAAAAACTTGCGGGGATTTTGAATTAATTGCCTCATTAATCACATAAAATTTTCAAGCATCAACTTATAATGGAAAAATTTAGTTCTAGTTCAGTCTAATCTATTTATATTTCTGATCTAAGTCTGTTTCTTTGAAAATTGCAAGTATATGCAATTTTGTCCTCAAGCTTCTTGAACATAATCATAATACTCATCGAGTTTAGAGTATTGAGTATGTCAAGTTTTGCCTTATATGAACACACAGCACAAAAATGGTAAAAAAGTACTTATAATATTAATATTTAGGTTTTTATCTTAAATAGATGAAATTGTTATAGGTCAACACTATTATTTAAATATTTATACCAAGGAGAGTCAGTGGGATAGGCCAGATAAACCTGTGGATCCATCTGGCAATGGCAAGGCAGACGGACCTGAAGAAGTGCAATGCTCTCATCTACTTGTGAAACATTCAGGCTCTCGACGACCTTCTTCCTGGCGAGAGGAGAATATTACTAGGTCGAAGGAAGAAGCTCTTGAGTTGGTTAAATGTAAGCCTAAAGCTTTACAATTTTCCATCATTGATAAGTTTATTCATTATTGCATTGTTCATGTAGAATATTTTTGTCTGTTGCTATATTTGTTTTGTTGCATCACAATTCTAGGGTAGGATAAAGCTTCTATATTTTGTTACAATTGCAATTTTTATAGAGGAAGAGGTTTTAACTTTCACTATGGAGATGTTTATTTTTGAAACTTATTTATTATTGTTACCATTTGAGATTTCTTCTAAGAAACTGCAATATTACGATTTGTTTATCTCCACAGTTACCTCGGAATTAAATTCATGTTTTATAGACTTTATCCCTATCAAAGTAGAATATTCTCCCTAAATTTTTAATGTCAATGTGGGGTAGCAAATTTGGAAATTGTACTTGATAAGCAACTGCTCTAGCACTAGGCTATTCAGCACTTTCTATTGTTGCTGCGATTACCATAAAAAATATCTTGTGTTAACAGCTTATAGAGAACAAATCGCGTCTGGCAAAGCGACGTTCGCTGAACTCGCCTCCAAGTACAGTGATCGCAGTTCAGCAAAGCGCGGCGACGACCTCGGACCTTTTAGTCGGGGCGCGATGCAGAAGCCCTTCGAGCAGGCGGCATTCGCGCTGAAGGTTGGCGAGCTGTCGTCACCTGTGCACACAGATAGCGGAATTCACATCATTCAACGGATTGCATAAGCCAGCTCAGCCTGAAACGAATTGCCGATACTTTGCGAGAAATCGCTTTCTCTCTCTTTCCATCTCTCTCTCTGTCTTTTAATCTTACCGTTTATAAATTTATGCCAATGGTGTTCTCCCAACATTCTATAAACTGGCTGTTGTGGTATACTTATCAAGTCAGCATTTGAACTTTATGCTTATTTGAAATCACAATTTCAAAGGACATTTCTTTAGGCGTATTTTTATCTTTAGTGTTTTTTTTTATAAATATAATTCCGCTTTGCAATAAGATAATTAATGATGCAATCATGAGGAAATTAATCATTAGCATTTTAAAGACAGAATTGCATGTAACAATGTTATTATATAAAAGCGACGATATACCCTCCCCCAATATTAGAAGAAATAATATTTGAGTATATGTTCCTTGACGAATGTCATTATCTTACCGCAGATTGTGTTAATATATTAATGTTAATTGTCTTCCCTGACCTAATGGAAGTTAAAATACTGGCTACACGATAATATTACTGCAATAATTCTGTTTATTATTGCAATTAGAGCGAAATAGAAATCACATAAAATATAAAAAATATTTCAATGCGGTATAATATTTTTAGTAATTAAATCATGATATTGTAATATTTATCGCATGTTGATTGGCTAACTCCAATAGTGAAGCTTCTTATTGTATTTTGTAACTAAATTATATTTTGTAAGTCCTAACTGATTTGTATACAAATAATAAAGATATATTTGTGTTTGACATTGTAGCCAGTATTCGGTGATCTCTCGAAGTGGCAAAACGGCAACTATAACGTTGATCTATCTTTGATATTAACAGTTCTCATAGCGATAACGCAGTAAGTAAATATGTATATAGGATAATTAGCCTTTTAGTATGTGAATTTACGGTGCATTAATAACCACGTTTTGAAAAAAATTAATACGCAAGGTACTAGTCTTAAATACAATTCGTAATCTGTATCGCCTATAGTATCAATTTATCGCTTGGTGACTTCCCATTCCTGACGCTTAAATCCTGCAGATAATAAATTCTATAATATTAGCGGTTTGATTTATCTGGCCACCGAGAATTGTGAATCGCGCCGTTGCACCCCGTCAGAACATAGATGTTACCGATATTACGGTTGCAATGTCGAATAATTTAGTACAATTCGAGGCAATTGCATAATCCACTTTGTTCCGATTCGCGCGTTGTCCTTATCACACGCGGATATATGAATCGCGATAACAAAAATATATCATAGAGAAATTAATCGGTAATGTATTCCTATACACAGTATACACACCGCTGAAAATTAATGACAATCGCATTATTTCGTCATTAATTTTCACAAGTCCTATTATTATAAGTAACGGATGTGTGTAAATGCAGATTACAGACGTGATTACAGAAAGGAATCGACTCAGCCCTAGCGAACGTTATTGCTCGTTAGCTTTCTGATCTTACACGGTGTAATGTTACTGCATCAAATAAACTTTTGATCTCATTATGAATTATTCACGTACCTAAACAATGGTAATTGACACTATTATTACAGAATATTTATAGAATAAATAAAAATTTTTGTTAACTTCAATTTTCAATCAATATAATTTTGCGTACCTTTCCGTTTCTATTTTTCGATTTCTAGCGTCCCATGGAGCAGCTTTTTCAACAAGGAATGATACTCTAACCTCTTTCTTTAACCAATTTTTCTTCATAGAACCGAAAAATTAGTAATTTCGAGTGTAGTTGTTATACAAATGTTTAATAATATTTATTTTCTTTATATAAATAATACATTTTATTACTTTTTACCTTTAAATAGCATTTCCGATTTTAACAAGTTCTGATTTTTCTTCAATTTTCCTATTTTTTAGCTTGCATGGGACGCCTGAAGTTGAAAAAAAGTAACGGAATAAGCAGACGACGCGCTGTGCAGCTGCGCATGCTCTATTTCCATTTTGCGGTTCCCTTTTTGTCGTTTCCGATTTTTCGCTGTGCATGGGACTGCTCGTTAGCTTTCTGATCTTACACGGTGTAATGTTTCACTGCACTTGCTCGTCAGTCTCTTTTCGCTTTCGAGTTGTATAGAAACGATTTAAACACGGACAAACTCGCGGGGGAGGGGGGAGAAAAATATTATATTAAATCGTCCGCGATTGCTATTTTATTTAAAAACGCTTTTTTGAGCGCTTTTTCACAAGTACTGAAAGTTGGAAGAATACCGTTTATCCTATAAAATATTAATTCCTCTCTTTTATATCAATTCCACAATCTAATGCCATAGCATTAAAACGGTGTACCGCGAACGGAATAAAAAAGTGCTAATTAAGAACAAAAAAATTTTCGTTAAATCGATCTTGCTCGTTGCCTTTGACTCTTGATTTATTTACATCTCTCGTTCTTTGTTCGGCTTGCCGTCAACGGACAAGTACATTTGTCCTCGTCTCGTGCCAACATATCTCGAATAGTCACTCTCTCTTTCTCGCACTTTCTCGCTCCCGCTTGCCGAACCTTTCGCTTTCTCTAACAATAGGTCTGTTCGTTTTCGCTGCACTTCTGAACTAGTGCAATAAGTTAGAATGAGACAAATATATTTTCTTTCATTCTAACTTATTGCACTAGTTCAGAGTGCAGCGAAAACGAACAGACCTAATGAGCGATACAGGCGATTTCAGTTCGTCGCAAAAAGAACTGATTTGCGCGCGAACAGTACAACATATAACTGCATTTCTCGCGTTAAAACAAAATAAATTAAATATTTGCATGTAGCGTTATAAATCGTTGCCGATCCAAACGCGAACTTTCGCGATCGACAATATAATTAAGTTACAATTAGTGGGTCGGAAGAATTATTCAGTCTACATTTAACCCCAATGCTCCTACTTACAATGTCGAAAACAATTAAAAACCTTTGCGAATTATATTTTATCTGGATAATTTTACATTGTTTATAATATTGTGCACAAACGGTTCCTGAATCATTCTGAGAATAAACGTTGAATGAGCTGAACCGCAATCTATAATTTTAAATTACAGTAACAAAACTTGAAAAAATTCTTAGAAGAAGAAGTCAGTTCTAATTTGAACCCGTCGCCTTTCGTCTAGTGTAATTTTTAATTAATCGATTTATGTCCATTCCTATAAGATCAATATAGATTAATTTTAATCTTGGTTTAACTTTTTTTATCGTTTTTTAGTTCTAAGAATTAGAGGTATAGAAATGGACATTAAAGCTCCTGGGCCCTGAGCCGAGAATCAACAGTAAGATTTACCTTTTGTAATTGTTCTAAAGTAACAAGCTCGTTGCCATCTCCACAGGATGTGGCTCTCTGCGCTTTAAGTAATATTTCAGTACGATTCTGTTCTGCATGATCTTCTAATTCTTTCACCCTCTGTTTGAATTAGAAGAAAGATCGTGGCATATAAGACAAGAAATATCTCAATGTCCCAGTTGAAAAATCTGTTTCCAAAATAAAGATTTCTATAATCTTTATCTCTTTATTTGAGATTAATTTGGCTTGCATATCATTAAGTTCTACTCTAAGGTTCGCCACTTCATTCTCCTTTTGCCGAAGTTGTGATTGCCATCTTGTTTCCTCGGATTCTATATAACTCTGTAGTTTATTAAGCATATCTTCCTAAAAAAAAAAAGATTTAAATAAAGAAGTTATGATTTTGTAATAAAGTATTACCGAATTCAATGAAATACTCACCGTATCGTAGATAATCCGTTTGTAATGTGAAACCATGCCTTGCAGATTTTTGTTCTGTTTCTCCAAATCTGGATTTGTCTGATCCGTATTTTTCTGTTTTAATTCATTTAGAATAGTACATAATTTATCTTCAAAAGATTTGATCCATTGTTCGTGTGTTTTCTCGAACACTTTAATCTCAGGGAATATCCTCTGTAGAAGTGCCTTAGTTATTTCTTCTTGGTCTTCTTTAATTTTCTGTGTTGCCTCCTGATTAAATAAAGAAACATAAGCAATGTTATAAAAAATATATCATACAAGAAATATTACTTATTAAAAAATTTTGGATTTTCTAATATCAATAAATAATAAAATATTTATATTATTATACATAACATATTTATATTAATATTCAATAATCGCAATTGAAATAATTTACAAGAAATAATGTAATTAAATCTCAATATATCACAATATATATTATCAGTTTATCGTTAAATTTCTGCTATTTAGCTAATAATGGAGTGTGGCTCTGAGAGTAATTGAGTCAACAGGTTCCAAATTCAACCACGATTCTCGTTCCACATATCCTCAATTTTATAAAAATGCATTTGAAAATTAAAGATTATGAATGAAGGAATATAAGATGACAATCAGAAAACATGTTTCAATAAGATATTTAGTTAATAATAACAATTGAGAATTATAGCAAAGAATTTTACTTTAACACCCCCTTCTCATCATTGGATTTGGCACGCAGCTCAGCAGCAGAAAGAGCTTCCATTACTTTCCAGTTCTTTTGGCGCAGCTCCTGTGGTATAGAAAAACCAAAATGTAGAAAAGTTAGAAAAATTAATTTTCTACATTATTATAATGGAAATCATGGGTTGAAGTCTGTGCTCCCCGCTTTTGTGTCAAGCGAATTTTATTCCATGAATATCGTTTTCTCTCTCTTTCTCTCTCATTGTTCTTTCTTAAGTCTTATAATTAAGATTGTCTTAAGTATAAAACCTGATGGCTGGTATTCTGGGTATTCATAGTCCGATCTTAAATATTTTCTTAAGTACTATCTCGAGATGCTATATGGTCATTTCATTGGCTGGATGGAATCTTAAGACTGCTTTTGACCAGACTTGAGACAATAAATATAGGATTTGATTTTATATTGCTATTATAAATTATGAATACCGCCTTATGAATACGTCAGACGTACAACACACAGTGGGCCAGAATGAAATTTCGTGTTTCAAAAAAGACTACAGTCTCTAATTTTGAACCAATTCCGATGCATTTTTTAAAAATGAAAGCTAATGAAACTTAGAACAACTTTGTCTAGCTAGATTTTTTATTTTTTGGTTTCCTCCTTTACTAAATTAGACATAAAGAAGTTAAATTTAGAAAATTTTCAATAAGTATTCTTCAACTCCTATAGATGCGGAGGCTCAAAACTTGTTAATAACTTAAAGTTTATTAACAATAATTAATAAAAAAATTGATTACATAATAGAAATAATTTAGTTTAAGCAGCACTTACTGCATTCAGTAGTTTCTTTTTAATAAAATCAGGTGCTATTTCAATTAATCTTGTTTGTTAAGATAAAGTAAGATTTAGTGAGACTATATCAGTCTATAGGTTCTTTCAAGCCTAATCAGGGTTTAAATATTTAAGTTCAATATCATTATCTGCCTCCATACATATCTACTGTTTTATTAAAAATTTTCTAAAAACTTCTTGATGTCTGATTTAGTAAAGGAGGAAAGCAAGAAATCAAAAATCTAGCTAGACAAAGTTGTTCTAAATTTTATTAACTTTTATTTAAAAAAATGCATCGAAATTGGTTCATAATTGGAGGCTGTATCCTTTCTTAAAACACGAAATTTCATTGTGGCCCACTGTGCGACAGTCCGATATATTCAATAAAAGAATTTATATTTGTTAGGATTCCAAGCGCTAGAGAGCAACATTTTTGTCCCTAGAAAAATTAAGTACTTTGATTGGTTTATTTCCTTGTTTTATTTGTCATGTGTATTATGCAATATGCATTATGCAGAAGCAGCAGAAGTCTGTGTGCTTCCCGCTTAAAAATACTTATTATTATTAATAATTTTGCATTCAAAATTTGTATTAAAAACTTTCTTAAGAAACATGTTTTAAACATTTGTTTAAAACATGTTTTTAAAAAACGTATGTTTAAATGAGTCTGATATTTAAAACATGTTTAAAACTTCTGTTTTTAACAAAATGTTTAAAACATTAACAACTCTGTTCCAGAGTCTATAGCCACATGGTGCATAGCCAACAAACTGATAACATTTGCTTCTGCTATCTAACTTCTTTAGGGGTCAAAGTACTTTGGCATAGCATTTACTTCCGAAATTTTGCAGATTCTTCAAATCCGGTCTTCTTTCTTCCCACATTTCAAACGGCGTCATTTCTAACGTATCCGTTGGTGATCTGTTGAGTATGTATGTTGCAGTGTACAAAGCCTCTCCCCACATTTCGTTTTTCATATTAGCATCAAACAACAAAGCTCTCACTTTTTCCATTAAAGTTCTATTGAGACGCTCAGCTCTGCCATTTAACTGTGGAGTGTGAGGCACTGTCGTATCCAATTCCGTTCTTCTATTCTTGCACCATTATGTAAATGCATTGTTTATGAATTCTCTTCCGTTGTCACATCTTATTTTTGCAACTTTGTAGTTCCATTGTGTTTCAATCTTCTTAACATACCCTTTTATTTTATCTGCTGCTTCATTTTTCGTTTTGAGCAAATACACCATAGTATAATGTGTATAATCATCCAAAAGGGTGATAAAGTATCTATGTCCATCCCAAGTGTCTGGACCAATTGGACCACATAGATCGGTGTGTACAATCTGAAGTGGCCTCTTAGCTCTTGCTCTTGAAGCATTCTATACTCTTGTTTGCTTCGCTTCCATACAAATTCTGCATACTTTCTCCAGCTTACTCAGTTGTGTCAACGACAAGTCCATTCCTTTGCTTATCTTCAAAAGACTCTTCATATTATCCAGTCCTATATGACCAAGTTTTCTGTGCCACATCTCAGCCGCATCGCTTATCTCTTCTGATAAATAAGTCTTTACATTTCGATCTTCTTTCATTTTAACTTGATAAAGTCCATTCTTTGTTTTATAGCCTTTCAAAATCGTCTTCTTTCCGTAGTTTATTTCAACTTCATTTCTTGTAAAAAGAACTTCACCTCCACTATCGGTAATTGATCGAACCGACAATAGATTTGTACTCAGCTCTGGAATATGCACAACCTCCTTCAACTTGCAATTAGTGAACTCCATCGATCCTGATCCTCTAGCTGTCATAGATTTGTTAATTTTAGCAACTCCTATTTTAGTATTTTTCTTCTTATAGTTTATTATATTCTCACATTTATTCGTCATATTAGATGTTGCTCCTGAATCAACAATCCATAGAGATGTTTTATCTTCATCTTCGTACTTCCTTATCTTTGACGTCAGAAGAGTTACTTTATCTTTATC
Organism: Leptothorax acervorum; assembly: GCA_035220615.1. Taxonomy (NCBI): domain Eukaryota; kingdom Metazoa; phylum Arthropoda; class Insecta; order Hymenoptera; family Formicidae; genus Leptothorax; species Leptothorax acervorum. Next base: position 1,418,876 of record JASTWQ010000452.1, on the reverse strand, counting down.
TTCATTTTTCTTGTCTTTATTTTTCCTAAAATAACATACCTTTTCAGTGTGATTATTCTTCTTACAAATACTGCATCCTTCTCCAGTCTTCGTCTGCTGTTTAATCCTGCAAAATTTTCCTACATTAATTGTTTTATTGCAACGAAAACATCTTACCTGTTTTCCTCCATTATTTGATTTCACTTTACAATCTTTAGCGATATGTCCCGTTTTGTTACACTTAAAGCATTTTCTTTCTTCTGCTTTAAATGCTACTCCTTTCTCTTCCTGATTCCTGACGTTTATCTTCATTTCTCCTGCTATTAACCTCGCTGTTAAATTTTCTAAAGTTTTATTAGCAACTTCCGTGGAATCCCATGCACTAGCAAAGTATGCATATTCTTCAGGTAACGTAGCAAGTACCTTCGACACAATCATTGTATCGCTTATCGCTACATCCATGGCTTTAAGTCTGTATGCAACATTCTGCAATTTACTAATGTACGTTGCCATTTCTGTTCCTCTATCATAAGAAAGTCCATAAAAGCTTTGTAATAAATTGCATTTCTGCTGCTCATTATCCCTCTCAAATATCATTTTGATCTTCGTCCACATTTCAAATGCAGTCTTGCAGTTCATCAAATGTAAAAGCGGTCTCTTGTCCATCGTTGTAATAATAGTCTTCTGCGCAATAGCATCTTCCTTTTTCCATTTTTCATTACGTTCAGCTACCGGTTTATCCAAAGTCACTATTTCTAAAAGATTATTAGCACGAAATAATATTTCTATTTGAAATTTTCATAAAGGATAATCCTCTACATTTGCAAGCTTATCGATGTTTGTAACATCTTCATTAAATACTTTTGCCATTTTAACAATATTTAAGTCTTACAGTTTACGTAACCTAATCTTTTACAATTATAAATCTATATACAATTATAAATCTATATATATATAGATTAAATAATAAAAATAAAATTCAGATTATTTGCGTGATAAGTAGATTGTTAATATACATTTATAAAAAGAGATTTATAATTGTAAAAGATTAGGTTACGTAAACTGTAAGACTTAAATATTGTTAAAATGGCAAAAGTAAAAATAAAAATAAAATTAGATACTAGCCCAGAAATGCGCAGAAATAATAAAGTCGATACAGAGAAATTTAATAAAGATAAAATTAGATATTGAGCAATAAAAATACGTAGAAAAAGGCACTAAAAGTAGAATAAAAAATATACAAGGTTATAAAGGACTTATAGAGAAGTAGATTGCTTGAAAAACGTTTATGTTATTGAATTTGATATATAAAAAATTAAAAATAAAAATATAAAAATTAAATTAATACCGCTATAGAAAACGTTTTAGTAATGTGTAATTTTTAAAAAGATTAAAACGTGGAATATTGTATATATATATATATATATATATATATATATACAATATTCCACGTTTTAATCTTTTTAAAAATATTTCATTCACATTACTAAAACGTTTTCTATAGCGGTATTAATTTAATTTTCATATTTTTATTTTTAATCCTTTTATATATCAAATTCAATAACATTTCTATCAATAAATTGCATTTATACGCCATACTACGAGATTTATGGCACGCTGTTTTGCTACTTATTAATAAGATTTTTTTAATCTAAAAAAAGATTAACAATTGATTTAAACTGGAGTAGATAGTTTTTCGGAACCATTTCTATTATGTCATAACATAATAAAAATTAATTAAAATTATTTCTTGACATAAAATTAATTCAAAATACAAAAATCTTATTAATAAATAGCAAAACGGCGTGCCATACACAGAGAAAGATACAGCCTGATGTGGAATTTCTTTTATGTCGTCATAATTTTAATTCATATTTTTATGTCGTGACATAATATTATAATGTATTTTTGTTATGTCGAAACATAATAATAATTGCAGGAATAAAAATTATGTAAGCTGTCATAATAATTCAATGAATGAAAATTATGCTACAACATAATGAAAATTTCGGTGAATAAAAATTATGAAATGACATAATGAAAATTGAAAATTAGAATTACGTGTTTCTGCTATTTTAATCCTAGATTTTATATTAAATTTTAAATTAAAAGAAATTTTTATTATGTTAAGACATAATATTTATTGAGAATTTTCATTATGTACATAATTAAAATTTGTTAATTACAATTACGTACATAATAGAAATTTAAGAAATAAAATTATGTGTCTACATAGTGAAAATTTGGGAAATAGTTACATAATGTACATAATTGTAATTCCCGAAAAATTTTTATGTCATAACATAAAATAAATTCAGAATTAATATTTTCTCTAGACATAATTTTAATTCTTCATTTTTAATTATGTAATAGCTTAATAATAACTCGATGAATTATAAGTATGTCTAATAATAATTTCTTTTCCTTGAGTTACTTGAGTAGCAATTAAATTTGGTAGAATTTTTATGATGGTAAATTAAATAGCAAAACGGCATGCCACAGAGATTTATACTTGCATAAAAACATTTATTTATTTATTACATGTGTTTAAAATGTCCTCTCAATTCTATACAAAGACGTGCCCGTCGAATTAAATTTGTTCAAGCATTGTGGATCATTTCGGGAATAATGGAAGCAATTGATTCTATAATCCATCCTTCTAACTCCTCCCGATTGTTTATCGGATTACGATAAACATATTCTTTTATGTACCCCCAGAAAAAAAAGTCCATCGGAATAATTTAGCATAATTTTTATTCATTGAATTATTATGACAGCTTACATAATTTTTATTCCCGTAATTATTATTATTTTTCGACATAACAAAAATACATTAATATTATGTCATGACATAAAAATATGAATTAAAATTATGACGGCATAAAAGAAATTCCACATCAGGCTGTATCTTTCTCTGTGTATGGCACGCCGTTTTGCTATTTATTAATAAGATTTTTGTATTTTGAATTAATTTTATGTCAAGACATAATTTTAATTAATTTTTATTATGTTATGACATAATAGAAATGGTTCCGAAAAACTATCTACTCCAGTTTAAATCAATTGTTAATCTTTCTTTAGATTAAAAAAATCTTATTAATAAGTAGCAAAACAGCGTGCCATAAATCTCGTAGTATGGCGTATAAATGCAATTTATCAATAGAAATTGTACTATTTCTCAACAAATTTCGCGTTCGTATAAACATAATTTTCATTATGATGAGCGCAAGAGCATCCACTATGACTGTGCGATGTATCGTCCCTGAGCGCGCAAACTTCGGACTATCTGATTCGTTTACTGTAAATGCTTCTTATTTGAAAAGTATTATATTCTCGACATTTTCGTATTAGAATTTTCGTCTTATTTTTAAGTCAGGAATATGTCAGTAAAATTTCGGTCGCGAGTTGTGGTACTGTATAATCAGTCTTACAAAGAACATTACAACGTAACAGATGTGACTCTACGTGTAAACGTTATTATCTCATAACTCATACATTATTGTTATTAAATCGGTATTGAGAAACACAATAAATATTAGTAAATATAAACGCAAAGTACTTACATATCTGAATAATGGACTTATCTCAATTTCGGATTAACTCTATCGACCGCGTGGTGAGCTCACCGGAATCCGCCGTAGAAAAGGGAAGATCATACCGTTGCTACGTACGACGTTCAGACGATCGATTTTTCACGCAGGCGTCTTTATAATATAATTCAAATGCAACTTCAAGAACTAAATGAGATTTACCAACCAACATTAACAATGTTTGGTAATAATTTCTCTTCGCCATTCTTAAGAGACTAGAACACTACAAGCGCGCGCTAAGCGCGCCATTTAGCTTTTTTCCTGTACATATAATAGATTAATACAAAGCGCCCGCGCTAAAATTTCTGTTTCAGATGGCTCCAAAAATTACTTTAAAAAGAGTGGCTCCATACTGCCAGCTCAAGTGTTATTTATGTAAAAGGAGAATTTCATCAATTTGTAATTTGAGTAATAATAGAAAAAATTATTTTATATTAAGACATATGAGGAGGCACCACAAAAAATTTTTTCTTCGCCAAATACAAAACGAAGTGTAAGTATATGTGTATAAATCGTTTTTAAATTTTAAATTTTCTATGGATGTCTAATATAATTTCAGAGAGCAACCGGAAGCGCGTCCAGAGGCGGAGGCGCGTCCAGAGGCGGAGGCGCGTCCACAGGCGGAGGCGCGTCCACAGGCGGAGCCGGAGCCGGAGCCGGAGCTGGAGCCGGAGCCGCTGGAGGCGCGGCCAGAGGAGCCAATTAATAAAAGGTAATTTTCCTTTCGAATATACTTGAAACGCATATACTTGGAAAAGTATAAAAAAAATTAGGATAAAAATAAGTGATAATATTTCGTGTGTACTGGAAAAGGAAAGAAAAGAAAAGTAAGCAGAATTTGTATATATGTAATACTTTTTTAAGAACAGATATTTATTATTTTGTTATAGCCCTGCAGTTCCAAGTATGCAGTTCCGGCTCTTCAACGGTTTTTAGTCACATTGAGAAATGAGTTGATTGACAATGCACAATCAATTAAGCGCCATCTTAATGCATGAAACGTGCGGAAATGGTCGAGGAAGGATCCGAGCGCGATCAAGCGGGCCATGGTGAATCTCGACCAGCTAGAGCTCCTCGAGCGGGGTGAGATGAAGTACGAGGGGGACAGGCACCAGGAGACGTACGAGGATGCGGAGAGTTACGCCGATTCCGAGACGGGTGGGTCCGCGGTAGACGAGACCAACGACGACGAGAACATCACGTACGAAGAGGCCAAGCAAATCGATATCGTTGACGATGATATCGTCGTCGAGCAGCAGCTCTACGAGGATCTCGATCTCGTGGATCCCGCCGAGCTGCTTAATACGCGACTAAACAACTTCCCGAGGCAGGAGCAGCCGTTGGTTTACGAACTCGTCTCGTGCGCGAAACGCCAGAAAATGCTCTCGGACTCGCCGATACAAAACGATTACGTTTATCAACAGGTCGACGCGGCGTCGCCCCGGAAGAAAGCGCATCTCGTCGCGCTACGGCCCGGGGGAACCGCGCCGGGCGCCGCATCGCTTCTCGAGGCGGAATAAACTCTTATTTAGACATTTATACGATCTCCTATTTAAATATACATATACACGCGGCCAAGTACACATCCCTCCCCATTTTTTATTGCCCGACCATTGTACATAATTGCGTCACGTAAACTTTTTTTACAGCCTGAGATTTTGTAAATAATTGTGTTTTATACGACGATGTACCTTCTTTTATACAACGCGCTTGTATATAACTGTAATTTTAAAGTGTACAAATATCTGTACATATACACCGCGAATAGGAAATAAGTTTACAAATACGAAGCTCACGAATCGTCACTGCCAAGAATGGTCAAAGATAAAAATACGAACGTAGCGGATAACGTGTAGATTACAGTAAAGATACAACATGCGATCTCATACCGATCTTACGAGTTTACTGCAACTCATTCAGTGCTATTCCTTCATGCATGATTATAGTGAAGTTTTTTTGAGAATGTCTCTTTTTTTATGGAGTCGTCGTATTTAGTTCTTCACCACGTTATGACTTTTATGTTATTATACATGTATCGACTGATATTGCCAATCGACAATAAGAAATCCCTAATTTATTCTAATATTAATTGAATCGTCAATTTAATGGTATCGTCAATTTTTTTTACGTGAACAATATTGCAGAATTATGTAATTTATATATCGTTCGCTGCGTTCGAACGCAATTTCATTCCACGCGAGCAAGATCAAGCTCTAACGCTTACAAGCATTTAGATAATCGATAAACAAATAGGCGATTGTGTGCGAATGAGAGAGAAAGAGCGGGCGAGAGCGCGAGCGAGAGAGTGATAGCGTAAGGTATAGCGATTAAATTAATAAGTAGCGTAGTTTTTGTACCTGTTTGTAATATTTCTATATAGCGTTAATGAGTGTGTAACTTTCGTGTAAAACGGCACGAAAATTAAAAAAATGATATATAAGTGAAATGACTGCAATTTTGTAATATTCGTCAAACTCTGTGTAATAGCGTTTGACGTATTTGAATGCGTTCTATATATATATATATATATATATACATATTTATATATATATATATATATCTATATATCTATATATATATATATATCTATATATATATATATATAGAATATATATATCTATATATATATAAATATGTATATATTATATAATAATAATAATGGTTAAAATAATTTTATTCAAATGTAATTTGAAATATAAACAATTATATTTCAAATATAAATCAGATCAGTATTTATTATTAATAGTAATTAATATTAATATAAATGACATTATAATCATATTCTAATATAATACCCGTTTTAGTGCATAAATTACGGCGATCAGTTTTTATCGAACAATTTCATGTGTGATGTAAGGTGATCAGAATTAAGCAATTACCTGAAATGAGAATTGATAAGTAATCTGTTTTTAATAGTATATATATACATTTATCAGGGTGTCACTTAATTCGCGCCCACTATTTACACAGTGATATTCCTCATGAAAAACTGAGTCGAAAAGTCTTGAATCATTTTTTTCGAATTATGCTTAGAAAAGTAGTTATTATTAATTAAAGATTAGCCAGTCAGCATCGCTTTTTAAACGGACGCACGTTCGTGAGCCGCGCATCTACTAGTATGCGTTCGGCCGCGCCGCAGCGATGTTCCGTCGCCACGATCGTCCGTGTAAAGTTCAGCTACGAAATAATTAATAATTACTTTTTGCAATAAGCATGATATTCCCTACGCTAAAAACATCTTTTCAGATTACAATTCGTTAGTTCAATTCAGATCAAGATTTAACCGCGGCTGTAAGAAAACTGTAATCTTTTATGTAAAAATACACACACACACAAATCATTTTACAAGTTGTTCTTTCTGTTGATAATATTGATCATTCCAATGTAATTAAGCTGTTCGACACAAGATAAGCAGAAATCATTAATGTCTCATGCAAACTGTCTTATGATACGCACGTTCTATGAAATTTGCTTACATTGTTTTGACATCTAGTCAATATTTCTGTTAATTTGACGAATATGAAATAACAGGTGATATTGCTTCGTTTTTTCTGAAAATCTAAAAATAAAAAGTTTAGTCAATATAAAATCGAAAAGAGTTGATATGTCTTTAGTCTCATATCTTGAGTTTATTTACTACTTACAAGTAAAATAAAAAGTTTAGCCAATATAAAAGACCTAAATGTAAGGAGGAAAACCAGTGTAACTGCTAAAGAAAAAGCTATTTTTAATTATTTTTTTCTGAGAAATAATTGCTTTTTTTTCAAATCACTTTATTAACATCACAATGTACATAATGTAACCTACTTCTTGTAAAATTTTTGTTAAAAAATATTTATATTTATCGCTACAATAGCTACAATAGTGTTAGCGGTTAAAAAAATTATTATGTTGAACGGACGGACGCATGCATAGCGGACCAACGGAAGTTCTGAAATAAAAAAACAAGTATGTTCTTAAAATATGAGACAATAGCTTTAGTTGTACACACGGATTTAAAAAGAAAATAATTTGTTACAAAATGGCAAACTTTAAAAAAAACGGTTTAAAAATTGGTGAAAAATTGACTTGTTTCTTAACGTTACAAGAACAAATTACTCAATAAAAAATTCCGTACGTACAACTGAAGCAATTATATTTTAAGAAAATACTTGGTTTTTTATTTCAGAACTTTCGTTGGTCCGCTACGCATGCGCCCGTATTTTTTTCAGGTGACTTAGGCTATCGCAGCTATGAATATTAATTTTTTTAATAAAAATTTGAAAGTGAAAAGTAGTTTAAATTATGTACTTTGTGATGTTAATAAAGTGATATGGGGAAAAAACAATAATTTACCATAAAAAAATCTTTAAAAATAGCCTTTTTTATTAACTGTTACACTGGTTCCCCTCTAAGAGAGTTGATATGTCTTTAGTCTTAAATCTTGAGTTCACTTACTGCTTAGTACTAATGTTCTTATTTAGAGTCGTCTGATTGATATGATATTGAAAGAGTGATTTCTGTGAATCTGTACAATGTTGCTGATAATTATTTGTAGTGGTATTTTAAGAGTATTAAAAATAATTATCTAATTATTATTGATATGTAAGACTGCACTGGCGGATTCTGGGGGGGGGGGGGGGGGGGGGTTGGAGTTAAAACACACTTTCCAAATAAAATAAATCATAAATTTGCTGGATCTACATTAATGTAAAAAAAAATATTGCAACACTCAATTTATATCAAAATTTTGCGTAATTTTAAATAAGCATATTTCCGCGAAAGAATTGTCGTATTTAATATTTTTTCTTATTTTAAAGGACTACTTTAAGAAACTTTCGTTAGATTTTGATTTTATCCTTTTCCCCTCCCGCCATCTCCACAAGTAAGGACGTGTTTTTTCTCCAAAAAATTGCGTGACGCACTCTACGGGATGGAATAGATTTTTTTCGCAAATGTCATGTCAACTAACGTAAAATATGGTTTTACTTACAAATTAAAAAAAATTAAGGTTTATATGATTTTTTTCTCGTGGAGTAACGGCGTATCAAAGGAGAGTGGGTAAAATAGGCCGATTTTTGCTTAAAAAATGTAACATACATGTAATCTTACGTTCTTTGGGTCGCTGAATACGACTTAATTCGTAGTCAAAATTTTCTTTAAAGGGGTCGAAATAAATTACTTTAAAAAAGTGGCTTATTTCAAACCCTTTAAAAAACGAATTTTGACCACATTTCCACGGGTTTAAACGGATAAAAATACTATCTTCGTATTCAGCAACCCCAAAAACATAACATTACACGTTACACTTTCAAGGAAAATATCTATCTATTGTAACTTTTTAACCACCCTCCTTTAATACGCCGTAACTCCACGAAAAAGAAATTTTACGGACTTTCTTTCTTTTACTTTGTAAATAAAAGTCCTTATTTTACAATAGTTATTATGACATTTGCAAAAATAATTTATTTCAACTCGTAGAGTGCGTCAAACTATGCAATTTTTTGAAAAAAAAAACACGTGTTTACTTTCGAAGCGATGGCGGAAGAAAGGGAAAATAAAATCAAAATTTAACGAAAGTTATTAAAGTAGAGACTGCTCTTTAAAATAGAAAAAATTTTTTTTTAATATAATTTTTTGCGGAGATTTACTTATTTGAAATTATGCAAAATTTTGATATAAATTGACATTGAGTGTTACAATAACTTTTTTGACCAGTGTATTTTACAAAAGCAAAAATTCATTAAACATTAAAGCAGAACCAGAAGTTTCACTACGTTCTTGTCGTTGATTTTGGAGTAAAAACTAAGCGTGATACTAGCAATAAGAAAAAATCAAACCAAATAATTTTGTCGACCCCCCCCCCCCCCCCCATGATCGACGTTAGGATTCGCTTGTGGTTATAGTTTTTATCTGATAAAGGGGGGGACAAAGGTAGGGAGAAGAAAAATAGTATTTATTTTGTTGCGACCAATAAATATTCAAACGTTTTGAAAATTTTGTAGCCCTAAAAAGGGCTGTTGTGTAGCTCTAAAAAGAGCTGTTTAATTTAATAATTGCTCGAAATGAGCACCGCCCGCTTCGATGCACGCCTCTGCACGTAGAATAATATTTTCTCTAGTGCATCGTAGCATCGCGATCGCCCCGTCTATGTCTTCCACCGCTACCATTATTCTGGCTATTGCATCCTCCGGTGAGGCAGGTGGTGTTGAATATACGGTTTCCTTTAGATGACCCCAAAGGAAAAAATCCAACGGCGTCAAGTCAGGTGATCTGTTAATGCATAACATTATTTACATACGTCGTACTTTCTTCTTTCTTTTTTGATTTCTTTTAAATTATGAATAATAATTGTGCATGATTTGTACCGTGCGGGCCATCTTATCGGTCCGTACTGTGCTATCCATCTTCCGGGATAATGCTCATTTAAGTAACGCGTAACACGTCGATATCCGTGAGGAGGTGCCCCGTCTTGTTGGAAATACATAGCATTCCTCTCCATTAAAGGGACATCCTCCAAAAACTCCGGAAGCAAATTTTCTATGAAATCCGCATAATTTTCGCCCTGTAAATGAAATGTATTTATTGCGTATCAATCATATATTATTGATCATTACTTTTCGAATTTTATACTTACGGTCAATCTATCCGGAAGGAGACTGGGTCCTATTATACGATCTCCCAGGATACCCGCCCATACGTTTAGTTTCCATCTCCGTTGGAAACTTCGCGTGCGTGTAACGCGTGGGTTAATAATGTCATAATAGTGAGAATTATGACAATTGTACATACCCATACGCGTAAATAAGGACTCATCGGTCCACATTATGTTCGCCAGGAAATTCTCGTCGGCTTCATTGTTACGTAGAAGCCAACGACAAAAATTTACTCTGGCTCCGTAATCCTGTTCGTTTAATTCTTGTACCGTATTGTAATGATACGGGTACAAATTTTCTTCTTTCCATATTTTGTGTATCAAATTATGCGACACACCAAATTCACGCGCTACTCTACGCGTACTTGTAGTTGGATCTTGCTGGATCATTTCCAATACTTCCTCCTCCATTTCTACAAGTCGCACGTGACGATTACGCCCAGCGTTTACTCGCGGTTTTGGTAATAACAGCGTTTCGTCTTCCCGAATTCTTCGATCAAGTCTTTCAAAAACTTTTCGATCGGGATGTACGCGATTAGGATAGCGCTCTGCGTATAAAGCTGCTGCACGCGCACTGACACAATTTGCTTCACCGTAAATAAGATACATATCGGCGTACTTATTATTCGTATAGCGATAAGCCATTTTTGCTACGTGAATAGCACTCTATGAGTGACATGATGCAGATAAACAAGAGAATATTTTGATTCATGATATTTTATTTGTTTTATTTCGCAGTGATGGTAACACAAAAAAATTAAAAAATGGGCTACTTTACCGATAGAAACAATTACAAATTGATAAGCAAATTGATGAGGCCAAGGAGAATTTTCCTGGCCAACATAATGTTTTTGAAAGACTAGATCGAAGAATTCGGAAACATGACTCGCTGCTATTACTACAACCGCATGTAAACGCCAGTCGTAATTGTCATGAGCAACTTGTAGAAATGAAAGAGGAAGTATTATAAATGATCCAACAAGATCCAACAACAAGTACGCGTATAGTAGCGCGTGAATTTGGCGTGTCGCATAATTTAATACACAAGACATGAAGAAGAGAGAATCTGCACCTATATCATTATAATACGATGCAAGCATTAAACAAACAGAATTACGGGGCCAGAGAAAATTTTTGTCGTTGACTTCTACGTAACAATGAAGCCAACAAAAATTTCCTGACAAACATAATGTGGACCGAGGAGTCCTTATTTACGCGTATGGGTATGTACAATTGTCATAATTCTTATTATTATGACATCATTAACCCACGCGTATCACATACGCGAAGTTTTTAACGTAAATAGAAACTGAATGTAACAGTCGGGTATCCTGGGAGATCATACAATACAACTCATTCTTCTCCCGAATAGATTGCCGTAAGTATAAAATTCAAAAAATAATAATAAGCAAATTTAAAGTACGACCGTATATAAGATAATAATCAATAATTAAAGGAAACGCCAAATTCGGTCGGGACTGGATATTGGTTGTCCAATAAATTCGTGAATTTTAATAAAGAAAATGTTGCGAAAAAATATCACCCCAGCCAGGATTCGAACCTGGACCTCCCTGCTTTCCGGGCGGGCGTCTCACCTATTCGACCACTGAGGCATGCCGGAAAAAGACGTTCTTCCTCTGTTAAATAGTTTGTTGCGATAAATATCACCACATGCCTCAGTGGTCGAATAGGTGAGACGCCCGCCCGGAAAGCAGGGAGGTCCAGGTTCGAATCCTGGCTGGGGTGATATTTTTTCGCAACATTTTCTTTATTACCCTATATCCTTCTATACATATCCCGTCCTTTTTCGAATATACTAACGAGTGTTAGTGGACAATTAAATTAATTTTCAATTTAATTGTGTGAGAATAGGTACTCTTTCTAGCTTTAGTTGTGGCTACGTTTAAGTCCGTAAGTAACGGCGCGTGGTTTACTAGAGTGATGATTTGTACTTAAAAATTCACGAATTTATTGGACAACCAATATCCAGTCCCGACCGAATTTGGCGTTTCCTTTAATTATTGATTATTATCAAAAAATAATAATCAATAACATGTATTGACACGTCTAAATAAATACATTTCATTCGCACAGCGAAAAGTACGCGGATTTTATAAAAAATTTACTTCCGAAGTTTTTGTAGGATGTTTTTTAATGGAGAATAATTCTATGTATTTCCAACAAAAACTTTATCACTGATATCGACGGGTTACGTGTTACATAATCGAACATTACCCCCGACGATGGACGGCACAGCATGGACCGATAAGATGGCCCGCACGGTACAAATCATGCACAATTAAAAAACATAATTTAAAAAAAGCAAAAAAAAAAAAAATACGACGTATGTAAATAATGTTATGCATTAACAGATCACCCGACTTGACGCCGTTAGATTTCTTCCTATGGGGTCATCTGAAGGAAACTGTGTACTCACCCGCCTCACAGAGGATGCCAAGATAATGGTAGCGGTGGAAGAGATAGACGGAACGCAATGTGCTACGCACTAGAGAGAATATTATTCTCCGTGTAGAGGCTTGTATCGAAGAGGGCGGTGTTCATTTCGAACACTTATTAAATTAAACGCTTTTTTTTAGAGCAACACAACAGTACTTTTCAGGACTACACAACAGCCCTTCTTAGAGCTACAAAGTTTTGGAAACATTTGGACACTTATTGGTTGCATTAAAATAAATACAATCTTTGTCCTCCCTACTTTTGTCCCTCATCAGAGAAAAACTAAGTTGCTTATAACTATTCTTAAATATCAATAATAATTAAATATCAATAATAATTAGATAATTACTTTTAATACTCTGAAAATACGACTAAAAATCATCATCAGCATTATTGTACAAATTCACGGAAATAAGATTTATATTTACGATATTGAGGGAGTGTCATCATAAATCAGACGGCTCTAAATACGATTCATTAAAACATTAATAATAATTAGTAAACCTCAAGGAACGTCACACGTCTATTTTTCTCTAATTTTGTACAGTTCTTTCTCATGTCAAAGTATGAAAAATTTGTCATTACTTTTAGCTCAAATTAATTTTTTTATTTGTTGCATTTTTTAGTTTTACACAAATACACGACTTTACACATACTTAAAGCAGTATTAATGATTCTACTCGATTTTTTGAAACGGCACACAAACATTAAAATAATACGATGAGATACATTAACTTCGCCAGTGTATAAATAACCAAATTAAATTTCTTAATCGACGAAGCTGGCACTCCTGACGGTCACAATCGTCAGGATACTATAAGTAGACCGAGAATCCGGTCCTTCTAAACGCTTAAATTTAAGCACCTTAAATTAAGATGGAAAAATGTTTTTACAGTGATTTTAATATTAAATCGATATCGATTTAATTAGGGAAGGGAGAGGGAATTTTTCCATCTTAATTTAAGGTGCTTAAATTTAAGCGTTTAGAAGGACCGGATTCTCGGTCTACTTATAGTATCCTGACGATTGTGACCGTCAGGAGTGCCAGCTTCGTCGATTAAGAAATTTAATTAAAATAATAATTTGTTCTTTTTCTTATCTCCCATTGGACGTTAGGCAGTTTTGAGGGTAATATCTATCAATTGTTCAAATTCTTCTCCATTTTGATACAAGTGGTTCTGTAAAAAAAAGTTAAAAAAAAATATGTAATGCGCAGATTTTGGTATTACTAATTACAAATCAAAAGTTAATTTTACAAAAATCGATTCTAAAATTGATTCTAAAATCTGCACATTACATATTTTTTTGTTTAACTTTTCTTTACAGAACCACTTATATCGAAATAGAGAAAAATTCGAAGAATAGTTATTACCCTTAAAATTGCTTAACACGCAATAGGAGATTACAAAAAAAAAACTAATAAACTATTATTTCGATGTTTTATGTGTGCCGAGTTTCAAGAAATCGAGTATAATCATTAATACTGCTTTAAATATGCGTGTAAAGTCGTGTATTTTCGTAAAACTGGAAAAATACAAGAAAAATCAATTTGAGCTAAAAGTAATAACAGATTTTTTTATACTCTGATATGACAAACAACTATAAAATTAGAGACAAATTGACGTGTGACATTCCCTGAGGTTTACTTGTAAGGCAGTAAATGAACTCAAGATATGGGACTAAAGACATAGGTATCAACTCTCTAAAATTTAGGTCTCATATTGACTAAACTTTCTATTTTTAAATTTTTCAGAAGAAACAAAGCAATATCACCTGTTATTTCATATTCGTCAAATAAACAGAAATGTTGACTAGATGTCAAAACAATCTAAGCAAATTTCATAGAGAACGTGCGTCTCATTAGACGGATTGCATGAGACATTAATGATTTCTGCTTATCTTGTGTCGAACAGCTTAATTACATTGGAATGATCAATATTATCAACAGAAAGAACAACTTGTAAAATGATTTGTGTGTGTGTGTATTTTTACATAAAAGATTACAGTTTTCTTACAGCCGCGGTTAAATCTTGATCTGAATTGAAGTAACGAATTGTAATCTGGAAAGATGCTTTTAGCGTAGGGAATATCATGCTTATTGCAAAGAGTAATTATTAATTATTTCGTAGCTGAACTTTACACGGACGATCGTGGCGACGGAACATCGCTGCGGCGCGGCCGAGCGCGCGGCGGAGCGAGCGGCGGCGCGGCGGCTCACTCACGCATACTAGTAGATGCGCGGCTCACGAACGTGCGTCCGTTTAAAAAGTGATGCTGACTGGCCAATCTTTAATTAATAATAACTACTTTTCTAAGCATAATTCGAAAAAAATGATTTAGGACTTTTCGACTCAGTTTTTCATGAGGAATATCACTGTGTAAATAGTGGGCGCGAATTAAGTGACACCCTGATAAATGTATATATATACTATTAAAAACAGATTACTTATCAATTCTCATTTCAGGTAATTGCTTAATTCTGATCACCTTACATCACACATGAAATTGTTCGATAATAACTGATCGTTGTAATTTATGCACTAAAACGGGTATTATATTAGAATATGATTATAATGTCATTTATATTAATATTAATTACTATTAATAATAAATACTGATCTGATTTATATTTGAAATATAATTGTTTATATTTCAAATTACATTTGAATAAAATTATTTTAACCATTATTATTATTGTTTAAAAATTTATTTTAATAAATATGAGATGAAAAACCCTATATCATATATTTATTACATGTAACATGTGTTAAATAAATATAATAATACAAACATATTTACAAAAATAATATGTATACATAATTATTATAATCATTTAAGTTATTTCTGAATATACGATATATATACCTATTATTTAAGGTTAAATATTTATAATAAACATTCCAATGTCACTTTTGTATTGAATTGTATCTGTTTAAAACAAATAAGGTAAAGGGGGGAGAGTTAATGACACTGTTGCAGTTCCTGACACTGACGGTACATTTATATTTGTAATAAATAAAGTTCTCGTCAAATATAAAAAAAATTACAGGCAAATTAAAGAGCGTTTTTTGCTGTTGATTATTGCACAGACACTTTTTTTTTAAATGTGTCAGAAACTACCTCTTTTTTTTAACAGTGTTAGAAACTACCCCATTTACCTTATACAATTATATATGTTAGAAAGCATATACAATTTTATATGTTAGAAAGCATAAATATAATGTATTCTCTGCTTTAATTTAATCAAAAGCATAAACTGTTATTTTCTTTATTTAAAGCAGTGAATTGCTGATATATTGAACAGGCTTTTTGTCAAAGAAGAGAATAGTTGGTATAAAACTGTACAATTAAAGATATTTTACAATTATAATATCATACAATTATAATTAAAGCAGAGAATACATTATATTTATCAAATTGAGAATATTAATCGACGATTACTGGCAATCACGATATACGCGTTTTTAAGATTTGAAATTTATTATAAACTAATAAATTTTTCAAATCCTTTTCGTGTATTTCCAAGTACACGAATTTCCAACCTACTAAACTGCGTGCCAACCGATTTGTCAGACTTTAAAACACAGTTTCGTTGGAGAATTAAAAATCTCCTACCCCCCTGATTGAAAGAAATTATTGCGAAAAATATTACCTCAGCCAGGGTTTGAACCTGGAACCTCCCGTATACCGTGCGGGTGTCGTGCCAATTCGACCACTGAGGCTGTGATAATATTTGTCGCAATAATACATATTAAGGTGACTAAGTAATAATAATAAGATGGAACACCGATATTTCAGCCAACGGTGTAAATTCAAACGAATAAGTAACACATTAACTTCGCCAGTGATTAAAACCAAATTGAGAATATTAATCGACGATTACTGGCAATCACGATATACGCGTTTTTAAGATTTGAAATTTATTATAAACTAATAAATTTTTCAAATCCTTTTCGTGTATTTCCAAGTACAAAACGCGTATATCGTGATTGCCAGTAATCGTCGATTAATATTCTCAATTTGGTTTTAATCACTGGCGAAGTTAATGTGTTACTTATTCGTTTGAATTTACACCGTTGGCTGAAATATCGGTGTTCCATCTTATTATTATTACTTAGTCACCTTAATATGTATTATTGCGACAAATATTATCACAGCCTCAGTGGTCGAATTGGCACGACACCCGCACGGTATACGGGAGGTTCCAGGTTCAAACCCTGGCTGAGGTAATATTTTTCGCAATAATTTCTTTCAATCAGGGGGGTAGGAGATTTTTAATTCTCCAACGAAACTGTGTTTTAAAGTCTGACAAATCGGTTGGCACGCAGTTTAGTAGGTTGGAAATTCGTGTACTTGGAAATACACGAAAAGGATTTGAAAAATTTATTAGTTTATAATAAATTTCAAATCTTAAAAACGCGTATATCGTGATTGCCAGTAATCGTCGATTAATATTCTCAATTTGGTTTTAATCACTGGCGAAGTTAATGTGTTACTTATTCGTTTGAATTTACACCGTTGGCTGAAATATCGGTGTTCCATCTTATTATTATTACTTAGTCACCTTAATATGTATTATTGCGACAAATATTATCACAGCCTCAGTGGTCGAATTGGCACGACACCCGCACGGTATACGGGAGGTTCCAGGTTCAAACCCTGGCTGAGGTAATATTTTTCGCAATAATTTCTTTCAATCAGGGGGGTAAGAGATTTTTAATTCTCCAACGAAACTGTGTTTTAAAGTCTGACAAATCGGTTGGCACGCAGTTTAGTAGGTTGGAAATTCGTGTACTTGGAAATACACGAAAAGGATTTGAAAAATTTATTAGTTTATAATAAATTTCAAATCTTAAAAACGCGTATATCGTGATTGCCAGTAATCGTCGATTAATATTCTCAATTTGGTTTTAATCACTGGCGAAGTTAATGTGTTACTTATACATTATATTTATGCTTTCTAAAACCTTGTGTCCACGATCCAAGAACTTGGTCCGAGATCTTGGACGGAGAAAGAATTAACCAATCGCATTGGTCAATTGGCCGAATTGTTTAAATGCGATTGGTTAATTCTTTCTCCGTCCGAGATCTCGGACCAAGTTCTTAGGATCGTGGACACAAGGCACAAGACATAAAATTGTATAAATATACGCATATATCTTTCTATACGCAACTATTCTCTGCTTCAACAAAAAGACTGTTCAATATACTAACAATTTGCTGCTTTAAATGACTTCTCTTCGTTTATATACCTATACATATACTATTTCCACATACATTTAGTCGTTTATGCTTTTCAATATAGGTACTCAAAATAACTGCTATATTTTTTAAACTTTTTTTTTAAATAACTTTTTAACAAACAATTACCGAGAGCTAAAACACTGAAGGTCACTTAGAAGGGTGACCTTGACAACATATGTCAAGGTCAAGATCATCGGAGGATGGTCCGTATATCTGCATAATTACCAAATATTTCTATCACTAATTCCGTTATTTGCTTGAGAATATTGATTAATCGTTTCTTTGTAACCTGGGGGCTGATTCTGTAACTCTTAACGACAGTTTCGTTAGCGTTATATTTGCGTTGCGCAGCTTTTTTACCATATAAAATATCTGCCACGTTCATCGTAAACAATCACGAACGGTTCTTGAATTTGCTGTGCGGCTTCTCCGAGTTCGTGGAGAACTTCGATCGGCTGATAATGATCGGCGACCATGCCATTGTACATGCCATATTTTACGTTGTTTAATTTGATGTAATAAGCATTGTTTAAAGTCGGATTACTGGTATCTTTCTTTACGTGAAGTTGTCCGGCGAGAGAGAACTGGCAGACGTAATGCGCTGGCTCAACAATCCCAGTTTTCACGTCGGCATGGTAATTGTAAATCAGTTTTCTCGGCAGGAAAGTGTACTGAAATATTATGAAATATACATTATATACTAATATAAAATATTATAAATACTTGTCTATCAGGATTTTACGTTTATGTCTTAATGTATTCTGCTTTGTATTATTTATTTGTTAATTGAAGCACAAGTAGCGTTTTATCGGTTATTAAATAAAATGATCTGCGATTTTGAGAAAGACGTTATAATAATTTTACATTTAATAAATCATTAAAGTGTAATAAATTATTTAATTGTTCTCGTTATTACATATAGAAAACTATTTGCGATGTAGTGAATTAAAATGCGGAAATATGTAATTGAATTTTTCCGAAGAAATGTTCTTAATATTAACTCTTCGAGGCCACCCTGGGTGGCGGCCACCCAGACAAAAATCCAGGCCCAATATTTTTAAGATAGGCTTTATAATCAGTGTCCCTCCACCCAGGATCCCTAGTTTGAGTCCCTCTCTCAAAGATCCGTGCAGTAGAAAAAAGGCTTTAAGCCATGTCAGTTATGTTTGGTAAACATTTGAAAATTATTATGGGTGGTGACCACCCAGGTGTGACCTCGGTGTATATTTCTTATTGCAACCAAAAATTACAACTTTTGTTCATTAGGAGCAAATTTCGGGTTCTGCACTATACATATTTTTTAACAACACCCTGAAGATGTTTCATGAATTTTTACGTGCACATTAATTGGAATTATGAGACTGAATCCGTCTTGGTGGCGACCACCCAGTTGTAGCCGGGGCGTATTAAAAAAAAAAGGTGTAGCCTCGGAGGGTTAATAATGTAAGTTATTAAATATTGAAGAATATAATTTGTTTATATTGATTTATAGACAAATGCTTTTTCTAGTATTTTATAAAATAGGAAAATAAGGAAAAACTTACCTGGTACTGCACACGCGGCCGCGAGACACAGCAGCAAGACTGAAAACATAATTTATATCACGTACATTGTGATATAATGTATGCATTAAAAATATACTTAAGATATAGGTATGTCTATATAAAGAAAAGAATTGCAAGAAAATGAAATATGAAATTGCGAGAACTGCGAGAAAATGAGAAAATAAAATTTGAATCAATATATTTATTAAGTCTTTATAAAACTTTAATTTAGGGAGAAAAAAAGCTATACAAAAATGTAAATAATAGATCTTTCTCAGATATTTTTCTGCCAGAATTTATAAACCGCAAGAAATTTTTTTTCTTGTTCCTTCGAAGCGCGTCTAAAAATAAAAGAAGAGATTAAAAAGAACAGAGTGTTCCATGATTTAAGAAATGTTGAACGTATGACAATTGGAAAGCAATGTGAAACTGGACAAAATACCTGTTTCTCACAATTATACACATTGCACTTGTCGTCAAAGTTGCGAAAGAAGAAGAAGAAGAAGAAAGGACGAATTCCGTCGAAGCGTAACTCGCGAGACCGAAATCAGAAGCACGAAAACACTTCTTCGCATTTGGCGAACGACTTAGCAGTAAGGGCATTCATCATAGCGTGACCCCTGATGTAAGACTGGTAGCGTACGCAATATTCTCCCGCTTTTATAGGGCGCAAAGTTCTCCAATTGCCGGTAAAATACAAAAGTACAGGCGAGTCGAGATAACCCCGCGGACGAAAGAGTGTTACACGTTACGGAGAGAAAGAGAAAGAGGATCGTATCGGTAATCAAGGAGATAACCCTTTCGGGCATCAAGCCCCACCGCAACTGTTAACATTAAAAACGTACGCATGTATATTAAAAATAATTTCGCATATCAGAGCGATCGTGATTTGGACCGACACTTTTTCACTGTTAATCTCTTCTTCACCGGGAAAAACTTTGTTTCTCTCTTTTTCTCTCTCTGTCTGTTTGTCTAAATTACACATGCATATTGGGATTTTATCTTTGTGTACACGCCGCATGTAATCGCTCCCCAGTAATTATGCATCGGAAAAAAGGGGCGGTCGAATATTTCTGGGGCACTGTTGTAGTCCGAGTAGTTAATATCTTGACGATAATGAGCAGCAATGAGGATCTGTATCTGTAAATCGAATGAGGAGCATTGGAAAGAACATTGATCTTGCAAGAAACTGATTTTGTGAAAACAATGAGGTATGAATAGCTGGAACAAAAGTATTAGAAGAATTATCAGCTGCTAAAAATAAGATATTAGTCAAAGGATACGAGCAGACTACGCAGAAAATAATCATTAATTTTAGAACATGACTCACTATTAAAGGAATAGCATTGTAATCTTATGGTAAACGTGAAAAAACTGCTGCCGTTAGCAAAAGCAATAGGAAGATTAGATAGTGTATTTATATTGGTAGAGACTAATAATTTGTTTGTTTTCTCATTTTTCAGTTATTGAAGTTAACCCTTAAATGCCACCTAAAAAATCTCGTAAATGACACATGGGGTCTAAAAAACCCCAGCATGAAAAATGTCTTCTTACTCATTGATTTTTTGATATTTAGTTATGAAAATTATTTTCAATGTTGTTCAAGGCTTAGAAAAGAGAATAAAATGCTTATATTGTTAAAATTTCAATTTCAACAATATAAGCATTGCCTACACGTTACCGTTCGTATGGAGTGGGGTCCGCAGTATCCCACAGTAAGGGTGGGGTACTGCAATACCCCACCCCTACTGTGAACCTCTCTAAACAGCTGCTGCCAGTAAACTGATTGTGAGTACTGCTAAGTGTACAAACGGGTAGTTCAATCATCAACTATCATCAGAGGGATCCATGAGCTCCATTTTTGGCGGGAACATTTGAAAATATATAATTGAAAAGGGTCTGGGGTTCGCTGGACCCCGTGTGGCATTTAAGGGTTAAATCTTGCTCTATTACTTAATGGCTCATATTCTGAACTCTCCTTTATCCATAAAAGCGCTCTTTTATTTCTGAAATACTATAGGTATCTGAATACCGTAGTATAAACACTAAAGAATGGTTGGAGTACTTGTATAAATACTTTCAGGAGAACAATAAAAATCGGGTAACACCCTTTTTTCATACATTATATGTATATACTACTACTACAATATTGATCATATATTTTTAGCATTAGAAATAATAATTTAAATGTTGTTCTCAGATATTAAATTATAAATGGTACTCGTGGTTTTTTAAAAAACCTTCCACGGCTACAGTTCCTGAGATGACGACTATGGAAAAAAAATACCTAGATTTAGCGCAAAGATGGGCTCACTGGAAGACGAATGATAAAGTACCTACCTCAAGAAAGAGCTGAAAACAAGACGGAGATCGAAAAAATAATCCTACCTGAATAATTTATAGTTTTCATAGAGAAATCGACGTACACAAATTGAATTTAATTTTTACATATAACAATTTGGGCAATAAAATATCGTCAACTAAAGTAAAGTAAGTATAGGTATATATGCATAACTAATTAATTGAAATTAATTCACAATTGCTTATGATAAAGCGCACGCATTTCGCAGTTTTCTCTGGATGAGATTAATCATTAAAGTTCAATGGGCTGATAAAGTTAAAATTAGAAACGCTTTGAAGTTTGCTATTGAATCTTGTTCGCTAGATTATGCATGTTCTATGTTTGAACATTTATATGAATGGGTTCATACGCGTGATGATGCGATCACAACGTATAATGACAATAAATCAAAAATGGTACTTAAAACACAGAAAAAATTAGAAAACATTCTAAATCTACCTCCTTCATAATTATTTCGTTGACAATTAATTTTTTTAAGGTAAGTTATTACTGTAACTGTAATATAAAATAATTTATTTGCTTTAAAGAAAACTTTTAAAAGCAACTGTATAATATGAAATAATTGTTTTATTGCAAAATTTTTTTTTTTAATTTTAAACTATTTATGGAACAAATATGGCGGAAAGAATTTCTATACAAATTCTTTATTACGCATTTGTTGTAAGACGATTTCTTTGGAATTTAAGAAGTTGTTTATTTTATCTGTCAGTTGCAGAGTTAAACGATAGAAGGCTTCACAGTCCACCTGCGGCAATTAATTTGTTGAATCGTTAAGAGATGTTTCAATTTGTGAAAATAAGAAAAATATTTTTTATGTATAGAATATCATGTAATTAATATATGTATATAGAAATACCACATAATTATTATAGTAATGTAATTTTTTGTATTAAACAAATATATCAGCATAAACCTCTAAATTTTCTTTTCCTTACAATAGACTGACTACGTATTATTTCCACTGAAAAATCAGCTTTGACAAGAAGATCGAATCGTAGATATATACGTAATTAAGTTTCGTAATAATTAAGTGAATTCTCGATACTACCACGCGTTATTAGTATATATATATAGACCGTACTTTGTCCAATAAGTGTTGATAAAAAATAATCATTAATTTAAGCAACGTTGGCGAACTTGGCAATCTGAGTCCGGAGGAAACCAACTCCAAGTAGGAAGACATCGGTGAGGTCTTCTGATAGAAATTATTGGCGACATTCAGCGAAAAAACAGCTCATTCAGCATCTAAAGATTATTATTGATTTCTATACTTACGATTAGATCCAGCGAAGAACCACTTATCTCATTGAGCTGTTTTTTCTGCTGAACGTAAATACTTATAATAAAGAACTCTTGCACAGTACTGCGAATGCTTTGGAAAAAAAAACAGTGATAACTGAAATCATTCAAATTAAAAGAACGCTTTACTTTTCTCACTATAAAATATATGAAACAAACAGATCTTGAAGACTACACTTTTATTATTGATAGTTTGTTCATTTGATTAGATTTTTCATTTGAATTTAATTAACACTTTCATTATTGATAGTTTGTTCATTCGATTAGATTTATTATTTGAATTTAATTAAATGCTGTTGAGACAATATTTAAATTTATACCATTTTTTTTATTTAAACCTTTTATTTTTTTCTTAATTCTTTTTTTTAAATATTTTAGGAAACTGTATGTAAAGAACGCCGTTATTTATTTTGCTCTGCAATTTGTTATTGCGCTTTCGACTCGTCGTACAGCGCGATAAATATGCGTGGCCGAAAACAACGGGGACGGCTCTTCCTTTCTTCCTATATGAGATATCTTTATATGTATTGCAAATGCGGTTTCACTTTCTCATTCTGTCTCGTCATTTCGCGCAAGGCGAGATGCATTCGCGCCAACATATATTTTGTTCATTTCTAATAGCGCGTGTTACTTTAAGAAATCCTCCGGGAATGTCGCACAACGAAGTAGAACAATATTAAGAATTTTTCATGAATATACATACCTATATCAAAAAACTTTTACATCCGGTTGATTCGTATTTATTGATTAATTATTTCAAGTTGATAAATATCACGGTGTTCTTTTCGGATTCGGTGATTCGGATGATAATTCCATTGGTCTATTGTACACCGGACCGTTTGATCGCGTACCAAGTACTATATCCGTATCAAATCCGCATCAAATCTCGGGTTATCCCGGTGTAAACCGAGGATCCGTACAAAATTACCTTTTAAAAAAAGGTAAAAAAAAGACGCCAAGCACGCGTGGTGTACCTTGAAAAAATCGAAGTAGTTATCTTTGTACCTCGAAAAAATCCAAGTAATATATCTTTACCTTGAAAAAATCGAAGTAATATATTTATTACAAAAAAAAAGTAATGATATCTTTAAATTGCGCCAATTAAATATATATTATATCGAAAAATAACTATTGTTCTTTTAAAAAATGTATTCCCATTGAAGTGAAAAAATTAATATAAAATGTGAAAAATTTTAGTGAAAAAAACTTGGCGCTGCTAAATTTTAAAATATTTGAAAGCAATAAATAACTAATTTAAAATATTAAATTAATAATTACAATGTGAATGTAGAGACTTTCACACAATAATTTAAAGTACTTTTTCCTAACCTATAGAAATTGTTTCATTAATATATATTATTATGTTTAGCAGCGCCAAGTTTTTTTCACTAAAATTTTTCATATTTTATATTAATTTTTTCACTTCAATGGGAATACATTTTTAAAAAAAACAATAGTTATTTTTCGATATAATATATATTTAATTGGCGCAATTTAAAGATATCATTACTTTTTTTTTGTAATAAATATATTACTTGGATTTTTTCGAGGTACAAAGATTGCGCCGATTGCGCCACGGAGGCGAATGTTTATCTCGATTCGTATCGTACACTATATAAACTGAAATACATATAAGAAATCGTTTGTTTTCAAATAATTTTTTTGCAGTTATTGATAATATTAAGTAATAATTATATTAATAATATTAATACTAATAACTATATTAGTAATAATAATATTAATGTTAATAATTTACTTAAACATCTGATGATAAATACTAAAGTATTACCAATGTGTAAAATATGTATATGTACATGTTGATGAGCAAGACTTTATGTGGTTGATGAATGTTGAATTGATACTTGAAGCTATATAGATATTAGATATGATCAAATCGAGGTAAAAAAAATGGCAATAAGGAGCCAGTATGTATAATACGCTGCGTATATTTATTAATTGTAATATCATGTTCATCAGTTGTTGCCTCTTATGCCATATTCTCAGCATCTATAATTGTTTGCATCAATTTGTACGTTGCTTCTTTCTTAATAACAATGTTTGTGTGTCTCTATCGTCAATCTTTGGCATGTATTGTCAACATTGCTCCATTCGTCTTATTATTATAGGTATCTCTACATCGCGAAAAAGCGACAGTAACAGACTTCGATAATACGCGAGTATCTACTTTACATGCTCTTTTTGCCGTTAAAGAAAACGATTTAACGCAGACAAAGTAGAGGAAAGACATTCTTATATATTTGCCGTTTGGGGAGAGCCCACACGAACCTGCATTGGCTGCATTGATGAGGATATAAATATTGATCCACTAATATATTTAATTTATGTATCGAAATATTGTTAGAAAATGTTTCTGTAGTCATGTGTGCCTATCTCTTACAATATTTGCATTTAAATTAAAAATTTTAATACTTGCATTTCATTTTCGATTGTACTTAAAAAATAAATTTTTTTTGTAACAAATGTATTTTTTGTTGGTAAAATATAATAATAATAGTAATAGTAATAAAAACAGCCATTAAAAGATATTTTTTAAATGTTTTGTTTAACATTAATTTAATTACAATTTATGAATCAATAGTGCAAATGTTTTAGCCAAACATTTTAATAAAATATATTTAATTTGACAATATTATATTTAACTTAAAAGCGTTAATTTAAATATCCTATGATATATATGACCTAGCAGTTTCTATCTGATTTCATCCTATCCTATAGAAACAGGTCAACCTATAAAGGCCCTCCACCGCCCCCGCCGATTCCGATCGACGGTCCTCTTTTCTTTATAATACTTTTTTTAACATTTTAATCATTTATTTTATTTATTTTACAATATATACAACATTATATATGAATTACTGATTGTGAGTTACATCTCATAAAATTGAATATATAATATATATAATAAAGTTATAATATATAGATACAATATATATTTTTAATATGAATACATTATATTTACAGTAAAGTGTGATATAATGCAATATCTGTAAAAATTAATTTAGTACACTGATGTGAGAAAAAAAAGTTGTTAACTCGACTAAATGCGTTTAACTGATTACTATTTTCTTAATTGAAATATTTAAGTATTTATATTAAATACGACATATTAAATCTAATATGACGTAATTTGAATTAAGTACTTAAATATTATTTTAATTAAAAAAAATGGTAATTAATTGAACGCATTTAGTCAAATTAACAATTTTTTTCTCAGTGTATTATTTAATATAGTTTTTAAAAGTAGTTATTACTAAAAATATAATAATAATAAATATAATTACATTTATTATTATTATATTAAAGAGTTATTACTTTTATTTTGTCTACGATTTTTCAACTATTGAATTTTCAACTATCCCCTTGCCCCTGCCTACCCGAATCTCTACCTACCCGTATCCCGATCTAGTCCTACCTATCTATTTTCTTAACTACCCGTGTAACAGTGTAATATACATATCTTTAATAAATTAAAACCGCGACACACAATTTATAAGGAGCTTAATGGCTGGTTAATCTAGCGGGATACACGAACGGAACACGATTACTTGATATGTGGGAAATGTGGGAATTGGAGGTTTTAATACGCGCGCAATTAGGATTTAATTGAAGTTTTTCAAATCTCGCACATATGCGAGAAAAAATATATATTATAGAAAGAATAGCCCTACTTTGGGCAAATAAACAAATCTATCAACTTGTCAAACTTGTATTTTATCAAACCACTTTGTACCTTATTCCATCAATGTAGTGTGGTCAATGTTGACCACTTACCTTACTGTATCCAGTGTTTCTTCAGGCCTATACAATCTGATCGCATTTTGATCAGAGATCAATATAGGAAGGAAAAATACTCCTTCCATTGTCGGATTATTATCATCGCCCGCCGACAGAGCATTACGTTCGATTCGAATTACACGCAAACATCGATTTTATTGAAAAATGCACGACAACGATAAATTAATTACAAAAAATATATTAATCCATAAACATTAACTGCACAACATTGAGCAAAAATATTTCCACTGCTTCCGTTATTCGCTTTAAAATTATATTAATTGACCGTTTCTTTGTGAGCCGTTCTTTCAATTTGAAATTATAAAGCTTATTATTATTATTATAATAAAGCATAGAAAAAAATTTTACTTTGTTTTTTAATTAATTATAATTTTGTGTATAATTTTGATTTTTGCAATCCTCCACGTTATTAAAACTCCATAATAGGTCCAAGATAAGTCCAGAATAGGTCCAAAAATGGCCTTATTTTGGACATTCTATAAACGTCCAAAATTGTGCAAAATGTACATCAAATGGACGTCCATCAGACGTCTGACGGATCTTTTTTGAATTAAAATTGGACGTCTGTTGTCCAAAAATGGATTATTGATGGACAACAGACGTCCATGTGCTATCTGGGAGGTTAGCCAATCAGAGTAATTCCGTTACTGTTCCGTTCCGCTATTTTTTTCTCCATCTGGACGCACCCTAAGGATGCAGTCCCATGCACAGCGAAAAATCGGAAACGACAAAAGGGGAATGGACGCGCGTGCATACTGTGCAGAATTTTGCGTACCTTTCCGTTTCTATTTTTCGATTTCTAGCGTCCCATGGAGCAGCTTTTTCAACAAGGAATGATACTCTAACCTCTTTCTTTAACCAATTTTTCTTCATAGAACCGAAAAATTAGTAATTTCGAGTGTAGTTGTTATACAAATGTTTAATAATATTTATTTTCTTTATATAAATAATACATTTTATTACTTTTTACCTTTAAATAGCATTTCCGATTTTAACAAGTTCTGATTTTTTTTCAATTTTCCTATTTTTTAGCTTGCATGGGACGCCTGAAGTTGAAAAAAAGTAACGGAATAAGCAGACGACGCGCTGTGCAGCTGCGCATGCTCTATTTCCATTTTGCGGTTCCCTTTTTGTCGTTTCCGATTTTTCGCTGTGCATGGGACTGCACCCTAAGGTCTCAGGCCCCAGGCTTCCAGATCTCTTTCCTTTGGGTAAACGTTCCGATTGGTTACCTCCCACTCCACTGTGCTTCTCTTCCATTCCGTTTTTTCCTCCACGTGGGATTGCATTCTTATTTAATCTTTCCACGTGCTCTTGTACCATTTCTTCGCTGGCTGTCGAGCTATAAGGTCTGTGATATACTTTGCTCGTCGACGAAGATACCTTTATATAAATCTTTATATTATAATTTAAACAAGGAGGATTTTATATATAAATATATAATAATTAAAACAAGGTACGTATTAATTTTTTAATTAAGGTACATTACAAGTATATCATATATATGTCGCAGCCACATGCGGTAATGTAGCACTTAATGAAGAGTCTATTATCGCGAAGAGTCCAACCACAATTAATGGACACATGCTGTAATTTAATCTTTACTTCGCTTTACAATTTGTACTTTTTAAGTTGTAAAGCGAGGTCTACCCTGCCTACCGACGAAGGAGGTGCGGGAGGGGGGGGAGCAATAAAGGCCCCCCTTGCACCCTAACTCCGCGTGTGTGTGTAACCATTTTGATTTAAAGATTGAATTACAGCATGTGTCCAATGTCTAGACACTTCATGAAGTGCTACATTACCGCATGTGGCTGCGACATATAAGGTCTGTTCGTTTTCGCTGCACTTCTGAACTAGTGCAATAAGTTAGAATGAGACAAATATATTTTCTTTCATTCTAACTTATTGCACTAGTTCAGAGTGCAGCGAAAACGAACAGACCTATACATATACATTATACACGTACCATATGTTATCACACATTATACATATCAAGAATATATTCTTAAAAAATCAAATATTATCTGATCATCGGTATTTAAGTGAATATTTATCCACATAAGTTTATCCACATAATTCATAACTTTTGGCTTTATATTTTTCGTGTTTGCAATAAGTAACAGAATTTCATCTTTACTTGATGAAGACAAAGATTCTAAAAATTTACTTGCTACAAATAAGTCCATATTTCTTATCACAGTAGTCAGTAGTGAACAGTTCAAATTCAAATAATGTAAAGGCCCTTGCACAATGCCAGGCAACAGGCAATAAGAACAGGGAACAGAAATAAAAAATAAGGAATTATCGCCTCCAGCTTCCGGTGCACAATGATGCGATAGCGACAAGAACCAACCAATCAGAACTTTCGAATTTTGTCGGTTTCTAGTGTTTAGGCTATGATCCAAGCGAATATAACCAAATTCTCCTGTATTTTGGATTCTTGCTGAGAATTAAATATTAGTGTGGTTTTTAAGATTCGTATTATGTTAGCCGGCGACTGACATTTTCTTTAAGAAATTAGGTGTGAAACCTCCGATAGTATTTTGTTTGTAGATTATTGTAGTGCATTTATTTTTGTTTGTTAGTTTATAATTAATTTTTAATAATTATTTAATTTTAAACCATGAAACGCCGACATGTATTATAAAATAAAAAAAAATTAGGTCTGAAATTGATTGTATTTCGTTTGTAGGTTATTGTAGTGCATTTATTTTTATTTGTTAGTCCATAATTAATTTTTAATTAAATGTTTAAAGTGTCAATCGTTGGCTAACATTATATGATACATCAAACATATTTTAAAATAAAAAAGCTCTTTTGTAGTTAATTGTATTTTGTTTGTAGAGTTTTGTAGTGCAAGTTAAGAAGTTTTGTAGTCTCTTCAAATTTTTTATAATTTAATAAATACATTTGTGGAACTATGTAGCTACCCGACAATCAAAAATCTAGAAACGACGCTGGCGCTTCGGAGATCTTTTATGTTCGAGAGTTGACTGCAATGCCTGGTTCCTACAGGATCCTGCAGTCGTCTATAGAACTCTGTTTTACCAATTTTTTTTGGTGGTAAAAATCTTTGAATTGGCTTTACGGAATTGCAAATCTCTTTTACACAATTAAAAGTAGGATAAAAATAAAGCTCGCGCTGGTTGAATATATATCAAAAACAAAAAAAATTAAAAATCTTACTTTTTTTCGGCACGTAGAGCTGTCACCTAACCACAATATTCGATGAATACAAAAATTGTACAGTTAATTCATGCAAAATGAGACCAGCGCGAGGTAGGGACAACATGTAGGAACAATATCGTGCAAGTAGAACTAGTGGGGGTGAGATGTAGAATATGTGGTGGTTTTGAAACGCATTTGTCCGAATTGTCCGATACGTAATAGAGTTCGTCGATCAGAACGAAACGTGCTATTTAAACTATTTCCCATTTATTTATCAGTTTTGCTTGTCGGCTATAACATTTCACGTGCAAAAATATAGGTATAAAGTGTAAAATCCAAATTTTTAATTCTAAACTTACATGGGGAGATCCAGGTATGTTCTCCGCGGATTTCAAAAATTCTAATATCTCCACGTATAGGGTTTAACATTGTAAAAACAATATATAACATTTAGGGGCCAATGGATTGAGGGAGTAGAGTTACAGAGGTCTAAAATTTTAGAATAAAAGTTTAAAATAAAATAATAAATAATAAAATCATGTTATTAATTAAAATAATAAAGACTTGTTAAAAATAGGGCGACAAATAATACATTCATATATTATTAATAGATAAACATTTTGCATATTGTTTGTTACAGTATAAGATTTATTGCATGCCACATAAATATTTATAAATTAATATGTAAAAATAAAAATGATATAATTTTTTAAAAATTAGGTATATAAACTACAGTTTGAAGGATTATGATACCTATCATAGAAACACATAAAACAAAGATATTCAAAACACCATGAACATTTAATTGAAAAATGTTCCTGGTGTTTTGAATATCTTTGTTTTATGTGTTTCTATAATAGTTATCATCCTTCAAACTGTAGGTCATATAACTAATTTTTAAATAGTATTTTGTGTGGCAAGTGTGTAAAACAACGAGTTATATGACGCGCGTAAAGTTGCCGCATGATCCGAAGGCTTATGGTGTATTCACACGAGTACGAGTGTGAATGCACTATAAGCTGAGGCGAATGTGGCAACTTCACGCGCGACGTAATTT
The DNA here is from genome assembly GCA_035220615.1 of Leptothorax acervorum. NCBI lineage: Eukaryota > Metazoa > Arthropoda > Insecta > Hymenoptera > Formicidae > Leptothorax > Leptothorax acervorum. Next base: position 1,387,726 of record JASTWQ010000452.1, on the reverse strand, counting down.
GTCGTCTTCCGTACATGCATCATACAATATTTTTTGTAATGCCCGTCGCAAAAGTTCAATTTGAGATTAAAAAATCCATTTTATATCTTTCTTGAATGATGATGGTTAATTGTAACGAATTGACGTTTTGTCTCACGTGAATGTCGTTACGGTCAAGTTCAAGTTTGTTATGTCAGTCGAAAATCGTAAAACAAGATTACAAGAACTATCAATCGTGAAAAGAAGGAGGAATTTTACACACTATAGTGTAGTGGTAAAATAAGTCATAAAGATGATTTTCTCGCACTAGTGCGGTAAAGTAAGGCATATAAATTAGGTGCTTTTCTCGCACTAGTACGGTAAAGTAAGGCATACATTAAATCGTTGAGAAATAAGCCACTTTCTGCACGTTATACTGCAGCAATCGAAAACCGTATTTTAACACTCAAAATTATTTTCGTGTTTACGTAAAAACTATTAACTAACAATCGTTTTTATTAGTCCAACAATCAACAACAAACGACCAACAAACGATATGTAATAAAAAAATTGTAAAAAGTCGAAGTTGTCCGGCAAACTTTATTGAGGTCGCGGGGCGGACCACGCGTCATCCCAAAAAATCAAGAAAGGTCAATGGGGTTATGTTGAGATATTTTCATCGCCCGTGATCGATATAACTTTCCGTAATGCAAAATTAATTGTTATTTCTTTCATTTTTATTTCTTTTATTTTCTCATTTTATTTTTTCCTTCAATAATAAAACCTACTACGCAGTAGCTATTGTAATCGACTAATTTTTACGTGGAAGATTAATTTATGTGAAACTTTTCATTTTTATGGAATTTTTCACTTTTTCGCGAGTTTACACTAGGGAAGAAGTTACATGATTGACCCCCTGAATAGTTTTTTGTTTACAGTGGTAACAAAATTTGTAACCGTAATAATGTTTATACATATAGTTTAATTGTTTACATAGTCGAACATTGGACTAAAAATATTTTAGTTGGATAAAACACATTTTGCGTATTTCAACACATTTTTTTTCGGGTGGCTAAAATCTTAAAATTACTTAAAATCCAATTTTATATAAGTATCTGTTCCAATCTTAATTGTTTATTTACACACAACGCAAAAATACAATGCGATTTATAAAAAACGCTGTTAGGCACCTAAATATATTCTAAATTAAAATATTCAATATGCTTATTTGATGTATATATGTCGCAGCCACATGTGGTAATGTAGCACTTCATGAATTGTCCAGACATTGGACACATGTTGTAATTTAATCTTTAAATAAAAATGGTTACACACACACGCGCGCGCGCGCGCGAAGGAGTGCAAGGGGGCCTTCGGCTCCCCTCCCGCACCCCCTTTGCCGGTAGGCAGGGTGGACCTCGCTTTACAACTTACAAAGTGCAAATTGTAAAGCGAAGTGAGGATTGAATTACAGCATGTGTCCATTGTGGTTAGACTCTTCACGATGTATCTGGACACTTCATAAAGTGCTACATTACCGCATGTGGCTGCGACATATATACTTTGATGAAAAGGTGGATTCTCCCTGTTTAAAGGGATATTTAAGGATTAATGATCTGCATGGATTAAAAATCCGTTTAAGAGTTTAAAGAGAAAGTTCCTTTTTTAAAAAACAGAGCCCGGTAAAAAATTTTTTATATAAAAACATATATAAATATATATATTTAATGTGCATAATTTATTACACTTATTGTTAGCTAAAGATATTAGAAATTATTTATTTTATAAAAAATAAAAAAATGTTATAAAAAATATAAGACAAAATCTAAAAAATATACAATAATTATTTATTAACAATTTATTCTGCTAGATAAAAGAAGAACGCAATAGTAAAGAAATTTTTAAGTTTGACTGACATATTTTAAATTTTATGTATGTACATAATATTTCATAACAGAAGTACAATTTGTTACTAGAATATTATCTGTATAACAAGATTTGCTTTGTTAATTAAAATCTTTTTCTACAAGAACTACGTTCTAGTATTCATTGTTAGTACTAAAAATCTATAGTTTACGTCACGTACACATGCAGACAAAAACTTCAATACTAGCAATATAAATAAAAGCAAGTTAAACTTAGATTATATAATTTTTACACTTTATAATTATAAATATAATATTATTATATAATGCATTTTAGCATATATGCTACAAAAGCAAGGATTATTATTCTCTATATTTTTTGTCTTTTTTCAGGAAAAAAATAATGACATCCCATAATAAATCTTTATATTGCGAGAGTTGTAATCGGTATCCCTATGTCGGCAGAGTATCCGTAGGAGAAAAAGATAGTGTTGACTTTATCTATCAATTTGTGAAAAAGAGAATTGTTGCTAGGAACCACCAGAATCTTAGTATATTTTTTACTGCCTCTGACATAATAGGGCCACCCAAATTTCCAAATTATGGACAAATATTTTACTCACCATTTCTCTTTCCAGCTCTGTCGGTATGTGTATATTTCTTGATATTATTTCCCGGTAAAAAATTTTTATATAAAAATATATATATTACAGGAAAAAGAATCTAAAAATGATTAAAAAGATTATTTTCGCATTGCATTTTTTATAAGAAGTGAAGTTTGAGGTAATGAGAAAAAATTTTTCCATATACAAGATGTATAACAGTTTTGTTATACAGGGTCCGCCAAAAGTCCCGGGACCCCTGAGTATTTCGAAAAATATGCATTTTCGTAAAAAATGTTTTAAACAAAAGTTGTAGGGCTTTAAGTTACTCATTACATAGTAATATTAGTATGACCTTGAATAGCACCGTCAAGGTCACATAAAAATCACTTTGAATTTTTTAAATAAAACCCCCTATTTTTCGTTACATATTGTTTTAGCTTACTTCGAGAGCTTTCCAAAACACTATAATAAAGTTATTTTTTATTAAGTACTTTTGAGAGTTATAAGGCTTGAAAGTTACAGTACTGCCGGCATTAGCATTACTCAAGATCACTCTACCACGCGGAGGTTCCCCGGTCGGATTTACTAAGAATTTACGAAAGCAATCCTAATTTTGAGGTAATCATGCTCCTCATGTTATACTCTCATTTGTATCAACTTTACTGTAACAGGTACTGCAACTTTCAAGCCTCATAACTCGGAAAGCACTTAATAAAAAATAACTTAACTATAATGTTTTGGAAAGCTCTCAACTCAAGCTATAAGAATATGTAATAAAATATAGGGGGTTCCATTTAAAAAATTCAAAGTAATTTTTATGTGACCTTGACAGTGCTATTCAAAGTCATACTAATTAATAATATTACTATGTATAGGATATATTTTAATGGTTGGAAGTGGATAAGTTTAGGATCACTAGCTTCCGTGAGTTCCTCCAAGATAGAAGGTTCCTATAATTTTTCAGCGTGTCCGTAGTTAACCCTGTTCATGGTCTTCCGCGTTATCGATGCGTGTCACCTGGATGGCCAAAAATGCCGGTCACGACGCTATGTGTCGTGACGGCGACTCCACTTAGCATATGCACAGAACGTTATCTCAGGTAGAGATATACGACTGGCTATAGCATCCCCTGGAGTCCGTGCTTTTATATTTCAGTTGGCACGGTTGTGCGCTCTCGGGAAAGCATGTACGTCGGGTTACTGTTTTGCAGGCGTTATTGTTTAATTGTGCGGTCGGCAGACCGCCACACTATATAATGCGTAACTTAAACCCGTACAACTTTTGTTTGAAACATTTTTCACAAAAATGCATATTTTTCGAAATATTCAGGGGTCCAGGAATTTTTGGCGGACCACGTATATAATTATGTATGGGCAAATTCTTCTCATTACCTTAAGCTTTACTTTTTATAAAAAATGCAATGCAAAAATAATTTTTTAAATCATCTTTAAATTCTTCTTTTTATATATTTTTATATAAAATTTTTTACCGGGTTTTATTTGTTATTGTCCCGTAGAAAGTAATCGAAATCTAATCTTACAAAAGTTTATAACATTTAACACTTTTTGTGACTTTTTAATACAGTGTAATGCCCTTGCTCCCGATATCTCAACTCCATGGAGAAACAGAGAACCCACGAGACTGATTAATTTTATAAAATGGAATTATGGGACGATCAAAACTAATTATATTGGTATGTAATATTTAAATTGATATAAATAAGATATTGTTAAAAAAGATATGTTTTTTTAGAAAATAGTATAATTATATTTTCTATTTTAAAGATATAGAGTTTCATGAAGCTGTGTATCCAATCAGAGTTTCTATTTACGAAATATATACTCCTGGAAGCGTAATTCAAATTTGGGTTCAAGATTCTAAAAATCAGTGGCTTAAGTTGTGGGATGAATCGTCTCACAATCAGATCCATCCAGTACCTTCGACATCAAGATTATTTTCTCCACCCTTATCGCCGTGTGACTTTAAAACCAAAATGCTCAGACTAGTATTTAAGAGCAGCTCACCTGGGTCTTACACAAAGCTAGATGCTGTGATGCTTATCGGAACATCAGATTTGATCTTTCCAAGAAATTCTGACGAGTGTTTAACTAATCTGTTAAGAGAAATTAACTGCATGTACTCTTCATCTCCATATCATGTCGATGATAATTTAACAGCAGATTTGAAAAATGCACAACTGGATATAGTTCATCTGCAAGAGAATTTTTCCAAATATTGCTTTATATGTAAAAGGTATTATAATTGTTGCCATTAAGTAATATTCAATATGTTTTTATTCTGTTAATAACAAAAATTAATTTGTTTTGATGTTACTGCAGCGATACAGGGACTTCTCGAGAAATAATCCCTTGTTATGTGCAACTAGGGATTACTTTGGATAGACCTAGTTTTGGACAGAGATACTTGCATTGTATTTCATTAAAAAGTTATTCAAATTGTGCCAAGCGTATAAAACTCTCTTTGGATGAATCCAAGGAGCTATCACCTATCACTTTATCTGCGCTTCCTGTAAGTATTCTAAGAAGTCTCTTTCTCATAATAGTATTTATTGCAATGTCATCTGGTGTGTTAAACCTTTATATTTTATCTTTGCAGGATGAAATACTGCTAAAATTATTAAAATACTTGGATTTCATGACGTTACGCCGCATGAGTCAAGTAAACAAGCGCTTCAATAATTTAACACGAGATTCTGAACTCTATACACGTTTAAACATACGATATGTATGTAGACGCGATATATTTTCTAGCTTTATGTATAGTTGTAAATATTTGAAGCGGTTAGATCTTACAAGAACCATATTTAATGTTACGAATTTCGTAACCTTCCTTGATAATTGCGGCAGGCGTTTAACGCACTTAAGATTAAGAGACTGCATAAGTGTCAGTAATATTGCATTACTGAATATTTCAAATATATGCAAAAATTTGAAAGGTACATGTAAATAAACAAAATATATAATTGTCAAGATTATATGGGTAAATTGCATATAATTAATACATATTCTTTTTAGAATTGGATCTAAGTATGTGTTATCACATAAAAGACGAAGAATTTTCGTGTCTTGAGAAGCTGAAGAGTTTGGAAAATTTAAATCTTAGTGACACACTAATACAAACTCAATGTCTTTGCAAAATATTGCAAAAAAATCAACGGATGCGTGAATTACATTTGGCACCATGGATGGACGTTGTAATGGACCTAGACGTAGTTGCAGTAGAGTTAGGAAAAGCGTGTCCGGACTTGGAAGCAATAAATTTACAGAACACATCTAATTTTAGATTGCAGGGTATAAACGTCCTCGCTGACTGTAAAAATTTACGAAAGGTGACTTTCGTACATAGGTGAGTGTGTGCTTTTCAATTTTCTTTTAAAATACATATGTTATTGTATTTAGCGCATTGCCTTGTATAAAATTGCATATAGCTTTCTAGTAGTGAATTTTGCTCTTTAGTTTGATTCTATATCTCATTATAGTTGCATGGTTAAACTCGCTTGCATTCTTACAATAGTATCAATTAGCATAGATTTAGCTTACAATTAGATTTAGGGCTCAGACACAATGCGAGAAATAAGGAACAAGGAATAGATATTAATAGTCGCATCCTTTTTAAATGCACGTCTAATATTGAAAAAGGATGCGACTATGAATTATATTCCTTGTTCCTCATTCCTCGCAATATGTCTGAGCCCTTAGTTTCTATTATTTACGCGAGACATCGATGGATCACGATCGATACTGATGATATTCATGTGCTACTCACTTAACTCACTAAATAATCGGTGCTGCCATTGTTCATCCATCGACGCGGGAGCATTTGTCGAATAGGCAGCAGAATAGCAGATTATTCGCTATGCGTTGCAGGATCGCTCAATCTCTCCCCCACTCACTGTTTAGTTTTCGTCGAGCACACATCGAAACTCATCGTCAAGTTGTCCCTGAGAATACATCGAAGAATCTCGCCGTTCACTACACATATCGCGAACTCTCATCTCGGACGAGTGCACGAATCCTCTCTGCCTGCCTGGCGTTGACTTGCTTTGCTTCCTGCCTTTGCTTGCTGCCTGCTGGTCTTTGCTTTCCTCGTCTTTTCTTGCTGCCTGCCTTTGCTGCTTGCTACCTGGTTGTGCAGACCTAGAAGGAATCACCAGGACTTGCATCGAGAAGACGAGGCACGTGCCGGGTGATGAGTCGCTTTTCGCTTTTTGCATGCTTTACACACCGCAACATTCGCTTTTCTCGCATTGAGGGAGACTGCGATACCCTCCCTCTGGTCTTTTGGGCTGATTAGTATCTTTCGCCTTTGGAGAATTTGATACACCTCCGATCACAGTAAGTATTCGTTATCAAAACTTGTGTTTGCTTCTCTTGCAATTTGAGAATTTTGAAAAAATTAACGTAATTTCTTTTTGCGATTAAAGTTCTATATAATAATTATATGATTTTTGTTACAGTTCTGAGGATTTTTTGAGCAGATTGATTTCTTCCTGTCAATGCCTGAAAGTAGTTTATTTGTTCGAATTTACTAGCTTCACAGATCGCATTTTGGAATTACTAACGCAGTGCAAAAACTTGGAACGGTTATATCTTTATCTCCCGTTTCAAGTTGATACACCTGATAAATATTCTGTTATTATGGAACATTGTCCTAAATTGCAAGAATTTTATCTTATACACTGCAAAATTAGCGATTGCTTGGTTAACCAATGGAAGGAAAGATATCCGCATGTGTCAGTCTATACATTTGATTTAGAAGTATATAACCGATATGAAATTTGTTTTCTGAAATCCTGATGTATGCTCTGCGTCTCTACCTTTGTAAAGCACTGTAAGAAATTACTAGGTACATAAAATATCTATATAAGATAATATTTACTTAATTTCACATTATCTTAAAATAAAAATTATTACTGACAAGCTTTTCTATCACAATCAATCTATCACCTTTTTTTTACTACAGGAATCAGGAATAACGTATTTTAATAAAATGCGTAAAAATCAAGACATGTTTATTTTTAGGATTTTATATGTGTGACGAAATATATCTGTGATCAAAATTCCTTAAAAATCTTTAGGTACTATGGAATAATTCAAATTTAAATTCAAAATCTTTATCTCTATAAAATAATTTGTATATATATATATACATATATGTATATTTGTATATATTTATACATATGTGTTTGTATGTTATGTAAAAAATTTTTTACCGGGTGAAGAACTCTTTCATTAAAATTTACATTTAATTCTAATGAAATAAGTATCGATTGCAAAAAAATTCTGGTGATTAAAAAGATGTAGAAAATAAGTATATCTAAATAATAAATAAAAATGTGTAAGTAATGAGCCCAAGTACGTGACAATAAGATTTAACATGTTGTCATTAAAATTATTTATAGATATTAATAAATGACTTAATTTCGAAAATTGTGAAATACTATTTTGAATTACTAATGTGATAATGCATGCAACAGTTTTGTCGTTCAAACATAACAAATAAGATAAAAAGACTTCTCTGTTTTCTTCAAGTAAAAACTTTAACAATTTTTAAACTTTTAATATAAATATTATTTCTATAATTAAAACCTGGTCTCTCATAAGAGACCCACCCGTATATGCGAATCACCACATATGTTTAATGTTACAAAGCCATTGAAAAATATTTCAATTTCTGCGTTCAGCAGAGAAAGCTACCTAGCAAATACGATCGCGCGGATCTGGATCTTTGTCGCTTCTATTTGCGCCTAAACTTGAAATCCTGCGTCGCAAATAAGCGCTCGTTCGCAAAACGAGAAATCGCGGAGACAGTCGTTCTTCGTGGATATTTCGGAACTGAGCTTTGCAGGAGCGCCATGGAATTTCCGTACCCTCCGAAGATCCAATAGTGATAAATTTCGCGCACGCAGTTAACGCACTGCAACTACTTTCAAATTACAGGATACAATTTTAAGCGCACCTAGCTTCTATATTTATCGCAAAGACAAATAAGAGACGCACTCATTAACATTTCTCATATCTGTTAACGCAAAGCGTCTCTATATAACACTTGTTATCTAATCTCACTTTCAAAGCGCTATTTAATTATTCAGAGTTTTTCTTATAACGCTATCGCAGTTAAATTGACTTCTCTTAACTTTATCACAGTAATTGCTAATCACAGGTCACAGGAAATTTACACGAATGATACCGATTGCGACTAGTCGAGACGAAATGTCTTTGTGTCGCTCAGGAATCGCCAAATAGACAAAAAAACATAAAAGACAGCAGACAGTTGCGAAAATTGCCTGCCCTTCTTCGAGGCGATCAACAAGCCAACTTGCAAACGATATTCATTTATATGTATTTAGCTATTTTTTTTTTTATTTAACGTTTCCGTTCGGTCCTCCGTCTCTATATATTTATTAAACTCTTTTTATTTTTCACTTTCTATTAAATTAATTTTACCACCCAGCTCGACCTTTAATAGCTTCTTATATCAATTATAAAAAGACAAAGACGTCGATTCCGCCCTTTTACGCGAATCGTTCGCGCTCATTAAGCTCGCATCACTCGCACAGGTGTGCGGGAACCTCAAATTTCCTCACGGGCAAAGCGACTGCCAAAAGTTTGACGTAAGTCACGGTATTGAGGATGCTATTTCGAGGATAGTGATGGTGTATGGATCATTGTTGCTCTCACCAACATCGATCAACATTCAACACGTCATAATCGCACGCGGCCAAGCATGCATGCGGTCGCATGAATGTACGACGTACGTGAAGCCGCTTGATCAGAGGTACAGGTAGTATCAAATATAATACAAAATTGTAAAATGTTAGTAACGCGATTTGTAGTATTGATATTTACCTTGTTTACGCAAGCGTTACTTCTGTAGTAACTTACAATAATTCACTCAGATTATCGTAACTTATAATAAGTCACTCCGCGTAAACAGGGGTGAGTATAAGTACTATATCCGTATCAAATCCGTATCAAATCTCGGGTTATCCCGGTGTAAACCGAGATCCGTATAAAATTACCTTTTAAAAAAAGGTAAAAAAAAGACGCCAAGCACGCGTGGTGTACCTTGAAAAAATCGAAGTAGTTATCTTTGTACCTAAGTAATGTATCCAAGTAATATATCTTTACCTTGAAAAAATCGAAGTAATGTATTTATTACAAAAAAAAGTAATGATATCTTTAAATTGCGCCAATTAAATATATATTATATCGAAAAATAACTATTGTTCTTTTAAAAAATGTATTCCCATTGAAGTGAAAAAATTAATATAAAATGTGAAAAATTTTAGTGAAAAAAACTTGGCGCTGCTAAATTTTAAAATATTTGAAAGCAATAAATAACTAATTTAAAATATTAAATTAATAATTACAATGTGAATGTAGAGACTTTCACACAATAATTTAAAGTACTTTTTCCTAACCTATAGAAATTGTTTCATTAATATATATTATTATGTTTAGCAGCGCCAAGTTTTTTTCACTAAAATTTTTCATATTTTATATTAATTTTTTCACTTCAATGGGAATACATTTTTTAAAAAAACAATAGTTATTTTTCGATATAATATATATTTAATTGGCGCAATTTAAAGATATCATTACTTTTTTTTTGTAATAAATATATTACTTGGATTTTTTCGAGGTACAAAGATTGCGCCGATTGCGCCACGGAGGCGAATGTTTATTTCGATTCGTATCGTACACTATATAAACTGAAATACATATAAGAAATCGTTTGTTTTCAAATAATTTTTTGCAGTTATTGATAATATTAAGTAATAATTATATTAATAATATTAATACTAATAACTATATTAGTAATAATAATATTAATGTTAATAATTTACTTAAACATCTGATGATAAATACTAAAGTATTACCAATGTGTAAAATATGTATATGTACATGTTGATGAGCAAGACTTTATGTGGTTGATGAATGTTGAATTGATACTTGAAGCTATATAGATATTAGATATGATCAAATCGAGGTAAAAAAAATGGCAATAAGGAGCCAGTATGTATAATACGCTGCGTATATTTATTAATTGTAATATCATGTTCATCAGTTGTTGCCTTTTATGCCATATTCTCAGCATCTATAATTGTTTGCATCAATTTGTACGTTGCTTCTTTCTTAATAACAATGTTTGTGTGTCTCTATCGTCAATCTTTGGCATGTATTGTCAACATTGCTCCATTCGTCTTATTATTATAGGTATCTCTACATCGCAAAAAAGCGACAGTAACAGACTTCGATAATACGCGAGTATCTACTTTACATGCTCTTTTTGCCGTTAAAGAAAACGATTTAACGCAGACAAAGTAGAGGAAAGACATTCTTATATATTTGCCGTTTGGGGAGAGCCCACACGAACCTGCATTGGCTGCATTGATGAGGATATAAATATTGATCCACTAATATATTTAATTTATGTATCAAACTATTGTTAGAAAATGTTTCTGTAGTCATGTGTGCCTATCTCTTACAATATTTGCATTTAAATTAAAAATTTTAATACTTGCATTTCATTTTCGATTGTACTTAAAAAATAAATTTTCTTTGTAACAAATGTATTTTTTGTTGGTAAAATATAATAATAATAGTAATAGTAATAAAAACAGCCATTAAAAGATATTTTTTAAATGTTTTGTTTAACATTAATTTAATTACAATTTATGAATCAATAGTGCAAATGTTTTAGCCAAACATTTTAATAAAATATATTTAATTTGACAATATTATATTTAACTTAAAAGCGTTAATTTAAATATATCCTATGATATACAGGGTGAATCTTAATAGATGCACCAACTTTTTACCATGGGAGATGGGTTACCGACTGCAACTGTAATCAACCGAAAGATCCATAGATGACACCTGGTTGGATCGACCGCTCCGATCGACATACAGGGAAGTCAAAAATTGTGCATCAAGTAACGTGTATCGTATTCTATAGATACATACTTTTCTAGTATATCCAACTCTCTTCGCATACAGCACAAAAACCTCTTAAAATATACATATTTAAAATATTTTTTAAGAAGTTTAAAATAATTTAAACTAATTCACAAAAATATTTTTTCAATGTTTCTATGTCCGTCAAATCATGTCAAAAGAATATTTTCAAAAATGTTTTAAAAGATTGCATACAAATATGTTTAATAATATTTGTAAAATCTTTTAGAAATATCGCTTCAAAAAATAAAATATTTAAATTTCTAAAAGATTTTACAAATATTGTTAAATATATTTTTATGCAATCTTTTAAAAACATTTTTAAAAATATTTTTAAAAATATTTTTTTGACATTCTGGCAAACATAGAAACATTCTAAAAATATTTTTGTAAACTATTTAAAAAAATATTTTGTGCTGTATGGACTACGCGTTCTTTTTACACAATTGCTTTCTAATAACGAGATTTTTTATTATTGCGCAACGTATGTACCGCATAAAAGAGATATCATTTGTTTCTGTGTATCTCTTTTATACGATTTTGTAAAAATAATGATTCTTTAATAAAGTTACTTGGTAGCGATTTCTTTTCACGCTTACGCGGAACATTTCAGCGCGTAAAAAGAAAGTTGGATCTGAAGCGGCAAAAATATAAAATAATTCTTATTAAAAAATATTATTAAATAATTCTTATTTAATAATTCTTATTAAAAAATGCGTAATTCTACTGCAAAAAATATTCTGCTGTATAGTACTTTATGGATATAAAAGAATAACTTAAAAAATTAAAAGTAATAACAGTGGACTTCCGCACCACGTGTGAGATACCACCAATTGCAATGGCGCGTTAGGTTTTTAAAAGTAGACCTTCGCCTGGAGCCATATTGTACCACATTTTAAGACTTTTTTCAGTATGTGTAAAGGCTCATACAGATATATTGAAGTCATTTTGCGTAAAAGCGCACGTAGATGAAAAATTGCATCAACGTGTGGCCGTGCGCAACATATCGCCAATTTATCATGTTTTTACTTTAGATGCTCGAAGTGTCCCCCCTCCATTCTTTCACAAAATATAGCTTTTTAAAATTGCACGACGCACCCGGCGCGCAAGACCCGTGGACTTATTGCACGGCAAGCCCGTACAATTCAATCCTTCAGATCTTGAGCGCTAGCAGATCGCGTTGCGCAAACTTAATTACTGCTCAAAATAATCCTACAAGCATAAAAATTTAGTTCTTTAAGTTATTCTTTTATATCCATAAAGTACTATACAGCAGAATATTTCTTGCAGTAGAATTACGCATTTTTTAATAAGAATGGTAGAACATTTTTATATTTTTGCCGCTTCAGATCCAACTTTCTTTTTACGCGCTGAAATGTTCCGCGTAAGCGTGAAAAGAAATCGCTACCAAGTAACTTTATTAAAGAATCATTATTTTTACAAAATCGTATAAAAGAGATACACAGAAACAAATGATATCTCTTTTATGCGGTACATACGTTGCGCAATAATAAGAAATCTCGTTATTAAAAAGCAATTTTGTAAAAAGAACGCGTAGTCCACACAGCACAAAATATTTTTTTAAATAGTTTACAAAAATATTTTTAGAATGTTTCTATGTTTGCCAGATTGTCAAAAACATATTTTTAAAAATGTTGTAAGAGACGCGAGATGGGGTAACGGCGGTGGCGGCGCGGTAATCGACCGTCGACTGTTACACACCGCGAGGACTTTCCAGAATCGTCCTGGCGCGCAGAGGACACGTTAGAGTCGAATATATTTTGAGAAGTTGCGCAGTTTAAGACTTTTGTTTAAGTTCCTTTATGTTACGGTTCGAGAATCATTTATGTTACGGTTCGAGAATCATTTAAGTTCCTTTATGTATTACGCGAAGTTATGTGTTACGAGAAGTTATGTATTACGCGAAGTTATGTATTACGTGAAGTTATGTTTCTTTTGAGTTACGATTTAGACCGTTGTGTTATTCTGTACTGAGAAAATACACGTATTAAGCAGACGAGGCTGGCTCGACCCATCTATTATCCTTACAATGTTTTTAAAAGATTGCATAAAAATATATTTAACAATATTTGTAAAATCTTCTAGAAATTTAAACATTTCATTTTTTGAAGCAATATTTCTAAAAGATTTTACAAATATTATTGAACATATTTGTATGCAATCTTTTAAAACACTTTTGAAAATATTCTTTTGAATAATTTGACGGACATAGAAACATTGAAAAAATATTTTTGTAAATTAGTTTAAATTATTTTAAACTTCCTAAAAAATATTTTAAATATGTATATTTTAAGAGGTTTTTGTGCTGTATGGGAAGAGGGTTGGATATACTAGAAAAGTATGTATAGAATACGATACACGTTACTTGATGCACAATTTTTGACTTCCCTGTATGTCGATCGGAGCGACACCTGGTCGATCGGACACCTGGTTGGATCGACCGCTCCGATCGACATACAGGGAAGTCAAAAATTGTGCATCAAGTAACGTGTATCGTATTCTATACATACATACTTTTCTAGTATATCCAACCCTCTTCCCATACAGCACAAAAACCTCTTAAAATATACATATTTAAAATATTTTTTAGGAAGTTTAAAATAATTTAAACTAATTCACAAAAATATTTTTTCAATGTTTCTATGTCCGTCAAATCATGTCAAAAGAATATTTTCAAAAATGTTTTAAAAGATTGCATACAAATATGTTCAATAATATTTGTAAAATCTTTTAGAAATATTGCTTCAAAAAATAAAATGTTTAAATTTCTAGAAGATTTTACAAATATTGTTAAATATATTTTTATGCAATCTTTTAAAAACATTTTTAAAAATATTTTTTTGACAATCTGGCAAACATAGAAACATTCTAAAAATATTTTTGTAAACTATTTTAAAAAATATTTTGTGCTGTGTGGACTACGCGTTCTTTTTACAAAATTGCTTTCTAATAACGAGATTTCTTATTATTGCGCAACGATTCAGCTTGATGTCCTAATCGTGCTGACCCATAATCTGACGATTATTTGGAGGGATTTTCTTAATCTGACGAATTGAAAAAAATTTTTTTTTTTTTTTATAATTAATAACATGAAACTGAATTTATAGTATTAAAAAATAGTTCTTTTAAGTATTTTATAACAATTTTAACAATTTTTTTTTTTTATATAAAATATATTTTATGTTTCTTAAAAATAATAATTTTTTTTATTCTAAAAATTTTATTAAATAACATTAAAAAAAGAAAGGGAATAACATTAAAAAGTGAAAGGGAAATAGAGGCGCGGAGTGGGGAATACATGCTTCACTGCAGCTGCACGCACTAAACTTTTCTGACGATTTATGCTACTTCGGCTTGTGGAAATCGGCAGATTATATTTTTTCCGTTATTCTTGAATTATTTCTTTCAAAATAAAAAAAAATTCGACCGCGCTCAAGAATGTCAAGGTGACGTTTTGTTTTTGCAAGTTTGTGACCCTCCCACTCCCTTACGTCACGCTCAAATCGTCAGATTATTGAAATGCACACTTTTCAGCATGTTATTAACCCACCTTACCTTAATCTGACGCGCTCGAGTATTTCTAACGATCGATTTTTTTTTACTATTCTGATCGGCTGCCCTAGACGCGCGATCCTATATTAAGAGCTTATATATAGTGGAGGTACTCAACAGGGTGCAAGGTATCCCCCTATATGTTAATCTGTCGCGCTCGAGTAAATCCCAAAATCCCCTATTGGGCTCCCCTACTATTAATAAGCCAGTCGATCGCTCTCTGTGCCGTATTTGTATCCCTGACAATGAGTTTCCCGTTTTTCGACAAGATTACGAAAAAGATTCAAGATGACATGATCAACTCTATAGAAAATTATCAATCTTTGGACTGGGCAGTAGAAGAATGGGACAGCACTCATAGATATGTACGAATTTAAATACTTATTAATTTTGTAATCACAGTATCATATTTTTTTGATCGCATATTTCGCATTTTTATAATACTAACGATAATTCGTTTCAGTTAAAATGCTGTGGAATTAGGGCATCCAAAAACTGGTTGAATCATCAAATGAGCATTCCACAAAGTTGTTGTTCTACATCAATTAAACAGGTAAATTTAAAAAAGCTTATTAAAAGAATCTTTGAAATATCTGTAGCCTGACATATGAAAGGAGGAGCAGAAATATTATATTTTTATAATTGAATACGACATTAAATTAAATAAAGATAATATATAGATTATAGTTTAAATATAACTAGGGAACATATTAAAATAGCTTTCGTCTGAAAGCTACATCCGCTCTTAGTCATGGAAGAATTACGCCAGTCACGTCTTGATCCATTTTCTGCCAAGTAGCAGACCTTAGAGCATGTACTTTCTTTTTTTCATGCCGGGAAATGAGTAAGTTGCGTTCACGCGCGGCGCACATCCGGTCGCGCCTAATAATATCCGGATCCCTCTTACTCCTCTCGCGTACTCGGGGATCTTCGTCTTTTTCCTGTTTCTCGGAAGTTTTGACAGCTCGTCATAATAATTTCCAGCCGGTCAACTGCAATAAACTACTTCATCAGTAGATTACTCCGAGGCGACCGATATATCCCTGGTGAAAATAGAAAGCCTCTCGGAGCGTCAAAGAAGCGTAAATGAAGAGATTTAACGCCTCTTTGACACTCCAATGATTTTCCATTGACTCTTTGCTGTTTCGAATACCCATACACGCTCCCCAAACGCTCCCCGAACGCTCCATAAAGTGTGTATGAAGCTTTCCGATACACTTCTCGCACACTTCACTGATTAACACTTCGTCTACGCTTCCGAAACGTTCCGTAAAGAGTGTATGGAGCTTATTGATACACTTCTCGCACACTTCACTGATTGACACTTCGTCTACGTTTCCCAAACACTCCGTAAAGAGTGTATGAAGCTTATCGATGCACTTCTCGCACACTTCACTGATTGACACTTCGTCTACGCTTCCCAAACGCTTCGTAAAGAGTATATGCAGCTTACCGATACACTTCTCGCACACTTCATCAATTTTGTAAGAAATATATATATATACATGCATATTAAGCCGATCCTATTAAAAGGGTAATAATAATATAGCTGACACCTTCCGTACGTCTGCTAACAATAAGTGTAACATATGTAGACAATATGAAACGTCTTCATCAATCAATGTTGTAGCACAGTGCGGAAGGTGACTGACTCAAGATCCAGGGGTTCCAGGTTCAAATCCAGCGGTGGACGTAAGCAAATTTTCTAAGTACAATATAAATTTATTTAGTTAAGCTTGGACGTAATCAAAATTTTCAGCAATAAAATAATGGTTTACGATAAGTAAATTTTATATTTTATTTTGCAGTATAAATTATAAAAGCGCGGTTCCACAACGCTCGGTTAACGCTTTTTTAAAGTTTAGATGTCGCTTTCTTTACGCTCCGATGTTCCAATTTTCGCTTCTTACAGGCTTCGCTTACACTTCCGTTACACTTTTCTTACACTCGACTTACTCTCCAATTTACGCTTTACTGACGTTTCTTTTACGTTTTATTTTCACCAGGGAATCGGCGGGGGCGGTAGAGGGCCTTTATAGGTTGACCTGTTTCTATAGGATAGGATGAAATCAGATAGAAACTGCTAGGTCATATACAGGGTGAATCTTAATAGATGCACCAACTTTTTACCATGGGAGATGGGTTACCGACTGCAACTGTAATCAACCGAAAGATCCATAGATGACACCTGGTTGGATCGACCGCTCCGATCGACATACAGGGAAGTCAAAAATTGTGCATCAAGTAACGTGTATCGTATTCTATAGATACATACTTTTCTAGTATATCCAACTCTCTTCGCATACAGCACAAAAACCTCTTAAAATATACATATTTAAAATATTTTTTAAGAAGTTTAAAATAATTTAAACTAATTCACAAAAATATTTTTTCAATGTTTCTATGTCCGTCAAATCATGTCAAAATAATATTTTCAAAAATGTTTTAAAAGATTGCATACAAATATGTTTAATAATATTTGTAAAATCTTTTAGAAATATCGCTTCAAAAAATAAAATGTTTAAATTTCTAAAAAATTTTACAAATATTGTTAAATATATTTTTATGCAATCTTTTAAAAACATTTTTAAAAATATTTTTAAAAATATTTTTTTGACATTCTGGCGAACATAGAAACATTCTAAAAATATTTTTGTAAACTATTTAAAAAAATATTTTGTGCTGTATGGACTACGCGTTCTTTTTACACAATTGCTTTCTAATAACGAGATTTTTTATTATTGCGCAACGTATGTACCGCATAAAAGAGATATCATTTGTTTCTGTGTATCTCTTTTATACGATTTTGTAAAAATAATGATTCTTTAATAAAGTTACTTTGTAGCGATTTCTTTTCACGCTTACGCGGAACATTTCAGCGCGTAAAAAGAAAGTTGGATCTGAAGCGGCAAAAATATAAAAATGTTCTACCATTCTTATTAAAAAATGCGTAATTCTACTGCAAGAAATATTCTGCTGTATAGTACTTTATGGATATAAAAGAATAACTTAAAAAATTAAAAGTAATAACAGTGGACTTCCGCACCACGTGTGAGATACCACCAATTGCAATGGCGCGTTAGGTTTTTAAAAGTGGACCTTCGCCTGGAGCCATATTGTACCACATTTTAAGACTTTTTTCAGTATGTGTAAAGGCTCATACAGATATATTGAAGTCATTTTGCGTAAAAGCGCACGTAGATGAAAAATTGCATCAACGTGTGGCCGTGCGCAACATATCGCCAATTTATCATGTTTTTACTTTAGATGCTCGAAGGGTCCCCCCTCCATTCTTTCACAAAATATAGCTTTTCAAAATTGCACGACGCACCCGGCGCGCAAGACCCGTGGACTTATTGCACGGCAAACCCGTACAATTCAATCCTTCAGATCTTGAGCGCTAGCAGATCGCGTTGCGCAAACTTAATTACTGCTCAAAATAATCCTACAAGCATAAAAATTTAGTTCTTTAAGTTATTCTTTTATATCCATAAAGTACTATACAGCAGAATATTTCTTGCAGTAGAATTACGCATTTTTTAATAAGAATGGTAGAACATTTTTATATTTTTGCCGCTTCAGATCCAACTTTCTTTTTACGCGCTGAAATGTTCCGCGTAAGCGTGAAAAGAAATCGCTACCAAGTAACTTTATTAAAGAATCATTATTTTTACAAAATCGTATAAAAGAGATACACAGAAACAAATAATATCTTTTTTATGCGGTACATACGTTGCGCAATAATAAGAAATCTCGTTATTAGAAAGTGTTTGAGATCGCGCTAATAAATGAAATCATATGTCGCAATTATATGTCTGTGCATATAATATTCTTTGTGATATAAGTTATAACATGAGGTTTCTAGATTCTTTATTTCGGTACACTTCTAGAAGTTTCATGACATTTCTATTCTGCCTTCTGTATATAGAAAAAACTTCATGTTATAATCCTTATTTTGCGACAAATAACAACAATGGTAAACGACTTTTCGTCGTTAGCTTGCGCGCTCCGACGACTTAAGCAGCCGAAAGCCAACCGCTATGCTAAGACTCGCGTCACGCGCCTATCAGGTGCGGCTCTTTACGCGAGATCCCCCGACTACCAATCGCGCTCGCTGGTCTGGGGTTACCTCGACTGTTTTAATTTTATTGGCAATCAGCAAAAGACCTGCCCCTTTTCGGAACAGATAAAACGGCCTGCGTCGCCGGAGACGCTCTCGATTGTTGTTCACCCGCAAGTATTGTTAAAACCGCTAGTGCAACCGCTTTACCACCCGCTTCGCTTTCGCATTATCGCTCACGCTTAAACTGTAATTTCGCACGCCGCACTTAATCTTTGCGCGCCTTTGCTTATTGCGATTTCCTCCTGGAAAAAAGAACTGTGTAAATAATCGAGTTGAACATTGTAATAAACTACTTTATTTTGAATTTCACTGTGCAAAACTTGACCTTTCTTAGTGCTTGTCTTTCCTGCTCCGCGCTAACTCTGTCGCATCCGCGCTCTCGCGAACATTTTGGTCCTTCGAGCCGGATCTCACCGGCAACCGCGTCTTCGGGAGTGCCTGCAAGACAGAAGATAGTCATTATGAGCATGGACCAGAGCACCTTACTGGAAGGTCAACACGACATCCACGGTCGTATGTCCCGCGCAGTGGACAATCTCAAAAAGATGGGCGCAGACAACATCACCCTCAGCGCGGTCGGGACTCGCATCCGCATTCTCGACGATCTCTGGGCGAAGTTTGAGACCCAACACGATCTCATACGAGCATGCTACAAGACCGAATACCTTCAGAGTGAGTACGCTAAGTCAGAATTATTTGATGCCGCCGAAATTACTTACGTGAGTCAGAGAAGCCTGCTCTCTGAGTATGCGGATTGCTTCAAGGCCGCGCCGTCCACGTCACAATTGCTCACGTCACACGAACAACGTAGCGATCAAGCTCCGAGAACCTCGTTGCCTCGTATACGATTGCCTCAATTCTCGGGCGCCTATGAAGACTGGCCGTCGTTTCGCGATCTCTTTCTCTCGGTCATCGGGAACAACGCGGCCATCTCAAACGTCGAGCGCTTTCATTACTTGCGATCATGCTTGCAAGGAGCGGCTGAAAAATTAATTCGGTCATTAAACGTAGTTGGAGATAATTACGACCGCGCGTGGGAAATTCTGAGCAAGCATTATGAGAATAAAAAGGAGCTTATACGCTCCAATTTCGCGACGTTTACCGCCGTCGCGAAAATGAAAGGGGAAACCGCAGAAGAACTTAGCCGAATTTCCAATGCCGTTACGGCCGCCGTGAACGCTCAGGAGAGTATCGGTAGGCCCATCGAGTCTCACGGGATGGATCTCTTCAACCATCTCGTGATTGAATTGTTCGACCCGCGAACGCGTCTGGAGTGGGAGTCCTCCACGTGCGACTCCGTCGATCCGCCGAGCTGTGACACGTTGATGAACTTTATCACTAAACGCATTCTTACACTGAACGCCGCGAAACCGAAAAGCACTGCGTCTAAAGGCTCAGGAGAGCCGTCAAAAACCGCGAAAGCACACGTCGCGAAACGCGCCGAGGCACCATCATGTTCACTTTGCAAGGGCAAACACTCACTCATGTGGTGCCCCGAATTCAAATCGAAGACGGCCGGTGAACGCAAGTCGATTATCGACACGAACAGATTGTGTTACAACTGTTTCGGCACTCATCCCATGGCGAAGTGTCAATCGATCAAGAATTGTCTGACGTGTAATGCCCGGCATCACACAATGTTGCACGACGCGTACGTTGCCGCGCCGAAACCCGCTGAAGTTAACACTGTTAACACACTTTCCGCCGCACAAAAAACCGATGACCGCAAGGCGGTTCTTCTCGCGACCGCGCGAGTGACCGTGGCCGATCGGTTCGGGGACTCACACGCCGTTCGGGTCCTCATCGACCAAGGCTCCGAGGTGTCAATCGTGTCGGAGCCTCTGGTGCAACGACTGCGCTTGTCGCGATCACACACCCGGGTGTCCATCTTCGGGATCGGAGGCTCACAATCCGGGTCCACTCGCGGCAAGGTCACGCTAAACGTCTCCTTGAACGTCACCGGAGCCACCGTCGTCGCGTTCGTGCTGCCGCGTCTCTCGCTCTACCAGGGCTCGGAGATCAAACGCGGCACTACGTGGCCTCACATCCAGGGGCTTCAGTTGGCCGACCCGCAATTCGCTGCTAGCGATCCAATCGATCTTCTACTGGGAGCAGAAGTCTGCTCGACCATTCTCGAGGACGGCCTCCGCAAGGGCGGACCTCAAGCTCCAGTCGCTCAGAAGACCACTCTGGGGTGGATTCTTTCGGGGGGCTGCGGTGCGACCTCTTTTCTTGGTCACCGTAGCTCATTCCAATGTACCGCTGACCACGACTTGGCCGAGCTGGTACGCCGCTTTTGGGAGCAGGAGAGCGAACCTCCCGCTTCCGCCATCCTGACTCCCGAGGAAAAGGAGTGTGAAGACTTCTTCGTGCGCACTCACGAGCGCACACCCGCTGGGCGGTACGTCGTCCGACTGCCGTTCTCTTCACCGCCAACGGACCTCGCAGAGACCCGCCAAGCAGCCGAGCGAATGCTGTTTGCCATGGAACAGAAGTGCGACCGGGATCCCCGATTCGGAGAGCTCTACCGCGCATTCATGCGAGAATACGAGGATCTCGGACACATGGAGGCCGTACCACAGCCCGACGAGGTCGAGAGTACACGTAAGTGCTACTTGCCCCACCATGGGGTGCTCAAAGAGTCGAGCACCACCACAAAGCTGCGAGTTGTGTTCAACGGCTCGCAGCGCACTAGGTCCGGTGCGTCGCTCAACAAATATCTCCTCACCGGCGAGAATCTCCTGCGACCACTCCCCGATGTGGTTACGTGTTGGCGTTGGTTCCGCTTCGCGATGATCACCGACGCAAAAATGATGTACCGGCAAATCATCGTTCATCGGTTGGACCGCACCTTCCAGAGGATACTCTGGCGACACAATGTCCGCGAACCAGTGCGCGAGTTCCAGTTGACCACGGTGACGTACGGTCTCGGGAGCGCGCCACATTCCGCGAACCGAACGCTGGAACAACTCGCCGAGGACGAGAAAGCACGGTATCCCCGCGGCGCGATCGCACTCCGCCGCCACCGTTACGTCGACGACGTCTCAACCGGAGCGAACACTAAGCCCGACGCGATCGCGACACAGACCGAACTCCGCGAGATATGCACGGCGGGCGGGTTTCCGTTGCGAAAGTGGGCCGCGAACTCCGAGGACATTTTGGTCGGCATTCCGCCTGAACACCGTCTTCAACGCGCACCGCACTTGTGGGAGGATGAAGGTCACTCCACTCTCGGCCTCCGATGGCACCCGACGGAAGACCAGTTCTCTTTCACAATACGTCCGCGAACGATCTCTGAATATACCAAGAGACGCGTTCTCTCGAAAACCGCGCGATTGTTCGATCCCCTGGGGTGGCTCGCCCCTGTCGTGATTCGGGCAAAAATCTTTATTCAATCCACGTGGCTGCGAAAAATCGGATGGGATGCTCCGCTTCCATCGGAGGACGCACAACACTGGGAGCACTTTCTGGCGGAGCTTCCCCAACTCGCGAGCATTCGCGTGAGCCGCTGGCTCGACAGCGGTGACACAGACACGGCAATCGAGATCCATGGCTTCGCCGACGCATCCGAACGCGGATACGCGGCCGTCGTCTACCTCCGCGTCACGAGAAACGGCACTACCGCACTGCACTTGTTGACGGCAAAAAGCAAGGTTGCTCCTATCAAGCAAGTGTCACTGCCGCGACTCGAACTCTGCGCCGCTTCGTTGCTCACCACTTTAACGCGACACGTTCGCGACGTTTTGAGTCTGTCCACAGCTCCAATCTGCCTCTGGTCCGACTCTCGGGTGACACTGCACTGGATCCAAGGCCACGCATCCCGATGGAAGACTTACGTGGCCAACCGGGTGTCACATATCCAGACACTGCTCCCGGAGGCTCAATGGCGGCACGTTCCCGGACGGGACAACCCGGCGGACTGCGCCTCCCGGGGGATAGCGCCCAGCGAGCTGATTGGTCATCCGCTGTGGTGGACGGGACCCACTTGGCTACGCGAGGACCGCGCGCAGTGGCCCAACATGCACGACGAGATGCCGGACACCGAGCTGCCAGAACGGAGGGCCGCTGTCAATACCACCGTCGGAAATATCGAAACGGAGCCCGACATGCTCCTTCGATTCTCCTCGCTGCATCGACTCTTGCGAGTCACAGCGTGGTGCCTGCGATGGCGACGCACCACCTCCCGCACGGACGAGCATCACCCCGACGACCAGGCGCGGACACTGCAACCGGAGGAGCTCGACACAGCGCTGTCGCGATGGCTTCGCGTGACACAAAAGCTCCACTATCCGGACGAGATCAAGGCGGTCGCAGCAGGTGGCACCGTATCTCACCGCAGTCATCTCGCCAAGCTGAGCCCTTTCCTTGATGACAACGGCGTACTCAGGGTCGGAGGGCGACTCAAGCACTCGCTGCTTTCGTTCGACGAGCGCCATCCTACGATCGCACCCACGTCGTCCTGGCTCACTCGCCTTCTAGTGGAGTCCTGCCACCGAAGGACACTCCATGGAGGAGTGCAATTGACGCTCGGAACTCTCCGCCTACGCCACTGGATTCCACGAGGCCGGGCCGTCGTTAAACAGCTGCTGCATCGCTGCATAACATGCACCCGCTGGCGAGCCGCTACGCCACAACCACCGATGGGCAACCTTCCACGAGCACGCGTCACTCCGACGCGTCCATTTCTCCGGACCGGTGTGGATTATGCCGGTCCGATTCACATCCGCACGACCAAGGGGAGAGGACATCGATCGCACAAAGCATTCATCGCAGTTTTTGTGTGCCTCGTCTCCAAGGCCGTGCACCTCGAAGTAGTCTCGGACTACACGACGGAGGCTTTCCTGGCCGCTCTCCGTCGCTTCACGGCACGCCGAGGGCTCTGCACGGACATTTACTCCGACTGCGGCACCAATTTTATCGGAGCTGACCGGGCACTGCAGGAGCTCTTTCGCGCGTCTTCACCCGACGGCCGTCACCTGACTCACGCTACCAGCAATCAAGGCATCCGGTGGCATTTTAATCCGCCAGCCGCACCGCACTTCGGAGGACTGTGGGAGGCAGCGGTGAAGTCTACCAAATTCCACCTCCGGCGGGTCATCGGCGAAACCACGCTCACCTTCGAGGAGATGAGCACCTTCCTCGCCCAAGTAGAGGCCTGCCTAAACTCTCGGCCGATCCAGGCCCTATCTGACGACCCGGACGACGTCTCGGCGCTGACACCGGGGCACTTTCTCATCGGAGCTCCTCTCCTGGCAGTGCCCGAACCGTCATTGGAGGCGAAGCCCGACAGCGCTCTCTCCCGCTGGCGGGTCTTGCAAAAAATGCGCGATCACTTCTGGGGACGCTGGTCGCGTGAGTTCATCCACCAGCTGGCTTCCCGACCGAAGTGGCTGAAGGCTGAGGCAGCCCCGAATATCGGTGCGCTATGCCTAATTCGCTCCGAGACGTCCCCGCCAACCCGATGGCCTCTGGCAAGGATCACCGAGCTGCACCCGGGGGATGACGGCATCGTGCGAGTGGTGACCATCCGCACGGCCACGTCCGAGTTCATCCGGCCGTTGTCAAAACTCGTGCTGCTTCCGGGGGCCACCGACTCCACCACCACTACCGAGGATACGTGAGAAAAACAAAAAAAAAATTCCACCCCTCGCGGACCGTTTCGTCCTTATAATCGTCAATTTTCGTCTGAGATTTATGTTAATTTTCGCGAAATTAATTGGTCGTGGCCTGCTTCCTCCGAATCAGGCATTTACTTTGCACTTCACTTCAGCGGCGTTATCGCGACTTTATTCTTAACTCCATTCGCGTTTCCAGGCACTGTAAATCCTCACTACAATTCGATCGCCACATAACTCAGCGTTACACACGAAATCACTCGCGCACAGAACATATACTAAGGTGTATCTTCACGTCGATCAGCGAGCTGCTGCCGCTACCGTTCTCGTTCTCGTGGAACGTCGTGTTCACCTGACCTCCTAGTCGTTTCAGCTGACCGCGATCCTCGCTGGCGCGCCAGGTCTCCTCTTTGACGAAGTAGAAAGCATCCTGCTGCGCGCTGTGCACGACGAATGTGAATGGCAGAAAGTACGAGCGATTGAACACAGATGTGAATACGTCGCCGTAAATAGCGTTAGCGCTGGGCACGCTGGACACCACCGCCTGGCCGTCGGCGGTCCTCGACACCAGGATACCCTTGCCGAACGGCGGATCGGACGCCGCGCCCAGGCGGCTGGGTATTAACTCGCTCGTGTCTTTCTTCAAGGCCGATCGCGGCGGTGCGGACAGGCTCACCGCGTCGCCCGAATGCCTCTGGGCAATGTGCGCGAGGAAACCGGACTGGACGCCTAGATTGCGCGTCCTCTTCTTCTTACCGAATATAGAGGTTCCCGGGCCGAGCGCTCGCGGAACGAGGCTTTCCGGCAGCTCGTCCGGGAATAGCTGCGGCGCTAAACTCTTCAGGTCGTATCCGAGATGCGACAGCCATGATATGTGATCTAGAAGATAGAGATATGTATGTCGAATGAGTATTAATGCAAATCGGATCATCGGTGACATTCGGTGATCATCGACGAACTTACCGGTTGGTTGACTCGGTCTGTCCGTGTGTCTAACATCGATCGGATCGTTTCCGTTAAATCTATAAAGATGTAGGTGCGTCGGCTTGTCCACGCGATCCAAAACGTTCTCCCAGAGCGGCGACATCCAGTGTCCTATCAACGGGTCGTAATCCTTACCGTTTGGCATGTGAACAAGAGAGGTGACCTGTAAATAGATTATACTGTTAAAACACAAAGTACTAAAAAAAAAGTGTTTTAAATATCGTTACATTTCTGAATAAAAATTTTATTTTTTATCATTTTTTATTTTATTATGCACGTAGTACGACATGAAATTCATTTACCTGATCTAGAAGTCCTCCACAGAAATCGACCGGCAAGTAAAGATATGGATTTGAATCGTAAACGATTCAATGTTCTTATTCGAACATGTACATTAGAAATGCAACAAAGTTTTAAGTTTGCTTAAAATATATTTTAGATTGAAGTTATAGCTAACAAGGGAAGGGCCACATGTGTTGTCGCGCAAATAAAATTCTAATCTAGTGCATTCAAAATGACGTAACAAAATATGGTTACCACTAAATTTTAAGGTGCTATGGACTATTATAGCAGAAGGTGCAGGTCTTCAAAGATTGGAAGTACAATGGAAGACAAACGAAAGACATGGATTTTTATAAGATAAAGGTTTATTTTACATATATGTATTATGTAATAGAATTATGTATTACGTAAGGATATGTATTAGAATAATATACAACATTGTATTAATCAGATAAAGGATATAGGTAGGTAATATTTTATTTATCTAGCGGGCTAGATAAATAAAATATTACCTATATCCTTTACCTTAAAATTTAGTGGTAACCATATTTTGTTACGTCATTTTGAATGCACTAGATTAGAATTTTATTTGCGCGACAACACATGTGGCCCTTCCCTTGTAAGACCAATGGTTGTGAGAAAGATGTCGAGAAACCTATTTATAAAGGGATATTATTATTCTGGAGGATAACACAGACTGAATCAAATATACAGAATTCCATAAGATTGCCCCTTTTGCTATGTCGTGGCACTCGCAGCTGTATGGACGCAGTGCACGCTATTACTGGTCGTATGTTTGATTGCTTGGTAATTGCACTACCAGCTAACGAGGACGACTTAAGCTGGCTGATTCCAATTATAATTATGGCAACTGGCAAAGAGGACCAACCGATACTTTCTGGTGAAATTCAAATGAAATACACAGTGCCAGAATTACCGGTTACAGATACCATTACAGTTAAATTTTACACTCCAGACCTGAGAAAGATATTATCAGCGTACGAATGTTAACGTTTAGAATTATACAAAAATATCCAGTATAATTGTTTGTAGCACGTATTTTATACCGCTATTTATTAATTTGCAGCATTATCGAAGATCGAGATGACAGAGTTAACATATCTCTTGATTATGAACACATAGAAATGTTTTATGAAGTCTTGCACAAGCAAATGTTAATGCTAGGAGGTTTGCAGTTAGGATTATGTACGCTGCATAGGATTCATCTACCTGGAATAACAATAACGGAGAATAGAGTGACTTTTTACATTATCTTTATTTTTTCTCATTTGACATCGAAATCGTTTTAGAATCTTATAGTTGATGACACGTTCGTATAGTCCGTAATGTCTTTTTTTATCTTTAGAGATGAAAGTAATGAACATAGAAATTATAAATAATATATTGTTGTACTTCAGTGACAAGGCTCTTGATATATTTCATACAGTGCATATTGATATATAAATCTTTTCTTATTTTAACGTCTTGTGATATGAATAACACATGGTTTAGATAACAGTATGATTGTTGCAATGATTCTTTTTTAAACGTATACACAGAATAATTATTTAATATTGTATATATCTCATCACAAGTTATTAATCCTTTTGTATGGATTTCTATATCGCATATATCTATTATATAATAGGTAGGTACCTATATAATTTGAATATATTTCACCGAACAACTATTCCAAACAACAAAATTACACCATCGCCTAAAAAAGAATAAAAGAGAAGAAAAATTAAACTATTTAAAAATAACAAAATTACTCGTATAAATAAATATAAAAATATTTTGTTTTTATTAGGTATTAAGTTCTTGTACAACCTATTTCACCAGATAATTTTTAGAAAGTTAATTTATATAAATATATATGTATAAATATATATATATATATATATATATATATATATATATTTCAAAATAGTAAATAAAAACAATTTAAATTATAAGTATTCAATCGAATGTATAGACTGACACATGCGGATATTTTCGCTTCCATAGATTAACTAAGTAATTGCTAATTTTGCAGTGTATAAGATGAAATTCTTGCAATTTAGGACAATGTTCTATAATAACGGAATATTCATCATCTGTACAAATTTCATTATACACGGAAGAAAAATATAACCGTTCCAAGTTTTTGCACTGCGTTAGTAATTCCAAAATGCGACCTGTGAGTTTAATATTGCACAAATAAACTACTTCCAGGCGTTGGCGTTGACAGGAAGAAAACAATCGGCTCAAAAGATCAACAGATTGGTCGAATCTGTAACAAAAATCATATAATTATTACATAGTATACTTTAATCGCAAAAAGAAATTACGTTAGTTTTTTCAAAATGCAAGAGAAGCAAACACAAGTTTTGATAAGGAATACTCACTGATCGGAGGTGTATAAAATTCTCCGGAGGCGAAAGATTAGTATATCTAATTAGCTCAAAAGACCAGAGGGAGAGTACCGCGGTCTCCCTCAATGCGAGAAAAGCGAATGTTGCGGCGTGTAAAGCATGCAAAAAGCGAAACTCATCGCCCGACATATGCCTCGTCTTCTCGATGCAAGTCCTGGTGATTCCTTCTAGGTCTGCGCAACCAGGTAGCAAGCAGCAAAGGCAGGCAGCAAGAAAAGGCAAGGAAACCAAAGACCAGCAGGCAGCAAGCAAAGGCAGAAAGCAAAGCAAGCCTTAAGGCCAGGCAGGCAGAGAGGATTCGTGCACTCGTCCGAGATGAGAGTTCGCGATATGTGTAGTAGACGGCGAGACTTTTCAATTTATTCTCAGGGACAATTTGACGATGAGTTTCGATGTGTGCTCGACGAAAACTAGACAGTGAGTGCGGGAGCGATTGAGCGATCCTGCAACGCATAGCGAATAATCTGCTATTCTGCTCCCTATTCGACAAATTCCCGCGTCGATGGATGAACAATGGCAGCACCGATTAGTGAGTAGCACGTGATATCATCAGTATCGATCGCAATCCACCGATGTCTCGCGTAAATAATAGAAACTAAAGGCTCAGACACAATGCGACGAATAAGTAACAAGGAATAGAATTCATAGTCGCATCCTTTTTCAATAGACGTGCATTGAAAAAGGATGCGACTATTAATATCTATTTCTTGTTCCATATTTTTCGCATTGTGTCTGAGCTTTAAATCTAAGCTAAATCTATGCTAATTGATACTAAGAATGCAAGCGAGTTTAACCATGCAACTATAATGTGATATAGAATCGAACTAAAGAGCGAAATTCACTACTAGAAAGCTATATGCAATTTTATACCAGGCGATGCGCCAAATACAATAACATATGTATTTTACAAGAAAATTAAAAAGCACACACTCACCCTGCATAATAAATCACTTTTCGTAAATTCTTACAATCAGCGAGGGAATTAATACCCTGCAATGTAAAATATGCAGTTCTCCTTAAATTTATTGCTTCAAAGTCCGGACACGCTCTTCCCAACTCTACCGCAACTACGTCTAGGTCTATTATATTAGGTCTATTATATTTAGGTGCCAAATGTAATTCACGCATCCGTTGATTTTTTTGTAATATTTTGCAAAGACGGTGAGTTTGTATATTTGTATACTTAAAGTTTAAATTTTCCAAACTGTTCAGCTCCTCAAGATACGAAAATCCTTTGTCATCTATGAGTGCACACCAGCTTAGATCCAATTCTAAAAAAAATATGTATTAATTATATGCAATTTACCAATCTTGACAATTATATATTTTATTTATTTACATGTACCTTTCAAATTTTTGCATATCTTAGAAATATTTAGTAATGCAATATTATCCAATGTGTCAGGTAATCTTAAGTGCGTTAAACGCCTGCCGCAATTATCAAGAAATGGTACAAAATCCTTAATACAAAATAAGCTATGTGTAAGATCTAACCGCTTCAAATATTTACAACTATATGTAAAGTTAGAAAGTATATCGTGTCTATCATATACATATCGTATGTTCAAACGTGTATAAAGTTCAGGATCTTGTGTTAAATTATTGAAGCTCTTATTTACTTGATTCATGCGGCGTAACGTCATAAAATCCAAGTATTTTAAGATTTTTAGCAGTATTTCATCCTGCAAAGATAAAATATAAAGCTTTAATACACCAGATGACATTGACCTTGTTTACACCCAGCCGTCAAATCCCGATTTACTTCATAGAGAAGTGAAATTTCTTAGGTATAAACGGGTTAATTTCGATCTACTTCAATCGTCTTTCTTCAGCGGAGTAGCACAAACTCCAGTGTAAACGTCAGTTTACTTTGGAGTGAATCGGGATCGGACGGCTGGGTGTAAACTAGGTCGTTGCAATAAATATTATTATGAGAAAGAGACTTTTTATAGAATATACTTTACAGGAAGCGCAGATATAGTTTTAGTTCCATGTGATAGCTCCTTGGATTCGTCCGAAGAGAGTTTTATACGCTTGGCACAATTTGAATTACTATTTAATAAAATATGATGCAAGTATCTCTGTCCACAACTAAGTCTATCCAAAGTAATCCCTAGTTGCACATAACAAGGGATTACTTCTCGAGAAGTCCCTGTATCGCTGCAGTAACATCAAAACAAATTTATTTTCATTATTAACAGAATAAAAGCATATTAAATATTACTTAATGTCAACAATTATAATACCTTTTACAAATAAAGCAATATTTGGAAAAATTCTCTTGCAGATGAACTATATCCAGTTGTGCATCTTTCAAATCTGCTGTTAAATTATCATCGAC
This sequence comes from Leptothorax acervorum, assembly GCA_035220615.1. NCBI lineage: Eukaryota > Metazoa > Arthropoda > Insecta > Hymenoptera > Formicidae > Leptothorax > Leptothorax acervorum. The sequence continues at coordinate 1,356,985 of JASTWQ010000452.1, read as the reverse complement.
ACGATATTGAGATGAAGAGTACATGCAGTTAATTTTCCTTAACAGATTAGTTAAACACTCGTCAGAATTTCTTGAATAGATCAAATCTGATGTTCCGATAAGCATCACAGCATCTAGCTTTGTGTAAGACCCAGGTGAGCTGCTCTTAAATACTAGTCTGAGCATTTTGGTTTTAAAGTCACACGGCGATAAGGGTGGAGAAAATAATCTTGATGTCAAAGGTACTGGATGGATCTGAGACGATTCATCCCACAACCGATGCCACTGATTTTTAGAATCTTGAACCCAAATTTGAATTACGCTTCCAGGAGTATATATTTCGTAAATAGAGACTCTGATTGGATACACAGCTTCATGAAACACTATATCTTTAAAATAGAAAATATAATTATACTCTTTTCTAAAAAAAAACATCTTTAAAAATATCTTATTTATCAATTTAAATATTACATACCAATATAATTATTTGTGATCGTTTGATATTGAAAATTTATAAAATTAATCAGTCTCGTAGGATCTCCGTTTTTCCATGGAGAAGTTGAGATATCGTGAACAAAGTTTTCCCTCTGTATTAAAAAGTCACAAAAAGTGTCAAATGTTATAAACTTTTGTAAGATTATAAGTTAGGTACTTTCTACGGGACAATAACAAATAAAACCCGGTAAAAAATTTTATATAAAAATATATAAAAAATATATAGAAAGAAGAGTTTAAAAATGATTAAAAAGATTATTTTTGCATTGCATTTTTTATAAAGATTAAAGTTTGAGGTAATGAGAGAAATTTGCCCATACGTAATTATATATAACAAAACTGTTACATTATGTTATATGGGTAAATTTTTTCTCATTACCTCTCAAACTTCACTTTTTATAAAAAATGCAATGCGAAAATAATTTCTTCACAACACTTCCACAGAAAGTCCGATTATCCATGCCTGTAGAGCAAGGCGAAAGTGCTCAATTTCACGCCAGGACTTACTTTCCTTCCCTGGGAAGAAAGTGATACTTTCCCGCCCGCTAAGCTATTATTTAATCATTCTTAGATTCTTCTTCTTATTCTTTTTCTTGTTATATATATATAGATACGAACAGGAAATTATAGAAGAGAAAAAACATGAATAGACATATTTGATACACCTATAATTATATATATTTATAAGCAAATTTTAAAGTACGACCGTATATATGATAATAATCAATAATTAAAGGAAACGCCAAATTCGGTCGGGACTGGATATTGGTTGTCCAATAAATTTGTGAATTTTTTAAGTACAAATCATCACTCTAGTAAACCACGCGCCGTTACTTACGGACTTTACTAGAGTGATGATTTGTACTTAAAAAATTCACGAATTTATTGGACAACCAATATCCAGTCCCGACCGAATTTGGCGTTTCCTTTAATTATTAATTACATATATTTATATATGTTTTTACGAATCTTTTATATGAAAAGTATTTTACCAGAAAATAATATCAAGAAATTAACACATACCCGTGATATACCTTCAATTTCAAGAAGAAGCGGTAAATGAATTTGTCCATAATTTGGAAATTTGGGTGGCCCAATTATGTCAGAGGCAGTGCAAAATATACTAAGATTATTGTGCTCCCTAACAAATCTCTTCTTCACAAATTGATAGATGAAGTCAACACTATCTTCTTCTCCTACGGATATTCTGCCGACATAGGGATGCCGATTACAACTCTCGCAATATAAAGGTTGATTATGGGATGTCATATTTTTTCTCCCTGAAAAAAGATAAAAAATATGGAGAATAATAATCCTTACTTTTGTAGCATATATGCTAAAATGCATTATAATATTATATTTATAATTATTAGAGTGTAACAATTATATAATTTAAGTTTAACTTGCTTTTATTTATATTGCTAGTTTTGACATTTTTCTCTGCATGTTTACGTGACGTAAACTATACTCTATAGATTTTTAGTACTAACAATGAATACTAGAACGCAGTCCTTGTAGAAAAAGATTATAACTAACAAATCGTATTATACAGAGAATATTCTAGTAACAAATTGTACTTCTGTTATGGTATATTATGTACATACATAAAATTTAAAATATGTCAGTCAAATTTAAAAATTTCTTTATTATTGCGTTATTCTTTTATCTAACAGAATAAATTGTTAATAAGTAATTATTGTATATTTTTTAGATTTTATCTTATATTTTTTATAACATTTTTTATTTTTTATGAAATAATTAATTATATTTATAAAATAATTAAATAACGTGTAACACGATTTGGGGGGGGGGGGGGGGCTCCGTTTGCCTACAATCCTGATTGCCAACAGCTTCGTTTCCCCATAACATTTTGCCTACAGCTTTGTTTGCCGACATTCCCGATTGCCTACAGTGCGATTGCCTACAAACATTATTGCGCACATGTAATAGTTAAGAATACGAACGTACATTTGCGCACATGGCTAAACACATTGCACACATGACTTTATTGCGCACATACACGTTATATTGCACACATATGTCGCAGGCTTACTGCAAATTCAGCCCTTTTGCAAAAAGACTAGCCTCTGTGCGAAAGGCCGGCCTTTTGCGAAGCACTGATTGTTTCCCAATAAGACCGGCCTTTTGCGAAGCACTGATCGTTTCCCAATAAGACTGAACGCACTTTAGGCTTTTTGGCACACATGGGCTGGTGCTAGGCTAGGCACTTTGCAAAAAGTCTAAAATGCGTTAGTCTTATTAAAAAAACGATTAAATGCTTTTGCAAAAGGCCGGAATTTCGCAAAAAGGCTAGCCTTTTTGCAAAAAAGCTGATTTTACAATAAGCCTGCGACATTGTGTGCAATATAACGTGTATGTGCGCAATAATTCATGTGTGCAATGTGTATGTGCGCAATAACGTCATGTGTGCAATCTGCTTGTGTGCAATAAAGTTATGTGTCCAATGTGTTTGGCCATGTGCGCAAACGTACTTTCGTATTTTTAACTATTACATGTGCGCAAAAATGCTTGTAGGCAATCGGGAATGTCAGCAAACAAATCTGTAGGCAAAATGTCGTGGGCAAACGAAGCTGCTGGCAATCAGGATTGTAGGCATACGGGAATCCCCCCCCCCCCCCCGATTTTTGTGTCAACTTAATGACTATGTTAGTCGTATTTCTTGTGCCTAAAGATGACGGAAAATCATTGGATTTTTGCAAAAAGATTGCTTTTGTGACCAAGACATTGTATTTTTAAGAATTTAATATTTTTCCAGGATTGGAGCTAAATTTGAGGAGGGGTAGCCTATACCTATCTGAACTGAGAATATGTGGTAGGTGTGTCGAATAGAAAAAAAAACATGTTTTATGGCCATATTTTTTAAAAGAATTAACGTTTTTTGATTTAATTGTTCATAAAATATGTTTCTTTTATTCGACACATTTATCATACATTTCTCAGTTCAGGGGAAGTCTAGGCAACCCCCCAAAGCCAAAAAAATTTTTACCTGTTAATCAAAGTATACCCAGAGTCAAATTTATCTTCAATTTTGGAAGAAATAATGCATTTTTCCAAAACTAGAGAAAAATTTGACTTTAGGTGTGCTTTGATTACCAGGTAAAAATATTTTTAGCTTTGGGAGGTTGCCTAGACATCCCCTAAACTAAGAACTGTGTAGTAGGTGTGTTGAACAGAAAAAAAAAACATTTCTTATAAACAATTAAATGAAAAAGCGTTGATTTTAAAGAAATGTGACCATAAAAATGTTTTTTTCCTTCGCCACATCTATGCCACACATTTCTCAGTTCAGAGGAGGTCTAGGCAATCCCCCAAAGCCAAAAATATTTTTACCTGTTAATCAAAGCACACCCAAAGTCAAATTTTTCTACAATCCTAAAAGAATGCAATATTTCTTCCAAGATTAAAGATAAAGACTCTGGGTGTAATTTGATTAACAGGTAAAAATATTTTTGGCTTCAGAAGATTGCCTAGACTTCCCCTGAACTGAGAAATGTGTGGTAGGTGTGTCGAATAGAAAAAAAGGACACTTTTTATAAACAATAAAATTAAAAAACGTTCATTTTTTTAAAAAATATGGCCATAAAAAATGTATTTTTCTATTCGACACACCTACCACATATTTCTCAGTTCAAGGGAGGTCCAGGCTACCCCCCCAAAGCCAAAAATATTTTCACCTGTCAATCAAAGCACACCCAGAGTCAAATTTATCTCTAATTCTGGAAAAATATTGACATTTTAAAAATACGATGTCTTGGTCACAAAAACAATTTTTTTGCAAAAATCCAATGATTTTCCGTCATCTTTAGGCACGAGAAATACGACTAACATAGTCATTAAGTTGACACAAAAAGAAAGTAAAAATTTGTTGCCTAGTGACTAGTGTAATTGTATTTATATGTATGTTTATTATATGAATATAGTGTATTAGGTGTGTACATAGTATATAGGTATACATATACACTTATTATATTATTTTACATTTCCAAATATATCTAATTGCAATATAATTATTTTCTAAATCTATATCAAATTTTGTTAGAGCTTTCAAAAAAGAATAAAAGGAATAAAAATAATTAAATAAAAAATGAGTAGTTTGAGTAGTTTTCTTATTTTAATTATTTAGATAATAATACCTATATATTATTAAATAACTAAAATAAGAAAAAACTGTTTCTTAAAACTTTAAAATAGAGAAAAAGGAGGGAAACAGCTAAATGGTTCTCATCTTATTTCTCTCAACAAGAGGGACAAATATATGTAGGAATAATGATTCGTTCAAGTTGAGCACAACTGGAGCCGGAGAACGTCCTTAAGATTCTAATTACATTTGTCTTTATGGCAGACAGTGTGGCTTATAGCTTCATATCCGTCGCAGTTTTGAATACAAATCTCGCGATTTGTTGAATAACCTGTTACATTTTCTCAGTAATTTTTTTAAGGAACAAATATAAGTTTTGAATGGAAAGGCGTTAAAAACCTCCAATGGACCGTATCATACTTCTTAATATCCTTAGCTAAGTGTACCTAATAAATTATGCACATTAAATGTACGTTTATATATAAAAAATTTTTTACCGGTTTCTGTTTCTTAAAAAAGGAACTTTCTCTTTAAACTCTTAAACAAATTTTTAATTCATGCAAATCATTAATCCTTAAACATCCCTTTAAACAAAGCATCTACCTCTTGATCAAAGTATACACAGGGTGATTCAGAAATACACCGACGGGGGATGAGTTCTTCACATAAAAACAAGAAAAATACCTTTGGCCCCCCTCCCGCACCCCTTCCGCCGGTAGGCAGGGTGGACCTCGCTTTACAACTTGCAAAGTGCAAATTGTAAAGCGAAGTAAAGATTGAATTGCAACATGTGTCCATTGTGGTTGGACTTTTCGCGATGTGTCTAGACACTTCATGAAATGCTACATTACCGCATGTGGCTGCGACATACAGGGTTCACCAAAAGTATGGAAACCCCTAAATATTTCGAAAACCACGCATTTTAGAAAAAAATGTTTCAGACAAAAGTTGTAGGGTTTCAAGTAACGCATTAAATAGTAATATTAGTGTGACTACAAATAAATTTGTTAATGCCAAGTAAAAATAACTTTAAAATTTTTAAATAAAAACCCCTATTTTTAATTGCATATTCTTATAGCTTACCTCGAGAGCTTTTCAAAACACTATAATTAAGTATTTTTTTATTAAGTATTTTTCAAGTTATGGAGCTTGAAAGCTACGATACCGCCGGCATCAGCGTTACCCAAGATGTACCGCGTGGAGGTTGCACGGTCGGATTTACACTAGCAGAGTTGTAAATAACAATACTTTTGTGATTGAAGTTCTTAATTACTAATTATTTTACATAATTTTAATTTAAATTGAGTTTAAGTACAAACGTTTTTCGGAATTGTAATTAAAGTCGTTCAATTACGAATAAATTTTAAAATTGTAATTAAACTCGAATTTTATTACAATTAAAAAAGTAAAAAAAGTAATTATTATTTACATTTTCCTAAATTACAAATTTTACAACCTTGATTTACATTTTATTTGTGTGTTTGAGTGTTTTAGAGTAAATTCTGAAAATGATTTCCATTGACTTCTAGACAGTATGCTAATCTTTGATAGAACGCAGAAATAGCTCTACGATTTGATTCAGCAGGTATCAGGGCTGCTTCATCCCTTTCTCGCTGCCTTAATTCTTGGATATTTTGAGGTTTTGTTTCGTAAACCTTACTCTTCAGATGGCCCCAAAAGTAATAATCAAGAGTAATAATCACCTCTTGATTATTATTTTTGGGGCTATCTGAAGAGTAAGGTTTACTAAACAATACCTCAAAAGGTAATACTGAAGGAGACGGTCCTCCTCACCGATTTTGATGAAATTAGGCTTAATCGATTCGATTTTGCTTAAAACGAAAGAATCTGGCACAAAAAAGCGTTGCTCTGCCCCGCGAAGCGAGATATTAACTGTTAAAGTTGACGACTATCAGGTTATGAGACCTGTCATACCGACGCACAGTGGTCCCGAATGCCAAAAACGTGGCCAAAACCCCCTAAATCGAAGTTTCAATTTGGGGACTTTTAAGGCCCTAAATAGTTAGGTTGATATCTTTACCGTTAGAAACGACCGTTTTTGAGGGTCATATGGACATACCTGGCTCTCGAAATCTATTTTAATCTGAGCGTCGAGCGCGTCACAACAGGAGCTCGCTCCGAACGCAAGTAAACGTAATTTTTAATCGCGCTCCATTTCCTTGTGTTTTTAGTTATTTTAATTTCGTCAAATAGAGTCAACAACTGAAAGTAAGTAAATTTCAACTATGTAAATAAAATGCAATAAAATTTGATTGTTATTAAATTATAGGAGCATTTAAAATATCGTTTTATTATCGTTTCCAGTTTAAATCACAAACAATGAAATATACAGAAGTAAAAAGTGCCACGAGATCCCACTCTCAAACAAATTTTCCCGTCTTTTTTAATCGTTCTTCATTAATAATTAAAAAAAAATAGCTGCCCCCACTTGCCCCATTTTGTTTTATCTAACTTTTTCTGCGGCGATGCATAAATTCGCTTTCAGGCGCGCATTGCACGCTTTCTTTTTGGTTGATTCAAAATGAATAAAATCATTAAATTGTTTACCGCGGGTTCATAAGTATGTTTCAATAATGTAATAACAATCAATATATGTATTACTTGTTGTTAAAACATTTTTTAATTTAATCAATTTTAAGGCTGTCAATATTCAAAACAAAGGAAAGTTAGGAGCATATAAGCCTACGCCGGATCTTTGTGCAAAAATTAGTTTACAAACATTTGATGTAAACATAGGGTCGAAACGTTTGTATTAACTTTCCACATCAAATCTTTATAAACTAATTTTCGCACAAAGATCCGGCGTAGGCTTACATGCTCCTGACTTTCCTTCATTTTTTAATTTGTTAAAACAAATTTGTTAATTATGCAGCTGCTAATATTTGTTACTCGTAACCAAAATAGTTAATTAATTAATTTTTATGTTTTTTTTACAAAGTATTCCAGGCAAGGGGAACAAATGTTCTCGAAAAGAAAGGAAATTTTTGATATCATCAAGGATAATATTACCGAAGACAATAATATTTTTCTCAAATTAATTGAAGAACATTTGTCACAAATAAACAAACATTTAGTTAAAATTATTCCACAAATTCCGTAAAAAGTTACAAGAATGCAACAGGACTTATGAAAGGTTCCTTGCAACAAATGAATCATGGCTGGCGGTGGACGTTAATTTCTGACGAAGAATATTAATGTTATTTGTAATCTATTTATATTAATGTAATTTGTAATCCATATTTATATTAATGTAATTTGTAATCCGTATTTATACTAATGTTATATGTAAACCGTATTTACATTAATGTTCATTTATTGTCACTGAAAAATATTTAATAAAAAATAGTAATAAAATTATTTTTTCATTAATTTATTTAAAATTCGAAATCAGCGACCTTGGAAACCCCCCAATAACAATTTTTATTGAAATTAAATTTTTTTTTTAAGTCCGCTATATTGAATCCGCCATTTTATTTTTGGAAAAAATAATATCAAATTTGAAATCAGCGACCTCAAAAAACCCTATGTACTAATTTTTAGAAAGATTAAATTACGTTTTTGACTTTTGGCCACGTTTTTGGCATTTGGGACCACTGTGCGACGCGATGTAGCGACTAGTAGCGACCACAAACATGCCCTGCGGCCACATGCGCATGCTCCGTAGCCGCACGCGTATGCAAAAGTGCGCGAATTCAAAACCTATGTATACTTATAATGCATATCGCTTGACTTTCGATGATGAATATGCGCAGTCACATGGTGTACACGCAACACACACACGCGGGGGAATGCAAGGGGGGCCATCGGCCCCGCTCCCACACCCCCTCCGCCGGTAGGCGGGTGGACCACGCTTTACAACTTAGCATAGGTTAGTGACGCGCTTTACAAGGTGCTTCAAAACTTACAAAGCGCATACTTATAAAGCGCGTCACTAACCTATAGGTTAGTGGCGCGCTTTAAAATATGTGCTTTGTATGTGCTTTGTATGTGCTTCAACTTACAAAGCGCATATTTGTAAAGCGCGTCACTAACCTATGCTAAGTTGTAAAGCAAGGTCCACCCTGCCTATCGGCGGAGGGGGTGCGAAAAGGGGGCCGAAGGCCCACCCTTGCACCCCCCCCCTCCCCGCGTGTGCGTGTGTGTATACACCATGTGACTGCATATATTCATCAGCAAAAGTCAAGCGATATGCATTATAAGTATACATAGGTTTTAAATTCGCGCACTTTTGCATACGCGTGCGGCTACGGAGCATGCGCATGTGGCCGCAGGGCATGTTCGTGGTCGCTACTAGAGACCTAGATAAACAGAGATGCGACATTGAACCTCATGGCCTGATTGGCTGCCTAATCACGTGGTTATAACGCCATTTTGCTTCCCTATAATTGCAATCAGTGGTATGTATAATGCACATTTGTATAATGTTAATGGCAATTTATTGGTGAAAACAATAATAGAAAAGTATCTACAGTGATTTTATTTAGGAAACACTTACTCTTTCCCCCTTCTTCTCCTTGCAACTTAACCTCACTCTGTCAATTTATCTCACTTATAACTACTCATTATAGAAGCAACATGGCGGATAATCGCGATTAGATTGCGATAGCTCGATATATCTAACCTGACCTGACCGTCAATGTCGCATCTCTGATTATCTAGGACTCTAGTCGCTACTAGTCGCTACATCGCGTCGGTATGACAGGTCTCATAACCTGATTGTCGTCAACTTTAACAGTTAATATCTCGCTTTGCGGGGCAGAGCGACGCTTTTTTTCTGCCAGATTCTTTCGTTTTGATCAAAAACGAATCGATTAAGCCTAATTTCATCGAAATCGGTGAGGAGGACCGTCTCCTTCAGTATTACCCCTCAAAATATCCAAGAATTGAGGCAGCGAATGAGCCGCCTCGTAGAGCCGCTGCCCGCGGATCTGGTTGTCGCTAAACGAAACGGCGGGTTTGCAAGATGACTCCCCGCGGTGGGGGGGGGGGGGGGGTCTAACCGGCGAATTGAGGCACTCCCGAGAACGTTACTGTCTGATCGGTGGATTGAGGCATTCCCGAGAACGTTACCGTCTAACCGGTGAATTGAGACACTCCCGAGAATGTTACCTTAATGAGTCCGAGAAAAGCCGATGAGTCCTGAGAACCGTCGTAGAGAACACTTCCGTCACACGAGGCGGTACGAACAATGGCTCTTGATACGTAGCCGGGCTGTCCGTGCTTTTCGGCTACCACGTCCGTCCGGGCGGGCGAGAACCTGCCGGAGAGCAGTCGAGGGGCCTCCCGTGAGACACTCAGTTGAGACAATCCGATCACTGTCCTTTGATATTCGCCTTTTTCACAAATACTTGAGTTCGCACTTGAGACCGTCTAAACACGTCTTTCTTCACCCGTGAGCGGAAACAAGATGGCACCGGAAGGCGCCGAGTGAGGATAGCGCAGTGATCGTCCGCGACAATCGATGTCGCGACGCATCGATTGTCGCCGGGTGAGCCGGTCCGCGATTGGGCGGCCAGGTAATGGCCGTGCGGTGAACTTACGATAGTGTTTTTTGAACATAGAGCTATTTCTGCGTTCTATCAAAGATTGGCATACTGTCAAGAAGTCAATGGAAACCATTTTCAGAATTTACTCTGAAACACTCAAACACACAAAAAAAATGTAAATCAAGGTTGTAAAATTTGTAATTTAGGAAAATGTAAATAATAATTACTTTATTTACTTCTTTAATTGTAATAAAATTCGAGTTTAATTACCATTTTAAAATGTATTTGTAATTGAACGACTTTAATTACAATTCCGAAAAACATTTGTACTTAAACTCAATTTAAATTAAAATTATGTAAAATAATTAGTAATTAAAAACTTCAATCACAAAAGTATTGTTATTTACAACTCTGCTAGTGTAAATCCGACCGTGCAACCTCCACGCGGTACATCTTGGGTAACGCTGATGCCGGCGGTATCGTAGCTTTCAAGCTCCATAACTTGAAAAATACTTAATAAAAAAATACTTAATTATAGTGTTTTGAAAAACTCTCGAGGTAAGCTATAAGAATATGCAATTAAAAATAGGGGTTTCTATTTAAAAATTTTAAAGTTATTTTTACTTGGCATTAGCAAATTTATTTGTAGTCACACTAATATTACTATTTAATGCGTTACTTGAAACCCTACAACTTTTGTCTGAAACATTCTTTTCTAAAATGCGTAGTTTTCGAAATATTTAGGGGTTTCCATATTTTTGGTGAACCCTGTATATATGATATACTTGTAGTGTACCTTAATTAAAAAATAAATACGTACCTTGTTTTAATTACTATATATTTATATTCTCCTATATATTTAAAATCCTCCTGGTTTAAAATATAATATAAAGATTTATATAAAGATATCTTTGTCGACGAGCAAAATATATCACAGACCTTATAGCTCGACAGCTAGCGAAGAAATGGTACGAGAGCACGTGGGAAGATTAAGCATCATTCTGTCTTTGTTGCACATCGTATATCAAACAAAGACGGAGCGATGCTTACAGTACTTGCAGTGAATATCGAAACGCAGCCTAAATAAGGATGCAATCCCACGTGGAGGAAAAAACGGAATGGAAATGAAGTATAGTGGGAGGTGACCAATCGGAACGTTTGTCCAAAGGACCAAGATCTTTTGGACAAACGTGGTTTTATAGAGGGGTCTAGGGTCTAGGGCCTGATTCTCGAAAAATATCGCATACAATATCATATGCGATATTTCATAAATGTCACTAGAAAATCACATTTTGCAAGTGTGCTATTGATTGCAAAGTGTTATATATATTGGAGGCAAATAGTTATTTTAGGAAAATAGCTTTTGATTAGACAAGTGCTATCTGCCTGGTCAAATGGCTTTCGTTCGTTTATTCTCATAAATACATCATTTGGCAAACCATCATCGTAAGTTCGCTGCCAAGAAAACAGCCGTGTCGCAAACGGAGTGCTCATATATTTATGTATATTCCACGAACAAATGGTCAGAAAATTATCTGGTAAAAGAGCGCTTCAATCCTCGACAGAAAGAATATTTCTTTTTCTTTTCTAGCACTTTGTACGAATAAGATTTCTCCTATAAATTTGGGTTTGAAGAGCTAGACTTTAATTTTTTGATTATCAGAAACTTATCGCATCTCACAGCTTTTTATATCATGTACGCTATCTCGAATAAATCGTAAGTTGTTATCGTGTCTCGTATCTTTTTATATCGTACGTGCGCTATCTCATAAATTGCAAGTTGTTATCGTGTATACAATACATGTATACGTTCAACCCTTTGTTCGCGATGAAATAAACTTAAGAAACAGATTGTTATAATTATATTAATCTTTAATACTGTTAATATAATTCTATTAATATACTATTTTATTTCATATATAATATTATTCAATTAATCAAATTAATAATGAGCAATATGTTACTGTTAATTGTAACAAATTAATATAATAGATTATGTTTTTAATTAATATTCGATACTGAGATCGCAAAAATTTTTACTGGGCAGATAATGACTTTAACAGAGAAAGGCTTCGCGACGATAGCAATTCATGCCGGGCAAGAACCTCAGCAGTGGAATCATCGCGCAATTGTATCACCTTTGGTGATGTCCACTGCTTTCCAGCAGGATGGTTCAGGGCAGCACAGAGTAATTACTAAACATATATGAATGACTCGTCAAAATTCATCTATTTATAGCTCTTAGCAATTGCTTCCTCTTACTCAACCAATTAATATCAATTGTAGCTAGTAGAAGCTGCATTAAATTTCTGTAGCTATTAATAAAGTTAACATTTACAAGTTGCGAAAATAAAATCATATTCTTGTTTATAAATTAACTTATATTTACTTTCTGACAAAAAATTGAATAAAAAAAAGGAAAAGAAATAGCTAAATAAATGACGATTTAAGGTAGTTGTACCCTGGTGAAAATAGAAAGCTTCTCGGAGCGTCAAAGAAGCGTAAATGAAGAGATTTAACGCCTCTTTGACACTCCAATGATTTTCCATTGACTCTTTGCTGTTTCGAATACCCATACACGCTCCCCAAACGCTCCCCGAACGCTCCTTAAAGTGTGTATGAAGCTTTCCGATACACTTCTTGCACACTTCACTGATTAACACTTCGTCTACGCTTCCGAAACGTTCCGTAAAGAGTGTATGGAGCTTATTGATACACTTCTCGCACACTTCACTGATTGACACTTCGTCTACGTTTCCCAAACACTCCATAAAAAGTGTATGAAGGTTATCGATACACTTCTCGCACACTTCACTGATTGACACTTCGTCTACGTTTCCCAAACACTCCGTAAAGAGTGTATGAAGCTTATCGATACACTTCTCGCACACTTCACTGATTGACACTTCGTCTACGCTTCCCAAACGCTCCATAAAAAGTGTATGAAGGTTATCGATACACTTCTCGCACACTTCACTGATTGACACTTCGTCTACGTTTCCCAAACACTCCGTAAAGTGTGTATGAAGCTTATCGATACACTTCTCGCACACTTCACTGGTTGACACTTCGTGTACGCTTCCCAAACGCTCCATAAAAAGTGTATGAAGCTTATCGATACACTTCTCGCACACTTCACTGATTTACACTTCGTCTACGCTTCCGAAACGTTCCGTAAAGAGTGTATGGAGCTCATTGATACACTTCTCGCAACACTTCACTGATTGACACTTCGTCTACGTTTCCCAAACACTCCGTAAAGAGTGTATGGAGCATATTGATACACTTCTCGCACACTTCACTGATTGACACTTCGTCTACGTTTCCCAAACACTCCGTAAAGAGTGTATGAAGCTTATCGATGCACTTCTCGCACACTTCACTGATTGACACTTCGTCTACGTTTCCCAAACACTCCGTAAAGAGTGTATGGAGCATATTGATACACTTCTCGCACACTTCACTGATTGACACTTCGTCTACGTTTCCCAAACACTCCGTAAAGAGTGTATGAAGCTTATCGATGCACTTCTCGCACACTTCACTGATTTACACTTCGTCTACGTTTCCCAAACACTCCGTAAAGAGTGTATGAAGCTTATCGATGCACTTCTCGCACACTTCACTGATTTACACTTCGTCTACGTTTCCCAAACACTCCGTAAAGAGTGTATGAAGCTTATCGATACATTTCTCGCACACTTCACTGATTGACACTTTGTCTACGCTTCCGAAACGTTCCGTAAAGAGTGTATGGAGCATATTGATACACTTCTCGCACACTTCACTGATTGACACTTCGTCTACGTTTCCCAAACACTCCGTAAAGAGTGTATGAAGCTTATTGATGCACTTCTCGCACACTTCACTGATTGACACTTCGTCTACGCTTCCGAAACGTTCCGTAAAGAGTGTATGAAGCTCATTGATACACTTCTCGCAACACTTCACTGATTGACACTTCGTCTACGTTTCCCAAACACTCCGTAAAGAGTGTATGGAGCATATTGATACACTTCTCGCACACTTCACTGATTGACACTTCGTCTACGTTTCCCAAACACTCCGTAAAGAGTGTATGAAGCTTATTGATGCACTTCTCGCACACTTCACTGATTGACACTTCGTCTACGCTTCCGAAACGTTCCGTAAAGAGTGTATGGAGCTCATTGATACACTTCTCGCACACTTCACTGATTGACACTTCGTCTACGTTTCCCAAACACTCCATAAAAAGTGTATGAAGGTTATCGATACACTTCTCGCACACTTCACTGATTGACACTTCGTCTACGTTTCCCAAACACTCCGTAAAGAGTGTATGAAGCTTATCGATGCACTTCTCGCACACTTCACTGATTTACACTTCGTCTACGTTTCCCAAACACTCCGTAAAGAGTGTATGAAGCTTATCGATACATTTCTCGCACACTTCACTGATTGACACTTTGTCTACGCTTCCGAAACGTTCCGTAAAGAGTGTATGGAGCATATTGATACACTTCTCGCACACTTCACTGATTGACACTTCGTCTACGTTTCCCAAACACTCCGTAAAGAGTGTATGAAGCTTATTGATGCACTTCTCGCACACTTCACTGATTGACACTTCGTCTACGCTTCCGAAACGTTCCGTAAAGAGTGTATGAAGCTCATTGATACACTTCTCGCAACACTTCACTGATTGACACTTCGTCTACGTTTCCCAAACACTCCGTAAAGAGTGTATGGAGCATATTGATACACTTCTCGCACACTTCACTGATTGACACTTCGTCTACGTTTCCCAAACACTCCGTAAAGAGTGTATGAAGCTTATTGATGCACTTCTCGCACACTTCACTGATTTACACTTCGTCTACGCTTCCGAAACGTTCCGTAAAGAGTGTATGAAGCTCATTGATACACTTCTCGCACACTTCACTGATTGACACTTCGTCTACGCTTCCGAAACGTTCCGTAAAGAGTGTATGGAGCTTATTGATACACTTCTCGCACACTTCACTGATTGACACTTCGTCTACGTTTCCCAAACACTCCGTAAAGAGTGTATGGAGCATATTGATACACTTCTCGCACACTTCACTGATTGACACTTCGTCTACGTTTTCCAAACACTCCGTAAAGAGTATATGAAGCTTATCGATGCACTTCTCGCACACTTCACTGATTAACACTTTGTCTACGCTTCCCAAACGCTCCATAAAAAGTGTATGAAGCTTATGATACACTTCTCGCACACTTCACTGATTGACACTTTGTCTACGTTTCCCAAACACTCCGTAAAGAGTGTATAAAGCTTATCGATACACTTCTTGCACACTTCACTGATTGACACTTCGTCTACGCTTCCCAAACGCTTCATAAAGAGTATATGCAACTTACCGATACACTTCTTGCACACTTCATCAATTTTGTAAAAAATATATATATACATGTATATTAAGCCGACCCTATTAAAAGGGTAATAATAATATAGCTGACACCTTCCGTACGTCTGCTAACAATAAGTGTAACATATGTAAACAATATGAAACGTCTTCATCAATCAATGTTGTAGCACAGTGCGGAAGGTGACTGACTCAAGATCCAGGGGTTCCAGGTTCAAATCCAGCGGTGGACGTAAGCAAATTTTCTAAGTACAATATAAATTTATTTAGTTAAGCTTGGACGTAATCAAGATTTTCAGCAATAAAATAATGGTTTACGATAAGTAAATTTTATATTGTATTTTACAGTATAAATTATAACGTAAAAGAAACGTCAGTAAAGCGTAAATTGGAGAGTAAGTCGAGTGTAAGAGAAGTGTAACGGAAGTGTAAGCGAAGCCTGTAAGAAGCGAAAATTGGAACATCGGAGCGTAAAGAAAGCGACATCTAAACGTTAAAAAAGCGTTAATCGAGCGTTGTGGAACTCTTCGGCAAGCGCGGTTCCACAACGCTCGATTAACGCTTTTTTAACGTTTAGATGTCGCTTTCTTTACGCTAAATAAAACGTAAAAGAAACGTCAGTAAAGCGTAAATTGGAGAGTAAGTCGAGTGTAAGAGAAGTGTAACGGAAGTGTAAGCGAAGCCTGTAAGAAGCGAAAATTGGAACATCGGAGCGTAAAGAAAGCGACATCTAAACGTTAAAAAAGCGTTAATCGAGCGTTGTGGAACTCTTCGGCAAGCGCGGTTCCACAACGCTCGATTAACGCTTTTTTAACGTTTAGATGTCGCTTTCTTTACGCTAAATAAAACGTAAAAGAAACGTCAGTAAAGCGTAAATTGGAGAGTAAGTCGAGTGTAAGAGAAGTGTAACGGAAGTGTAAGCGAAGCCTGTAAGAAGCGAAAATTGGAACATCGGAGCGTAAAGAAAGCGACATCTAAACGTTAAAAAAGCGTTAATCGAGCGTTGTGGAACTCTTCGGCAAGCGCGGTTCCACAACGCTCGATTAACGCTTTTTTAACGTTTAGATGTCGCTTTCTTTACGCTCCGATGTTCCAATTTTCGCTTCTTACAGGCTTCGCTTACACTTCCGTTACACTTCTCTTACACTCGACTTACTCTCCAATTTACGCTTTACTGACGTTTCTTTTACGTTTTATTTTCACCAGGGTAGCGCGACAGTATGTACAATCCAAAATGTTATACTCTAAATCGACGTGAAAATATCCGACTATTCACGGTTACAGGCTGAAAACTTTTGGATAGTTCTGTCCTTCACACACACAACCACGACTATTCTGTCATTTTTCTCCTTCAGTCGCTTCTTTACGTCGAATAATCGTGAAAAACAAGGTCTATTTATTATTGTATTTCTAAATCTAAATGGTCAATAATTTTGGGTTTTTTTTTACTAGTATTTCTAAAGTGTCCTTCTACTATATATCTGTTTTTTATCACTTTCTTACATTGGCTCTAATTATTAAAATTCAAAGTACCATATTTCCGTATGCTTTTTGCGTGCAATACATGTAAATAATGTCAATTTTAATTGTAAATATCTCGGCTTTTAAATGGTCAATCCACTTATAATTGCGCCAATAATTAGGTTATATTTAAATCTATATATAGTGCAAGTTTCAACGAAATCTGTCATAACGCATTTTATGCTACTACTACCTTAATAAGCAAATACGAGTCAAATGTGCTATTGTCAGAGTAAATATATTTCTGTATATGTTATTTGAAGCATAAATGTTTGGAAAAATTTTAGTCTTTTTCCATATTTTTATCAATCCGAAATTGATATAAATATATGTATATTTCAAATGTCAAATAACAATTCGTGACTCAGTTGTGTTTGCTTACGTTACTTATACAGAATTTTTTACAGAGAACATGTAAAAGCTTTATTCTTTTGGATATAATAAAAAAATACTTACAAGTTTGAAAAGAAGACTTTGATGTATATTGACGTTTTAATTTTAATTGCTTCATTTAGGGATATGTGTATGGTAGAAGCGGCAATCCCCCCCCTACGCGCAACGTTCTGGAAACGTGCTTGGCTGCTTTAGAAAACGGCAAACACGGCATTTGCTTCTCTTCCGGATTAGGTGCTACGACTGCCATATATATATATATATACAGGGTGAATCTTAATAGATGCACCAACTTTTTACCATGGGAGATGGGTTACCGACTGCAACTGTAATCAACCGAAAGATCCATAGATGACACCTGGTTGGATCGACCGCTCCGATCGACATACAGGGAAGTCAAAAATTGTGCATCAAGTAACGTGTATCGTATTCTATAGATACATACTTTTCTAGTATATCCAACTCTCTTCGCATACAGCACAAAAACCTCTTAAAATATACATATTTAAAATATTTTTTAAGAAATTTAAAATAATTTAAACTAATTCACAAAAATATTTTTTCAATGTTTCTATGTCCGTCAAATCATGTCAAAAGAATATTTTCAAAAATGTTTTAAAAGATTGCATACAAATATGTTTAATAATATTTGTAAAATCTTTTAGAAATATCGCTTCAAAAAATAAAATGTTTAAATTTCTAAAAGATTTTACAAATATTGTTAAATATATTTTTATGCAATCTTTTAAAAACATTTTTAAAAATATTTTTAAAAATATTTTTTTGACATTCTGGCGAACATAGAAACATTCTAAAAATATTTTTGTAAACTATTTAAAAAAATATTTTGTGCTGTATGGACTACGCGTTCTTTTTACACAATTGCTTTCTAATAACGAGATTTTTTATTATTGCGCAACGTATGTACCGCATAAAAGAGATATCATTTGTTTCTGTGTATCTCTTTTATACGATTTTGTAAAAATAATGATTCTTTAATAAAGTTACTTGGTAGCGATTTCTTTTCACGCTTACGCGGAACATTTCAGCGCGTAAAAAGAAAGTTGGATCTGAAGCGGCAAAAATATAAAATAATTCTTATTAAAAAATATTATTAAATAATTCTTATTTAATAATTCTTATTAAAAAATGCGTAATTCTACTGCAAAAAATATTCTGCTGTATAGTACTTTATGGATATAAAAGAATAACTTAAAAAATTAAAAGTAATAACAGTGGACTTCCGCACCACGTGTGAGATACCACCAATTGCAATGGCGCGTTAGGTTTTTAAAAGTAGACCTTCGCCTGGAGCCATATTGTACCACATTTTAAGACTTTTTTCAGTATGTGTAAAGGCTCATACAGATATATTGAAGTCATTTTGCGTAAAAGCGCACGTAGATGAAAAATTGCATCAACGTGTGGCCGTGCGCAACATATCGCCAATTTATCATGTTTTTACTTTAGATGCTCGAAGTGTCCCCCCTCCATTCTTTCACAAAATATAGCTTTTTAAAATTGCACGACGCACCCGGCGCGCAAGACCCGTGGACTTATTGCACGGCAAGCCCGTACAATTCAATCCTTCAGATCTTGAGCGCTAGCAGATCGCGTTGCGCAAACTTAATTACTGCTCAAAATAATCCTACAAGCATAAAAATTTAGTTCTTTAAGTTATTCTTTTATATCCATAAAGTACTATACAGCAGAATATTTCTTGCAGTAGAATTACGCATTTTTTAATAAGAATGGTAGAACATTTTTATATTTTTGCCGCTTCAGATCCAACTTTCTTTTTACGCGCTGAAATGTTCCGCGTAAGCGTGAAAAGAAATCGCTACCAAGTAACTTTATTAAAGAATCATTATTTTTACAAAATCGTATAAAAGAGATACACAGAAACAAATGATATCTCTTTTATGCGGTACATACGTTGCGCAATAATAAGAAATCTCGTTATTAAAAAGCAATTTTGTAAAAAGAACGCGTAGTCCACACAGCACAAAATATTTTTTTAAATAGTTTACAAAAATATTTTTAGAATGTTTCTATGTTTGCCAGATTGTCAAAAACATATTTTTAAAAATGTTGTAAGAGACGCGAGATGGGGTAACGGCGGTGGCGGCGCGGTAATCGACCGTCGACTGTTACACACCGCGAGGACTTTCCAGAATCGTCCTGGCGCGCAGAGGACACGTTAGAGTCGAATATATTTTGAGAAGTTGCGCAGTTTAAGACTTTTGTTTAAGTTCCTTTATGTTACGGTTCGAGAATCATTTATGTTACGGTTCGAGAATCATTTAAGTTCCTTTATGTATTACGCGAAGTTATGTGTTACGAGAAGTTATGTATTACGCGAAGTTATGTATTACGTGAAGTTATGTTTCTTTTGAGTTACGATTTAGACCGTTGTGTTATTCTGTACTGAGAAAATACACGTATTAAGCAGACGAGGCTGGCTCGACCCATCTATTATCCTTACAATGTTTTTAAAAGATTGCATAAAAATATATTTAACAATATTTGTAAAATCTTCTAGAAATTTAAACATTTCATTTTTTGAAGCAATATTTCTAAAAGATTTTACAAATATTATTGAACATATTTGTATGCAATCTTTTAAAACACTTTTGAAAATATTCTTTTGAATAATTTGACGAACATAGAAACATTGAAAAAATATTTTTGTAAATTAGTTTAAATTATTTTAAACTTCCTAAAAAATATTTTAAATATGTATATTTTAAGAGGTTTTTGTGCTGTATGGGAAGAGGGTTGGATATACTAGAAAAGTATGTATAGAATACGATACACGTTACTTGATGCACAATTTTTGACTTCCCTGTATGTCGATCGATATTCGAGTATTTCTAACGATCGATTTTTTTTTACTATTCTGATCGGCTGCCCTAGACGCGCGATCCTATATTAAGAGCTTATATATAGTGGAGGTACTCAACAGGGTGCAAGGTATCCCCCTATATGTTAATCTGTCGCGCTCGAGTAAATCCCAAAATCCCCTATTGGGCTCCCCTACTATTAATAAGCCAGTCGATCGCTCTCTGTGCCGTATTTGTATCCCTGACAATGAGTTTCCCGTTTTTCGACAAGATTACGAAAAAGATTCAAGATGACATGATCAACTCTATAGAAAATTATCAATCTTTGGACTGGGCAGTAGAAGAATGGGACAGCACTCATAGATATGTACGAATTTAAATACTTATTAATTTTGTAATCACAGTATCATATTTTTTTGATCGCATATTTCGCATTTTTATAATACTAACGATAATTCGTTTCAGTTAAAATGCTGTGGAATTAGGGCATCCAAAGACTGGTTGAATCATCAAATGAGCATTCCACAAAGTTGTTGTTCTACATCAATTAAACAGGTAAATTTAAAAAAGCTTATTAAAAGAATCTTTGAAATATCTGTAGCCTGACATATGAAAGGAGGAGCAGAAATATTATATTTTTATAATTGAATACGACATTAAATTAAATAAAGATAATATATAGATTATAGTTTAAATATAACTAGGGAACATATTAAAATAGCTTTCGTCTGAAAGCTACATCCGCTCTTAATCATGGAAGAATTACGCCAGTCACGTCTTGATCCATTTTCTGCCAAGTAGCAGACCTTAGAGCATGTACTTTCTTTTTTTCATGCCGGGAAATGAGTAAGTTGCGTTCACGCGCGGCGCACATCCGGTCGCGCCTAATAATATCCGGATCCCTCTTATTCCTCTCGCGTACTCGGGGATCTTCGTCTTTTTCCTGTTTCTCGGAAGTTTTGACAGCTCGTCATAATAATTTCCAGCCGGTCAACTGCAATAAACTACTTCATCAGTAGATTACTCCAAGGCGACCGATCCTCTTTTCTTTACAATACTTTTTTTAACATTTTAATCATTTATTTTATTTATTTTACAATATATACAACATTATATATGAATTACTGATTGTGAGTTACATCATAAAATTGAATATATAATATATATAATAAAGTTATAATATATAGATACAATATATATTTTTATATGAATACATTATATTTACAGTAAAGTGTGATATAATGCAATATCTGTAAAAATTAATTTAGTACACTGATGTGAGAAAAAAAAGTTGTTAACTCGACTAAATGCGTTTAACTGATTACTATTTTCTTAATTGAAATATTTAAGTATTTATATTAAATACGACACATTAAATCTAATATGACGTATTTTGAATTAAATACTTAAATATTATTTTAATTAAAAAAAATGGTAATTAATTGAACGCATTTAGTCAAATTAACAATTTTTTTCTCAGTGTATTATTTAATATAGTTTTTAAAAGTAGTTATTACTAAAAATATAATAATAATAAATATAATTACATTTATTATTATTATATTAAAGTTATTACTTTTATTTTGTCTACGATTTTTCAACTATTGAATTTTCAACTATCCCCTTGCCCCTGCCTACCCGAATCACTACCTACCCGTATCCCGATCTAGTCCTACCTATCTATTTTCTTAACTACCCGTGTAACAGTGTAATATACAAATCTTTAATAAATTAAAACCGCGACACACGATTTATAAGGAGCTTAATGGCTGGTTAATCTAGCGGGATACACGAACGGAACACGATTACTTGATATGTGGGAAATGTGGGAATTGGAGGTTTTAATACGCGCGCAATTAGGATTTAATTGAAGTTTTTCAAATCTTGCACATATGCGAGAAAAAATATATATTATAGAAAGAATAGCCCTACTTTGGGCAAATAAACAAATCTATCGACTTGTCAAACTTGTATTTTATCAAACCACTTTGTACCTTATTCCATCAATGTAGTGTGGTCAATGTTGACCACTTACCTTACTGTATCCAGTGTTTCTTCAGGCCTATACAATCTGATCGCATTTTGATCAGAGATCAATATAGGAAGGATAAATACTCCTTCCATTGTCGGATTATTATCATCGCCCGCCGACAGAGCATTACGTTCGATTCGAATTACACGCAAACATCGATTTTATTGAAAAATGCACGACAACCATAAATTAATTACAAAAAATATATTAATCCATAAACATTAACTGCACAACATTGAGCAAAAATATTTCCACTGCTTCCGTTATTCGCTTTAAAATTATATTAATTGACCGTTTCTTTGTGAGCCGTTCTTTCAATTTGAAATTATAAAGCTTATTATTATTATTATAATAAAGCATAGAAAAAAATTTTACTTTGTTTTTTAATTAATTATAATTTTGTGTATAATTTTGATTTTTGCAATCCTCCACGTTATTAAAACTCCATAATAAGTCCAAGATAAGTCCAGAATAGGTCCAAAAATGGCCTTATTTTGGACATTCTATAAACGTCCAAAGTTGTTCAAAATGTACATCGAATGGACGTCCATCAGACGTCTGACGGATCTTTTTTGGATTAAAATTGGACGTCTGTTGTCCAAAAATGGATTATTGATGGACATCCACTGGACGTCCATGTGCTATCTGGGAGGTTAGCCAATCAGAGTAATTCCGTTACTGTTCCGTTCCGCTATTTCTTTCTCCATCTGGACGCACCCTAAGGTCTCAGGCCCCAGGCTTCCAGATCTCTTTCCTTTGGGTAAACGTTCCGATTGGTTACCTCCCACTCCACTGTGCTTCTCTTCCATTCCGTTTTTTCCTCCACGTGGGATTGCATCCTTATTTAATCTTTCCACGTGCTCTTGTACCATTTCTTCGCTGGCTGTCGAGCTATAAGGTCTGTGATATACTTTGCTCGTCGACGAAGATACCTTTATATAAATCTTTATATTATAATTTAAACCAGGAGGATTTTATATATAAATATATAATAATTAAACAAGGTACGTATTAATTTTTTAATTAAGGTACATTACAAGTATATCATATATATGTCGCAGCCACATGCGGTAATGTAGCACTTAATGAAGTGTCTATTATCGCGAAGAGTCCAACCACAATTAATGGACACATGCTGTAATTTAATCTTCACTTCGCTTTACAATTTGTACTTTGTAAGTTGTAAAGCGAGGTCTACCCTGCCTACCGATGAAGGAGGTGCGGGAGGGGGGGCAATAAAGGCCCCCCTTGCACCCTAACTCCGCGTGTGTGTGTAACCATTTTGATTTAAAGATTGAATTACAGCATGTGTCCAATGTCTAGACACTTCATGAAGTGCTACATTACCGCATGTGGCTGCGACATATACATATACATTATACACGTACCATATGTTATCACACATTATACATATCAAGAATATATTCTTAAAAAATCAAATATTATCTGATCATCGGTATTTAAGTGAATATTTATCCACATAAGTTTATCCACATAATTCATAACTTTTGGCTTTATATTTTGCAATAAGTAACAGAATTTCATCTTCACTTGATAAAGACAAAGATTCTAAAAATTTACTTGCTACAAATAAGTCCATATTTCTTATCACAGTAGTCAGTAGTGAACAGTTCAAATTCAAATAATGTAAAGGCCCTTGCACAATGCCAGGCAACAGGCAATAAGAACAGGGAACAGAAATAAGAAATAAGGAATTATCGCCTCCGGTGCACAATGATGCGATAGCGACAAGAACCAACCAATCAGAACTTTCGAATTTTGTCGGTTTCTAGTGTTTAGGCTATGATCCAAGCGAATATAACCAAATTCTCCTGTATTTTGGATTCTTGCTGAGAATTAAATATTAGTGTGGTTTTTAAGATTCGTATTATGTTAGCCGGCGACTGACATTTTCTTTAAGAAATTAGGTGTGAAACCTCTGATAGTATTTTGTTTGTAGATTATTGCAGTGCATTTATTTTTGTTTGTTAGTTTATAATTAATTTTTAATAATTATTTAATTTTAAACCATGAAACGCCAACATGTATTACAAAATAAAAAAAAATTAGGTCTGAAATTGATTGTATTTCGTTTGTAGGTTATTGTAGTGCATTTATTTTTATTTGTTAGTCCATAATTAATTTTTAATTAAATGTTTAAAGTGTCAATCGTTGGCTAACATTATATGATACATCAAACATATTTTAAAATAAAAAAGCTCTTTTGTAGTTAATTGTATTTTGTTTGTAGAGTTTTGTAGTGCAAGTTAAGAAGTTTTGTAGTCTCTTCAAATTTTTTATAATTTAATAAATACATTTGTGGAACTATGTAGCTACCCGACAATCAAAAATCTAGAAACGACGCTGGCGCTTCGGAGATCTTTTATGTTCGAGAGATGACTGCAATGCCTGGTTCCTACAGGATCCTGCAGTCGTCTGTAGAACTCTGTTTTACCAATTTTTTTTGGTGGTAAAAATCTTTGAATTGGCTTTACGGAATTAGCAAATCTCTTTTACACAATTAAAAGTAGGATAAAAATAAAGCTCGCGCTGGTTGAATATATATCAAAAACGAAAAAAATTAAAAATCTTACTTTTTTTCGGCACGTAGAGCTGTCACCTAACCACAATATTCGATGAATACAAAAATTGTACAGTTAATTCATGCAAAATGAGACCAGCGCGAGGTAGGGACAACATGTAGGAACAATATCGTGCAAGTAGAACTAAGATTGAAAGCCTAGAAAAAAGATTTTTTCCACTGAAATTTTATAAATGCAGAGGCGCACATGCATGCATGGCGATGCAATCTGACAAGGACAGATGTATCTGTTAGACAAGGACAGGTATAGATCGGTAACACAGAAAACATAGTAAACGATTGAAATTATCGATTATTTTTAGTTCCGTGCTAAATCGTGGCGCTGTCACGTTGGAGTTCGCTTGTCACTGCAGGATCCCCATGAATGGACTAGTGGTGATCCTCTGACTCTGATGCTTCCTTTTTGCTTATACTCATATATTACACATCTTTATAGTGTTTCACAACCTTTTAATAATATATATAAATGGAAAATATTAAAAACAATTTTGATATACGAGTAAAATAAATATTAATAATATTAATTAATCAATATTAATATTAATATAAGATTCGTATATTAAATACAAAATAATATAATATTAATATAATAATGTTAATAATGATAACTAAAGGCGTTGCCCGGACACGCAAGTGAGGGCTATGATTATTGACGGGCAATTTGAATGCACTTATTTAAAAAAAAAACACGAAATTGGCTTTACTTTTTTATATCATCGCATAATTGGACAACACTCATAAGCTTATTATGTAGAAGAAAAAGTTAGGGGATTGCAAAAGGTTAACTCGTTGCACTGATTAATTCAAAATTTATAAACATCAGACAGCACTATTCCATGTATTAGGTAAAAAATTGTAGGTACATTTGTATATTTTTATATTGGGTCTTACAGCAAACTATATACGAAAATAAAAACATAAACATTTTGACTTCTGCGAATAAAGAAGTTATTAATAATAGATAAATTTTGGAAGATTTGTGTAAAAACTTGTAACATTTAACTAAAAAGTACAAATTTTAATTAGCCATAATTGTAATAAATTTTTAAGCTGTACAAACAAATCGGTATTTGTTACTATTTGTACGAAGTTGTAGTATTTTATGAGAAACTAAAAACTGAATTAGATTCTAAGTTGCACAGTTGTACAATACGTAAATTGTGGTAGATTTCTATAGTCATTTATAAATAATTGTGGTATTCTACAAGTAAACAGATGTTTTAATTTTTTAAGATTTTGTTTCTTCTTAAATTTTTAAAATTTATAGATTTCTGTACTATTTTTTACAAAATTGTAGTTTTTTATAAAATACTACTTGCAATAATTTCTAGATTTGAGAACATTGTAATTTGTGATACTATTTCGTAGATATTTCTACAAAAAAATAACTATTTCTACAAAAAATTAAATATTTCAACAAAAATGTACAAATTTCTATTTCTAGTCAAATTTTGTAGCTATTCATAGAAATTTTTTCCGCCAGGGGTGATTGGTTGGCAACAGGCAATAGACACAGAATTTCCAACGTGACGGAAATCCTGTGTCTATTGCCTGTGTCACGGTCTATTCTGCATTGATACATGGTTTCTGGTATGTTGGTATTTCTGTTTCTTATTCCCTGTGCTTATTTTCTGTTCCTATTGCCTGTTGCCTGGCATTTTGCAAAGGGCTTTACACTGGCCCAGCATTATAGTGGCCCCGTCCTCTAAACTCGGAACCACTTTTACCTCACTCAGTGCGCACTGAGAGCATTTTGCACTCCTAATGAAATAGGCAGTACTCAGAACGTGCGCACTAATTCTACCAATGAAATACACTTCAAGCACTAAGTGCTGCCAGTGCCAGCGAGTATTTCCCAATGGAAGACTCTATCAGTTTTGCTAATCACTCGCGTAGGCACCGGACCACGCGGCCCACGTAGCCCACGCTGCCCACGCGCGCGCACCTCAATAAAGTTAACTGGACAACTTCAACTTTTTACATTTTTTTTATTACAAATCGTTTGTCGGTCGTTTGTTGTTAATTGTTGGACTAATGAAAACGTTTGTTGGTTAATAGTTTTTACGTAAACACAAAAATAATTTTGAGTGGTAATTTAGCCGGTAAATATATAATTCATTACAGTTTTTGTTTCAAAAGGAGGTCAATCGATGCGGAATCGATTGTTCAGTTTGTTGGTCCCGAATAAACTAATGCAATTGTTTGTTGAATCACGGTTTCGCTTAAAAAGGCAAAAAACTGTATATCGTTTAGCTGCCGGAGAGTGGGGGTGAGATGTAGAATATGTGGTGGTTTTGAAACGCATTTGTCCGAATTGTCCGATACGTAATAGAGTTCATCTGAACAAAACGTGCTATTTAAACTATTTCCCATTTATTTATCAGCTTTGCTCGTCGGCTATAACATTTCACGTGCAAAAAATATAGGTATGAAGTGTAAAATGCAAATTTTTAATTCTAAACTTACATGGGGAGATCCAGGTATGTTCTCCGCGGATTTTAAAAACTCTAATATCTCCACGTATAGGGCTTAACATTGTAAAAACAATATATAACATTTAGAGGCCAATGGATTGAGGAAGTAGAGTTACAGAGGTCTAAAGTTTTAAAATAAAAGTTTAAAATAAAATAATAAAATCCTGTTATTAATTAAAATAATAAAGAGTTGTTAAAAATAGCGCGACAAATAATACATTCATATATTATTAATAGATAAACATTTTGCATATTGTTTGTTACAGTATAAGATTTATTGCATTCCACATAAATATTTATAAATTAATATGTAAAAATTAAAACAACCTGATTTCCCGATGCTCGGATCTTAGCTCGCGGCTGGTCAGGGTCGAGAAAGAGGCGCGGAGGAAGAGACGAGATAACGGTATTTTATAATTACTGCAGGTTTATTAGAAACTGAGGTTACTATATGTTACAATAATAGGTGAGGCGATAGCCTCCGAATCGTTTGTACAGTTTATAGAAATATCGCTTTGTTAATACAAGTGTTGGTTCGGAATATAATATGCGTGCTAGGTGAACGCAAGGCGACGCGAGATAGTTTCCTGAATTTACGTGATCGGCCCGCGGCGGTAGCTGACGGAACGCTTCGTTTCGCGGTCGATGGGCGCGGTCGATGGCCCACGTAGGGCGGCGCGAAAAGTGAAAGTACCGCGGTCGATGGCCCGCGTTGGGCGGCGCGGAAAATGAAAGTAGCGCGTGTAAGTAGGCGGCGCTTAATTTACAAGATTCGCGGAAATACCTGAGAACGGCGCGAGGCGTGTACGGCACGCGGAGCGATTAGGTGTGTGTCACGGTAGCGCGAGGCGTGTACAGCACGCGGGGCTGCACGGACGAGCGCGTTGAAATGGCGTGTGGATACGCGGCACGAGGATCTTGACAAGATGTCAGGAAGCTACGTGTAATCGGGAACACCCGACTGGGAGGAGTACTCTCCTCCACAGTACACGTGGACGGCAACCGGGGACACCCGGCAGGACAGAGCACGCTCTGTCCAGTGCACGTCAAAAAAAAACCACGGCCGGGTACGCCCGGCGTACGGAGAACGCTCTGTACGAGACGTGGACTTTTGCGTGTGATAAACGGTGGTACTGGTTACCGAGAACTCTCGGAAGAGACGAGTACGCTCAACCTCACCAGTACGACCGGGGCTTCAGGAAAGCGATGTTGACGTACGAGAACTCCCGAATAGAGACTGAGTACTCTCAACCTCGTCGACACGGCTGGTGTTTGCAAGGAGCAGGATCGGGACTGGAAGTCGTGAGCAGCGGACAGGTCTGGACGGATTACTGTCTCACGACGGAGTCTCCTAATTAGGCGAAATCGTCGCCATTTTATACTCCCCGGGTCTGCTATTTCGGTAGCGGGGGTATCGCCGACGTGGGGACGCACGTGGCGGGGATGTCGAGCCGGAGTAGGGACGTCGAGCGCTCCGGCGTCGCGAACGCGCTCGATATTGTTCGGGCGCTTTCGGATATCGATCCGTTTGACTCGAATCGATATCCGGCGGCGAGTGCGCCGACTTTTTAAAAATGTGTGGGGGCATTCCGCCCCTTTTCTTCGCCCGACAGGTGGTCGGCCGGGCGGCTCGGCTGGTGGACGGCTGGAACGATGCATTTTTGGGGGTGCATCGTTACAAAATAAAAATGATATAATTTTTTAAAAATTAGTTATATAAACTACAGTTTGAAGTATTATATGATACCTATCATAGAAACACATAAAACAAAGATATTCAAAACACCATGAACATTTAATTGAAAAATGTTCCTGGTGTTTTAAATATCTTTGTTTTATGTGTTTCTATAATGGTTATTATCCTTCAAACTGTAGGTCATATAACTAATTTTTAAATAGTATTTTGTGTGGCAAGTGTGTAAAACAACGAGTTATATGTCGCGCGTAAAGTTGCCGCATGATCCGAAGGCTTATGGTGCATTCACACGAGTACGAGTGTGAATGCACTATAAGCTGAGGCGAATGTGGCAACTTCACGCGCGACGTAATTCGTTGTCTTCCGCACATGCATCATACAATATTTTTTGTAATGCCCGTCGCAAAAGTTCAATTTGAGATTAAAAAATCCACTTTATATCTTTCTTGAATGATGACAGTTAATTGTAACGAATTGACGTTTTGTCTCACGTGAATGTCGTTACGTTCAAGTTCAAGTTTGTTATGTCAGTCGAAAATCGTAAAACAAGATTACAAGAACTATCAATCGTGAAAAAAAGGAGGTATTTTACACACTATAGTGTAGTGGTAAAGTAAGTCATAAAGATGATTTTCTCGCACTAGTGCGGTAAAGTAAGGCATATAAATTATAGGTGCTTTTCTCGCACTAGTACGGTAAAGTAAGGCATACATTAGGTCTGTTCGTTTTCGCTGCACTTCTGAACTAGTGCAATAAGTTAGAATG
The DNA here is from genome assembly GCA_035220615.1 of Leptothorax acervorum. Lineage (NCBI taxonomy): Eukaryota > Metazoa > Arthropoda > Insecta > Hymenoptera > Formicidae > Leptothorax > Leptothorax acervorum. The sequence continues at coordinate 1,327,189 of JASTWQ010000452.1, read as the reverse complement.
AGACAAATATATTTTCTTTCATTCTAACTTATTGCACTAGTTCAGAGTGCAGCGAAAGCAAACAGACCTATAGAATCGTTGAGAAATAAGCCACTTTCTGCACGTTATACTGCAGCAATCGAAAACCGTATTTTAACACTCAAAATTATTTTCGTGTTTACGTAAAAACTATTAACCAACAATCGTTTTCATTAGTCCAACAATCAACAACAAACGACCAACAAACGATATGTAATAAAAAAATTGTAAAAAGTCGAAGTTGTCCGGCTAACTTTATTGAGGTTGCGGGGCGGACCACGCGTCATCCCAAAAAATCAAGAAAGGTCAATGGGGTTATGTTGAGATATTTTCATCACCCGTGATCGATATAACTTTCCGTAATGCAAAATTAATTGTCATTTCTTTCATTTTTATTTTTTTTATTTTCTCATTTTATTTTTTCCTTCAATAATAAAACCAACTATGCAGTAGCTATTGTAATCGACTAATTTTTACGTGGAAGATTAATTTTTGTGAAACTTCATTTTTATGGAATTTTTCACTTTTTCGCGAGTTTACACTAGGGAAGAAGTTACATGATTGACCCCCTGAATAGTTTTTTGTTTACAGTGGTAACAAAATTTGTAACCGTAATAATGTTTATACATATAGTTTAATTGTTTATATAGTCAAACATTGGACTAAAAATATTTTAGTTGGATAAAACACATTTTGCGTATTTCAACACATTTTTTTTCAGTGTGGCTAAAATCTTAAAATTACTTGAAATCCAATTTTATATAAGTATCTGTTCCAATCTTAATTGTTTATTTACACACAACGCAAAAATACAATGCGATTTATGAAAAACGCTGTTAGGCACCTAAATATATTCTAAATCAAAATATTCAATATGCTTATTTGATGTATATATGTCGCAGCCACATGCGGTAATGTAGCACTTCATGAAGTGTCCAGACATTGGACACATGTTGTAATTTAATCTTTAGATAAAAATGGTTACACACACACACACGCGCGCGCGGAGGAGTGCAAGGGGGGCCTTCGGCTCCCCTCCCGCACCCCCTTTGCCGGTAGGCAGGGTGGACCTCGCTTTACAACTTACAAAGTGCAAATTGTAAAGCGAAGTGAAGATTGAATTACAGCATGTGTCCATTGTGGTTGGACTCTTCGCGATGTGTCTGGACACTTCATAAAGTGCTACATTACCGCATGTGGCTGCGACATATATACTTTGATGAAGAGGTGGATTCCCTGTTTAAAGGGATGTTTAAGGATTAATGATCTGCATGGATTAAAAATCCGTTTAAGGGTTTAAAAAGAAAGTTCCTTTTTTAAAAAACAGAGCCCGGTAAAAAATTTTTTATATAAAAACATATGTATAAATATATATATTTAATGTGCATAATTTGTTACACTTATTGTTAGCTAAAGATATTAGGAATTATTTATTTTATAAAAAATAAAAAATGTTATATAAAATATAAGACAAAATCTAAAAAATATACAATAATTATTTATTAACAATTTATTCTGTTAGATAAAAGAAGGACGCAATAGTAAAGAAATTTTTAAGTTTGACTGACATATTTTAAATTTTATGTATGTACATAATATTTCATAACAAAAGTACAATTTGTTACTAGAATATTATCTGTATAACAAGATTTGCTTTGTTAATTAAAATCTTTTTTTACAAGAACTACGTTCTAGTATTCATTGTTAACACTAAAAATCTATAGTTTACGTCACGTACACATACAGACAAAAACTTCAATACAAGCAATATAAATAAAAGCAAGTTAAACTTGGATTATATAATTTTTACACTCTATAATTATAAATATAATATTATTATATAATGCATTTTAGCATATATGCTACAAAAGCAAGGATTATTATTCTCTATATTTTTTGTCTTTTTTCAGGAAAAAAATAATGACATCCCATAATAAACCTTTATATTGCGAGAGTTGTAATCGCTATCCCTATGTCGGCAGAGTATCCGTAGGAGAAAAAGATAGTGTTGACTTCATCTATCAATTTGTGAAAAAGAGAATTGTTGCTAGGAATCACCAGAATCTTAGTATATTTTTTACTGCCTCTGACATAATAGGGCCACCCAAATTTCCAAATTATGGACAAATATTTTACTCACCATTTCTCTTTCCAGATCTGTCGGTATGTGTATATTTCTTGATATTATTTCCCGGTAAAAAATTTTTATATAAAAATATATATATTACAGGAAAAAGAATCTAAAAATGATTAAAAAGATTATTTTCGCATTGCATTTTTTATAAGAAGTGAAGTTTGAGGTAATGAGAAAAAATTTTCCCATATACAAAATGTAACAGTTTCGTTATACAGGGTCCGCCAAAAGTCCCGGGACCCCTGAATATTTCGAAAAATATGCATTTTTGTGAAAAATGTTTTAAACAAAAGTTGTAGGGCTTTAAGTTACGCATTACATATAGTAATATTAGTATGACCTTGAATAGCACCGTCAAGGTCACATAAAAATTACTTTGACCTTTTTAAATAAAACCCCCTATTTTTAATTACATATTCTTTTAGCTTACTTCGAGAGCTTTCCAAAACACTATAATGAAGTTATTTTTTATTAAGTACTTTTGAGAGTTATGAGGCTTGAAAGTTACAGTACTGCCGGCATTATAGCATTACTCAAGATCACTCTACCACGCGGAGGTTCCCCGGTCGGATTTACTAAGAATTCACGAAAGCAATCCTAATTTTGAGGTAATCATGCTCGTCATGTTATACTCTCATTTGTATCAACTTTACTGTAACAGGTACTGTAACTTTCAAGCCTCATAACTCGGAAAGCACTTAATAAAAAATAACTTAACTATAGTGTTTTGGAAAGCTCTCAAGGCAAGCTACAAGAATATGTAATGAAATATAAGGGGTTCCATTTAAAAAATTCAAAGTAATTTTTATGTGACCTTGACGGTGCTATTCAAAGTCATACTAATTAATAATATTACTATGTAATGCGTAACTTAAACCCCTACAACTTTTGTTTAAAACATTTTTCACAAAAATGCATATTTTTCGAAATATTTAGGGGTCCAGGAACTTTTGGCGGACCCCGTATATAATTATGTATGGGCAAATTTTTCTTATTACCTTAAACTTTACTTTTTATAAAAAATGCAATGCAAAAATAATTTTTTAAATTATCTTTAAATTCTTCTTTTTATATATTTTTATATAAAATTTTTTACCGGGTTTTATTTGTTATTGTCCCGTAGAAAGTAATCGCAATCTAATCTTACAAAAGTTTATAATATTTGACACTTTTTGTGACTTTTTAATACAGTGGAATATCTACCCTGTTCCCGATATCTCAACTTCTCCATGGGAAAACAGAGAACCTACAAGACTGATTAATTTTATAAAATGGAATTATAGGACGATCAAAACTAATTATATTGGTATGTAATATTTAAATTGATATAAATAAGATATTGCTAAAAAAGATATGTTTTTTTAGAAAATAGTATAATTATATTTTCTATTTTAAAGATATAGAGTTTCATGAAGCTGTGTATCCAATCAGAGTTTCTATTTTTGAAATATATACTCCTGGAAGCGTAATTCAAATTTGGGTTCAAGATTCTAAAAATCAGTGGCATAAGTTGTGGGATAAATCGTCTCACAATCAGATCCATCCAGTACCTTCGACATCAAGATTATTTTCTCCACCCTTATCGCCGTGTGACTTTAAAACCAAAATGCTCAGACTAGTATTTAAGAGCAGCTCACCTGGGTCTTACACAAAGCTAGATGCTGTGATGCTTATCGGAACATCAAATTTGATCTTTCCAAGAAATTCTGACGAGTGTTTAACTAATCTGTTAAGAAAAATTAACTGCATGTACTCTTCACCTCCATATCATGTCGATGATAATTTAACAGCAGATTTGAAAAATGCACAACTGGATATAGTTCATCTGCAAGAGAATTTTTCCAAATATTGCTTTATATGTAAAAGGTATTATAATTGTTGACATTAAGTAATATTCAATATGTTTTTATTCTGTTAATAATAAAAATTAATTTGTTTTGATGTTACTGCAGCGATACAGGGACTTCTCGAGAAGTAATCCCTTGTTATGTGCAACTAGGGATTACTTTGGATAGACCTAGTTTTGGACAGAAATACTTACATCGTATTTCATTAAAAAGTTATTCAAATTGTGCCAAGCGTATAAAACTCTCTTTAGATAAATCCAAGGAGCTCTCACCTATTACTTTATCTGCGCTTCCTGTAAGTATTCTAAGAAGTCTCTTTCTCATAATAGTATTTATTGCAATGTCATTTGATGTGTATTAAAGTTTTATATTTTATCTTTGCAGGATGAAATACTGCTAAAAATTTTGAAATACTTGGATTTTATGACGTTACGTCGCATGAATCAAGTAAATAAGCGTTTCAATAATTTAACACGAGATTCTGAACTCTATACACGTTTAAACATACGATATGTATATAGACGCGATATACTTTCTAACTTTATGTATAGTTGTAAATATTTGAAGCGGTTAGATCTTACAAGAAGCATATTTAATGTTACGAATTTCGTAACCTTCCTTGATAATTGCGGCAGGCGTTTAACGCACTTAAGATTAAGAGACTGCATAAGTGTCAGTAATATTGCATTACTGAATATTTCGAAGATATGCAAAAATTTGAAAGGTACATGTAAATAAATAAAATATATAATTGTCAAGATTATATGGGTAAATTGCATATAATTAATACATATTCTTTTTAGAATTGGATCTAAGTATGTGTTATTACATAAAAGACGAAGAATTTTCGTGTCTTGAGAAGCTGAAGAGTTTGGAAAATTTAAATCTTAGTGACACACTAATACAAACTCAATGTCTTTGCAAAATATTGCAAAAAAATCAACGGATGCGTGAATTACATTTGGCACCATGGATGAACGCTGTAATGGACCTAGACGTAGTTGCAGTAGAGTTAGGAAAAGCGTGTCCGGACTTGGAAGCAATAAATTTAAAGAACACATCTAATTTTAGATTGCAGGGTATAAACGTCCTCGCTGACTGTAAGAATTTACGAAAGGTGACTTTCGTACATAGGTGAGTGTGTGCTTTTTAATTTTCTTTTAAAATACATATGTTATTGTATTTAGCGCATTGCCTTGTATAAAATTGCATATAGCTTTCTAGTAGCGAATTTTGCTCTTTAGTTTGATTCTATATCACATTATAGTTGCATGGTTAAACTCGCTTGCATTCTTACAATAGTATCAATTAGCATAGATTTAGCTTACAATTAGATTTAGGGCTCAGACACAATGCGGGAAATAAGGAACAAGGAATAGATATTAATAGTCGCATCCTTTTTAAATGCACGTCTAATATTGAAAAAGGATGCGACTATGAATTCTATTCCTTGTTCCTCATTCCTCGCAATATGTCTGAGCCCTTAGTTTCTATTATTTACGCGAGACATCGATGGATCACGATCGATACTGATGATATTCATGTGCTACTCACTAAATAATCGGTGCTGCCATTGTTCATCCATCGACGCGGGAGCATTTGTCGAATAGGGAGCAGAATAGCAGATTATTCGTTATGCGTTGCAGGATCGCTCAATCTCTCCCGCACTCACTGTTTAGTTTTCGTCGAGCACACATCGAAACTCATCGTCAAGTTGTCCCTGAGAATACATCGAAGAATCTCGCCGTTCACTACACATATCGCGAACTCTCATCTCGGACGAGTGCACGAATCCTCTCTGCCTGCCTGGCGTTGACTTGCTTTGCTTCCTGCCTTTGCTTGCTGCCTGCTGGTCTTTGCTTTCCTTGTCTTTTCTTGCTGCCTGCCTTTGCTGCTTGCTACCTGGTTGCGCAGACCTAGAAGGAATCACCAGGACTTGCATCGAGAAGACGAGGCACGTGCCGGGTGATGAGTCGCTTTTCGCTTTTTGCATGCTTTACACACCGCAAGCATTCGCTTTTCTCGCATTGAGGGAGACTGCGATACCCTCCCTCTGGTCTTTCGGGCTGATTAGTATCTTTCGCTTTTGGAGAATTTGATACACCTCCGATCACAGTAAGTATTCGTTATCAAAACTTGTGTTTGCTTCTCTTGCAATTTGAGAATTTTGAAAAAATTAACGTAATTTCTTTTTGCGATTAAAGTACTATATAATAATTATATGATTTTTGTTACAGTTCTGAGGATTTTTTGAGCAGATTGATTTCTTCCTGTCAATGCCTGAAAGTAGTTTATTTGTTCGAATTTACTAGCTTCACAGATCGCATTTTGGAATTACTAACGCAGTGCAAAAACTTGGAACGGTTATATCTTTATCTCCCGTTTCAAGTTGATACACCTGATAAATATTCTGTTATTATGGAACATTGTCCTAAATTGCAAGAATTTCATCTTATACACTGCAAAATTAGCGATTGCTTGGTTAACCAATGGAAGGAAAGATATCCGCATGTGTCAGTCTATACATTTGATTTAGAAGTATATAACCGATATGAAATTTGTTTTCTGAAATCCTGATGTATGCTCTGCGTCTCTACCTTTGTAAAGCACTGTAAGAAATTACTGGGTACATAAAATATCTATATAAGATAATATTTACTTAATTTCACATTATCTTAAAATAAAAATTATTACTGACAAGCTTTTCTATCACAATCAATCTATCACCTTTTTTTTACTACAGGAATCAGGAATAACGTATTTTAATAAAATGCGTAAAAATCAAGACATGTTTATTTTTAGGATTTTATATGTGTGACGAAATATATCTGTGATCAAAATTCCTTAAAAATCTTTAGGTACTATAGAATAATTCAAATTTAAATTCAAAATCTTTATCTCTATAAAATAATTTGTATATATATATATACATATATGTATATTTGTATATATTTATACATATGTGTTTGTATGTTATGTAAAAAATTTTTTACCGGGTGAAGAACTCTTTCATTAAAATTTACATTTAATTCTAATGAAATAAGTATCGATTGCAAAAAAATTCTGGTGATTAAAAAGATGTAGAAAATAAGTATATCTAAATAATAAATAAAAATGTGTAAGTAATGAGCCCAAGTACGTGACAATAAGATTTAACATGTTGTCATTAAAATTATTTATAGATATTAATAAATGACTTAATTTCGAAAATTGTGAAATACTATTTTGAATTACTAATGTGATAATGCATGCAACAGTTTTGTCGTTCAAACATAACAAATAAGATAAAAAGACTTCTCTGTTTTCTTCAAGTAAAAACTTTAACAATTTTTAAACTTTTAATATAAATATTATTTCTATAATTAAAACCTGGTCTCTCATAAGAGACCCACCCGTATATGCGAATCACCATATATGTTTAATGTTACAAAGCCATTAAAAAATATTTCAATTTCTGCGTTCAGCAGAGAAAGCTACCTAGCAAATACGATCGCGCGGATCTTGATCTTTGTCGCTTCTATTTGCGCCTAAACTTGAAATCCTGCGTCGCGAATAAGCGCTCGTTCGCAAAACGAGAAATCGCGGAGACAGTCGTTCTTCGTGGATATTTCGGAACTGAGCTTTGCAGGAGCGCCATGGAATTTCCGTACCCTCCGAAGATCCAATAGTGATAAATTTCGCGCACGCAGTTAACGCACTGCAACACTACTTTCAAATTACAGGATACAATTTTAAGCGCACCTAGCTTCTATATTTATCGCAAAGACAAATAAGAGACGCACTCATTAACATTTCTCATATCTGTTAACGCAAAGCGTCTCTATATAACACTTGTTATCTAATCTCACTTTCAAAGCGCTATTTAATTATTCAGAGTTTTTCTTATAACGCTATCGCAGTTAAATTGACTTCTCTTAACTTTATCACAGTAATTGCTAATCACAGGTCACAGGAAATTTACACGAATGATACCGATTGCGACTAGTCGAGACGAAATGTCTTTGTGTCGTTCAGGAATCGCCAAATAGACAAAAAAACATAAAAGACAGCAAACAGTTGCGAAAATTGCCCTGACCTTCTTCGAGGCGATCAACAAGCCAACTTGCAAACGATATTCATTTATGTGTATTTAACTATTTCTTTTTTTATTTAACGTTTCCGTTCGGTCCTCCGTCTCTATATATTTATTAAACTCTTTTTATTTTTCACTTTCTATATTAAATTAATTTTACCACCCAGCTCGACCTTTAATAGCTTCTTATATCAATTATAAAAAAATAAAGACGTCGATTCCGCCCTTTTACGCGAATCGTTCGCGCTCATTAAGCTCGCATCACTCGCACAGGTGTGCGGGAACCTCGAATTTCCTCACGGGCAAAGCGACTGCCAAAAGTTTGACGTAAGTCACGGTATTGAAAATGCTATTTCGAGGATAGTGATGGTGTATATGGATCATTGTTGCTCCCACCAACATCGATCAACATTCAACACGTTGTAATCGCACGCGGCCAAGCATGCATGCGGTCGCATGTATGTACGACGTACGTGAAGCCGCTTGATCAGAGGACAGGTAGACGCAGTGTTCAAATTTGATTCTCCTTTTTATTTCTCTTTATTGTACATTGAGCGTATATATTGTCGTATATACAAAGGTACAAAAGAAGTCGATCACTTCGCGACCGTTGGAAGAAATCCTCCCCGGCTGTTTGTCCAGCGACAAACTTCGCATAACTTCGCCGCGTAACTCCGCAAGGTATATATACTTATTCTGTACGCAATATTTCCAGATTGACGATTCGAGGGTGCTCGGGAGTGCATTCGCGCGTTTGAGCAACCAGAATACGTCTTATATTATATCGTCGCTTCTTTTTTTGTTAATAACTTTTTGACGAATAACGACCGACGGCTAAAACCTTCTGAAGGTCACTCAGGAGGGTGACCTTGACAACATATGTCAAGGTCAAGGTCATCGGAGGGTGGTCCAAATTACTGTATAATTATCAAAAATGCTTTTAAACAGACATGTATAAGCTCCACATATGTACCTACAAGTTTTCAATCGGTTTTTTTTTGCCATTACAAAGTGTGTCCTTCACTGCGTAATTTATATAATTTGTATAATCTATATAATTTCACTAAAATGTAAAGTTACGCGGGATTATTTTTATATTAATTTTTCCTTAATAGTTATTTATAATGAACGCTTTTTACTTTACAGGTTAGGAAAAGGAAACTTGGTTAGAGAACGTTTACGTTTTCAAAACGTAACAAATAGATCCTATATACAACAAACTGGGTGGTACGTATTATCTTCACTTTTTTCTCTTTTCTTTACATATTTAATTTTAAAATCAGATTTTTATAAATAGATTGTTGTCTCTTTTAGGTACTGATGCCAGTACAACTTTCAATGATAAGCTATTTCCTGTTCATTCGGAAACAGTGCGGTTAAATTGCAATTTACAGCAGAACGACGCAAGTGACTTCTATACAGATTACGAGTATATACATATGATTCTTCGGATTCTGAGGAATATAACTTTTTGCTTGAGAATTTTGAGAACAATTACAAAAAGAGTAACGACGAAATTATGGAGTACAAGCAGTGCATTGATACATTGGCCAGACGCAGACACTTCGACATTTTTTGCGAACAGCCGAGTAATAAGAGGAAATTCGATGAAGCGCTTGACACTGACATACTTTTGGGAGAACAGTATATTGAAGAAAATGAAGCAGCGGATAACGCAAATATCGATGGTAGCGAAAGTAATGTATGTAACCAGAAGGTTCAGCAGATGATGAAAAAAATGGAATACAAGCCAGGTAAAGGTCTTGGAAAGGATGACCAAGGTCGTGTAGAACCAGTAGAAGCAGTTACGCAACACGGTCAAAGAGAATTTGGGCATTACTTGCCAGGTCTCAAGGAAGCGGGTCTTAAGTGGAATCCTGAAGCAGAAGAGATAAAAGCTGTAGAAGATATTGAATGGTTGCGAAACGTACATTCCGGTACGCCCCTAGCTGAAGATATGTGGGATTGGATGAAGTTGGGACTGAAAAAGTCCACTATAGACGACGAGACCATGTTTTGCAATCCAGAGATTCTAAGGCATTAATTCGAGAACCATATTTGATAAATTGGATAAGGTGGAAATGCGTAAAGCGATAACTCGTTCAAATCCATATGAAACGATACGTACCGTGAACTTTCTTAATCGAGCAGCTGTCAAGATGGCGAATATAGATAAAGCATGCGATTTTATGTTCACTAATCCGAAGAATTTAGATTTCAATGAGTTGTTGTACTTCGCGGATGTGTGTGCTGGTTCGGGTGGTTTCAGCGAATACGTTCTGTCTCGAAAAAAGTGGCATGCCAAAGGATTTGGATTTACTTTAAAAAATGAAAATGATTTTACATTGGATGAGTTCTTTGCTGGCCCGTGCGAGACTTTCAATCCGTTTTATGGCTCCAAAGACAACGGAAATGTATTTGACGCGCAGAATCAAGAGGACTTTAGATTGCAGGTGATGAAGCATACTAATGGGAAGGCGTACATTTTATGATGTCGGACGGAGGATTCTCGGTGGAAGGTCGAGAAAATATACAAGAGATTTTATCGAAGCAATTGTATCTATGTCAGTGTCTAGTGGCACTGATGATAGTGAAACCAGGAGGTCATTTTGTTACAAAGCTGTTCGATTTGTTTACACCTTTAAGCGTTGGGCTTGTCTATCTGATGTACAAGTGTTTCGACAGTATTTCCATTTTTAAGCCCAACACCTCCAGGCCAGCTAATTCGGAACGTTACTATGTAAAAGGAAAAGACTTGATACACAAGCGACGGCCAGATTTCTCTCTCACGTTAATCGTTTGCTTTCAATGAACGACGAAAACAACGACGTAATTAAACTGGTACCTCTCGACGTATTAGAAGCGGACACGCAGTTTATCAGATACCACAGAAATTCCAACGATATTTTAGGAAGGAAACAGATAGTAAGTCTTTTAAAAATTGCGACATTTTGCGAAGATCCGGCATTGATTGAGCCTAAGCAAGCAGACATGCGGAAGGATTGCCTCAAGCATTGGAACTTGCCAGACAAAACTAGAGTAAGGCCTCAAATATCAAAGCCGCAAGATAAGGTACAGGAGATATTGAGTGACTCCATAACGTTGCTCAGTTGCGTACCAACAAAATTGGAGAACGACAACGTACGGACTACAATATTAAAAACGGGCGAACCGTAGGTATGTATTTGTTGTACACACTGGAAAGTTATACATTTAGTTATATAGTATATTCATAGTCGTTTTGTTCGTTGCCGAACATCGTGACTTCCTCATGACGATTCATGGAAAGTTCTCTTGGGGTATTATTTACGCAGTAGGGGCCCCTCTCCTTTCTGCGGGGTATGGGGGGGGGGGGTACACATAGCAGTTGTCAGTTGCTATGTGTGGACCAACAGCTTAACGTCTCTTCCGAAAGACGAAGCCCAGTTTCTCTGCACGAGAATCCTCTCTTTATTTCTCGTACGGCGAGTGCAGTTTGAAAATATAAAATTTTCTGTGATCAGGTGGACTCGAACCCGGTTCCTCCTGGTTACGAGTCTGGCGCTTTACCACTAGACCACACTGCCACCCTAGTTAGTTGTATATAGTTTGTAACCGTTTTCGACAACAATAAACGTTTATAGTGATTGACACATAACGCATCAGAAAAAATGTATGTATATATATACATAAAATGAAATGCGCAAATGCCTTTAAATCATGAAAAAAAAAACAAAAAAAAAAAACATTTATTAACGTATTTAAATCATGAATAAGTTAATACGTTAATAAACATTCGCGGACACACGGAGCCACGCGTCATCCCAAGTAGAATTTTATATTAGCTTTCTCTTGGGATGATGTATGAGAATGGTCGGCTCGTAGTCGGCGGATCTCGAGCTCGTCCCCGACTCTTTTTCACGTATATGTTAGAAGACTGATTGAAGATTTTAAGTAATTAGCGTGAAGGAACTAATCGATGAGAGATAATCGCAAAATGCAATGATTTCAAAAGAGACAAATCATTTTTAAGACTAATTTTTTAGATATAAAATAAATCAGGTAATGCCATTGTTGCAGTACGTCCAAGAGCCAGCTGCACAAAACCCTCCCTCATCGAACATACGGCTGAATTTTATTCGAATTGATAGCTTTTTTAGTGGTTAACCCTGTGCCGGGTTTTATATGCCCTGAAACTTGACCGAAGTGTTAAAAAAAAGGCCACTTTCGGTATGATTTTTTGAGATAAAACCCCCTTAAAGAACATCCGGCTGAAACTTGTGCCAATCGATTCAGGATGTCAAGCACTTTGATAAAAAAATATGCTGCCACCCCTCACCTTGACAGGAACCATGGCAGCAACCCTTAAACGTGACATATTTTCGTACAGTACCTCCCTCACAGAACATCCGATTTTTTTTTGTTTTAAAATGTAGCTCGAACATTCCTGAACATAAAAAAACAATACTGCCATCGCTGGTCTTGACCAAAAATTTTTGTGCTACCCGTAAGTCGCACGACTTTTGGCTGCTAATTTGTAACGGGTCAATACTTCCCTCGCAGAACATACGGGTAATCTCTTTTGCCAGGTATTTAAATAGAAAATAAGACAGTCTTTGACGAGAACGGTCTTAAGAACCGACTATGAATACCGCCCTGTATATAAAAAATATAACAATTAAAGAGGACAGATCACGCGCATGTGTTACACGGGATGTACATACATCATACATACATACTCGGTGCCGGTGTTTCTCAACACGAAAATTATAAATTATGGGATTTATTATAGTTATAGGTGTATAGCACGGACGCGAACCAAGCAGAAAATGGGCGTAGCACGGACACGCACCAAGTGGAGACTTTATCGGCACTTCCAGAAAATGGGTGTGCGAAATAGTTCCAACTTTGAAAATGGGCGCGAGGGGCGTTTCAAGCAGTACAGTTCGCCGGCGCCGGCATGGGCCACGGTCTTCTACTCAGGTCTGGAAACTCCAGTGGTGGGGGTGTCCCGCTTAACGTTCACGTTTTCGGTAGTTCGCTCCGGTGTCGTGTCGATCGAAAAGTCGTCTAGAGACCCTGTAATAAGAGTCTGGCCATAAGCGATTTTGTCAAAATCCTGCGAGAGAAACGGATATACATTTTCTCTTTAACCTAGCACATATGTGCACATATGTGCTAGGTTAAAGAGAAAATGTATATCCGTTTCTCTCGCAGGATTTTGACAAAATCGCTTATGGCCAGACTCTTATTACAGGGTCTCTAGACGACTTTTCGATCGACACGACACCGGAGCGAACTACCGAAAACGGGGACATTAAGCGGGACACCCCCACCACCATAAAATGGTGCGAGTTTCCAGACCTGAGTAGAAGACCGTGGCATGGGCGCTCTCAAGGTTTTTGAGGTTAGGTTAGTGAGGACTGAGGGTTCCAGTGACTCCAGTGAAGGAGGATTAATGTTGTAAATATGAAGGACTTTTACAACAAACTGTGTTTGCTACTGTTAGAAGAGTACTTTGGGTCTATCGTACAGTGCATTGGTAATAGTTTATTGTATGGAACGAAAACGTTAGGTGCAATACGTTTCGGAACAAAACTACCAATAGCAAAGGTAAACATATAGCTGCATATTACGTACTAATGATGACGACTATATTAAATGAAATTTACATTTTGTACTTTTAGTATCTTGTATACATTTAGAACTTTTCTTTTGCTAACATATCCGTTATTTCATTATCCCATTTAGATAAAGGAAGGACTATGTGTCCTCGTAAAATATGGTTTTGTTACTTATCAAGAAAATGAGGAGACCATTGAATATACTTTTGTATTACACGTGCATGGAAAGTAGCACTTTCCGTGTGTGTTTTCTGTGCGGAAAGTAACGATTTGCCAACATCTACCTACAAAATATTCCACACGTCATATCCAAAGTCATATCCTACGGGAAACCCGTGCCCTAAGACTTATAGCCAACGGGTTCAAGCCATACGTAACGGGTATCAACGCCATCTCGCAGCGCACACAGAAAACAACTACCGAAAATACCGACACTTCGCCTCTTCCCAACACACACCTAACCTAACAGCTACTCATATGTCACTCTACTGTACATACTTGTACGCGCAACTCACATAAAGCAATTATAAAGTGAAAAAAATGGATTATATCATCCCAGAAACCGATAGTGACAACGAACTCACGCCTCCAGAAATAGTAGAAAGTGCCAAAACCGTAGTGCAAAATTTATTGCCACCAAAATCAAAAGAAAAATATATGATAACTTACAACAAATTTATGCAGTGGAAAGCTGAAAAAAGAACGAAATCTATGTCTGAACATACGCTATTGGCATATTTCAAGGAGCTGTCAAAATCTCAAAAGCCATCTACTATGTGGGGAACGTACGTAATAATAAATAAACGTTGCTTTCATCATAGGCGGGGGGAGGGGCTCCGCCCCTCCCCCCCGCGCCCCCCTCCCCGCCTGCGCCCAGACTCGGGGGGGCTTCGCCCCCCCGAACCCCCCCGTGTGTCATTTCTCCCAACTCGGGGAGGCTTCGCCCCCCCTCGTCCCCCGCAAGTCCTTCGCGTATCACACACTCGTGCGGGTAAACGCACTCGCCTTCGGCTCGTGCGACTACCCGCACTCGTGACGCATCCCTTAACCCCCATCCCTACATGCACTTGTAATACAAAATAGTATGTGTTACACGTACGGAAGTTGGCTATTGGTCACGAGCGCGGGTAGGCGCACTCGCCTTCGGCTCGTGCGCCTACCGCGCTCGTGGCAATAGCCAACTTTCCGCACTTGTAACACAATATACTATACACCAAAACAAAATTATTATGCTTCTTCGCTATCCAAGGTATTCTTATATGTTGAAATAAGAATTTTAATTGTATTTTAGAATATAATTTGTCTTGTATTAGAAATATCAATTATCGTAGATATTATTCATTGCAGGTACATTCTTTTTGCAAAAACTTACTGTGGAGATGAGGGTGAAATCATGTTGGAAGAGGTGTTAAAACACGGATATATCGCAGCATCTGAAGTATTAATAAGAACATACAAACGAATTGAACAGACGTCTTCTAACTGTACAATTCAATAATCTTTTTATACTTCTATTTTCTTTAAAGATTATTTTCTAGTATTCTATTCTTATTCTAATATAATAAACTCTAGGATTTATTGTATTAATTATTTAAATATTTTTTCAGCTGATGAACCACCTTCTATCCCAAATCTAAAAAGAGTATTCGAGTTATTGGTGAAAAATCAATTTTTAATGCAGAGTACATATTTTGATACAATGATGGAAGATACTGAGAAACCTGATTATAACTTACCAGACCTTGATGTGATAGCCATTTCCAACGTGTTGGAAGGACAAAATATTGAATTGACGGATAGTAAAATATATTGGAAAGTCAATTTCGATCGATTTACTCAAGATCTTAGGTAAAAGCCTTAATTTGCAATAATCTCTGATTATATCTAAAAATAGATAACATTATTATATTAACACATAATTTATGTCAGGGATCAAATCGTTATATCAGCCATGACCCAAAGATTTGACAAAAATGCTGGAGAATTAATGAGACAGTTGATCAATTTGATGTACTTGCGGACTGCATCCTGGGCAGCTACGTCAAATCCAATTCCATATACTGAGATAAAAGAAGAAGTGAAGAAGTTGAATTATCAAGAGCTCGAGCATTATCTTGATCAGTACTTGCGGATTCTAGAGGAGGATAGTACGCAATTCATTAAACGAGTTGGCGATTCTGGTGGAGGACAGTACAGCATTGATATGAAAAACGCATTCAAACAGTTAACATGGACGACTTTGGAACATATCGTTACAGAGAGGTTTGGTTCCAAAGCTGCAAGAATTTTCAGGTAAAGTTACAAATTCAGTCCTCAATATTTCATTTTACTGTAAACAAGATAGAATGCTTTAAGGCTCCTGCTGGCTCGATTGCCAAGTCCGCGTTGACAGTACACACAGCGTCACACCTGGCAAAATTATGAACTAAAAGGCGTGAAAAATGACGTTAAAAAGCTAAATTATTCTTGCGATTTACAATGTTATTTTTCGTTCTAGTGCAGTGTTTTTATATTTTAAACAATTGTTGTAGTGTTAAAATATACCGAAGATTTCCATTTGGTTATAATTTAATATGTGAAAATAAATATTTACTTCAATTCGGCAGCTGTCAAACGGCTAGTTTTCGTCCTTGATTAGCACAATTCAATTCGACATATGTGGATTAAAGGAGTGTTTTCGGTATATTTTACAACTCTATTCTATCGATTACAAATGCTATCTTATTGAAAAACAATTTTATTTGAATGTACGTCGCAAGAATTTTTATGATATTTTTCTCGCTTCTGACGTCATCAATCCAAGATGGCTGCAGTGAGTGAACAGGAGCCTTAATTGTATGTTTTCTCTACGTAACCATTAGGTTTTTCCGTGATTTTTTTTTTAGATTGGTTCGCAATGAAATTGATGTCAACTTAGAACAAATCCAGAACTTAGCAATGATTCCAGCAAAAGAAGCCAAATTCTTAACATACACCTTGTCACGGGAGAATTACATACAGACTCAAGAGATGAAGAAAATTGGTACTTCGTCAGGACCGGCAAAAGCACCTTATCGCTTTTGCATCGATTTAACTAAAATTGTCGAAATGGAAATCGTTGCATTGTTATTAAGCATTATATAACATTATAAAAAGACGAGATCACGAATCGACTAGTAACAAACGTATGATAGAGAAGCAATTGAGAGTACAGATACTTTCTGCCAATTTGAAGGAACATGACGCGACGGAGCAGCAACTGGCTGATGTGAATATATACTTACATATAACTGAGATAAGAGTTGCAAAAACAATGAATTAATATATACTATTTTAAACTCTTCTTTTTTATAGATTGCAGAAATGATGACACCATCTGAGATTCAACAGCTCGAAAAAGCACAAAATGCGATAAAGAAACTGGCGGCCACAGAGTTACAAATAGATGAAACCTTATTTTTGTTAACCATGTATTTTCGTTATCATTAAATTGTCATACTCTTCTAATTCCTCACTTTTTCTATATGAACACCCGCACATGTAAAAATGAAAGTCTCTTGTATTTATTCATTTATATAGTTCATATTTATTTATGTATAATAATGATTACGCTTGTAAAATACAAACAACAAAGAGTACCTAGCTTTCAAATTATAATAAATATAATCATATATTTTTTTATGTTTATAATAGTGCTGTTCTCTATTGTGATATACAGTGCATTTGATGTCTCTATCTACGAGGAAAAGTCATCTTGGGACGTCTACAAATAAATAATTGCAATTTGACAATTTTTATTCATATAAAGCAAATGATGATGAATATATGCGTGCTTTTTGTCAAAAAATGAAACATGAGAGTTAGTCACGTGACTCACAGCCAGCTTGTGGTGCGTTCTTGATGAGACTTGTATTTTAAATTCAATTGTACTCGGCAAAAATATTATATGTATTCTCAGATACGAGAATATTTTGTTTACAATATAATAAGCGCGAAAACGTGCTACATCTTTAGATAATTTTATGCTGCGCTATATGTGCGTTTCGAAGAATGACTTTTCCTTTGTTCTACTGTATGCTTTGTACGCTCATCTTAACACTGCCGCGATGAAGATTATTCCGGTATAAGTATGTATCAATAAATAAAATTTAAAGTAGTGTTATCAGTAGCGATTTACCCATCATCCTAAATATATATTTTGATTTTATGCTATTGATACCAATAGTGTACTACGATCACGACACGAGTAGTGTTAAGATGATCGTAAGAATTTTATTCCACTCACACATCATCTGACTGTTTTCTTATACTCTTTACCTTTCACTCTCTTTCTCTCTCTTATTCTTCCTTTCGTTCTTCTTTTACTCCTCTTTCTTTCTCACTCCCGCTCATTCTGTCTCTTCCCATTTGCACTGGTACCGCATAACTATATATACATCCCTCATACATACAAGTTTTTCTCATCTAGAAATAGTGTCGTACACCCCTAAAACTAAGATTGAATTTCGGTAAAGCGTTATTTTATTATATTTTTTTTATACCATTAACAACAACGTACATGTAAATGAAGTGAATGCTTGGAATATTGAGAGCGGATGTTAGTGTGTTCACTTTTTCTTTACGTTAAATATACTATAATATTAGTAGTGTAATTCGATTTACAATTTACTATTCTTACAGTTTGCATTCGCATTGGTTGCATGTAAAGGCCAGTAAATATAATAATCGTGTGCTGATATATTATCGCTTAATATTCGTGATATCTGAAAGTAAGGAGATCGCCACGGACTAAATATCGTTGCTAATTTCAACGATCGTGTTGGTGGAAATCGCAATCGATGGAATGCAGAACCGATTTTTATCAAAGCAAACACTGCGGACAACAATAAGAATCAATAAGATCTTTAAAAAGGGAAAACGCGGACCGAGTTTAATTGCACGCGCGAGTTACATCGTCAGATGGTTTTATTTTATAAAATTTTGCAAACGTGAAAACAATTTAATTTTTCAATATTCATAACAAAGATATGGCACAATTAAAAAAAAATGCAAAATAGGCAGATCATTCACCCGAAACATGTCATCTTTCTGCTAATTGTGTAAGTGAAAAATTGCCATTGTCTAACAGTAAAATGATTAAAAGAAAACAATTTCTTTTGCTTGTCTTTGAAACTGGTAATGAAAGGATTGATCTAGAGAGAGAAATGTATTTCAAAACATTAAAATGAAGATTATGAATGTGATATAAAGTTGAAATTCCTAGACGCAGTATTCCGAAATCATCACAGACCAAGGAAACGGCTCCAATGAAGAAAATGTGTACATATAAAAGTATTGCATTAAAAATGTGTCACATAGAAATATTGCATTAAAATTTGATTGAGTATTCGAGTATAAACGACCAACAAACTTTCACTTGCCGTTCTTGTCTAAACTGGCACGTACAACCTTTTTTTTGCTACTAAAAATAATAAGGCTCGTCACTTAAATAATAGTGTACTAATTAAGCAACGATGATATTAATAACTGTAATATTTATAATGATAATAATAATAATAATGGTGCCATCTCAATAATAATAATAATTATAAAGATAATAATAAAGATAATAATATGACATTGAAAATAAGAATACATATCGCATTTAACATTGTTAATCTACATATTTCGAATAGTTACATATATAATGTAGCTACGTAGATACATCACAATATAGTTACACTGTACATTAATAATATTGACGCTCGTGTCGGGCCGCGGATCGATGATTATCTTCCGACACAATGTACAAATCCATTATATACATAAAATAAATTATTATCAACATTAAGCTATCCTAAATCTGATGCCGGTCGAGCCCCAACGAAATGGGTGCAGATATATCGAGGATACTGGCTCTCTTTATAAAATTATATTAGGTACCGTGTGTGTATGTAATTGCACTGATTATAAATAACAAAAGAAGAAAACGTGAAAAAAGGAGGAGACGCAAAAATTCGTTTCACGTCGAGCCAACGAGGCGACTCGGAACTAGAGGTTTTTCTCTCTCTTTCTCTCTTCTTTTTTCCCTTTTTTTGATTAAACCCCCCGCCCACGAAAACGCTATTTGGCACATAAGTATTATATCACATCAAGCTCCAAATCATTATATCGCCTTGTTCGATCGTCCCACAGACCACTGCCTAGCTACGTTACAACTGTGTTCGTCTTTTCGCATCGACTTACCGTGAGGCCGTAATTGTCTCCGTTGACCTCACCCCCATACCGTACCGCAATCTCCCCTACATTCGTAAATGTAATTCGAAGATGGAGAAGCGCGTAACGCGCCCCTAAGGAAAATACAGGCGACGTGTCGAGCATGACGATCAGGACCGCAGATGCGTGCTGATCTTTCGATAAATAACGCTATAATCCCTTTCGCGACCGTTTTACCATAAACGTTGTACTAATATATCGACGATCCGCTAATTCCCAATGTCCGTCCCATTTCAACCCTCTTCGCGCCCTCTCGCCCCTTTTCGCCTCCAAGCCACTCATTGTCAGTCGACTATTAACCGTCTCGGCTGTCGCCGCTTTTACATTAGGGTCAATAAATTAAACGGTGAAAATACTATAAGTACTAGGCATTTATATTAAACGAGAAGCCCGTCACGCGTCAACGTACCGGGACTTAATCGCTCGCGCGATTATCTTCTAGCTTTTTCTCACTCTGTTCCGACCTTTCGTTCGGCGCGTCGAACGCAGTTGTTTTACATACGATGGAACATTTTAAACAACTGACTGGCGGTCGCAAGATAAGATTGCCACGTGCGGCGTCTACGCGTTCGGACGCGCGCGATCTCGTTGCGGGAGATGCTGCGAGATAGACCAGTTTCTATTTATTCGTTTACTCTTTTTTTTTTCTTTCCCTTCTGTCATTTCGTTTCGTTCTCTCGATACGGCCGTCCGAAAATTAACCGTATCGTTAGACACACACATACACACTAGGAGAAATAGGAACAAGACTTTTTGGCCATGCATCGTGTCGCAACGTGTACGTGATTTATCGGCTATGTATCCAAGTCCGGAGACCGGCACGAGCTGCGCATCCGAATCGGCGCGCGATTGTCTTATTATAAAAATTATGCGTACATATTATGCGCGTGCCCTCGCGCCTCGCGCGCACGCACGCCGAAATACAGAAACTGAATTGTAACGAGCGGGTTTTTGGCCGCTAGTACAACGCCGGTTAATCGTTATCTCTACGCGTTAGCTACCGATGTTCGAAGCCTACCATGAGTTTCGTGCGGACTGTAGTTTTGATTACAATGCAGAAGAATATACAGGGAATTCCGTCGATATGCGTAAGAGACGCCGTTCTCCGTCATCGCCCGTGTGAACGCAGAAGTAAGTTACCAAACTTACCCGGGAGATGTGCAAGAAATTAAAAGATGTTTAGTAGACATCTTTTAAAGTCTTACGACGTCGTTCCTGTTGTTTCAGTTTAGACCGCGGAGTTTACAATATGAATTTCAAAGAGTTCGCTTAAGAATGCCTGAACGAAAATGAGCAACAGAAGCATCTTACATAAAAACGATTCATGGACCGCGGCCGTCGAGTATTGCATGTGGGAACAAATAAATAAAATCCGAGCCTCGATACAGATTGTCTCGAAATGGCGTTGTATCGCGATGGAAAACCCGAAAATTGGCATGCGAAATAATGCGATTGGATATAGACAGTTAAACTTTTAAAAAAGAAGAATTTACAAAGAAACTCGATCGTTCCTTCCTCCAATCTTAATGAGCTTTGGATATGAGCAAGCGCGCGCGTTACAGTATAAATTAAAATAAGATATAATTTTTTTAAGTATTTAATTTCTCACTTTAAGGGATTCAAACACGACTTTGATTTATGTCTTTCGAATACTATCGGAATTTCTTTTGGGTTTTGCCTCCATCAATCTCGAAAAATTGTGTAATAGCAAAAATTAAAGAGAGCCAAAAATATATATATATATATATTTATATATATATATATTTGTTTCTAGCTCATTTTTGGAAGATACATTTTCGAAAAACTATTTTATATATGCAGTTAAAGTTGTTAAATTATGTTGATCTATATTACACAACAGATCCAAAGCTCATCCAAATCATGGGCGACATAGTTGGGTATATTTTCTTGTTAATTGAGCACTGCAAATTGGACATTAAACGTTGTCGTTGTCAAAATATTCGACAAATCTCAACGTGCTTTGTCAATATGATAGCGTATATAAGCTTGTATTTGTGGAACACCGTATCGAGATCCGTGTACACGTATTTAACATAAATCAAACGGACTGACGGATGTAAAGATTGCGTGCTCTGAAAACACCGGCATTTTTTCGATAGCTTGTACCGAAGAGCAAGAAAGATCGTTCAAGCGACGTCGCAACGGAGACGCTCTCGCGCTTTTACTTCGCGGACAGGTCCTTCGCGTTTCGCGTACGATGGCACAGAGATAGAACATTATATCACAACCTCAGGCGAGAGGTTTCGAGACGCCCGACTCTTCTTCTTCCCGAGAAGTAGTGTCCTCCTCCAGTTCGCTCCGTCGTGCAGAGCAGCGTGGCTCACGAACGTTTTCCTGCAATCGCTCGTTTCGCGACCTGTGCCGCGTGTGACTTAAGACACGTCGTCGTCGTCACACCGAGACAGAGGATTCCGATTACCAGAAGAGTTCGTAAGCGAGTCTCGACGTGGACGCGGCCGCTGCGGTCGCCGCGGCTGCCGCTGCCGCCGCCACTGCTGATGATGATGACGATGATGCTCCGGGTGGCCAAAGTGGCTGACCCGGAGCCGTGGTTCAATCCTCGTCGTGGTGCCGTGGACTCGCGTCGTAGCCGCCGATCGAGCCGGAATTCTCGGGCGAGAAGTTCATCATGTCCGTGGGCGAGAGGCTGTCCTGCGGATAATAGAACGAGGGATGGTCCGAGCTCGGGCCGGCGGCACCGCCGCCGCCGCCGTTCAGCATCGTCGCCGGCGGCGAGACCGACGGCCGCGCCGACGGGCCGGCGCCCGTGCCCGGGTGATGCTGCGTGCCAGTCAGATCGGCGCTCACCGGTGATAAGAAGTTCATCTCGGTGCCGCCGTCGCGGCACCACAGCTGCCGCATCTCCTGCCGCCGCTGTCGCATCAACGACTTGTACTCGGAGATGCGCATCTTCTTCCCGTCCACGATGCACGTGCGCTTCGGCCGCGGCCGGTACCTGTAGTCCGGATGCTTCTCCATGTGCAGCTTCGAGAGCCGCGACTGTTCCTCGTAATACGGCTGCTTCTCCGAGTTCGACATCGACTTCCACCGGGCGCCTGTAATCGACATGAAAAATGCGCGTTGAAGTGGAGAACGTTTCGCGTTCTTCGATACCTAATCT
Source organism: Leptothorax acervorum (assembly GCA_035220615.1). Taxonomy (NCBI): domain Eukaryota; kingdom Metazoa; phylum Arthropoda; class Insecta; order Hymenoptera; family Formicidae; genus Leptothorax; species Leptothorax acervorum. The sequence goes on along the minus strand of JASTWQ010000452.1, from coordinate 1,304,139 downwards.
CTCATTGTATTCTGCTTGCTATTGCATTTATACTGTTTTCAAGAATTTTATATTTAAGTTGGATATTTGCAAAATTTTATATTTTCGTCACATTGATAGATACTGTAATACATTTGCAATATGAATAATTATAAATAGATATAATTATATCAACTGTAATCGCGGATGGACGATATGGATCGGGTATGCTTACCGAGAATTTTCGATATGTTCGAGTTATGCATGTCTGGGCAGGCTTTCAAGATCTTCCTACGTTCGTCCTTGGCCCACACCATGAATGCGTTCATAGGTCGCTTGATATGTGGCTTGTTCTCACCCTCCCTTTTCTGCTGCCTCACCATTTTAGCTGAAGAGAAAGAGAAAGAGAGACGGGGCGTTAGATGTCACGTCGTCGTCGGGATTCACGATACTCTCGTGAGAAACGAATCTGATTTCGCGAGGGCGTCACTTGGCGCTCTCAAAACAAGAGCGTAATATCAGCCTAATCGTTACTCATAAGAAGTGCTTACCTTTTTCCGTTATGTCTTCCGCTACTTTATATCCCGGATCTCGCCACACTGCAATTTCGAAACCGAATCATATATACAAGATATACGATGCTAAGTGGAAGACTATTATACACAGTTTATAGCACTAATATAATCGTTACAATAAACGCTATATGCATCTTACACTACTATACTATTCATAATTTTCTAAAAAAATAAAAAGATTTACACAATATAAAATTGCAACAATTTTTGCATACTACGTGCGTATTTAAATCTCATCTTCCATTCTCAATTTTAACTTAATTTTGACTTTAATTTATATGGGACACTTTGTCGCGGTCGTTGTTTCCCCGACAGAAAGATTGACTCTACATTTGTCAAAGAATTGACGAAACTATATTAAGCGCTCTTTATATTTACGCAGCCTCGCGATCCGTCTCGAATAGTAATAATAAAAACTGATTAAAGTAAGTTTAAAAAAAAACAACGAAAAATAAACATTTATTTTTCGTTTTTTGTTTTTGGAAAAAAAATAAAACATGAAATTATCAAAAAATAAACCACCAATTGATGAACAAAAAGGAAAATATCGTAAAGAAATCTAACGCGACGCTCGTTTCTCCGCGTCCACTTACTGTGAGGCGTCGAGAGAAAATCCTGCTCTTCCTGAGGCGTCTCCTCCCGAGAGCCAGAATGCTTGATCTGTCTTTGAGTCTGGGCCGACGGTGGCATCCCACCTGTGTTCGACGGCAATCCGTACAGCCCGTGCATCGCGAAGTGCTTCTCCACGGCCGCGACCGCAGCAGCCGCCGCGGATCCTCCGGCTCCGCCGGCCTCGTCTTTGGCCATTACCTTGCCCACTGTAACGGGTTACCGGAGAAACGGAATGAAAGACGCGTAATGGAGATACGGTCGGTAGATTTTACGCTTTTAAGATATATAGAGTACTGAAAAATAAAGACACACAGAAAATCCGATGCTTCTCTGACTCTTCGCCCGATCTGAAGTCGACCTTATCTTTAGCTTTTATTTAGCGCTTCACGTCTTTTCGCTAATTCCTTTACGGCCTCTTCAATTTTAAGTATCATAGCAGTTAACGGTGATGACATTAGAATTCTTTCAAGTGGAAAGAAATAGACTTTGAAAAGAAATAACGAAAAGTTTGCTCTATCTTTGATCTTTATAAAATAAATATTATTTTCAGAATCACGTTTGCGGGAATCTTTTCCCTCACTGGCGGATTTTTAATTAATGCAAACTCGAGGTTTAGACACGTTTTTCAATATTCCGTATATGTCGCGGAGGAAGTGACGCGCGGCGATGGCTTGCACGCGAAGAGATTCGCTCTCAACGTTACAATGACGGCCTGCGGATTTTCTTCCCTTCCTCGCTTGTGCGAGTCGCGCGTCCGCGTCGCGCGGCCCTTATCGGGCGGAATCGCGTTACGCATCGTTGATTATGAGCATGCCGGTACCCGTGGCAAAAACCAGATGGCAAGTGAAACAGGTTCTCTCCGAGGCGAGCAGCGAGCGTGGAAAAAAAAAACCCGGCCGCGGACAATCGGGAAAACTAGCCTGCTCGAAGATGATTAAGTGTTCACCGGTATGAAATCGCATACTCCGGAGGGTACCGACCGACCGTACCTTTCTCTCTCGGAATCCATCTGCGGCGATCGCCAATTTGCAATTGTTCCACGAGACGAACTGCGAGTCCTGGGTAACGCTCGGATCGCGGTGATCCGGGTGAATACTTCACGAGCAGTTGGTCGATCATAATATGCATCTCGCAGAAACACAGCGTAGGGAGAGCGCGCACGTATATCGCGTCGAGATAATTAACCGTTGTGAATGGCAACAATCTCTCGGAATATCCGCGAAATGTCGACACGATACTCGACTTTTCTGCTGCTCGATTGTAATCCCACGGACTTATTCCACGGACGCTAGCGATTAACACTAAAACTACCGGAGATTAATCTATATATTTATTTCTACCAAAAAAATCTTATTGTTAGAAAAGAAAAGAGAAAATAAATTAATAAAATTAATCATCTGTGTAATTCCAATAAAAGTCAGAGAAAATTTCAGAAATTAAGATATTTTAAAAATAAGTAATAAATTATTTAAAAAATGTCAAATGGGTTATTTTGACCCCCTTTGGTAGTTCTAGTGTTGAAGCGAATGATCGTGAATGTTTCACTCACTCGGCGAAGACAGGGAGCTGAGATGCGGCGGCAGGCCGGCGTAAGGAAGCGTCGGCAGATAATTCCGCGGTATCGGCAGTCCTGGTGGGAAGAGCTTGGGCGCGGTCGCCGCCAACGGTTGCTCCTGCTGGCCGCTACTTCCGGCGCCGGTCGAGTGCGAATCGCTACCAGGCGACGAGGACGCCGTGGCACCTGAGGACGTCGACTTCGGCTTGGTGAGGTTCAGCGGGGCGTCGAGATCCTGAAGAGGCGGAGCCGTCGGCGCTACCGCGGATGAGATCGGCGCCGGCGACGACGACTCCTTCTCCATCTGCGTGGTCATCTGCGCCAAATGCGCGGTCGCCCAGCTTGGACCTTCCCGATGGCTGCTGATCATCTGCGAACACAACGAAAAATCTCTCAGGGCCAGTTTTTTAATATAGTCGCTTAAAACTTTAATCTTAACTTCACTCGCTCTTCGTCTTTTTCTACCTATCCCTTTTAGAAAAAGATGAAGGGGTGAGTTTAGCTAAACTTCAGTTTAAACGACTATTGAAAAACTGGCCCTCAGGAACGTCAGGCTAACGAGTCGGAATTTCTTGATCAGAATAGTATTCACGTTAAAAAAATCTGTACATTTCTATTTTTTAAATAAATGCTAGAGTTTTCAAACGTGTCCCTCACAATTTTTTGTTTCTCTGGGACGAGGAGACATATCGAAAAATAACTAATGTGGCGAAAATAACGGCATGATATTGCAATATTGTGAAACACTGCGAGCGTTACGCGGATCCTGCAGGCCGAATATGGCGATATATCGATAATCAGCGGAGCACGTACATTGGCGATGGAATTGATGTGTTTGTTGCCGGTGGTGGCGGTTGACGTGGCCGGCGGCGGAGGCATGGGCGACTGCACGGGCAGCCCTCTGAGCTGCTCGAGAAACGGCAGGAACATCAACGACTGTGGCCCCGACATGCTCAGCTGGCTCTTTGTCATCTGAGCCTGCAACTCCTGGATGTTGTGCTGCATGATGTGCTCTTGCTGCCGCTTCAAGTGCTCCGTTTGCAGCCGCTGCATCTCGATTTGCTTCTGCGAGTCGACCGTCATGTGAGCGGGATACGACTGTAAAGGCACACGGACCACTAATTAAAAGGACGCCGTGCACGCCGGCTCTCATACAGAGAATTGTGAGGTCCCCCGCGCTATTTGCGAGGGTGGACCGTTCCACCTTGACAGCGGCTTATCCGCGCGCCGCGCCGCGTGGATGAAATACGCCGGACGTGTTGCCGGGACAATGCGAGCGTGGAGCAAATTGCGCGACGCGATTGCCACTTTATGCCGCCAACGACTCGATGCGTCGTAAATACCGTTTTGGGTTCCCTCGTTACGTTTTGCCTATATATAAATTTCGATTTCGAGCTGCAAAACGCTATTATACATGCAATTGCTCGAGATTTCTGTTTCGGATGCTTTAGCGCGACATTACCACGAAGCAGATTATGCGACGCTAAAATCATTAGGATAAGTGTTTTTCTTTTCAATAGTCGTTTAAACTGAAGTTTAGCTAAAAATTCACTCTTCGTCTTTTTCTAAAAAGGATAGTTAGAAAAAGACGAAGAGTGAGTTGAGCTAAGATTAAAATTAAGCGACTATCGAAAAACTGGCCCTTAGACTTTTTAACAATCTGATACAATCCAGAAACATTCTAAACGATACATTGTTGCTTGAACATAACGCTACATAATTTTTTAAAATCAAATAATTCTTTTTTTCCTAATTCTTTTGTTAAATCAAACAAAAAAAGCCGCTTTTGCATTACGTTTAAATTTTCATTAATATCGTAATGCGAAAATTGCAAATTGTAAAAGTAATCGGCGCTTCCTGACGTTAACGAGTCAACAATTTGAACAGCTATCTCAAGATCTGTTGCTACTTCACACTTTATCCGGATAAAAATCTTTTATACAAAATATGTCAATTATATATCTGTTAAAAATATAATTTTTTCGATTTTTTAATCATGAGATACTTTTATGCTCGCATAACTGAACATAAAGAGACGGATTTATTAAAACTCTTTCGCGTTTCAAGTTATCAAAGGTGTTTTAATACGAAATGTATATTATCTATTTAGCAGGTCGTAAATGTATACTGATCTACAGGGTGTAACAAAAAGGTTGTCCGCTACTTTAAGGGTGAATAGTACACATCAAAATAATGAAAAAAGTTCCTATCAACATAGGTCCGCATTAAGTGATTCCTACCGAGTTATGGGCATTGTAACTTTTGAGCTTAAATTGTTGTTAAATAAATTATTAAATGAATACAAACAATATTCAATGTAACTTTCAACATCTTCTTTAATTTTTGTACGTATTTTGACAACTTAAAATGTATTCTGTTCGTTAATAAACCGAATTTAAGCTCAAAAGTGTAATGCCCATAACTCGGTAAGAGATTATTTGTGCGGGCCTATGTTGATAGAAACTTTTTTCATTATTTTAATATGTACTATTCACCCTTAAAGTAGCGGACAACCTTTTTGTTACACCCTGTATATGTAGTAATATATGATATCACGTCAAAAAGATGATTACTTCATAACCGAGTAGTTAAAGACCTAATTGCGTGTCTGACTGGTAACATCACGCGATTAAGCGGATCGCAGCCAAGTGCATCGCCAGCGAATTTTTGCGATTAACGTTGTATTAATAGCACATATCGGAGCACGCCGGCAACGCGCTTAGACGAGCGAGTATCCCGATCATGGATCTCCACCCTCCGTAGGAACGCAACAATTTACGCGACGAATATCATTGTACTTTCCTACGTCCTGGCTACGATCCAGATATGCGTGGGGTTTATTTTAGACGATAAGGAAGACGTTTATTCATCCAGCCTGTGCACCAGCTGAGATGTCACGCGCGCGCGACTCTGGATGCACCCCGCGTCGCCCTTCCCCGATTCCGAGCCGCGCGATTATTAATTTCACGACTGGCTCCCGATGGCGGTTCTTTCCGGGGATCTTATCATCGAGACCTAGAATTGACGCAGATTTATATTATAAATAGTTACGGCGGAAAATAAAAACTGCAGGGCGACATAAAAATTCGCACAAAAACATGTAGCATTGCGCAAGTGACGATAAGCGTGACCTTCCGTGGCGATTGGACATTGCCGGACACTTCTTATTGGCTTCTGCAGATTATTAAAAATTATAGAGCGTAAGAAACATATAAGAGTAGCATATTCTAACATATATTAACGCGCGAAATGATTACAATGTGCGGAACGAAGAAATCGATATGCCGGTTACTTGTCACCGACACGAGTAGATATATTCTTCAGTCATTAAAAACTGTACAAGTATCAATATTTAACTCTAACAAGGAAGGAAAAATATTAATTTTTCCCCTATGTTATAGCTGAAATAGCAATTTAAAAAAAGAAGTAAGATTAAAACTGCGTAACTTTTAACGAAATTTGATTATACATGTATATCTATATCTCCCTGTATTTTTTATATTAATCAATAGAGATGGAGAGGAGTATTTTTCGATTACAATAGAAATTAGGCTTGGTGTATAACGAAGGATATATATTAGGTACATTGCCTTAAGCCGCACACGGGATTAACAAGGCGGTCATTACGGGATTAAGAGTATCGTATGACTGTATTCTTCATTCTCTGTACTCGTTGACGTTACCGATCTTTTACGATGCGTCGTCGGTACGGCGAGCCGCTCAAAGGCTGCCGAACTGTGCGTTTATATCCCTGCGAGCGTCCCAATGAGCGCGTTCATTGAGACCACATGTGTCGCGTTCGCCTCGGTGGCGCGAAGGATCGGCCACCGGGAGACAATGAGTCGCGACCGGGTAACGCCAATTCGGGTAACGTCTTCGGTTCGCGGCACCTATAATAGGCGGCAAAGACGGTAGAGAAAGGAGAGGAAGAAAGAGAGAAGGGGAGAGGGAGAAAGAGAGAAAGGGACGACTGGAACTTCATTATTCATTTGCACAGTTCAGTTATGCCGATGATACGTATCCGTGACAGCTAAACCGCCCACAGTGGCTAAATATAAACAGGCGGGGTGCCAGCAAGTTCCATTCACATTCACATCCACACACGACGCGGCGGTTTAGTAAGTGAGCATAAGAATATGAGGAGCCCCGTTCTGAATATGCATCCGCGCATTGACGCCAACTGCACCGCCTAAACTTAGCCACGCAATTACCGAAACATATTTACCCCCCGTAATCGCTCTTCGGCCGATTATCTATCGCGGATCGCGCGATACAGAATCCCGAGGCACAGAGCAAGATATCTATATTATATAAAATCGTGAATAAACAATTTGACATTAACAATAACAATAAATAGAGAAATTTTCGCTCGTCCAAAGTAGCAGCTAACACAATAAAATACGACCAATTTTCGAACAATGTTAGGGTGATAAAAAGAATATCCAATTGATTTTCAATTTGGCATTAATTTATCAAATCATCTAAATCTATAATTTAAATCGGTATAAAATAAATAATCTAAATATAATTTTGTTCTTATGTCGATGCAGCACAGTTTCACGTATGGCGAGTTTGCGACATTTAAGTGTAAATTCTTTTGCGTAGCCAATCAACGTGCCTTTACGTTCATGATATTATTTAACCCTTTAAGAACGGGGGTGATAAATAAATCACAATAGCGTATTAATTTCAATTCCAATTAAAAGTTTGTTTTTATATTTTACTTTTTCTCTTTTTTTTTTTTCGCCCTCTCCGATAAGACTCGTTTGAAATACCTGTCGTTAAAGGGTTAATGTAAGTGTGGTAAGGTAAGGGTTAATGTAATGTGTAAATATTCACCAACAATGCGCGTTTTGCACAGCATCGTGTTCGACGTTCGACGAGCGATTTTCGTAGACGCGATACACGAGGCTAAAGGCCACGGAAATTTGCTTGTCCAGATTTAGAATCGGAGCCGCTGGAGTGCGAGTGCGAGGGGACATGCCGGTTGACGCGGATCCACCGGAAGTGGTTCATACTTCACGTGCGTTATAAAGACTGTCACTGCGGGCACTGTCTAAAATTATGTCGCGCTGCAAGGAGCGCGCGCGACTCCGACGTGAACTGCCCGCGCACGTAGATCGAATTAAGGCCTTTCTTCCATCCTCCCCGCGATATCGACCCGCGATCTTATCGCGTGCATCTTCGTCCGAGGTGTTTACAAGCGTTATGAATAATCGATTGCGGGGAGAATCCGGTCCTGCCGGCCCTTCTTGCGGCCGATACGCGCGGGGGACAACGAGAGAAGCCGGGGAACAAAAAAGTGCCGCTGCACTCCTTAATGGAATTTTAAAAGAGAGACACGCGGAATCTCCGACGACAAACAGGGAGGCGGCCGGTGGATACATAAATTATGGAGCGCTTTGAACGGGATTCGCGCTCGCCCTGTACGGGACTACCGCGTCGCAGCGACAGGAGGAAAAGAGCTAGCGACAGAGAGACAGAGACAGAGAGAGAGAAAGAGAGAGAGACAGAGAGAGAGAGAGAGAGAAGAGAGGGACCGGTGAATTGCGAGAATCTAGGGCAACCGGAAGCGGTATTTTCGTGGCGCCGCTTTTCGAGATGATCGCGGGTACATCGTCGCAAAGCGGTCATCTCTTCGAGAGTCGTCCGTCCTCTCTTTCATCGCGAACCAGCCAATGTGGTGGCGATCATGATGATGCATAACGTAGAGATCGATGGCATTAATCGTGTAGATAAAACCGAAGAAATATCGTTATTAGATTCAAAATACACGAGGTGTCCGGTGTCCCACAAGAGTCTCCTGCAGTTTAATTTTAGTGATAGATTTCCCGGTTTATTTGAAGTGCATTCTTTACTGAAATATTGCATTTATCAATCGTTCGAATCAATTAGTTACGCGAATTATTTTTAAATTATGTATCATTAAATCGTATATTATAAAGAGAAAGAGAGTTGCTATCATCATTTCTTTTGAAATATTAACACTTCTTCGCAAGACACTCTGTATGATAATTCACGCAGGTAATCCATCATCTTTTCTTATGCAATATACCAATCTCATAAACCTTGTTGATGCTGTTTCTATCCTTGTAGTTGAATCCCATTATACCACGTGTATCGCGATAAGTTTTCTCTCTGTAGATATTTTTAATGTAAATAAACAAGGACAATCTACACATAAACTATCATTACACGTAATCTAAGGTAGACGAGTATTAAAAAGCAGCCAGTGCTATTCATTATCCGACTAACTAGACTTTGTATCAAATAGATTACACACATTCCGTATATACTTAGTTCACATATAAAATGTCTTAAATATACTTATTCGAAATATGAGTACTGAAACTATGTTGTATTACTCGGAATTACTCTTGAGTTACCGTTATTAATTTACAAAAAACTATTATGATTCGATTACTATCGAATCACACACACACAAATTTAATTATTAATCTTATTATTGTAGCGATCGTGGCGCAGAGAGTTGTGCGCTGCTCTAAGGATCCTTTTCATATGTCAAATTTTCATGAAGCGAATTAATCAAATTTAATTATTAATCTTATTAATAAAAAGAAATAAATTAAAATATAATCAGAAAAAATCGCAATTCTTATTTTTGCACGATACGTCTTTCTAGAATTCTTCTTACTATCCGCTCTGTAGCGGTTAAATGTTAAAAATGAGGAAAAACCAGTCAATGTATCTGTGTGCCGCGGCGGCGGTTGCACGATTTATGTGATTCTCCTGCATTCGCGATTGCAGAAGGCGAAGGCAGACATGTACAATCGTCAAAAGACACGAGTTTGCCATCGACCTCGCGGAATCCATAATCATCTTAGATCAGGCCGGTCCGATGGACGCGCGTACAGACACAGACGGTGCGTGGCGCGGTATTTTCGGATATCTTTATTGGCCGATGTTTATTATCTATTCGCCGCCTCTAATCCTTTTGATATTCCGCGTCGGCGGATAAACAAATCGGCCCGATCATCGGTGGCCGCGGGCCGTTTTCTCGCGAAAACGCTAATATTAATAATTCGAATCCTTTTGCCGCATGCCCGCCGATATCGTTAGCCGTTCTTATATCCGAATGAACGGGTCGCGCTTATCCGGCAGCGTTTATGCGCGCGCGTCTCGATCGTGGCCCTACGTTACAAAGACGACTTTGTTCGCATTTCAATTCGCGTCATCGGTTCCGCGAGCAATTGTGCGATAATGCCTGCCGAGTCAACTATGTAAAAATTCTGCCGATCGCGTATCCCGTTGACACACGCAACCATTGATTTCCGATCAATAGTTAGATCATTGCTCAATAATTCTCCTTCCGAGAAGGAGATTAAGATAGTTGCACAAGTGAACGATCAATTAGGAAATATTGTCAGATAGTTTTATTATAGTCTTCTTGATAAATGGAGATAATATCATCTGCACGCATACACCCACATATACGCATTTGCACATATATATCCGCCTCCTTTCAGCGACGAATGTGAACGTAAAGATTATTAATTGTACGAGATTGCAGAACGGATAAAACGCGTTAGGGCGCTCACACATTTTGACAAGTTCGTAAGCAAGTGACCAAGTGACACGAATGTGGTCGACCAATGCAAACGAAATCATTACGAGAGCATGAACGCGATATGCGAGAGGCATTCACGATGTCGGAAATACTTTATAAGCGTGCGCGTTTTGCCGCTCTAAACTGCACCGCGTCTCCGTTCGGTGTTCAACGACATTCTGACCATCTTTCACGATTCTCTTCCGCGAGAGCGTTCTACATCTACAAGTCAATTGACACAAATATACCGAAAAGCGATACAGCAATCCAGCGTTCGAAATCCGCGGAGCGTCCGCCGAAAACTCTGCGCGCCCGATATTCGTCCGCGCGTTGCACGCGACCGGCACAAACGAGGCGAGTTTCTCGCGGTTAACACTTATACTGCCCGGAGCCATTTGAATATCCCGTTACCGGAACGTCGCGTCGGGTGGCCCGCAAGAAAAAAGAATTAAACTTTGTTAGCTTTTTAAACGTAAACACGCGATTTTCGCAGCTCGCTGCGCAAACGATGTATCCTTGCCGCCCCGTAAGCGCATAATATTGAGCCGTTTCCGCATTTGTAGAACTCGAAAGATCTTAAGACTTTTCGTTACGTAAGCACTTTATTTTTGCATATCTTCGATTTTTTAGCTAAGGATAGAAGGTTATCTTCGTTTCTTTCAGCTAGGGAGATATCTTTATCTCTGGTGCTCAACGATTAATATCTCGACCTTTCTGCAATTTACTAATTATCACATCGTTGAAATATGCTCGGACTTTCATCAAAATAAGATGCTTTTACTGCAAATTTATTTTGCATTGAGCGAATAATCTTTTCGTACTTAAGGGGGATGAGAAAGACAGTTCGGTGTGTGCTTTTTAGCGTTTCAGCCCAGTATAATACGCGCGCATTTGCGAGTATCCCCGCCTTATATAACGTCGATACGCGAATGAGAATTAACGGCATTAAACCCTGATATTACGTCGTGTATGACACTAACGCGGCATAGACAGCGTTTCTCTTAGCGGCTCAGGGCCCATCGCGGATCGAAATAAGCTGCGATGATGAGCCGGCTGTCAGTAGGATTATTGTCCTCGGCTTCTTACGCCGCCGGGGAGTTCTTTCCGTGAAGATCGTATGTGGTAAGGCAAGACGACGGTGTGCGACTGTCCCCGGAGACTAGGGGAACGTCGGGACGCGTCCAAAGCAACCCCCGTCAACTTTGAGGCAAGCGAGAGGGCAATCGCGTCGCTGTCTCCCCCGATTCCTTCTGACTTTCCTGCCGGCGTATCTTCTTTTCTCGCGTCGCTTCCTTCGGCACGATTCGTCTCTTTCAGCAATAGAGAGGAAGAGAAAGAGAGAGATACGTCGGTCTTGTGTTCTTCCCCTTTCGTTCCGCGGGTATACCGTTCTATCCGTCGTCTGACGCTCTCCTCTTTGTCTCTATCGTCGGCTTTCCCATCAACGGTCACCCGTTTCGAGAGGAGATCCCTCAGCGACCCTTCTATCTGTAGTGCGTGGCAGCCGACAACTGCACGGCATACACTGTCGCCGTATAGCACTTCGACACCTCGATCGGTTTATACCGCAACGGCAGTGTCAACGAACGCGCGCCTCCCCCTAAAGTTCGCGAGATGAGAGAATATCGTTTCCGACGGGTTAAGTACAGCACATTATTTTCCTCGCAAGTCTTTAATACCACGCAGTCAAGCGAACCGTGTGGTCGTGTAGCTAAAACCATCATGCTTGCGGTAATGCGAAAAAAACGGAAACATGATCCAGTATGTATAGTTTTATCATCATAACGTCGCCGGTTTTTCATAAAGTTAAATAATAATAACAGTAATTTTGTTTTTTTTTTTATGTAATAGCTTATATATATTTTTAAATATTATATTACGCATTATATTATATTTAAAAATATATACATATCTATAAGCTATTATATGAATATATAATATATACATATTTTTTTTTCTATAAAATATTTTTTACAAGCAATATAATAGAGTCAGAGTAATCTTGCATTCTATTATTATATAAGATATATCTATGTATATAATAAATAGAAAAAATATTTTTAAAAAATATTTGTATTTTTGCTAACGCAAGTTATCTCGCTGAGAATTAGAACACAAGATATCTTGAATAGAGACCAAGAGTTATCTTGCATTCCTAACAAGACAAACTTTGATCGGCGTTTTGCATGATCCGACCTCACATTCATCCGCTTGATGATCCTGATGAGAGGTATCGAAATAAGATAAAGTGAAGCTCGTATGATGAAGAGAAAAGAGACGAAGAAGCCGATGATGGAAGAAGATTGATGATTACAACAATACACGCGAATGCATACTTCTATGCACCTTACCCACAGCCCGGTCGTGCTTCCCGTCGTCGGGACGAATACAATAAGCAACTCCCTTCGCATTCGTCGACTTTAATTAATTTTATATATACATATATATAGTGTGGCGCGCGCACACGGCAAGACCTTGTTTCTTTCTTTCGTACTCACTCAGTCTCGCACGCGCTCGCCGCGTATCTTTCCGCTTTCTTCTCTCGCGCTCGCTTTGCAGAGAGACCCCGAGACCCGGCCACTCGAGAAACGAGAATAATATGCGTGATGCACGTGCCACAGTGCACCCCTCCTGTCGTTGCTCCTCTCTCGATCAAGCGGCGCAACCGCGATTCTAATTCGTTGCGCCGCCGACGCGCATTGTGCGCGTGCAAGTGGCTTGTGCAAGATTTCCGCTGTCAAAGAGGAGACGAAGCGCTCAAAGAAAAAGAAAAGGAAAGATTGCTTGTAATCGTTGAATGAATGATTCTTAATCTTAGATTTCACAAGAAGATATAATCAATATGGAATTTACACAAGTTATCTTCGAAATATCACCGAGTACTCGAAAATGCAAGATTGTAGATGAAACAGTTTGTCAATCGATATCTCTCCCTGGAAATAAATCTTGTGTATATATAAAACTTTCGTGTAAATTAAATTTTCGAACGCTGCGGTAACGTAAAACCTGCAGTTTATACACCATTTGTTATCTTCACTATGTTAGAATTTGCAAATAAAGGATAGAGAATTATCCTTGGATTACAAGAAGATGATATGCACATAAAATTATAAAGCGCATAGTCGAAGTCGTCTATTTAATGGCGATCATTAAAATCAAAGTGGGGACACACTTTGGCTTGGTTTATTCCGATCTAACTGGAATTCTTCGTAATCCTTTACAAAGAAAGAATTATATGTCACATTATTGAATATTTCTGAATACGATTTTAGCGGAATGATTTTATGCAGCGCACGCGTATCGATGCTGCACAATACGATTAGTTGCAAGTTGCATCTAACCGCATTGCAGAGAGATCATCATGTTGCGTAATATAGACTTAATTGTTGCGAGATAATCCAATACGTTTGTGACATACGGATGACATAGAGATAGTATAGGTCTCAGAATCATTACGAGAAAAAAAAACAGATTAAATAATTCATTAACCAATCGTTTGGTTATTTCGCCCGTTTAATGAACTTAAATTAAGGTAAATGAATGATTTAACGGATTTAACCGCTTTAGTTACGCGTATTTTTTTAATGCAACGTAATGTGGCGCGAAATGTGTGTTTTAGGATCATAATAAAACGGAATGTGAGATAACCCGAATCCAGAATCGGAGCGAGTAAGTTGCAGGCTCGCGTGCCCCCGAAAAGACCCGTTCACGCACCGTGTAACCGTATGTACCGTAAGCTGATATCGGCATCTTCGCGCCGCAGTGCACATTCCACTGAATGTATGCGATATTTATCCCGGCACGGACGCTCGTATCCCGCGCTCCTGTGCGTGCACGCGCCGCCGAAACGTGAGAACCGAAATAAAGATTCGCACGACACGCGCGACGCACCAGAAATACGCGCGGATCGAAGCCCACCACCGACCCTGTTTCACATAAGTACGGATTGATAGTTTTACGGATTAATCCCCGACTATATATAGCAAGCTATAATAGCGTTATTGTTGTGGAGCACAAAATCATGACAAACTCACATTTGTTGCTTGCACAAACCCAATCTTTTCTTTTGACAATCCGTTTCACCTGTATCAATTAATTTTAATTTAAGTTTAACTGATACTTTGATCATTTTAGAGAACCCGGAGAGATACAATAAAAAATTAGTTAACTGTAGTTAACGTAACTACAGTTACTGACGCTTGTGAAATCAACTATAAATAATTTTAATAATTTTAATTAAAATATTCTACGCGTTGCATAATATTCTCTACATATATACGAAACATTTAATTCATATATAGTCAATAATTTTCTCACACCTCATGCATTTAATTTGTTTAAGCTGTTAGAAAATAATTAATTGAAAGATTCTACAATTTATTAAAATTACAAGCAGTCAACTAAATTTCAGGGGAATATCGTTTATCAATACAATACTCAATACGTATAGGTACTTGATTATCGCATATTAGTTTCAGCATGAAAAACGACTGCATCATTGACATCATCATCTGGAGCATCGGATGTTCCAGAATTCGCTCTTACGACAGTTACGTTGCATACTTACGCAATCTCGGCTGCCTGAGATATACTTTGCTCGAGATCGCGTCGACACAATGAAATTGTGCCGTACGGCGAAGCGCGATTCGAGCAGATTTGCGCACCGACTCGAGCGCAATTCAACGTGGACCCCTCTCGCGAGGTCTGACCAGAATATTCGGGGAGAAGGGTAAAGAAAATGGAAGGAAATCGCGGTGATGGCACACAGGAATGTAGCAGCTGCGGGGCTCATTCACAACCGCGCGCGCGGCAGAGTTCTTACTACTGCAGCGCTCGCGGATGCTCTCATCTCTCTTTCTCTTTCCCTTTCTTCCTCTCTCTCACGGGGTCGCCGTCCAAGTTACAAGTATAACTGCACTCAATGCCCGCCGGGTACCTACTTCCACTTCATTCTGTAGTCCTCACGATCGCAGCGAGATATATCTAGATTCAAATATCGCGGCCGAAATGTCTACCTATTGTCGCGCTCAATTACTCCATTTCCGAAGTATCTCAGAGAATTTGCAGAAGCGCTTGCACATTCAATCTGCAGTTGTTACTTGCTTCCGAGAGGTCTACAAATATTATTAGTTCTAAGTAGATATTCTATTAATGTGCGTGATAACAGATGATTAAATATAATCTCTCCTACATGTTGTACGTTAAAGTCCTTTTAAAGAAGATAAATTTATTTATTTTGATAACATTTTAAGTTATTAAGATATAGAAGACTCGGCCTAATTTAAACACCTAGTTTAATTTAAAAAATTAGTTTTAAATTCTAGACAGACAAATTGTAAAGCTTAATAAATATAATTCATATAAAAATTAAAAACATTTCACATTTTTTTTTTAGAAAAAACATTTTTTACAAAAAAGATTACATAATCTTTGAACTGTGTAAATTTTTCCCTAAGAGGCTTGATTCTCTCTAATATGAAAATTCGAGCAATTCTTCAATAAAGCAATATATGTTGTGTGAAAATCGTTTCTTCCGTTCACCACGCGGAGCATCATGACGCCGCCAAAAGTTCTCCGGCATTTCAGACGCGATCAACGATGTGATCGTTCGCAGTGCGACTGTTCACAAGTCAAACTGGTTAACCAGACACTGCCACTTACCACCGGCGACAATCCCCGCGCGTTACATCAGCATCGTCGGCAGAATAACCCTCTCGAGGAGCCGCGTCTGTTCGAGGCCGGGTCATAATGCAATCAGAATATCGCCCGTGGAAGAAGGAGAAGAAGATTAGAAGGCACCACTCACAGCACGGTATTTACTTTGAACTATTCTGGGCTCCGTGGCCGAAACGCGCGTTATATCCGCCGCCACCGCCGCGGCCGCGACCTCGCGGGAGCTTGGACCTTTAAAGATGCGTCTGCTCGCTTCGAAGGGAACCGATATCCCCGATAAGCGGACACACGCTGATAATGCTAAAAGCAAGCAAACCGAAATAAAGCATTTTCCGAGAAGACGGACGAGACTCGCGAGGAGATTCGCGTCGCCCGACAATCAGGCGCGAACAATACGCACGAGTTATGAGGCCACAATGAAAAGTCGAGAGACAATCAATCGCGACGGTGACGGATCGCGAAACGAGAGAAAAAGCTATCGAAGACAGAGGAAGAGGAGCCGATGGATGTGTCCGAGAGAATACAATAGGCCACTGTTGCGCGCTCGGTACCCTCGAACAATGCCGGCTCCCGGATTCAGTTAACAATCCGTGTCGCTAACGTGGGGGCCGTCGTTCGATAAGAATGACGGAGGCTGCGGAGGCGCGACGATTCGCTCAAACATCCGCGAATGTTCACGGTGCGTCGCGTCGTCTTTTTAGGGTAAAGATTTCACTCGGCCTCTGAAGAGAACCGGTGAAAATAATTATCTCGTATTCCTCGACCTGCGCTCTTTTCAACAATATATAAGTATTGTCAAGTAAAGGAAGGTTTCTACGCTCAAAATTCTTGTCCTAGCTACGAAATTATGATGCGAGAATGATAAAATATAATTATTACTTCAGATAATTTTCTTATTTTACGCTCAAAATCCTTAACGATTCATTATACATCGACAATTCCCCCTCGAACGAAGATATTATTATTGCAGTGATTAAGTTGAGCTTATACCGCGCTCGTTAACCACGAAGCGTCCGCGAAATCTCGCCTTTGGATTGACGCTTCGTTTCACGCGTGGATTTAATGAAGACGCGGTGGGGTGGTTACCGATACTGCTGTCACGCGCGCGGACAATGGGGCGCATTAATGAGAAAAATAATTACGAGAGGTCTTTTTCTCTCGTCGCGGAAAATCAGAGGTTGAGGAGCTTGACGAAGCAGCGGCCAAGGAGACGGGCGTAAGAGGGTTCACATAATGTCGTAGTCGAGTGGTCCAGACAACGTCGTGGATGCATTAACGCTCGCTGTTCCTCGTCCCTTCGCACAAGACATGGGCTTTAAAGCATCCACCCGACGACATAATTATTTCGTAATTAATATAATAGCCGTCAGTGGTTCCGATTAGAAGTCTCAGCCGCGGATATCAAAGGGACATAAGCAATTCCCACGGATATTATAACATATAAAATGCAAGGATGGCTTTTAATGTATTTAATAATAAACTCATAATTTAAATATTTGCCTACGTTTAATCGTCCCCATTAAAAGTGCCACGGACATTTTTTACAAAGGAACAAAGAATAAAGAGTGCAATGCATTTAAATCGATAAAGATTGTATACACTTAAGATTATTAAATCCTTTAAGCATTATTTAGTATTTTAATCAATTATCTTGAATTCGATCTATTTTATCAGCAAAAAATAAAAAAAAATGAATCTTTCAGAATTATTATGGTCGTAGATATATATGTAATCGATCGCGATGTCAGCATCGCGTATTCGAAATATCGACGTTCTGCAATCCTATAGAAAATAAGCGCCTTTATCACGAATAATTTCGTAGAAAAAAATTTCAAAGATAAAGCTTATTATTTTCCAAACATAAAATTATAATTGTATTGTAATATCGACAATATCAAATGACAAAGTGACTCGAGGAAAGAGATATCTAGTTCAAGATAGCACCTTCTATTTCTGGTGTTCCTCGACTTGAAATAGTAATCTGTATACGCAATATACGCATATTTATATTTAACGGTGCATATTAGTTTTACATTAATTAGAACCTTATTTAATGCGCGACCATAATGTGTCGTGGTGTTAATGCGGGTATAAAGCAAGACGTGGCTACTGACCATGACGGTGATAGATATTAAAGCTGCCCGGTGTGTTAATATATTCGTATTAATGAGATACTGACACGCCTGACATTTATATATCGATAATAAAACCTATCACGTGTGGACTATACATTATATGTGAGAGAGAGAGAGAGAAAGAAGAGGAGGTCGGAGGGAAAAAGAAGACGAGAGAGAAACTACATGCAGCAATGTATTGGAAAATAAAACAAATTATGCCTTGTTACAGTCATTCAATCGGACGTTGAATAACAGATTGGGTCTCGTTGCAGTTACTGTTAAAAAATATGAAAACAGGCACGCGCGTAATCGTATCGTCGATTTTTGGAGTGCAGTATTACTTTCGATATGCCGAGCGTTCGAATGCACGTATAGGAGCTGATTGAACGCGTTTTACACCGATGATCCCCGATCAGCTTTCGATACCTAGAACGCAGCAATCGGGTTACAAGTACCGTCCTTTTTTTTTTTTCAAGCTGTAATTCATTTTCCCCGGATACCGAACATGCGCGCTTTTGGCGCCAATAAACTCGATTCAAACCTTCAATTATTGTAGCACCGGCATTTTCAATTTTTACGCCGGCTGCGTATTTCTGGACTCAACGTGGACGCCGTACCATTTACTACGTATCCTCCCACGCGTAAATCCTTTAACATAGTATTTTTTCGAGATCGAGATATACGCTATCCATTGATATAACATAAATGTTTTCATCTTCAATTAGGGAAAAACGCCAGTTTACGCGGCCAAGACTGGATCTTGGTAGCCTAAAAATATTATTCGTGTGAATTTTTGCAATATAATAATTCGAATTTTGTGGAACATTGCAATTGTTTGCTTTTAAATCCTCTATTATTAAAATGCAATTTAAAACTCTAGAAGCAGTCATATCAAACAAAAGAAATAAGGAAAGGGTAAAAGCAAGTTGCTACGAGTACAAAAAAATCAAATAACAGAACTAATTAAAAGAGAGGGACGCGACTTGAGTGAGTAGCATCAATCGGTAAATTTAATAGAATTAGTTGCAATTACTTGCATTTGTACGACATGATGAGGAGGTGCTTTTCGAAAGAGATATTGGATACAAATCCGAGAGGGTAAGTGGAACGGATAAGATTAGGCGAAGGAAAACTAGTAGAATGTGGAGAACAAGAAACAGAAAAGAAATGAAAGAAAAGATAAAAGTCAGCGAGGTAATAGTAGCGGAAGAACGGAGGTAAGAAGGAAAGAAAAAGCGGATAAAAGAGAATCATTAAAATAATTAATACACTATAATGTCTAACAGTGATGTTTATATCCCTGCGCGAGCAAAACTGATTTTAGAGAAGCTTTATTGAAGTGCAGTAAGTATTCTGAAATTCTATTTTAAAATTCCTATCCGACTAATATAAGCAGCAAATTTATAAAGGTGCGTCTACATCTATCGTAACGCTGCGATCGTGGTCGTAAGCAAAGAAGATCTCGTAAACAATATATCTATGTTAATATATCTATAAATACACTTTTCTTCGCGCGTCGAGAAGGCTGACAGATTAGATTACTGTTGTAACGCTAGACAAGCGTCCTAATCGTCAGAGTTCAAGTCGAATCAACTCATTGATGAGGTTACGATAACTGTCACGACGAGCGTTACGATCGTCGTAAGGAGCTTACGATAATCATTTACGATAGATGTAGACGCACCTTAAGAAGCTGTAAAACTTGTATATACAATAAGTACATTAAGATTAAAAATATTGAAAATTATACTGCTGATATTATCTATCATTAATTTTGTAATTAGATTAATATTTCGTTAGAATAATAATATAAATTCGTCTTCTTTTCATCGTATTTTCTGTCTTTAGCGTATTTAAAGAATTTCGATTTACGTATCAAATTAATTTTGATTATTAAGTTAATTTACTTTTTTTGTATGTTATTTCAGCATACAAAACGGACAGAAAGGAATTTTTGTCGTAATGCGAATTGCAAGCTCAAATGTCTAAAATCGCGGAAAACGACGCGACGCGGCATCAGTTAACATGAACGCGTATAAAGTGTCACGCGTCGTTGCCCTACGATCAAACGGCAAACATTGTCGGCCCACCACTCGAATACGGTAATTCTTTGATCGCTCGAAAAGATACATCGACCCGGCTTCCGCGGTAGCACAACCTCCCGCTCGGATCTGTGAAGTTAGCACGACATTCTACGAATTTCAAAAAAATACTAAGAGTTCTGGTAGCACTTTTCATAGTTCTACAGTTCCTGATAAAAATTAAAAAGAGTTCCGCATTCCTTGTATTAAAAAATCGAAATTGAAAAAATGTCGTGCTAACTTCGCGAATCTAGCACGACACTTTCTCCTCTAAAGTACCAAAACGCGTTGAATATTATAATATTTGACAAGAGTTCCCGATAGTTCTAATCGAATTCCACACATATATACAATTATAGATCGATATTCCACCAATTAACATTTTTAAACAATTGTGATGTCCGCCCCCAGCATGATACTTGATGACAAGTGTCGTGCTGAAGATTTTCCGCGGTTTAACGATTATTTTCGACAGTTCTAAAAGAGTTCTGTGCTTTAGAATTAGTTGTAAAAAGAGTTCCGATAATTAACTATTTTTTAAACAATTTTAGCAGTTACGTCCAGCACGACGCTTAGTGAAAATGTGTCGTGCTGATGATTTTCTGTGGTTCTGAAGGTAGTTCTCGGTAGTTCTAGCAGAGTTCTATGCTTTAAAATTATTTTTACAAACAGTTCCGAACAATTACTATTTTTTAAACAATTTTAGCAGTTACGTCCAGCACGTCACTTAGTAAAAATGTGTCGTGCTGATGATTTTCTGCGGTTCTGAAGGTAGTTCTCGGTAGTTCTAGCAGAGTTCTATGCTTTAAAATTATTTTTACAAACAGTTCCGAACAATTACTATTTTTTAAACAATTTTAGCAGTTACGTCCAGCACGTCACTTAGTAAAAATGTGTCGTGCTGGCGATATTGGGCACTTCTAAAAATAATTCTCGGCAGTTGTACAAGAGTTCTATGTTTTAGAATTAGTTCTAAAAAGAGTTCAAAACGTTTACTATTTTTTAAACAATTTTAACAGTTACATCCAGCACGACACTTATTAAAAATGTGTTGTGTTGATGATTTTCTGCGGTTCTGAAGGTAGTTCTCGGTAGTTCTAGCAGAGTTCTATGCTTCAGAATTATTTTTACAAACAGTTACGACCGTTTACTATTTTTTAAACAATTTTGGCAGTTACGTCCAGCACGACGCTTAATAAAACTGTGTCGTGCTGATGATATTCTGTGGTTCTGAAGGTACTTCTCGGTAGTTCTAGCAAAGTTCTATGCATTACAATTATTTTTACCAACAGTTCCGAACAATTACTATTTTTTAAACAATTTTAGCAGTTACGTCCAGCACGTCACTTAGTAAAAATGTGTCGTGCTGATGATTTTCTGTGGTTCTGAAGGTAGTTCTCGGTAGTTCTAGCAGAGTTCTATGCTTCAGATTTATTTTTACAAACAGTTCCGACCGTTTACTATTTTTTAAACAATTTCAGCCGTTACGTCTAGCACGACGCTTAGTAATAATGTGTCGTGCTGATTATTTTCTGCCGTTCTGAAGGTAGTTTACTTACAATAAAAAAGTGTCGTGCAGGACGTAACTGCTAAAATTGTTTAAAAAATAATAAACGTTTGGAACTGTTTGTAAAAATAAATCTAAAGCATAGAACTCTGCTAGAACTACCGATAACTACCTTCAGAACCGCAGAAAATCATCAGCACAACACATTTTTAATAAGTGTCGTGCTGGACGTAATTGTTAAAATTGTTTAAAAAATAGTAAACGTTTAGAACTCTTTTTACAACTAATTCTAAAACATAGAACTCTTGTACAACTGCCGAGAATTATTTTAGAAGTGCCCAATATCGTCAGCACGACACATTTTTACTAAGTGACGTGCTGGACGTAATTGCTAAAATTGTTTAAAAAATAGTAATTGTTCGGAACTGTTCGTAAAAATAATTGTAATGCATAGAACTTTGCTAGAACTACCGAGAACTACCTTCAGAACCGCAGAAAATCATCAGCACGACACATTTTTACTAAGTGACGTGCTGGACGTAACTGCTAAAATTGTTTAAAAAATAGTAATTGTTCAGAACTGTTTGTAAAAATAATTTTAAAGCATAGAACTCTGCTAGAACTACCGAGAACCACCTTCAGAACCACAGAAAATCATCAGCACGACACATTTTCACTAAGCGTCGTGCTGGACGTAACTGCTAAAATTGTTTAAAAAATAGTTAATCATCGGAACTCTTTTTACAACTAATTCTAAAGCACAGAACTCTTTTAGACTTGTCGAAAATAATCGTTAAACCGCGGAAAATCTTCAGCACGACACTTGTCATCAAGCGTCATGCTGGGGGCGGACATCATAATTGTTCAAAAATGTTAATTGGTGGAATATCGATCTATAATTGTATATATGTGTGGAATTCGATTAGAACTGTCGGGAACTCTTGTCAAATATTATAATATTCAACGCGTTTTGGTACTTTAGAGGAGAAAGTGTCGTGCTAGATTCGCGAAGTTAGCACGACATTTTTTCAATTTCGATTTTTTAATACAAGGAATGCGGAACTCTTTTTAATTTTTATCAGGAACTGTAGAACTATGAAAAGTGCTACCAGAACTCTTAGTATTTTTTTGAAATTCGTAGAATGTCGTGCTAACTTCACAGATCACAACGGCTTCCGCGGTAGCACAACCTCCCGCTCGACGACGACGAGCGCGGGGGATGAACTGAACGGAAGGAGGATAGACGTTCGCACGCGGGTGCGCGCATAAGTCGACGTCTCTCGAAAAGCGGATGGAGAGAGGCAAGGGCAAAAACGCGACCGCGCGCTCGTTTAGCCTGTTTAACGGCAGACCGAGTCGCGCTCTGCAAAAATCACTGCGACGACACGACGTGGTGATAATGCGCACTTTGCGGAAGCTTCGTTAGCGAAGGCAGGCTGCAAACTGCAGAGGGAGGTATGATGTAAGCGAGGTGTAAGCGTCGCAATGAGGCTGATGATGGACGGCTGAACATGTAAAGCGAATAAAGAGAAAATGAAGAACAAAGATCATAAACCTTATTATGCGGAAGTCTAATAAAATGTAATGAATAAAATAAAAAAACCTTATTACATGCAGATGTAATAAGACATAATATATAAATAAAAATAAACTCGTGTTTTATTTTTTAATTTTTGTTCATGGAAATAATTATACGTTAGACTTATTCTAAGCGCGGTGCTATTTTAGTTATGTAATATACTAACGCCTTATGTCGCCATATTAGCCGAATCAATTTTATAGTCTGTGACATTTTCAACGTAATAATTATTTTTTTTGTAATTCGTATAATTGCTTCTGAATACAGAATGCCGGCGATGTTAAACTTTTAGCGCATAATTCGAACGAATCTTATTTCATTTTATTATCATATGTAAGGAGGTATCTAATAAAAAGTTAGGTAATCAGCGAGCTAATCTGTTTGTTAAACACCCCGTTGCAGGCAACAACCGATAATTATGCATTGCGAAGTGGCTTGCGCACTGTAATTATCGTATAAACGCAAGTAATAGTTTTGTCGTTAAGTTTCCCGTTTTTACACGTGCATAGAACGCGATTCCCGATCGCAATGGCCGCGATATCCACCGTACGTGCGATTCCCTTTGTAGCCGCTCGCGCGCAAAAAAAAAAAAAAAAAAACAGACGGAGTAGGGGGTTGTGTATGTATGTAACGCGGCAACACAGAAACGCACGTTACGCAAATATGCAGAACGGAGGGCCACACTTTTGTTCGCCGGCACGGAACGCCCAGTACCGCGGTCCACGTCGATTCCACGGGCTTTCGTGCAATGTTTCTATGAATCTCTCTGTCTCTCTTTCTCCCTCACTGTATACGCGTGTGTTGAATACGTGTACACATTACCGGCTTTCGTGGTCGATACGGATTTTACGAGCGGCGACGTGCTTCAGAGGGCGGACGCTCGGATGCGTTTGATACAATATATAAGCGGCGAGATGCGGAATCGACGCGACGGGGGTAGAAACGGGAGAGGAGAGGAAGCGGGGAGGTCAATGGCGCGCGCGGGAGGTCACAAAGTAGCATTCTATTGACAGAGAGCCGGGCGCTCTCTCGGGTCCGCCGGTGATTATACTTGGTGATCATATCGCTCGCGTATTGACAAACAGTGGTGCACAGAGAGAGAGAATCATCCCCCTGCTCCCCGAGCCGCGGGGGGAGCGCGCAATTCCCTCTTATTTCCTCTGTCCATAACCGTTGTGTCTCTCGCCCACCTCTCTTTCTCTCCTCCTCTCTTTATCTCTCGCCATCCCCTTCGGCTATCCCGCCGCATTCCGCAATCCCCGCCGCCATCGGATCGCGCGGGGGTGGCCGTGCCCTGCGGTCGCGTCTCGTGCACTGGTGCACACACAGCCCGCCCACCGGTGGTCCACAATGCACTGCTAATTCCCATAAAGCGCCGGCCGATACGCAAATGGACAAACGGATATGGACGTGTACACATGGCCAAGCGTGGAATACGGCAGCGCGCGTCCGCCCCGTACCGAACACCGCACGCCCCCCTGTCGTTCCTGATGCGCGAAACGCGATGCCCTCATGCAATTTTGCCCCGCCTTTGTGGACCATGTTGTCGCACGTAATAACGATATTGTCGTGCGACATGCAGATACGTCTGATAGATACAAATATATGAAACAATAATAATGTGAGCACATAAATATAGGTATATGATTTTGCAGTGTGTGCATGCATCATGATATATTAATGTAGTCCTCATATTATTTGTGTTGCATATATGGTTTTTGGTACAGTTTATCAAAGGTATATGCACCATATTTGCATATACTATTGCATTTTATACAATATTTTAATCATCTCTCATAAACTATAGATAGACTAATCAATAGTCTGCATGAATGAAAGAATTTAATGAACAAATTGCTTAATGTTGCTGCCTGAAGTAATCGGCAGACCATAACTAAGAGTTAACAGTTATTTTCGTAATTATATATTTTCCTATACACCCTAAAATGACTAATGAGATATTTAATGAATATTCCGAATATAATTATATCGTTAATCATTTCACAGCAAATTTCGAGCACGTGCCTCTTTTTGTAGGAACATTTATATATCTCTCTTCGTCATTTATTATATATCTCTCCTTGAATTGCTTTTAAAGCAGATTTTTACCGAGAGAACGCACGTGGCGAAGCTAATTTGTTATATATGTGTTTTTACCAGCGTATAGTAATATATTCAAACTGACAGGGGAGATGATATTAAAGTAAGTAATCAAATAGAATTTCACAAAACGCGTTATCGAGTGTTGCAAGTTTGTTTAGATGAGCAAGGGCTGTTTAGATTTCAAAAGGTGAAATTTCCAACCGCGGGTTTTTCTCCCCGAATCGCGTATGATGAAGATTTTCGCACGCGGTTAATGCATGTATTTCATTGGTAATATGCGCTAGCCATAATTCTTATTAAAATATGTAAAAGTAGTACAGCGAAACGTGTTAATGTACTAATTTCACGCGCAGCTGCGTCGCGTGTTTGGCAAGTTGGTAATTTATGAGGAACGAAAATTTATTTCAGAGAAATATACGCGTCCGCCACATACGCAGAGGAGATAATTTGCTTTTTGCGAACGCCCGCGGGGGAAGGCGAGGGGAGAAGGGGGTTAAATTTCGTTCGCAAAGAGACTGTGCTACCTGAGTGTACCTACTCAAACATCTTTGACCAGGCAAAATGAAAACCTTTCGGACTGCCTTTTGAGTGTTTGTTCACGGCTGGAGTTTGCATCGGACAGTTGGATAGTATCGTATTGTCATTCCCGCAATAAATATCATTGCGCAAAAATCGCATGCCTGATGGTAAGCAAAGTGCCGATATATGTGATATACGCGAAAATGCAATTTTTCCGTCGCCGAAATCGTTCCTGGCGTACGGAAGAATACGTCTTGAGGAGAAAGTCTGCGGTGCAGCAGATCGGCTGCGATCGAGCTACTGGGCGTGACAGTATATCCCTGCTACAGGTGCAGCCGAACGTATAGGTAGGATCATGAAAGCGCCTCGGGGTAGAGGGAAACGCGATCCTCGCCGCCCACGCGCGATCGGCCTGCTCGTTCGCCGGGAAAGACAGGAGTTGAGCCGGTGGTGCATGGAATAAAGAGAAAGAGAGAGAGAGAGAGAGTGAGATAAAGAGAGAAAGAGAGAAACAGATACGAGACACGGAAAGGTGGAAGAGAAAGGTCGGAGAGGTGGGAGACTAGAGACCGAGGAGAGCGTGCGGGCCCTGTCGCTGGCTACGCGGTCGCGCACACCTGTGCCAACGCAGCATGGCACGGCGTCGCATAACAGGTGGAAAGGTAACGGAGGAGAGAGAGAGAGAGAGACACACCGGGAGGAGAGGACAAGAAGAGGACGAAAGAGAAAGAAAGAGCGAGAGAGAGAGAGAGATAGACAGATAGACGGAGGGAGAGACCCCCCCACTCGACCCCGAGTCTGCCAACTCGAACATTACTATACGCCCTCCGCGATCCAAGAGGAGGAGAACATCGAGACTACCGCCTTCCTCCTACGTTTTCTCGTCTCTCGCTCTATCTCTCTCGTCGCCTTTTTACTCCACCTATACCTCTTTCTCGCGCGCGCTCTCGCTCCCATCTACCTCGTACGCCCGCTCCTAATCTCTCCTTTCTCTCCCTGCCGCCCAGCTTTCTCTGCGCTTCTCTTCTTCCCCTATCTCCCCAAACTCTACCACCCCCCCCCCCCCCCCCCCCCCCGTCGCGGTGCCGCCGTTGCATTTCCGCTTTAACGTCGGCTAACTCGAGGCGCCCGGCGCGCAAACGCCGCCGACAAAGCGCGTTTTCACTCCGCGCCGATGAAATGGCGGACGACACAACGTTCTCCACCCTGGAGGACCTCATATCATCCGAGACGTCCTCGCGAAGTCACGTTGATCTCTCGCCCGTTGGAGATTTTCCAGCATTTCGGTATACTGTACGGCCGGTTTGTCGGACGCGCCAATTAATCATTGAACGGAAAATTTGCAGATCGGTTCAGAAAAAATTTCCGAACTTTAGATCTTAAGTCCAATCTGGCTAGCTGAACAACTCGCCGCATGATTAAAATGTAACAGAAAATGCCGAGACACGGAAAATTTGTTTTTGTCGCACAGATGGACACTTTCCTTATCTTTCCTCTCTCTCTCTCTCTCTCTCTCTCTCTCTCGTTATCGTTAAAACGTTATTGTCGGTAGTTACGCATCTCTCCAACTGCGGATTTCAATTATTGGTGCAATTGCGGACGATCGTAACGACTTCTGATTCCTGTCCCTCTCTCCCTCTCTACTAGGTTTAATTATCTAAACGACATTAGCCGCGTTCATGCACGTAAGCCGTTTGCAAATGTTATGGAAATAATCTCACATTATTGGTAGTAGATTTCTCAAGCGCAAAAGCGGGATGTCAACGCGCGGATTATAGGCTCTCTATAAAAACATTTCCTCTTTTAAATAAATAAAGTGTACTGATAAATGCGTACAATTTCACGACTATTTTTATAAATACGCAGGAGAGCTAAATTATAATTTCAAATTTAGTTATTACGCTTCATTTACGAAGTAATTCGTTAATTTAAAAGTTAATATAACTTTCGCTCATTATAAACTTTTTCATTTTAAATAAACTAAATTTTGCATAAAGAATTGTTGACATGTTCGCATGTGCGACTGCAAATTTGCAGCTCGAAAATACAGGCGCTTTAAAAATCGAACGTCCCCGGGGGACATTTATTATATGAATTTTGCGTGCGTTTCCCTTCTCGCACGCATATATAATTAAATATAAATCGTTATAATTGAAAATGTGTCAGCGACTTGTCCGTCGTGTTCCGCCTTGCGGATCCATGACCGACCGTTCGCGACGTCTCCAGGATATCTCGAGATCGTTGTTTACGCCACAACGGATGTTGTTACCGCTGCGTTCTACCGAATTCCGAATATTAATGTTCAGGCACATCGGCCTCTACCTGCCGCGCGCACATGACGGATATTTGCGCGAATTGCATTCGTAGAATTTCGCCGGCGGGCGAATTTAGCGGGACATCGGGGGAAGAAAACATCGTTTCCACAGCACGTAAATGACTGGCATAATAACGGTAATACACGTCGGGCATTATCTGCACGCGCTCGCATTTTTGCGGGCAGACAGGTTCCTCCGGTCTCCCGCGATTCCTTCGAACATCGGCCGCGGCGGCGTGGTTGCGTTTCGCCGCAGCCACGCGATGACCCGCGCTTTTTGAGGCCGCGCGAAGTATCGAGTCATCGCCGCGAGACGGAAGGCGATACTAATCTCGACGCGGCTATCGAATCCGATACGCAGGCCGGAGCGATTTCAATGAGATCTCATTGTGCCCGAACGTTCGCGCCCGATGCGGCCGCGGCCGCGCTCGCGGATCGCAGCCTGGCGTGATGCAGGCGCATCAAAGGTGTACTGTTACTCGCGGATGTGCAACGGACTCGGCCGCTATTAGTACGGTAATATCACAGAGAGAGGTCTTGACGTTATTGTCAGGGAACATCGCGGAGATGCTTTTAAGAAGAATACGGCTTAACATTCCGATGCGGCGCGGGAAGGAACGCACGGTAGAATTTTTATGCTGTCTGCAGAGAGGCGCATAGCCGCGCGCGCGGACATTATGAATTATTCTTGCAATCCTCGCCGGACGAGTCGTCGGAGTCGCGAATGCTTCGCTTTATCGCGCGCCGTGTCTTTTTAAAACGGAAACACATTAAGCTGGCCGTAACGGCATACCGGTCATCGCGTCGAGAGAACTTGGATTTCTCATTTTTCTATCGTTGCCTGCGATATCTGCACGACCGCGATTCAACCGCGTAATTATGATTCCGCGGTAATCGATGCACTTTCCCTCGTCAATCAACACGCGCTGGCCGGCGATTTATATTGAGGTAGAGCTTGATCTGTCATTTCCTATTTCGTCACGGCCATGCGGCACGTATTCTATTTTTTTCCCTATTAATCGTAAATGATATCCCGCATTAGATGACGTAATTAGACAAGTTGATCGAATTGTGTAACACAATATTGTAGTTTCATTATTATCAAAAGTGTATTGTGACACGCAATATTATAGTTTCATTATTATCATAATGTGTAATTGCGATAACAAATTTTATTATCCAAATGTCCTATTTCCCCACTTCGAACGTATTCCATAATAATTCGATATATTCGGGGGATGTCTCTGTTTCTCGAAATTAAATCTTTTCTATACTATTGTATTGTCTATTTGCACATCCTCCTGCACTTTAATTCGTGATTAATTCGCAAACTTTAAACTTTCAATCACTTATAATTCAATACGCTGCAACATTTGAGTGTAAGATATTCAGCGTATACGTAGCGTTAATATAATAATACAATATTTATTTGTAAATATAATTCGACTACTTCTTTCTATGCCGCAGAAGATTGCCTACCTTCGATTGGTCCTGCTGTTGTACCAGACGTTCCCTAAGCAACTGCAGCTGCAGGATCATCTCCGACAGTCGGCGCTCCTTCTCGGCGAAACTCTCGGCGCAGAGGATCCTATGAAGGGCCGCCACACCGTCTTGTTCTACTTGCGCCTCCGTGTTTGGTATCCTTCCGGCATCCGGAGGTGAGAGTGTCACGTTATTTGCCACGGTGGTAGTCGTGCTTCCACTGCAACTGCAACACATGAGATTCAATCCCGATCAGATTCGTCCAAGTGAGATGAACGGGAGAGACAGAAAAGGAAAGACATTAGTTACACATTTTAAAGTTGAATTTTTTTAACTATAACTGTAACTAAAAAGTTTAATTATAAACAGGTACAGTTACCTGTATGATAAATTCATAAAAAAATATATATACAAATTCCAAAGGAAATAAATCTTGTATTTAGATATATATTTTTTAATATACTTACAATTAATTAAGCAATTAATAATTATCAACAAGAAAAAATTGTACTTTAAATTACTAATTGTATAACAGATATAAATCAGGGAGAAGGGAGAAAAAAGCGTGTGGTTTTAATTCTCTTTGCATAATAAAAACTGAATCTTTTCTATATATGTCGATCATCAATAATAAGGAGGCATTCATTACCGGCAATCTTTATTAACAATTTTATAACTGATTATGAATAATAAATTATTCATAAATGTTCCATATTAATGATTATTGCAATTTTTTTAATATCAAAAAGATAAAAGAATAGATATCGGTCAGGAATATCCGTCGATGCAAAGATGTTCCTGGAACGCCGAGTGAGAGAGAAAGAGGGGAAATAACCTCCAGCGCATTAGGTTGGAACCAGATGGTAGGTGGTCGCGTACGCGATGCTGGAAGCCAGGTGAATAATAAATGAGTCGCGGCCGCGCAATCACGACAGGGCGAGTGTTTGCGTCCGTGATGGGGTACCCCGGTGCCATCAATCCTCCCCTGGCCCTCGAGCACCCGCCCAGAACCGGCCTCGAGATTCTGCTCCTTTATGTCGGAGAAAATGGTCCGCGAATAAGTGATACAGGTCGTATTGTGCGGCGCTTAGGAGACCACTGGTCTCGGACAAAGCCTACGCGAGCGAGAAAGACGAGGGGTGACGATGTTGACAATGAGGAAGCTTACGCTGCGAAAAATATAGGCCAGCATCGTCCGCCGCGTTTCTTCATGACGTTACAGGGTCAACGATTAAAGTTGCATTACGATGTACGCGAATGACATGCAACACAAGCGCTTAAACCGTTCCGAGTGCGTCAAGTCATGGCCGTGCGTACTTTTTCCTCGTCTACAATACGCAACCATCATTTATCTGATATTTTCAGGTTTTCAATGTTAGCTTGATTATCTTAATTATTCCAGACTGGTAGTTATGTTCTGACTAATAGAGCAGTTCTAATATCTAAGAATGTTCTAATATCACGTCAATGTATATGCCTTTTTCAATAAGAGATTAAACGTTGCGTATCGCGCATTTTAAGGCAGAAAAATATATAAAATATAAAATTAAATAGGTTTTTACACTCTCACACGCACGCAGCTTTTGATTCATGCACAGCTTGAGATAATCACGAATTCACAGTCCGTTCAACTTTACGGACTGTGATATTTGAATATTTCCTGAATGTTTAAGTCTACCTTGTTCAATCGGCAACCAGCAAAAGTGTGCATCCGGTATCGCGAAAGGCTTTAATTCCACACGAACTTTCTTTAGTGATAATAATGACGTGAGCTTGGCGACAGATTTCGTTCGCGCTTAGCAGTTTTAAAAATAAAAAGAACTGCCTCCTGTTATTATTATCGCACGCTAAAATATTGGAAGGGTTTAATTTCATGCGCGAGCCAAGATAAATGATCGCCTCGTCTCTTTTGTGCTATACTCTCTGCGTACACAACTCGCTCTTGTCTACGCGGGCCGAGCGGGCTAACGCCGGACGGGAGAATGTATGATAAATTGATGGCACATGGATCGTAGATAAAATCAATGCGAATAAAGAGATCTTTTCGCATTTTTTATCATCGAGACTTACACGCGAGATCTTCGTGGGAGATCCCTTCGATTTATAGCAGCGCTTCATCAAAACTACAGCTGATATAGTTAAATAGAGTTGTTGTTAATTAGATGTCTAAATTATTAAGTGTCACGATGTCATCAATTCGTTATTAACCCATTATCTTGTAATATATATAAAAATTGCCAAGCTATTTATGTATCAACCTTTTTATCTTTGCTTCTACCATTAGATAGGAGCGTTTTGACTTCGCGATCTATTGAATAAAATCAGCAAATTTAATAATATAACTGCCATATCTTTAAATACTTATTTAGTTAAAAAGATTATCCTATATTTTTGTAACTCAAGTCGGTTAATTTAATAAGCGTTACGCTATTTAGCTGACTGTCGACAAAAATTTTTGCCGACGTCGTTAATCCCTCCGGTATCGGAAATGTCACGAGTTTTTACGTATCGAAGTTATCGCCGGTCCATAATGCGACGGTTATTCCACGAGTTTTTTTATCCAATACCCACTATATTTAGAATAGCCGAGAGCTAATGTATATGCCCGATATTTTCGTCCACCCTATAACTCTACACGCTGGTCACTCGCATCTCCGAATACTCGTGCGCGCTCATAATACGATTCGCGCGCGATACGTCAGTAGTGCATATATGATGCACGGATCCGAGACGCTTTATGTAACAATGTTGTTACAGTTGTTTGTACGTCCTGCGAAATGTCCACGCGTGAATTTGCACAAATTCAAAGTATCTCCGAGCCGTGCCGATTTTCTAATCCATGAGACACATCGGAATTACTTCCGCGACAAATAAACAGCGAATTAAATTGTTGATATCCATGAGCTTATCGATAAGAATAAATTGGTAAAATTATCCTGGAAATTAATTTAAATGTATATTTGATATTAAATGTTACTCAGGTATTGTACAGTTACGGCGATAACAACTTCGTGAGTATTGGTCGTATATTTTTACATCAAATCCATGCTATTTCGATGTACGCGAAGTCAAATTGAACGTGCTCCAAAAAGAAGGTGAACGTCAACGTAAGTGCATGTTGTACTGTTGGCTGAATTTTTGAAGAATCTTGGCCAGCCGTCTGTTCGATGTGGGCAGCAGAGACTGGCACAGTTCTGCGCTACCGCTTCTCCACGCTGCCAAGTTCACTCGTTTACTTTCAATGACTCCACACGTCGATATAAGACATTGCGTTACACATCTAGCTCGAGGGAAGACACTTTTTGCAGAGATTTCTGCTATTCTATTGTTGCCTGCTATCCGTATAATTTTGCCAGGTGTTATTTCGCGCGAATCTGCTGTCGTAACGACGAACTAAACGTGCGACTTACTGTACTTTTTGTGTTAATAATAACAGTCCTATGATTGCAAAAAGATAAGACAGAGACCTAGACACAGGAAGTTCATAACAATTTGATCATGATTGTGCCACAAATCATTTGCGTAAACGCTTCATTAAGTCAGCAAATCCTAACTTCAGTACCACTCAATCAACATAATACGCGTCAATAATATATCGTAGAATAATAATATGGAAACGCAAAAGTATAATTTTATGGTAGCATCATCATAACTTATCGTACCATCTTATATGATGCAGAATAGTAATTAGTTACGTCATGTAAACAATTTATACTTACAATTAGTATTCTCGACTTTGTGTGAGCGATTTACAGAATAAAGAAAAAAATTATGCAAACACAAATCAATTCATTGGCAGACCTGATTACCCAGAGCGATTATTATCGACGGAAAATAATCGTTTGAAAAGCATATGTCAGTCATGCAGACATGCTGTCCCACGGATTATCTCACGGAATTGTTTAAGACTCATATAAAAAATTTACATCCGTATAAAATGTATAAAATATTGTTGTAGGATTACAACAATACTTAAAACTAAGTCATATCTATCAATGGAAGGTATATATTGATTAAATAACTGATTAGATTATTATTATAGAGACGAACATAGTCTAGTAAAATAATAAAAGCTTTTTCGCGCGCAACTCAAAGAGAAGCATAATTATTAAGAATGTAGATATAAATTAGCGCTATTAATTAAAATTACTCAATTTTGATTCATCTTTTAAAAACTATGGTATAAAATTAGATTATAGATTGATTATTGACGGATTACAGAAGCAGTACACAATAATTCTCATTGAATTAAAAACATTTCGGAGTAAATCAAGACCGAAAATTGATTTTTTAAATCTTTCATTTAATAATTGTTTCAAGTTATGTTTCACGTTATAGTGCTTTTTGTTCTTGGATTACTGGTCATTGTCAACTGACTGTATGGCAATAGAGATCCGTTTCAAGAGACCGCTAGTGTTGGCCTTATGGTTTCGGGACAATAGTCTCTTTTAGGCCCCGCCCGATCGTTAGTTGCATGTTACTATATCCGAGATACCAGGCCTTGAGAATGTTGAGGCAAGAAACGACACAGTGGTCTTTTCTTTCAGAAAACAAAATTATAGCTGCCGCCTTAATTTCCGGTGATAACATCGGATGATGGAGAACGTGAAATATCACATTGTGAGTTGTGTTCAAAGAATATTGATAATGTTATGAGCTAAATTCCAAAGGTTTCCTTCCCAAGAATTCCATTTGAAC
Organism: Leptothorax acervorum; assembly: GCA_035220615.1. Classification (NCBI taxonomy): domain Eukaryota; kingdom Metazoa; phylum Arthropoda; class Insecta; order Hymenoptera; family Formicidae; genus Leptothorax; species Leptothorax acervorum. The sequence continues at coordinate 1,269,799 of JASTWQ010000452.1, read as the reverse complement.
ATCCAGCTTTCATAGAAAGAAAACTTTATTTAAATATATATAATCTAAAAATTCATCTCATTAAAGTATATTGAAATTTACCAAACAAAACTTCCTATATTCTGATAATGTTACTATTGAATCACTGCAAGTGCTGTAAGCTCTATATAAGCTTTATTGTATAAATTTTATTGTAACTTTGTACAGTAACTACAACATGCTAATTGTCTGGCTGACAAACAACAATTTGCAATTGCGTTTGTGATTAACTCCTCGTTATAAAATCAAGATTATATTCAAATAAGAATTTGTATACGCTTCGATTACATAGTCGGCATAGTTGCAAAAGCAAAAATTATAGGCACTCGTAATAAAGTTGCAAAAAGCCACATCCGCCTCTGATTTACCATTATATTATATTAATCAGTTATGTAAAGTGGGAGAGATACGATAACCTCGGCGACACGGTGGCGCATTATGAGGCAGATATTGCAACAGAGTAGTGCACTGTTACAATGTCGATCGAACACGGTATCGAATAATTAACATACACAAGTTGCGTAATAGTCGATTATCGAGATACGTTGCATGGATTACACGAATTGTAACAGAGTCTAAATGATCAGGAAAATTGGAAGAAGTTCTTAAACGGCATGCTGTTCTCATTTCCTGTTAATTGCAGGATACTTCCTGACTGAGTTAATAGCAGTCGGATCGCGTTAAACGGAAGAGAGACAATTGGAAGATCTGGCGTGTGAAGAACATCGAAAATTGAAAAGTAGAAGCTTTTAGACTACTTGTGTAGTCATTAGAATAAAAATGTTAACTAAAAGTGTTAAAAAATAAAGTGATATTTTGGTATACACTTGACTCAATCGTAGTAGTATACCACAGTAACGCCAATGTAAATCATTCTGAGCTGTGGAAGGTAGAAGAGGTAATTTCACGAATTAACTTCCACGAATGCGAATTGATCAGCGACAGTGGTAAATAACGTACGTGTAACCGTGTGTAATAATCACAAAATCAGGCAAATCAACTAGTAAGTTTAATAAAATACTCACGATTGATGTTTAATATTAAATGAATCCTAGAGTCGTAATGCAACGACGAGGCACACAAGTCGACTAGTAGACGACAGGCAACGAATTGAGATCGTTTCGCGAGGTAACATTCGTAAACCTTAGTTTTCATGTGTTTACAAACAGACCTATTGTCATTCCATGTAAGTTACATACCTAAATAGCATTCAACCTATCCAGTCAGAAATGATGAAGTCGAATCGAGGTCGATTTGATGTCGATGCGTCGATGAATGGTCGATATCGAATATTGGTTGATATTTTTATCATCTTCAATCTCCCCTCTCATAGTTATTTTTATGTTAATTGCGCAATTATGAATATTTCTATAAAATTTCTATTGTCTTTCGGCCAGTCCTATCTTATATCAAATTAATGCAAAATCGAAAAGCATAGTATACTATACGTATATACTGTATTACTGTATATTCAATGTAAAATTGGCGGAGAAGAGGCAAAAAACAATAAAAATATTCGCAATTGCTCAATTAATGCGGAAACGGTCATCTGAGGTGATTTTTACACTCCAGTGTCGAAAAAATAAAGCTTACGTCCCAGTAATTTTTATGTGCTTCTTTCGTTTTTAAATATTTTTTTGTTTCTCTTCACTTTTTTTCAGAAAATATTGAGTAAATTATATACAATTTATATACTGTCCTCAAATAATAATAAATTACAGAACAATGAAAAATATGCAATATGGAATTAATAACAATGACTTTTAATTAAAGTGTAAAAATCACCCCAGGTATATAATCGTTTATACAAAACAAAATGAGGTGACCGTTCCCGGGTTAAAATATAAAAAGAATTATAATGAAGTCAAAGATGAAAAAAAGTAAGTACCAACCAATATTCGATACAGCGAACACTCATCGACACATAGATATCAAATCGACGTCGATTCGACTAATCATCTCTGGCTATGCTTCAAATTTGGATATCGTTCATTTATTAGACATGTACAATTTGGTTATTAATTATCATTATCTTATATACTATAATCTTGAATAATGAGCATATCTTTTTGATAAGCATATATAGCAGATTTGCTAGACTCCGTAGAACAGAAAACCATTAACGAATAAGTTAACTAATATCCGAACGCGTTTATTTTTGCAAATATAATGGGAGAGCTATTAAATATATTTTCTTCCTCTGTCTATTATTTGATAATTAGACGATAAATCGATAGTTTTTAGATTGTCTGTGATTCGGACAATATAAAATAGAAAGAAATAAAGGTCTTATTTCGGCCGCCCTGGTCCTTTATTTCAATATTTGATATCACCTAGACTAACCTATGTGCATTGTGACCGGTTGGCGTGGAAGAGAGCGGCGGTGATGTCCGCCTGGTATTAGTAGTATCATCCTGGATAGACAGGGATTCGCTGTTCATCTTGCACGTTAGTCTTTTGAGAACGTCGTCCATGGATCTTTTACTGCCTGCAGCGGTGGTACCACTGCCGTTGTTATTATTGTTGTTGTTGTTCTGCGTGACGGTATTGTTGTTGTTATTGTGATGGGGATGATTAGGGTAATAGGGATCGACGGAGAGGAGGGTGGGTGGCGAGCCGCACTCCGAGGAGCTCGCCGGTTCCAGTGCACCGCCCGACGACGACGACGTGTTCGTATGGTGATGATGGTGGTGGTGGTGGTGATGGTGATGATGAGGATGGTGGTACGGTGCGAGGGTCTCTTGGCTCGACAGGAACAGCAGCCTCTGCCGCTTGGCCGTCCGCAAGGAATTCAACGAGGGCGACGGCGAGTCGCGTAGATCCGGCTCGCTGGTAGTCGCCGGCGACGAACAGCCGGACGACTCGCACTCGCCGCCTCTCTGATGGGAATAGCACTCCTCGATGTCGACGGGGGTGGTGGCACCCTCCTCACCGACGACGACGGCTGCCTCGCCACCGGAACCGGCCACCGGCGAGGTAGTGTCCTCCTCCTCCTCGTTGGCGCCTGCCACTGTACCCGCACCGCCCCCGCCCTCCGATAGCTTCGTTGGTGGCGACTTCCTCTTTGAGGACATCCTCAGTCTGCAACACAAGCGTAACGGGAGACCGCTGAGTTTTTTTTTTTTTTTTTGTCTGTTTTGCTTTCTCTTATTTTTCTTGCGTCGACGTACTCAATTGGGATGTGTATCATGGAGGAAGAGCGGGGGAGGATTGTCGGCGTTAGAAATCTTCATACATTCTCTATGTGCTTGATGATACGGCCGCTCGCTTTTTTTCTTATCGTATCGTAAAAAGATCATCTAAAATGTCGCAGAACTCGTTTATGTTACGTTGATTATTGCGGTTTATCCAGTTTCTTTGCAGCACGAAAGAGTCATGGTAGAGGGTACAATTTCAGCATCCTCAGGTGGAGGACTGTACGAGCGAGCGACGAGACGACGACGTCGCTCCTTACGTCACCCAGTCGCCCCCGGCAGGCGCGACGTCTAAACTATCTGCCATCTGGCGCGGAGTTAATTTAGACACGGACTAGCCCAAGTTCGTCCATTCATTTCCGTCTACAAATTACCAAATCTAAATCCAAATCGCGCGATCGACCGGCCGTCTGCTGGCTCGGCGGCAGCGGCGCGGCGCGGCGTCGTCGCCGATATCGGCGCGCGGACAAGTGGACTGTGGAGGAACGTAAGTTACGTAACTGGACGCGAGGCGCAATTATCGGGCGGGAATTATTGTTGCGCTGGCGTGTCGCAACGAGATTCTATTAATCGACTGACCAAGTAATATGTAGCGAGGAGAAAGAAAGAAAGCAAAAGAGAAAGAGAGAACTACATTAGCCACGATTATCTTCCACTGGCAAACGCGAGCGAGGTTGCGAGGTCAGGAATAAGTACGACTCGCGGTTTCGTTGATCGGCATCCGATGAAAAGCGGGACGAGTCTTGTAACCGCATTTCCGGCGACATGCAGGCTTCGACGTTTCTCGTTTCCAAAAGTAATTATCTGCCCGATGGAACAATTATTGACGATTTTAAATTAAAACGATTTTAAACGGTCTTCAAATTTTTCAAAACAATTCTTTTCCTCTCTTTTCAAATCGTGTTTTAATTTTTTTTAATCAACACGGTTGATTCAACGTTACGTCAAGCAAGTAAAAGAATGTGCATTAATTTAAAGAAAAAAATCGAACATTTTATCGAATAGTGTGTCAATGATTTCTCTCATTAACGCGCTTGACCTACATTTTTGAGCCGCACGATTGATGTATAGAGGTAAGGCCCATTACACATATATAAGTCAGAGATAATGACTTTTAGACGTAAACGACTTTTCAACTGGAGAGGATGCGCGTTTTACATGTCGCTTTGCGTTCAAAATCGTCCTCGTGTGATGTGTATAATTACAACGGGAGATTTATTACTGCACGTTACGCGGACATTTGTTAGTCACATAATGGAGAACGATTTACGGTGCTGAGAGAATACCGCGCGCATCTTCTCGGAACATGAGAACGATGAGAACGATATATCATAAAGTTATGAAATATATAATGACATCGGCTGTCATCGGCAATTTCGCTTTAGGCACCGCTAACTGTATCGCGGGGATAAAGATAATATTTATATAATGCATCACTCGAGATGTATGCAATCCTCCCCCAAGATATATGCAAATTGATCGATCAATTAATATATTCTTCAAGAGATAGATTAAATATAAACTGCATCTGTGATTGTGTTAAAATTAAATTGATTTAAAACTAAATTTGGATATTTTCGACAAAGATATCCAAAAATATATTTTTAGCTAATAATAAGTATATTTATATTGAGAAGGAAAATATCAGAAGATTTTTAATGGAATTGTTTCGAATCGCTGGCACAAAGACATTGGCATTTTCGTTTCCGCGAGCCAATTTACGACAAATATTTGTGAAGATAAAGATAATATTTGTATGCTAGACAATCTAGACATGTTGCGTAAGAGTATCGAGAATCTGCGTGATCTCCTACTGCGATATAGATCGATCGATCGAATCTTTGCGGAGGGGCAGATATATAACGTCAGTATCATAATATCTTATCAATCTTGATATCCTTAATTTGCAACGCAGTCTTTACAATTATACGGATCTTCCGTAAAAAAATCTCATCATGTAAACCGAAGAAAAAAGTATATATGTGTATATAATTTCAATAATTATAATAATAAAGATAATAGTAATATTATATGCGTAGAGTTATCTAATACGAAAATAAGAAACACTATTGTCGAGAAACGTAACTTTGTTCTAAAATAAAAGAAAGAAAAGATAATGTTATCGCCCTTAGTTGTGTCGCGCATTGAGTCGTCGCACGCGTTATCAAGAAGGTCAGGATTATAACATAACATCGCCGTCTCTGGTCGAGCTCGATACGCATTATGCCGCAGCCTATTATGAGAATCGCAAAAAAAAGCACCAGGGGCAGTGGGGCCGCTGATAATGTAGGAATGGACAGTACTGCGTTGCGCGTACGCTTATTACAATTCGTTACAATGATGAACACTGTCTTGGCTGCACGCGCGCGCCTCCAGTGAATTTTTTGCACGAGCGGACTCGCGCGATACGCCCGCGAGGCAGCTATATGCACGCGCTCGACGCGCATGCACAATTGCACACGAATCGCGAGTCGCGGCGGATCGGGGTTCGCCGAGGACCACGTGCTCCGTTTACTACGAGTGTATACATATCGTGAACGGCCGCTATACGAACGCATACGAGCGCTGAGAGATTACGATGAGCGCAAGATCGGAGCACGAAGAATTGGTGAACGCGCGGTTCATCAGATTTTCGGCGCGACGCGCACCCCGTTCGCAGTCAAAAGGAGAATCTACTTAGTCTTTTTACAATTAGTTGAAAATCGCTTACTGCATATGACCCCGTGTGACGCGATAAAGCCGGGAGAAAGGTCCCGGAATTTCTTCTCTACAACGTATCCGTTTTACGAAGAATTTCACATTCATTTATTCTCAGGAACAAGTAGATAAATAGATAGAACACGTATTGAATTGTTGACTTATATTTGCGAGCCGTTGCGATAAAAGGAAGCTGAAAGCCAAAGCTCCTATTTTTTTATCCAGACATGACAGAAAATGTCGAATGTTTTGTAAAAAAAGATGCTTCTATATAATATTATATTTCATGATAAGAACTGTAATAAAGACAAAAGAGGAAAACGGATTGCACTTCCGAATTACATTCGGATCATCATTAGCAATATTCCCAAAATTGAATTTAAGCATGGCGGACTCGCTAAGAATAAGCGGCCCGATGTATATTTAGCGAAGATATGTTGACGGCATAACTACGCACGCTATAAGATAATAATCTCGTCACGATTGTCAGTCGTGGCAGCAATCAGTCAGTGTGCAAGCTTTCCGTGATCAGGCGCGAGGAAGTCTCTGAGACCATTGCTCTCCTTCCCGGCCGCGGCGCGGGCGCCTCGCTCCCTTCGAACGTTCCGAGTTCACCGTGCGTCGCTTTTCTATTTCCATTGTCCTACGTGTCTCGACATTGTACGCGTATACGTGTACATGCACGCGCGACTGCCCGCAGCCCGGCGCGGCGTGTCGTCGCGCGGGGCTCTTCGTTGTGCGGCGTACTCACCGCGCTCTTGGTACGCGAAGTATTTCTGTCCCTAGACTTTCCGCCCGGCATAATTACTTCGCGAAGCACAGATTCGCAACTATAGCCCCGACTGCCGGAGGAGACCGAACAAAAAGCGCGCGCGCCTGCGGCACGTCCGCGGAAGAAATATTTTTAACCGCCAGATGCCATCGTGTCCGGCCGACTGAAATCACAGACGAGGATAGCGAGAGATCATCAACGCCGGTGACAGTGCAAGAACGCGCGGGTGGTAGGTCCCCTCCTCCTTCCGCGGGCACTATCGTGTCGGATTGGATAAGCAAAAAGGGAAAAAAAAAAAAAAATGATTTCGCACGATCGGAAATGCAGTCGGAGAGAAAGATACAGTCGAATTCGAAGCGAGATCGCATCCCGAGATTTGTAACAAACGGCCAGAAAAAATAATTGAATATAATTCAAAGTTTGCACTTGCACATACGCAAGTCGCATACAAGATCTCACGTATTATATTCGATAAGGGGTCGACAATCTCAGCCGTCAACATCGATAGAATAATGTAAGCTTGTGTTGATTGCGAATAACGAGATAGTCTTTCCTTGGCCGGGTGTTTTAAGTACTCTCTCGCACCCACGCAATATCCATTCATTCATTTGCTGATTCATTAAGTTCGTAAGATGAGTAATTACGAAAGCGCATTTCTTATTTCTCTCTTTTCTTTGCACGCGCGTCATAGCGATTTCATGCCGCGCGTGTCACGATTATTATAAATTGATCTTTAATTAAATTTCAATATATCGCAAATTTCATTAAGCAATTATTTATATATACTTACCTACATATATATATATATGTATATGTAGATATATATATAAAAGTAATTGCTTAATGAAATTTGCGATATATTAAAATTATCATTGTTTTAAAATTATTGAAATATCTATCATACAATTTACGAATTATATACAATATATATATATATATATATATATATATATAATTCGTAAATCGTATGATAGGTATTTCATAATTTTAAAACAATGATACATAAATGTTAACAACCAAAGTTCTCCAGAGACCAATTATATTATGACTCAATAGCAGTTAATCTAATTATGACTGTTGTATGCAAATCGTAAAATTACGCCTTTTTAATCAGTAAACTCACCCAAGAGTTCGATACAATTATCTGCGTCTGTACGCCTCATACTAGCTTCAATCGCCATTTGCTTCGTTTATCGACAAAGGTCGAATATTTTATTACATTTATTCCGCAGATAAAATATCACTGAAACCAATGTTACGACGATAATTAAAATGAAGTCTTCGTATTGTACAAAGTGCATCAAGAAAGTAAGAATTAACTTTATAAAATATATATCTTTACTTACATATTTCTTTTTAAAAAATAATAATAATTATCATTAACATAAATAAGGCAAATGAGAGCCGGGCGCTGGATGGACGAGTGGTAATAAAATAAGTCGATGACAGTCTTGATGACTTAATATAATAATTACGTAGAGATTTACAAAAATTTACAAACGTTTCGGTTCAATTTCGAACCTTCTTCAGTGCATAATACAATTCAAAAATTAAACAGAAATACTCCCGACATTGCTGATGGTATTTGAGATCGTTATATAGGAGTGCGGATGTCATGCTTCATGAACTGACTGTTGCCTTTAATATTATAAAAAACCAAGGGGTCAATGATGTTAAAAAACTCGTATGGTCAAACTTATAAGACGTTCAATTACCTGGCAGTCAAGTCAATGCACTTCTCCGACATCTGCGCTCCGTCCGTCGTGTTAGTCAAATGTTGTCGGTACGTCCGTTCTGGACGAGCGCGAGTAACGAAGTGAGGGCACGCAAAATTAAAAATCGAAAACACGTTGAAGTGTAAACAAAAAACATGTAAATCGCAAATCATGTATAGGGGAGTCTCTCAATAATTGGCAAATAAGCTATAATCCTATATAACAATCTCATTATGCATAGGGGAGTCTCTCAATAATTGGCAAATAAGCTATAATCCTATATAACGATCTCAAATACCATCAGCAATGTCGTGAGTATTTCTGCTTAATTTTTGAATTGTATTATGCACTGAAGAAGGTTCGAAATTGAACCGAAACGTTTGTAAATTTTTGTAAATCTCTACCTAATTATTATATTAAGTCATCATAAGACTGTTATCGACTTATTTTATTACCGCTCGTCCATCCAGCGCCCGGCTCTCATTTGCCTTATTCATGTTTATGTTATTTATTTCGAGAGCTCTGAATTCTTTTATATTATTTTTAATAATAATCATCGTCAATACAAAAAATAACTGTATAAATGAATAATATATATATGTATGTAATTCTACTAATTCTATACCTACTTCTTCGAAAAGAAAGATTGAATTTTAATGTTTTTACATTCAAGAAGCAAAAAAATTGATAAAAGATGGAATAAAAAAGATAGTATTTTAAAACTAAATTGAGTAAAAAAATGCATTAGATAATAATAGTATCTACACATTTGCTAATTTGTTATATTATTGTTATCAAATCTTAGATAATAGTAATTTTTATTTCCGGCATTTTTTTCGTTTATTTTAATAGAAACTTAACGTTTTTAATAATATACACATAGATATTTTTATATTAGTTTCGCGATGTAAAATTCTATTTAATTAATTTAATTTATAGCGCATGCGTGTCGTAAACGAGATAAAAATATTTTACAACCATTTTGTGGCTTTTTCCCTGCCGGTCGTGATCGATCGAAACGTATCCACGAGCAACGACCAGAGAAGCACGCATATTCACACATAGCGACACGCGTCTACGGATGTAAGCGTGTGAGCCGACGCTTGACTTTCTATTAGTGGCACAATAGGAACCTAGTTTTTTTTAGGGGATGCGGCATCTGTTCGGGCTCAAGTAGCAAAGCTAGGGTGGCGTTCTAGTGTCGGGGTGGGAAAGTTGGCCCGATACCGCGAGCTACAACTTCCGTCAGCACGCACGCAAATAGGACGGACGAGGAATCTGTTTCGAGTGGTCCGGTGTGGGAAACAGCCAACGAGAGAGAGATTTCTGGAGAATAGACACTATCAGATATACCAGATGGATTGAAGACAACTTAATTAAGAATTGTACGATTACGCCCGTGATAATATGGAATTCGACTAAATGTATCAAGTGTAGCTTCAGTCTATAAATAAGAAAGTACTATAAAAGTTTAATTAGATTTTAGTTTGTAAAAGAAAGATTTGAAATGCGTACAGTACCTAGAGATAATAAAGAATTTATATAAGTTACATATAAAAATGTTAATCCTCTATCAGATATTATAATATTAATATTGCCTCTTCATTATAGGTATTATAAAAATAGGAAGTCACATTTTTTATGACTTGGAGATTAAAAATTGTATGTTTTTTTGTTACAACGAATGTTACAGCACTAAAATAAACAATGCAATTATATGGAATGTTATCAGTAAGATTTGCATGTTGAGTTGAATGTAATAAGTTAACGAAGTATTAGTCAAATATTATATTATATTAGTCAAAGTACTTCTTATCAAACAGAGACGAGCAAAAGAGATCAGGCCGTAATTACGCGACGTAGTATATAAAAATTCATTATATCTTGCTCTTTGTGTAGAGGGGCGGCCAGCATCGGGAGCATTATAATTAAGCTGCTCAAGGCTGATTATACGACGAAGAAAGAAGATACACGCGCGTTATTGACTAATATACCACTAGCCTGCGAGCCTTGGAACGTACAATGGCGATAAGAGACCATCAATGTACAGCACTACTCCGCCTTCTTTTTTCATTATCTGTTCTTCATACATTTTCGGAAGCTGTCGAAAGAGAGATGATACGAAGGAGGACACAATCCCGCGATACACGGTACGCAAACTTTTATAAAAATGACATTGAGGATTACTACATAACTCGTGCCACAAACAGATTGATACATCGATAGCAACACTGTAATATTCCGTGATTTCAACACCAATATTACGTCAGTGCGCAAATTTCGTAACATATCACAAAGATATTTTGTCATAAAAATGTGAGCAGTGAGAAAAAATAGAAAAGATGATCAAAAAATGAAATGAGAATAATATAAAATAAAGAAGATGAAAGATAGGAAAACAAGATTGTCAATCGATTTCTCATACTGTCGACCATCAGTATTTCTCTTGAAGTATTGGTGCTCCCACTATTATTATGATTAATATCGATGTCAAAATAAATATCGAAAAAAAAAAAGAAGAGTTTTCAGTACGGCAGTTTTCAGCAGCTAGAGATCGATAGCTATTCTCATCTCCGACGCGAGATCGTCTCGGAAAAGTCGCGCATGAGAAAATCCTGGACGCGGTGAGAGAAAGCGCTCCGTCGTTAGTATTCTTTATAGGACCACCGTGGGATACGCTCTACATAATGGAGTCCCGGTACCGGCGTCTCTTCTTTTGATGCTACCTCTTGGCCGATCTCTTGTTTATGTATGAGCGGGCGCGGACCGCACCCACCCGCGCGCAACGTAACGCGCGGGCACCGTACGCGGCCCACCGTCACCCACCGGAGTTGGTGGTTGTCCCAGGGGCAGCCGGGTCTTCCTCGCGCGCGCAATCCTCCCGTTCTTTGCGTCGCTTCGCGACGCAAGGCAGAGGGGCGAGTCGCGACTAGGCCGGAACACATTCACAGGAACCGACAACGTAACGCCCGCCTCGCCGCGCCTCGCGTCACATCGCCGCAACCGCGTCGTAAAAGCAATCTTCCGTCGGTCTCTTCTTCTTCTTCTTTCTACCTAGAATACGTTATCAGCAGTACCGGTGGGGTCGAAGAAGGCAACCGCGGCCTCTCGGCCCCGCGATTGCTCTAGCCCTTCTTACTATTTCCGGAACCTCTCTCTTTTCCGCCGCCTCTCAGAACCGCCTCTCGCCGCAAATTTCTCTTTTTTTTTACCACTCGTCTCACGCGATGCGCGCTTTTATATCTACGAGACTCGCGACTTCCGCTCTGAAGTATGATAATATAAAAATTTACACCTGATAAAGCTAAGAAAGTGCGACTCTTAAAGAGAATTATAATAAAATATATCAAGAACGCATATGACAAAGTTCAAAGTTCTTGTTTTTTAAAGAGAAGATAATTTTGATGATAAATTGGAAGAGAGAGATATGTAAATACAATTTTTCTTGATTTTTTAACGTAATTTAAGATTTTAAAACATTCGAAAGAATAATATTAATCATTAAAAAAATCGTAAAAAAATTTTTCTTCAAAATATTTTTCATTAAATCCAGAACAATTTTGCATAACATTAGTTACAGTTAACTTCGAGGAAGCCGAGAGAGATACTCGAATAAATCGATCCGTCAAACTGTTAATCATTACGCATTTAATTTAATGCTTCAAAACAACAAACTTAAATTCCTTATCGTATGACGATTTAACAGTACTTATTTAAAAAACAGCAAGCATGTATATTCGCATAACACGCGACCTTATTTTCCTTAACAAGTTCTCTTATTTTGCTTATCACGTCTTATAAAGTGCAGTCATGTTTTGAGAAACAATTTATATTGAAATTAATGATGGGAATTATAATATGTGTGGATAATGAAAAATTTTAAACTTTCATTCAGCGATTTATCCCTCGGCTTCTACTTTTCCAACCCTGGCGGCTGCACGACAAAATGCCGGCCCGTATCGCGCCAAAGCAAATCAATGAACGAAAGCGAAGTCGGATTATTGATCCGCGGGCGCGCCGCATCGAGCCGTCGTAATTAATATCGTCGTAACTTGATTACGAGAGCGGCGGTAACGTACCACTGAACTTGGTCTCGGAGAGAAACAAGATCAAAAGAAATGGACATTTAATTCGCGAGATTCGCCACCATACAACCGAGTCTCACACATCAGGGAGGTCGTACACATACCAAAGCGATCAGCTGCTTTCTCTCTGGAGATGCCAATGAAAAAAATACTTGACGCTTGGTGATAACGTGACGTGAATCCTAGAAAGAGCGAATACTCGCAAATAAGTCCGACCTTTCACCAACGGGACAGTTTCACTTCGTGCTTTTTCTTCATTTCCGCGAGGCGGTATCTTCACCACTATCTCATCATTATGTATATCTTACGGTTAACTATTGCGCAAACAAATGACTCTCACTGAACGCTTGCGCAATGATGTGATAAGATTTCCGGAGACTTAATCGCTTTCGGCACGAATTTATGTTCTCGTTTTATATCAGCCATTCAGAATAATTCAAAGAATAAAATAATTGAGTTACGTTAATTAATCTCATGACAACAGATATTGAACGTATAATTTTTCATACTCAAAATAATAATACCCACCCTGCCCGATATTTAAAAAAAAAATCTTCATGATTCGGCAATGTTACAATCGGCATGACTAACTTTATCTCGTCAAAGACAAAATCCATATGGATCACGAGCGCGTGATCGATCAGGAAAAAACTCGGAGAAGAGAAGGATAAAATACGGAGAAAGAGAAAGAGAGAGGCAGAGAAAGAATAGAGAAGGAGAGAGGAAGAGGCAGAGAAAGAATACAGAGGGAGGGGGGAGAGAGAGAGAGAGAGAGAGGGGGGGGGGGGGGGGGAGAGAAAAGTAGAGAAGGAAAGAGAGAATAGAATGCGCTGGTCGGGGGTCAGGGGAAGCAGACGGCTAGAAATGGGGGAGGGTCTTCTGACCGAGTGTGGGTTTAAGAAGAAGTGGGGCCATGTGTTCAGTGTCAAGTTGCTCGGACCTTAGATCGCTTCCTCGATCCTCCTCCTTCACGTTATAACGGAGTTTGTTAGAGAGAGGAAAGGGAGCGTGTTACACGCGATGCACGTGCACACACCGAGCGTTTCTGCGCGCGTATGCACATATCGTCCCGAGAGAGGAACCAGAAGGGAAGACAGATAAACGAGATCAGAGAAGAAAGAGTCGGCTGAAACAGAGAAAGACGAAAGAGGCGGTAGAGGAATTTATTTGACGCTCTATCTCTGAGACTAAACGCGTACTAAAGTAGACAAAAGACAAATAGAGTCTGGAATTAAATAACGTCGTCACGGTCTGTGTTTACGAGACTAGTGACATTTAGAGAATTTGTGCACCTTGACTGCATATATCTCTTTGCTAGACAGACTAGAAGAATAAATATCAAGAAATAATTTTGTTGTTTTTTTTAAATAACATTTCTAAAAATAAGTTGGCCCGCTCTATTACAATTGCACTTCAACAAGTTCGCTCAGATCGCTTATCTCTATTCATTCGTTTAAAGTTTAGGGTTAAAGGTGAAACTTTACAGTTACTCGATGTAAATGAACGTGCGTCTATCAGAATTTCATTCTGAAGAAAGAGAGAGATAGAAAGAGAGAAAGAGAAATGAAGAAAGACGGTTTCAAGCATAGCGCGAGAGCGCGCGCCGATGGGAACAAAGCGCGCAGCATCTGGAACGCGTTAGGGTCCTCCGCGACCGCCCCCACACACCGACCATCACGTATGTACGCACGCACACTAGCGTATGCATGAGGAAAAGCAAGCTCTTTCGTGAGAGGAACGCAAAGACACCAAGAAAGAGGGGGAGCGCGAGGTTCGGAGGGAAGGAAACCCCGGACGTAGAGGAAATGAGAGAATTCGTGGGGTACGCGCGCCAGCCGAAAACAACGAGAAAAAGAGAAAGAGAGAAAGAGAGAGGGATATTCACGTGTGCGTTACGTGCTCGTACATCTCAACTCCCTCTGCCCTGCCCCTCTCCCCCCCCCCCCCCCCCGCCCTTCCCTTCGTCCGACTCAAACGAACGCGTAACCGGGCCCCATACATCGCGAACAAAGCGCGCGGCATACACGGATCTGTACGCGAGAGGCTGCACGCGCGATAGCGCGGTGGCCGGAGCACCTCGGCTATCTGCCGCTATTCATCCGTCCTGATGAATCCCGCCGCGCCGCAAACCCTCGCTGTTGTCCGCGACCGGGGTACAGGTATATTGTGCGGTGCGCGAATAGCGATCCCTGCATCGCGCGCGACTCCAAATCGGCTTCTTTGGGGTTGGGGGCGCCCCGTTTTGTATGCAACGAGATCTACTTTTCTTACAATCGTATTTCCTTAAATATTTCTCATTGAACAGGTGTACTAAAAGACTACAATTTTATACGACAAAGATTAGACTTTTTCTTAAGAGAAATTTCTCAAATGTATTTATATTCACATTTAAAAAAAAAAATTAGAATTAGAAAATTCTTCCGAGTTATAGCTCTCCGTTAGACGACGAAGTTTCAGCGAATATTTTCTACAATAGTTTTCTACTGCTCTAAACTAAATTTAATAACACATGTATTTCATAACACTAACTTGTGTTTAGGGCGACACAGTGAAGAGAAAATTACACAGAAAGTCTGGAATTAAAGAAATAGCCTCTCTTTTCGACACGTCTCTTTTCGACTTATCCGATTAGCGGTATAATATCACGGAATGCAACGTGTTATGCATTATTATACGTTATCGTCCGTGTCTGCTACCGGCTACTACCGTAATTTTCTATTACAAGTTACTGCGGTTAGCACACGCTAATGCAGAATGGTTCTAATATCTACTTTTATATTTCACCGTAGGCTACATGCTATGCTATCGCGGAATATCTTATGCAATCTCTCTCAAAATCAAACGATGCGAAGGATACAGCTACTTGACGTCCATCTTGATTAATTGGAGGAAACGGTGCACATGGTGCGAACGCTTTCAGCTTGTAAATACATATATCTTGCCATACTATATTCTACAAGAAAGATGTGCAATATCATAATAACCGCAGGTATGCATCTTTATTTGCTTGATGCTTTTTAATAAAAGAATTTATCCTTGCACACTTAGAAGAGAATTCTTGAAGAGGATCTCTTATCACAAGTTATCGCACAGTTAGTACATGTATATCTTTGTATCTTATGATAAACGGGATAACTTATTGTCGCCTATTCTCGGTTTGTTTTACGGTCTTGCAATTCTTGCAATAATTCTACA
The DNA here is from genome assembly GCA_035220615.1 of Leptothorax acervorum. Lineage (NCBI taxonomy): Eukaryota > Metazoa > Arthropoda > Insecta > Hymenoptera > Formicidae > Leptothorax > Leptothorax acervorum. Next base: position 1,254,123 of record JASTWQ010000452.1, on the reverse strand, counting down.
GACACAAAATATACAAAATATGGAAATAAATATAACAAGCACTAATTATTATCGGCATACATAAAAATATTCTAAAATTTGAAAGATAAAAAAATGATGGTACTAGCCATAAATTCATGCAGTGTTCAAAAGAATACAGAATTATTCATAAAAAAGGGTCCGACAAAAATGACAATATGCTACTTTTAAAATTATAATATATTGTGGTATCATAATTGATTGAACTTACGAACACATATTAGAACTACAACATCGTGAGATCATATCTCATTTAAGAAATTCCGACAGAGTTGATAGGGTCAAGTATATCAATGCTTATCGGCCACTGTTATTCGCTAAAATTTTGTAGCGAATTTATCTGAGAAATAGAACTTTGTAGTACTTTTATGAACGTTTGCCCGCAATTATGCACTCTCTAATCTGTAATCGCTGAGTAATTGGATTCATTGCGTTTTATTTAACATTATACGTGTCACTGTTTTAATTAACAATGCACACAGCCCGCCATTAAATAATAAACGGACCACGAAAATTTTTTAGATCTGTCTGAGAGAGAGATCGTCTCGCATTCCAAATTCTAATATGTCTTCGCGGTAAGCGTCGCGCAAAAACAAGATACAGAAACCCAGTGACTCGCGCGATAATCCAAAAGGAAAGCGTTAACATTCGTATTCGTTTTCTAATGAGTTGTCAATGCCGACCTTGACCTCAGCGGATGCAATCATGCTGATGAGTAAGATTTCTTTTTCTAACAAATGCATTTCACATCCTAGCGTTTGTCGGTCAAAGTCAAATACGATATCGTTTGCGATTGCAGACACACGCTATTAAAGCAACGTAATTCTTACGCGTAATTTCATTGAGATAAGTTGGAAATCGGGGCAGAGGCAGTTGTTGACAGATCGGTGCATATATGGTTTAAATGTCATAGAATTTTTAATATAATTTTTCATAGCTGTGAAATGTGTGATTGTGCGATTCGGTAATTTCCGACAGACAGTCGTACGTTTGGAAAATTACTATGCATGTACATACATACTATATGTATATACATGTAGCTAATGCATGATTCCGACATAAGTAAATAATTAATTTATTTGCATTTAGAAGGCTTAAAGCTACGCCTGGTAACTAACGAGATTACATCGATGTCATTTATATTGTTAGAGATTATGCGAACACGCTGACCACTCACATTTTATTGATATAACGCTAACGCGCGCGAATCAGGCTATCACTCGTTTTCGCAAGTGAGCCGGAATGTCGAAACTCTACCGCCTCGTGTTTTGACACTTTAGAATCGTGCTTTGTCTCGCACGCTAATGCGCTAAAGGCGCAGTTCAGTGACGCAATCAAAGCACGCAGTATGTCTCCATTGTCGGGTTTTATGCTGCACGCGCTCCCGAATTCGTTTGTAGCGAGCGATGTCACGCACAATTAAATTATAAGGTTGTCTACATATATCGTGCCGGTATTTCGAGTCGCAACGCGCTAACACGTTAGACAACTAGATTTATACTGAGAGAGCAATTGGCTTTAATAAAATACCGTGATAGATACTGCATGGATTATCGCGCGGACAATATCGTTGAGCGCGGTGCGATATAATGCACGTCGTATACATAGTTTATAGGAGGGATGCAGTCTCAGCGCTCGTGCGACTGAAGTAATTTATTATAGCGGGAATACCACATAATGTTGCCTCGCTGCACCTTTAGTCGCATAAAGGGCTTTTGTGCACGTACATTGTACCCCGGTTTTAATTATCTCCTCAAAGATGCGGAATTCTATAGAGGTTGCCGGTGAATAGATTGCAAGTTTAACAACTACACAACATTTTTTAATGCTTTATCTATTTGGGATAAGATACGGTTTACAATTAATTAATTGTTTAGAAATGAATATAATATAGTGACCGATAGTTTATTATTCGCTAACATAACGTGTGTTAAGAGATACGGTTTTAAACATTCGTAAAAAAAAAAAAAAAATGTAATTGTGACATTAAGTACCCTCGTTAAATATTAATTATATGCTTTAATTTGTTTCCGCATTTAGTCGGCTTTTTTAGCGGGTGCTGCTCTCGTTGACGGTTAATTTAAACAGTCTGGCGATTAAAGCGTTAAAAGATCGATCGTATTCAGGAAATGCTGTAAAATCGCTCGCAAAACTGAAACGAGATGGTTTCGTGCTCCAGGGAAATCAGTTAAAAATAAAGCGAACACCCCGGAGCGGCGGACATTCGCGCGTTAATTCGATATCACCGATGTCTCTCGATTCGTTCGGCGACATGCGCTCTTGTTACGCAAATGCGCGCACGTACTTAATATGCGTGCCGATATTCATCATCGGGCATATCCTTCGGGAATCCGTACGTTCGTGCTTATTATCACGGCGCCCGAGATAATTCGAATTTTTTTTACCACGCGAACGCGTACTCGGCAACCCGGCACTCAAGCTCAGGAGGGGTCGTTTTTTGAAGAAGAAACGCGTCGATTAACGAGACATTGTACCCGGAAACATGTACGCGCGCATCTGCAGACAAAATCCTCAATTACATTCGCCTAACTGATTCACGAAGCCTTTCGATATTGGGATAAAAACTGCAAAATCATGTTTCGCTTTTGAGTGCTACGTGAGTAAGCAATTTTTCCGTGATGCGGTAATAAGCGGTAGACCAATTATACAGTTCACTTGTTATGGCTCGTTATATCACTCAGGATTGCCCATTAGTAGGAGCAATCTTCGTATAAACATTAACGCAGATTAAGACACTCTTCCACGTTTGCAAAACGCTCATTTCTCACAAAATTCGCTTTGTACACGCTACACGCATAACCGACAAAAACTCCCTGATTTATCGTTCCAAAAGGCTGAAAGGATTTGCACCATATGCGTCGTTTGCTCCAATTAATCGAGTTAGACGTCAAGTGTCCTTCTTCGCGTCAAGTGTCTTTCTCCGCGCGTAGGAAGAAGGGACACGTCGTCGGATTTTGTGTGGGATCGCGTAAGATATTCCACGATAGCGGGAAGCCTGCGGAGAATTAGATGGAACCCCATAGAGAAGCACGGAGATCGAGGGGGACCACGGGGAGGGTCACTGGGTCAGATGCGTATAGAGCACGCTCCCTCCTCTCTCAACCCTCGTTCGTTCGTTACGTCTCTTCTGCTCTCTTCCTCTCTTTCTCTCTCGTCGACCTTCCGCTCCGAGCCGTTTCTCTTTCTCCTTCGCAGTGCCGAACACATGGCCCCGTGTGTACACGCCTGTACCCGGCCGCCTGGGTACGACTCACGCACGGACGCACGCATTCACATAAGCTCGACACGTACACGAATATCTACGCACACGCTCCAGTCGCCCAGTCGCCCTCGCGCTATCACGCCGGCGGTCGCGTATCATCGCGAGATACAATGTCATGACGTGACTCCGATTACGCGCCGGCGAGGACTCGTATTAAAGCGTGATCGCTGCAGCTCGTGTAGGTGAGCGTAATCCCGCGTTTCGAGTCGCGTTAAGAGTCGTGTCGAGCTGGATCGATCCTGGCGCGGAGGCTGCGACCGACGAAGCCTCCGGATCATCGAACTTTCCTCCAGACGTGCGTATCGCACGACAAATCGTAATTCACGTTCCACGAGCAGGCGCGCGTGCCGTTTCGCTCGTTACACACGCGCCATCGTCCCGGGTTAAAGTTATATCGATGCTCTGTATCAACAAAATAAAGAATTCTAATAATTTATCGAATGTAGTTTTCACAGCTCGTCTAATTGCAATTTTTCAACAGCTTATATGAATTCTAATGTATCACGAAGCGTTTTAAGTTACACTAATAGACTGGATTAATTATAATCGCTTGACAATTCACGCTTACGGATTATAATTCTGAGAGAAAAAAAATATCATATTTTATCCTAATTGTCATCGTGACAAAAAGTAAATTGTATAATTATAAATTCGTGATCTCTCAAATCGTTTGGCAATTCACGCTTACAGATTATGATTCTGAGAAAAAACTATCATTGATATTTTACCCTAATTGTCATCGCGACAAAAAGTAAATTGCATAATTATAAATTCGTGATCTCTCAAATCGTTTGGTAATTCACGCTTACAGATTATGATTCTGAGAAAAAAAAAAATATTGATATTTTATCCTAATTGTCATCGCGGTAAAAAGTAAATTATATAATTATAAATTCGTGCGATGATCTTTCGAAGACCGATCGAATATCTATAGAAGTTAGAAGAGTGAGAGATTCATCAGGATATGATCTCTAATCCGACGATGAAATACAAGGCACACATTTGCGGATAATTTATGCGTGTGCGTGTGCAGGACATTGCAATGCAATCTCGCCGCTTTTAAATTCCGGTGTCGCGCATCGACAACCACGTGTCCCGATATCTACAGCATCTACAGGCACGCGAGGAGTGAGGACAGTGCACTCACCTGCCAAGCGTGCTCATATCATCCTGGCCGCGCGCTGGTAGCCTGGACTACCCCGTTGCCATTGGCGCAACACTTGTCACGTATATATAAAAGAACGCACCTCCGCACAATGAATAAAATCGCCACTAACAAACCAGAGAGAACGACAGCTAGAGCGACGGTCGGAGGCCGCTCTATCGGAACCGACCGCGGGTTTTCTCGGCACTCGGTTAGCTCTCACACCCGGTAGGCTCGGACGTCGCTCGCGGTTGAAAGATCGGTGGAGAAGACACCCCCACGGATGAATGATTGCACGAACGGAAAACCGCGTTCACCAAGGCGTAGTAGCACCGATTCCTTCCACGTTACCTCACGAACTGGTCGCGTCGCCGTCAGTATCGGTCGCGCACTTCAACACCAAATCGCGAGGAGATATACGATGCGGCACGCGAGCGGGCAGAGGTGCCCCGGCCACCGATTCGCGTGGAGAACAGCTGTAACGATATCCTCGATCGCGCGATAACGACGCGACGCCGACGCTCCGTTTCGCGTACCACTGTCGCGAGCTACGAGGCGCTCTGCAGCACACGGCGGTGAGGCTTCAGCGGAACCTCGCGGCGCGTCAGTTCAGTGGGTCCGCGTCAGTGGGGGCGAGAAGGAGGCGCACAGGAGGCTGCACGGGCATAGAGCGCGCGACATAGAAGCGCGCGAGAGCGGGAGCGGCGGAGTGTGACAGAGAGCGAGAGAAGGAGCGATATACGGAAGACGGAAGAGGGAGAGAGATGAAACGCGAGCGCGAGTGCGGTGGGAAGGCCCCCTTCCCTCCCCCCACCCTCCGAGAACGGCGAGCATACAATGGAAATAATCACCGCGTTTCTCGGAGCGTCGGCTGACTGACTGAAGCCCCCGAGGACCGACCGGGATGAGATTCGGAAGGCGCTGCCTGCCGGCGGCGGCGGCGGCGACGGCGGCGGCGGCCGGCGCGGAGCGGCGCTTCGGCGCCCGCGCGTCGCACCACTTTCGCGCCCCGCTACTGTCCCTTGTCCCGCTCGCACCCTTTCTCACCCCCTCTCGCAACGAGACGCGCTCCCTCTCTCCTTTGCTTTTGTTACCGGCGCGCTCCGTCTCCCTCTGTCCCGCCGAGCGACCGCGCGGGTTCTGGCCTCTCGCTCCCACCTCTTTGTTTCCTATTGCTCTTGTTCCCGTTCCCCGCGATCTCTGTCTCTGCCGCGCGCGCGTTCTCTCGCCAGCTCTTCGTCGCGGTAGAGGCGCCTCGCCGCTTGTACCGTGGCGGCAAGCTCCGCCACGCACGCCACGCCTCTTTTGGGGCCTAGTCGCCGCCTCCTTTCTCCTGACACCCACGCCGAGACGCGGACCTCTGCCCGCCACTGCCGCCGCTACCACCACCATCCGTCATCGTTGGTACCTCCACCGCACAACCACCACCGCCGCCACCGACTCCCGATGTTGTCCTCGCCGACGTCCTCGTCCACGTCCTCGTCCTCGTCGCCTTTGTCACCCCGCCGTGTACCGACGCTCGCCGTCGTTACCGCCGCCGCCGCCGCCGGAATCAACATTCGTTCGCCTCTGTGTGCGTTCGCGGTTGTAGGTTCTATACCTGCCCCGTTCCTTTCCCCCAGTCTGACATCCTGAGGCGCTGCCGGCTCGTAGCTGGGCGTAGTAGGTAGTAGTAGCAACGCGGATGGACATCTACGCGCGCTACGGTAGCTGCGTTCGTCCCCCCCCCCCCCCCCTTTCGGCCTCCTACTAACTGCCGCTGGTCTCGTTGCTCAATGAGAGCGAGCGGATGGAGAACGCGATTAACGCGCAGCGCATCACGTGGCGTGGAAGAACGCGGTGCATCGCCGCGATCGCGATGCGCAACGCTGCACTGGAACGAAGCGCAGCGTACGGCGTACCGCGTACGGACTCGGTGGCGGATGCAGTACCGAAACGTTCGCCAAATTGCACCGGTTTGTCAGTATCGCAGCAGTGTAACAACATTCATATCAAAGCGATGTTTTCGTTTAGAGGCAAATGGCGTCTGTCATTGCAATGTGCACATCGTACTTTGATTGTATCTTTTAAAACTATTTGCCTATCTCGTCCGTGACTTATTTTCCTTTACTCTCTATTAATTGGTTGGTTAATGAGAGTGAGAGAAAAAAATGCAAATGTCTCAAGCCAATGCAACGTCAGCTTCGCGGAAATCAGGCATAGAGTGGCTTGTTGGAATAAATACATACCTAATAAATTTAAAAAAAATCGCATTTGTCAGCTCTTTGCACGTTAAATTGCAAAACAATGTTCTTTTTTCCTCAATTAATGTCGACCGCGGTTTGGTGTTAACTGCGTGCTCGCGATTATTTCATACCGCAATATCCTCTCCGCGATAGAATAAGAGAATGAATAACTACTAGAATATTTAAAAACACAATTTCCGGGCTAAAATATAATCGGATTTAAATTTTTTAATTTTGAGAAATTGACATAATTGATTAACACCTCGTTATTCGCTATCAACTATCCAAATGCTCTTAATTCTCTCTCTTTGGTCTCGAAAGTTGTAGCAATTTCACGTTCTATTATTATTCGTTATCATTAGCATAGGATTAAATTATTCATCCCCGAAAAATGCAATGCTCGAAAAAAAAGTGATGCAGATGCAAGTCGCGATGCAATGGTCGCGAAGACACGAAGTCGGGCGACGAGCGGCGATATCGGCGTTCAGGTGATTCGCCGCGCGCATTGTGTATTGTTCGGCTTGGAGGTGGTAGCACAACCCTCTTGCCGGCGAGCTCGCTCTCGCCTCGGGAACGGGTCCATGGAGGTGGTGAGAATCGACCAATGGGGCGCGAGGCACACCCGCGCAAATCACAATGCTCATTGTTGTCGCCGGGCTGTCCGCCCACATCCCCGTGCCGTGTCTTCCACCACTCGTTGTAGCTCCTGTGGCACTCGCCCAGGTAGGAATCCCCGAATCGACCCCAAATTGGGACGAGCCAAACGTCAGTTTACCGCCATTACGTTTCAGCAGTACGTAACACATCAAACGGACATGCCGCCGCTCTATTCTTATCGATGATTGACCGGTGAATGATGGCATTCCGAAAGCTCCATTTAAAAAACTAGTACCTTACGCAATGATATATATGTACCTATTATTTTATTTTATCCATAATTCTCCTCCAAACTATAGGTATTATGTATATTTTATTGAGTAACTGATAAGATTGTGTTGCAGAATAATGTCTTTATCAATTTACTTAAATATTGGCAACTGATTTGTACATGATACGCGTCGAGCAAGTCGCGGTAACTAAATCATCATTAAGATTGCGTATATCGTTTAGATACACCGACATATCTAATCTCAGAAATACTTAAATCCCCTGCTATATTCATTAGAATATATTATATATATTTATTTCATACCTTCAATACCGAAGTATACACAACTCTTAGCTATAATTAAATCGGATAGATATATTTGTATTACGTCGCAAACAGAAGATAAACTAATAATTCATTGAGACGTTGCAGTATGACTATGACTAAAATTACATTTGCGATGCTTCTCATTTTTTATCACTTGCAACATCCGATACAACGTTCAATCTACTCCATCCGCCGATGCGGATATATGTCAACATTATGCACGCGTCGCCTCGTGACATTCCTTGCAACCCTCGGATGCTCTCAGCAGAGAGAAACGTATGAGAATGACATTGGGTCGTATCTCTTTCATGTTTTCTCGCTCCCGCCGTTTCACCCTCCTCTTTCCTATTCTCCGTACCCCAGCGCACCCTTAACTAGAGCCTCTTACCCCCTCATCCCCCGAGCACACTTCGCCGCGGCCACCGCGTAATTCGTCCGTCCGCTGCCTCCCCGTCTGACCCTTTCCGCGTTAGACCGCAAATCGATGTTCTTTTCCTCTCGATTAAGATCGATTGCGGTTCAACGTCAATTTGTGTCGTCCTTGCAATTACATCGCATGATAGTTTCCGCTTCACGACAAGATAGACATAAAGATAGGACCGTTTAGAGAGGTGGATTAAGAATATAACTTCCATTTTAGATGTAATCAAAATTAACTCTAATCCTTAATTAGTTCTTTGGGTAATTTTTCATTAATGCAATGCAAAATGGAAACTATGTAAAGTGTGACAAAGTTACGAGTGTCTTTGTATAATAAGAAATATAAAAGTTGCAATCTAATAACTTTCGTAAGTCGGATAAAAATATTCGTTGTACTACCTAGTGACAGATTCAATCGTGAAACATATAATGGAATAGCATATAATAATCACAAGTAATAAAATTTAAACATTTCTGATGACTTTCATTAATTAAGAGCCTGAATTTACTATTACCTATACTATCCTCTCCATGGTGATCAAATGCAAGATTCTCTTATACCGTAGAACTTCTCCACTAAAATCACAGCACATTTTATCACTAAAACTAAAAAAATTTGTCATTACCTATCTTTATCACACTACAAATTTTTTTTTATTTTAATGTGCAAAATAAAAATTTTAAAAAAATTCTTTAATGCAGCAAAAGATAATGACAAATTTTTCGAATTAGCGTGATAAAACATGATGTAATTTTAGTGGAAAAGTTCTAACGGTGTAAGAGGATCTTGCATTTGATCACCATGAAGAGAATAATAGTAGTAAATTCTGTCACTTAATTAATAAAGGTCATCAAAAATATTTAAATTTCATTACTTGTGATTACTATGCTATTCCATTATATCCATGATATGTTAAATAAAACATATATGTATAGATATCTCCCGCTTTTTAAAAGTTTGCTTTACACCATTTCGCTTTTATAAAAAACCTACATTAGTACCTCTTTCGCTAATAGAAAGAAATCCGAAGAGGATTTTCGCTTTTACGAAAAAATTTTTTTTTATATAAAGTAATAATAATTGTTTCTTCGCTTTACGCCATTTCGGCTTACGAACGATTTCACAGGAACGCTCTACTTTCGGATAGCGGGGAAAATCTCTTTAGATATACTAAAAGGGAAAATAGTGCCAGATATTTATGCATTGATACATCATCAATGAAAACTAAAATTAAGTAGAAATAATAAAAAATGTAATCATTATTTTTCGCGTATATCCAAGTTTATCTATATACAAATAACTATACCATTGCACGTTGCGGCTATTCTATAATTAACTAAACTTTGCAACATGTTGTGACATTGCATTGGTATAAAGCGTCGTGAGTACAATAAGATATCATGCATTGTGGGTTTAACTTCGTGTTTAAGCTGGGATCAGAGACCGTACATTTTCCGCTTGAGGACGGGCGCGCTCACGAGTTTGGCGCAGAAACGCGAGATGGGCTATCGTTATGCGTTGCACGAGCGCAGTATTAACGCGGTGGCACGCGGGATACCATGCTATTCCGGTACCGGTTGCGGGTGCGGGAACCGACAAGAACAATGAGTGTTGTACGCGTTCCGCGTACTGCTTGTGCATCCTCCCGTAGGGTATGTCAGGCTCCCTAGTGGGTGTAGAAGACAGAGAAATGGAGAAAGAGAATAGCGATCGAGGGCGCGAGGGAGAGATAGAGGGAAAGAGGAAAAGAGAAAGAGGGAGAGAAACGAGATTTATGCGAGCCGGCGGCGTCGGTGGCGTCGGAACGTTTTGCTCACGCTGCTGGACGTCGCCGTCGTCGTCGTAATCGTCGTCGTGGTCGTCGACAACTAGAAGACGACGACGACGACTATGGCAACGACGACGACGACGACGATGAAGAAGCGCGGATGAGAGACCTTTCGTGTAGGAGAAAGAGGACAGACGGGAACGGACGCGGAGCCGAGTTGAAGGAAAAGGAAAAAGACGAGAAGGATGACAACGCAGCCGTCGCCGCTTGTGAATGAACATTGGCTTCTGAGCATTTCCGGCCGCTCGAGCTGGCCTCTTCATCTCTCTCTCTTTCTCGCGATCTCTTTCTCTTTCTCTCGTTTCGCGTTTGTCCCGTTCTCTCTCTTTCTTACTCTTTCTGTCTGTCCCTCTCCAGCTTCACCCCGATCGCTCCTCTATCTACTTGTGTCCTCTCATGAATGAGAGTCGTCGAGTCGCGATTTCGCGACGGAGAGATAGAGAAAGAGAGACAGAGGTAGAGCGTGCCGAGCGAAGTGGACGAGGAAGGACAAAAGAATGACAGGGGGGGGGGGGGGGGGGGGGAAGAGAGAGGAGGCCGGACGAACCGTTAGCCTTAAGCCAAACGGTTGCAACGGGGCCTGAGACGAATTTAGATCAGGAACTAAGAGAACGAAGGGAAAGGAAGATAGCAGAGCCACTATATGCCTGCCCCCTCCTCTTCTCGTGTCCTTTTTTTCCTCCTTCGTTCCTTTATTCCTCTCTTCCTCCCCGCTTTGTTGCTCCCATTATTAATATATCGCCGTCTCCGTGCCTGACCGCCCGTTCCTCCGCGCATCGTTGCTGTCGCTGTTTCTTCTTGGTCCTCTTCTTCTTCTTCTTCCTCCTCCTCCTCGCGCATCACCCCCGCCCGGCTCATCCGGTAAGCGTGCACTGTACCGATTATAAATAGTAACCTTTGTCGGACGCTTTTCTTTATACTTCCATCTCCTCATCGTCATCCCCTCTGCCTCTCCGTGCGGTAATGTCCTTTGGGTTTTATGCGCGAATAACTCGTGAACGAGAATTTTTCAATTTGTAATTGAACTTTACGTTGTATATTAAAAAAAAGAAATAATGGTAGAATGATGTTGGTAATCTATCTTTTAATACCCTATTTAATATCTCATTTAATATGCAAAGGGCAAAAAAGAAAAATATTCATAATTCATCGATTTTTCCGATTGCCTCGCTCGTTACAGTTGTTAGTTCAGCATTTTATCATAAATACCACGACTGTATTAAGTTGTCTGATAATTTTCCAAGCTCGCAACTTAAACTGTTTGCATTTACATTGCCGTAGGACAAAGTAACAATTGTTGCGTGGGACGATTCTGAATATAATAAGTTAGGAAATTCAAAAAAAGGATGACGTTGATGACTGCCCGCAGTTACTTCGAGGCACGATATTATTCCTCGGAATAAACTTGCCCTTGTCGTTTCCATCGCAACAAATTACTTCATAATTGCTAAAAATAATTCTAAGCTATCTCTCAGTCACGATTGTTCTTGTCAAATTCGTATTTAACTCCGACATTCAATTATCTAAATGATAATTATTCGAAATCGGCGGATTGTAGATTAAAAACTGAATCTTTAGATGTGAATTCAACAAACGTGTTCATACGCCCAACGTGTGCATCGCGTCGCACCACGCCAATGCATCACGTTGCATTGGCGAAGCTTGGCGTGGGAAGAAAAGTTGCGAGGCACAAGAGAGAGAGAGAGAGAGAGAAAGAGAGAGGAACGAGACACGCGGTGGGGCAGGCTGCAGAAAGTGACCACGGTAGAGATGCGGGCGCGTGCCCGCGCACGAGTGACCGCGTGCGTACACACGCGCCGACACTCGAGTCGCGCCGGCGCAAAGCGGAGCAAAGCACCGGGCACTGCGCTGCATGCGCTTCCTCGCGCGACGAACGCGAGAGAGGCGAGAAGACGACGAAAATTTCGCCCCGGTAACAGCGTGGCGAAATACTGTTGACCGTTAAACGCGCATGTATAAATATAGAGCACGCACGCGTGCGCGTCCGTGACGTGACAGGTGTCCGGTTGGAGAATAATTAAAATCCGCGTACATATGCGGTCGCGCCCGTAATAGGCGACCGTTCTGGTACACGCGGACCGACGACGCGGACGGTGGGTTTACCGCGAGCGCACGCGTGCCCGCGTAGGCGTGAATTACGGCGCGGCAGCTAACGAACGATGGAGAGCGCACTTGGTCGGCGCATTGTTGCCGTGCATGGCGATAGAGGGGACCCGTACAATGATCGATCAATTCGTGGTTGTCGATTATAGAACGGGCTCTAATCTCATGAAGCGGGGACGACTACGTCACAGAAGCGGTTTTGCAATTATAGATTATATGTATATCAGAGCAACTATGTTAGTTGCGAGAGAGTGTGGCGAAACCTATAACATTCGGAGTAGTCTAGCAAACGTTGATATTTATCTTTTTATTATGATTAATAAATCCTTATTTATTTATTTTCATTATTTATTTTCAACAGATACCGTTTTTCCTCGTAAATCTTATTAAAATAAGACGATCTAATAATAATGGTTATTCGTTTTATAGTCAGACATTATAATCTCTCGATCTAAAATTAGAACGATTATAAATCATTCAAGGCTTCCCAGATATTTATCACGATAATTTCCTAAAAGCAAAAAACGCGAGTGTTAAACAATATAATTTAAACTATACGCCGCAACGGGGAACGCTCGCTTAACCGCGAAATACGATGATTAACGACGCGGCTTAAACAGCTCGCAGAACTATATCATTAACTTCTGTATTGTTGAAATAACGAGCGCAAACAACGGCCGATAATAGCGGCCTTCTCATCATCCACTTAACAAAAAATTAGTATGAAAAAACTTCCTTTGTTTTTCCTTCTTTTTTTCATACTGCATCCGTTCCCATCGCAGCTCGAAATCTTAATTACTAATAGCTACGAAACGACGATTTCTTACGCACGCAACCGCGCTGCGGGAACACGCGCTGCTCGCATCGCAACGATACCCGCCGGGACAATGGGATTCTCATTCGAGACCGACAATGCACGTGCGCATATTTGTATCAGATATCTAAAATTATACAACGCACACACCACCGTGCGAACTCGCGGAATTCAAGCTGCCGATCTGAATCGATCGTAGACGTCATAAGTTCTCGCCTTCGAGCGGTCTCGCGCAACTCCCGATAGATAATAACGTCGATATCACGCAGACAATAGACAAAGAGTTACTCAGATCGCAATTCTTATTTCTTCCTGAGGGGGGAATCTGGGCGATTACGTATTAAAAAATAAGAGTGAAGAAGAGAGAGAGAAAAAGAGAAGAACAAATAATTTTAATTATACGGTTGTACTTGTGAAAAATTGAAGAGTCGAGCGTTTCCTACGACCGAGAGAAGTCGACGTGACAGAAAGGAGCGTGTGTCTGTCCGTGGCGGCACGGGTACGCGCGTATGTGCGATACATACACGTGTAATTAAAGCAGCGTAGTCAGTCGCGCACAGTGCGGATCACTGTTCCGCGCGCACGGCCGCGGCCGCCCTCATGAATGGAGCACGGCACGGACGAAGGAGTGAGTCAGGCGCGAAAGAATGGCGAGGATATTTTATAAAGCCGGAGCGAGAAAACGGCCCGCTTCGTGAGTGGCGGCTGCGAGGAGGCCGCGCGCACAGCTATTATTATCGTTTCTCGACTCCTTCTCGGCCCTCACAGCAGCGACGAGCGCGAGCGAGCGAGCGCGCGCACGCCGCTCGAGAAACAATAAGCAGTTTGTACTTGGGAAAGCACATTGTGTGCACTCACGATGATGTATCGCGTATCCTCCGAGGTCAGTGCGTAAGAACGATACGACCCATACGGCCCATGCGTTTCCCATAAGCGATTAGTTAACGTTAACTGATGTTTAACTGATCCCCCGTCAGAGCCGAGCCTTTCGGAGGCATAATTCGAAAGAGACGAGGGATCGGATAAACCCCGTAGTTAATTTCAACTAACATTTACGGGAAGTCTCGCGGAGATGATGGCGAAGGCAACCTTGCCAACACGCCTCTCATCTCGTCGGGATAATGAATGAACGAATGAATGTCAAATAAAACGCGCGACTGTGCAGACGAATTTTTTTGAACGCGGGACGGTCACTTCGCGATACCATTCCGGCCTTTACGAGCGGTGTCTCGCTTTCGGACACCGCCATTCGGCATATCCGCCTTTCGGGACTTCTAATCGGCGAGTTTTACGAGGTTGAGTCGCCGCTAATTCGTAGATTGCACCCAGCCGGCTATAGTTATGCGTCTATTAACGTACAGCCCGCGTCTTGTTAACGTTAATTTATGTATGCGCGCTGGTGCGCGGATTTCTCGTTACAGCCGTGCATTTACAAGTTTCACGAGGCGAATTATAGTGCCTGTACTCGTTAAACGCTATAAACGTTTATTATCCGCGGTTCGTTACCGCGGATCGTCTAATCCACAACGCTGGAACTCGGATTACGATTATGCAAAGCGCCGCTTTATACATTTGCGAGTGACAATAAAATATAAGAGTCCCTAATCGTACTTTATGACAAGTCATTTAACATAATATTAATCTTCCTTTTCTTATTATTATATATGTGATGTATATTACAATAGTATATATTATTATAAATTTAAACACGAGCAGCTTTGTACATTGCAGACTACACTACAGATTTCTGAATGAGCGAGACGTTTAAAGAGACTCCAGCGAACGGGAGGTATCGTGCGTGCGCGACTCTCTACGCGCGCATACACACACGCATGAGCTCGCGAACGGTTCCGATCTCGAGACTAGACAAGTTAATCGGCCGCGAAAGCACAATAAACTTCGAGATAATAAACGGAGCATCGTACATTCGTTTACCATAATAATGCCTTCCGCCATGGCAGGGCCATGCAGCATCCGAAGCTACCCGAAACGAATAGAACGCTATAAATAGAAATGCTCTATCTCTTTCTTCCTCTCTCGTTTTACCTTCTCTCTCTCTCTCTCTCTCTCTCTCTCCCCTCTCTTTCTCTCTCATCTCTTTCCTTCTTCCTCATTCAAGTTTGTTCGCTTCCTCTCACCTCGTACTCCTCCTCTTCGTCTTCCTCTTCCTTGCTGCATTCTACAGAAGCGTCCCGATCATCATCTCCATGCATAAACTCTACGCCCGCGCGTGCACGCCGGCCGCAAACGCGCGGTTATTTCAGAGAGCGAATCTCCGCTCTCTCGCACGCCGCTAGCGAGATATTATTACGTGGCCGTGCATTAACGCACGCGAAGATCCTTCCGATATGATAGACGAGCATGTATCGCGTTGCACGAAGGCGGCCGCCGCCGCCGCCGCTTTACGTCGCCGACGCAACTGTTTCGCGCTGCGAAAACGCGCAGAAATTACTTAAGAGCGACAACTCGGCCCGCAACGAAAAGATCAGGCACTACTGCGTTTCAACAATCTCGTCTTTCTTAAGTTGTTCCAGTAGACATTTAAAAATCTGTGGATATTTATTAAAAATACATTTATTGAAAATGTATTTTTAATAAATATCCACAGATTTTTAAATGTTTTTTTATATTGCCATCACATTTAGCATTGTATAAAAAAAGATTTTTGCACAAAAATTATAAAGAAATCGAATAATATTGATATATCAAAATAACATTATTTTTGTTTAAAGAAGAGAGAAAGAGAGAGAGAGAGAGGGGGAGAGACTGACGATGAATCATACATAAGACATAATCTAATCTATCGGATTAAACGTTTTGCAGAGTTTGCTTAGAGAGCCTACTTTAAGATATGTTCATAGTATTGATCAATAGTACACTAGTAATTTAAACGAAGATATACACGTCGCGTAAATATAGGTACTTATTAAATAAAATCACGCTTGTCACTGTGTTTCAACAAGCATTTATGCAAAAAGCCTGGAGTAAACTTGGAGCAGTGATAGGTATATGTTGTCAATAATCGTAAGCACTTCGAGTTACAAATTGAATGTATAAGTGATAAGTGAACAATACGGAGAATATGGATATGTGCAGTCTTCAGTGATACAGATTCTATTAACCCGAGAATAGACAGAGAAATAAAAAAAAAGATTCTCAATCATTAAAAAAAAAAATCATTAAAGAAAATTACTGCGACTAATTGTAAGCTTTATTTTCTCGCTGGGGTATAAAAGTCACTTCAGGTAATCGTTTATACGTATAAGAAAAAACTAAGCAACTATTTCCGGGTTAAAGTGCATTTAATGAGACTTTGTCTCAATTAAGAATCAATAAATCCAATTTAATTAAAAATGCTTTGAGAATTCTGTTTATCAGCAAACGTAACGTAGAAATAAACGGACGAAGAGATGGGGAGGACGAGTGCCGGAAACGAGGTCTCGGGATCAGGAAAGAACCGCACAAGTCGGTTCTTGGTGTTTTGCACAGCCACCCCCGTGCTCTCACTCCCACCTCTTCCCTACCAGCTTCGGAGTTCGGGGGATGGTTTAAGTTCGCGGTGACAGGAGCGAGCGCTCGCAATGATTAATGGCTTAGCGCATTAACAGGCTATTGACAAACACGTTTCTCATCCGTGGAACCTCCATCTCTCGCCCTCGCGCTCTCAGTTCTCTGGTTCTTCGAGACCAATGACGAGGACGGCGACCACGACGGTGTGATAAAAGGGAAGAAAGGGGAAGAAAGATCGAAAGAAGGGATGACGGGGTGGGCTTTCTTAAACGCGCCGCCTTGTAAAGAGAAAGAAACGCGAAGAAAAAGACGAAGCCAGAGCGAAAAAGAGAAAGGATGGGCAAAGAAGAAGCGATCTTCTCACCCTCCCGTAACTACGCCGACAAAAACGCATCTTCGCCATCCCCTAAAGATCGTACCTGCCTTCTCTCTTCCCCCCTGCCTCTCCTTTCTTTGCCCGTTTTCTTACGCTCGTCTACTATCGCTACCTATCTACGTATTTCTCTAAACGCCGTCCCGTCCGTCTTTTTCCTACCAGATAAATGACGTCACCTTAGGGCTTTCGAGCCATCAGCTTCTAAACAGGCAATCCCCTTTTTCCATTCGACAAAGCTATCGGTCTTTCGGCGTCCTTTTGGCATTGCGGCAAAGTCAGTTTATAGAAAGATGAGACCACATGAGATTGGAATTTTAATTAAGCGAAATACTGAGGACACGCGCGACGAATGATGATTCTATGCGGATAATCCATGGTTAATCTCGCAATAAACCTTGTCCGAATATTAACTACGTCATCAGCGCATACATTTGAAAAAAATACTTTACTTTATCGTCGTTTGCGGAACGGACATACGATTATCATCGAGATATAATCATTGTCAAAGCGGGAAATTAATGATGTTATAAATGATACCGATATGTTACAAATGATTCTAATCAACGAGATCTCTCCCGGGGAAAAAAACGGATGTGGTATAATAGAGTGCATCGCGAGAATGCGAAGCGAGAATCTATAGCCTATAACCATGCAAATTGCTTTAGCGCGCGTTGACATATGAGAAATGACGAGCGATTAGCATACGTAAATTGTTATAAATATCACCGGTTGCATAGAGTGACATTTAGTCGCGTTCATAAATTTCAATAGTATTAACAAGATCCTGCAAAATTTTTGTCGTTTAACGAACATATATAAAAACACACTTAAATCAGCTTTTCGAAGATTAGTCCAAAAAATAGATGAAATAAATTCAGCTAACTTTTTACAAGTGATGACGATATAACTTCGTGGTAATCTAAAAAAATATTTTGGACCGGATTCTGTCTTTTTTTCTGAAAAATATCCAGACTTGTCGGATCTAAAATTTCGATTTTTTTACGCGATCGGACGCGATATTAATCACGATGTCAACGTGGCTTCGTTGTCAGCATGTCACGCGTACAGGTAGGACATATTATTTTAAAGAGAACGCGGGACAAATTTGTTCGAAAGGGCGACTGCATAGTGCATACTCGCTGTTCGCCGTGCTCTCGCGGCATTCATGTCGTCTCGTGCGATGCGCCGGCCGCGCCTTTCATATCGCGTGTACGAATACCTGCCGGCAAGAGATAAGTGGTTATTCGGGCATACCGGGTCATATTGAAATTCGTTGGGCCAACGATAGAGATCACGGTATGGCGTTTTGTTGCGATCCACTTTGGCGTTTGATTGGATCATGCTGCGGGAGTCCCGCGGAGTCGCTCTATCTATGTAATACACGCGCGCTACGTGGAATGCGCGCGGTAGTCGCTCGTGCAACGAGCTTGCAATGTACTTGTATGTACACGCGACTAATTTGTATAGACATGCGTCGACAAGAGTGTATCGGGTATACCGGTATGAAAGAGAAACGCCGGCGGATGGTAGATTCGAGAAGCCGAGTCTTTTTGCGCGAGCATCTAATACTTTCCTTCCTTTTGTGTCCCTTTCATATCTCTGTGCCGATCGCGGATTGGCGCCGGCAATCGAAATTGTTATCATTCAATTAAATCAAATTGGGAACTTTACGTCGCCAGCCAATAATTAAAAAAGTTGTGGTTTTTTAAAATCGACCCAACTGGCTATATTTATTACTCATCGCACAACTTGTGCGATGAATAATAAATATGGCCAGTTGGGTCGATTTTAAAAAACCACAACTTATTCAATTAAATGTTATAAGATTGTACATTTTGTTACAATATTAATTAATAATTTACGATACGAAGTGAAATGTCGAACATGTGGAGTACGCGGTAATATTATATTAATTTAATTAATTATCAAGAAAATATAAGAAATTTGCAACATTAGATAGCGCTGTAAATGACTAGATCTTTTTCTACAATGTTTTTTTTTCCGAGAGAAGATAAGAGTTCATTGTATGATGGCGTGATTAAATACATCTTCCCGGATAGAAAACCGGGACTTTTTTATAGACGTAATTATACTCCTGTCAGCAAAGCAAAAACATTGTAGGAACGATGATTGAGATGTAAGACTACTATATAGAAATTTCATACTCGTGTTAGTAACAGCATCTTGAAACTTTACTTCTCCTCCATGATGTCCATATTCATTAACATTGATTTTAATTGAAATTTAAGTGACTGTCTAGCTTCTTTTTAATTCTGATTTTAGAAAGCGACATATAGTGTTAATCAAACTAAAAATTAAAATTAGTAACACATACAAAAATGAGAAACCCTTTACAAATTATGATAATACAGGGTAGAACCGTACTACGTACGTAGTAGCCGAGTACCGAATCGGTTGTGCAATCGATTGGCGCATATATGCGCGTTATTCGCGTTTTTCTCGGCGCATGATAGTTCCGAGGGAAAAAGCGCTGGAAGAACGCGTCGCGGAAACTGGCGCTATTCATACGTGACTTCCTAGATCGGCGAAGAGCGCACAATCGGTACCGCGGTCTCCAATGGATGCTCCTTGCGAAAAGATGGGGAAGGGGCTTATGGGGAGGCATGAGGGTGGAGATGGCAATGATGGTGGAGCTGAAGGAGGTAGGAAAAAGGGAGCTCGAAGAGGATGTGGCTCAACTCGTTCGACCCATTCACGTTCCGATGAAAAGGCTGCGTCGAACAGACGTCGT